>CM022479.1:21066671-21203624 GCA_011952105.1 Coreoperca whiteheadi
CAGTCAGTTTGCTTGTGTGTGTTTTTTTTTTTTTTTTTTTGGTTCTGATCCATCCTCTGTGTTTATTATACAACAGGAAGCGAAGATAGAGCCTGAAGATTTCACCAGTAGGTTATACCGGGAGCTCAACTCCTCACCACAGCCGTACCTTGTGCCTTTCCTGAAGGTGAGATCAGTGACACACAGACAGAATGGTTCATGCTGCATGTTTAAAGGCATGGCATGGCATGTAGGCCATGTAAACTCAGACAGCAGGATACCTGCTGAGTGCTGGACAGGGGCAAAAGCTATAGCGATATTCCAAATGCAAACTGAAGGCAACTTGTACCTGTTCTTTTAGACCGACATGGTGCCGTGGCTTTACGACTCTGCTCCTAACCAGGGTTTACACTGCTCAGTCGATGCATGTTTTTTATAATAACTATAGCTTACTTTATGGTTACTAAATTACTAAATAAATGAAAACTGGTTTACTGTAATCATACTGGAGACTTCTAGCCCTCTAAAACACATAATAAACTCTCTTTAATGTCAAAGATGAACATCATTATAAAGTGTAGGTAGTTGCATAAGATGACCAAATCATTAAATGCAGGAAAATGACACTATTCCACCACCAGTGTAAACGCTGGTGCAGTATTGTTTAATGAACTGAAACTGCACTGAGAAAACCCACTTACACACAGACCGACCGGTATCATTTTGTGGTTTAGTAGTGCTGTGCATGGAACAGAAGTTGCAGAACCAGGTCTTGTTTAAAGTCCCCACCCCCCCTCCCGAAACGTTTTAAAGTATGTAAAAATACTCTGCTATGATTAATATCTAGTTTAACATGGTTATCCCACATAAAAAGTAAAACAAATGTTGGCTCTCTGAATGCCCCGCCCACCACCGGTGCCCGTGAGAGCCTGGAGAGAGCGGTGCTCGTCAAGATGGCTAGAGTTAGACAGGTCATGGAAAATCAAAGCGTTTTTGAATTTGAAGAGAAAAATCAAGATTATGAAAGTATTTTGAAAATAGACATAAATAGACAGGTCATTGAAAGTGCTTGATTTTATATATTTTGTGCACGAATAGAAATTGAAGTTCTTTAGATATTTATATTTTTTTAAACCTTAAGTAACATCGCTGTAACACAGCACAAGTTTTCAAGCTTTTCAACACACTTTAACTGCTGTCTGTGTGCTTCCGTAAAGCCTGCTAGTTCTCATAATAAACATTCTCAGTGTCGTAACAGTAATTAACCTTGATCCGTGTCTCAAACTATGCCGTGTTTGGTCTTTGAATTTGAGGGGACTGAATTGCCTGGAGAATCCATGAAAAGGTTCTTGAATTTGATGTTTAAGAAGTTGTGGGAAACATGGTTAGAGGAAACATGGGAGAGATTCAGCCAGACATGTTTGAGCCTCAGTCAGCCTCCGATGAGGAGTCTGTTGTGCACCAAAATCGGCGACTAGCAGACGTATCAGAATGGTAAGTGTAGTTAGCATCTTTTATTTGTTTTCGTTGTTTGTTAGCTTGTAACTGGCAGTGGCTGACACAGCATTACTGGTTGGGAAACATACAATAATATCTTCCATGATGTTGCAATGTGTTCACATTGTTATTACGTAATGTTAGCAGACAGTGGAAGGAAGCTCCAGGGTTTACATCCAAAAACGGCACACTCTACCATGTTTGCTGTCAAAACTTTCATTACGCTAACTTAGTGCAAACTCTGGCACTCTGTACTGACAAGTCCGCTCTGCATCGGAGGTTTCAGGTTTCTTTACCGACAGCATTGCGATTGGTTTTTCGAATTTGTGACGTCCCATATCTAGTTTGCCCAGAGTATTTTTGAATCTCAGATTTCAGGGAAGCTCGGGGCCAACCACCTTCGCTTTATTCCCAGCAGCTGGGAAGCAAGACACGGGACCGTCTGGGGTATTGAGGAGCTGCAGCATTAATTCATGGGCAAACCGTAACCTACACTGTACATTTACTGCCACTAGACAAGCTCGCTGCTAACCTTTCCCTCTGCTCCGATCACCAACACGCCTGTCTGCTCTGAGTGCAGCCACCGTAATCCGTCATTCCCAGTTTAGTCCACATTGACGCTACGTTACGCTGACTGTGTGAAGAGTTTTGTAAAAATAACCTGTAATTGCTTAATCACTAATTTGGAATTAGTCACATCATTGTGTACATATAAACTTCAGGTGAACACAGTGCAGAGAGTGTACTGGAAATAGAGCGATTTGCATGTACATTGATGTGAGAGTACATTTATTATCATACTTTTAGCTTTTCTGTCTATTTCTTGATAAGCACATCATTCAATTTGTTTAACCATAATCAAATTAAATATAAAAACATATTCATCAGTGCCCTATTTTTGTTGATTTTGCAGTGGGAAATGCTGCCATCTGTTTTCCCAGGGGGATGTGCGATAGTTGAAAATTAAAAAATGTGAAAAATAAGCCTTTATGAACTCCTCATTAGATAGTAGATTCTTTTTGTTTTCAGTACAGTATAGGATAGAAACTGCGCCATTTATCCCTAAGTGCTGCTACTTTAAATTTTTAATAACCAAATCTGTCCTGTGTGGAAACGGAGTCGGCGATTTTATCAAACTGAATATATGTTCACGCTCTCTGTCCTCTGGCTGCCTGCAGAGAAGTCTCCCAGCACTGCGTCAGCTGACCCCAGACCCAGAGGCCTTCATCCAGCAGAGCCTGCTGCCTCAGCCCAGCTCTCAGCTTGCTGCAGCAGCCTCCGCAGCCCTCACCGCTGTGGTGCTGCGACCTCCTCTCTCCACCGCTGCCACTACGGCCACCAGCACTGCCGCGACCAAAACCGCCGTTATCAGCCTCCCTCAGACACCTCACAGTAAACCTGGACTGGTAATCTTACTGCTAGTGGGGATTATTACCTGCATCTGAATTCATTGGCATGCACATAGAAGCGGAAAACTTGCATGTATGAGTTTGTACTTGTGTTGTTGTCTGTGCTTTTATTCTATGCTTTTCTTATTCGTTGGGTCTGAATGTGCGCAGATAGTGCCCCAGCAACAAGGGACGATGGTGAGGCCACAGGTGACGCTGGCTCAGTCTCCCATGGTAACACTCAGAGGACAAACTCATAGCCGCATCATTGTGGGCCAGCCACAGGTGGTCAAACAGCTACAGACAGGTGTGTTCAACAGTCACTTACACTTCTTTTTTTTTCTTCCATACGGTGGACTGATGATTGCAGTTAATTATCAGTAGGCATGTAAAATCAGCCAAATGCTCTGAATGTTGTATTTTGTTATTTTCTTTATTTGGTACATCATACAGTGTCCAGTGGCATCCATGGACAGACTCAGATGCAAAACAAATGCATTGAAGACAGTACCTGGAAAAACACAAAAATACTTTGGTTCTCTCTTGAGTCTGTCTGTTAGTCTTTTCACCCATTTTCTATGGAAGTGCTGCCACCCTGTGGATAGTGTTTGCAATTGCAGGACACTAAGCTTGTGCAACGGTGCCAAATTTGAAATTAGATTCACGCCATAGTGCACACTTAAAATCAGAATTTGCTCCTGTCTCCGTGTGTGCAGTGAAGCAGACGTTGGTTCCAGGGGGCAAAGGAGTACAAGTAGTCAGTCAGGCCCCTCTTACTGCTGCTCAGAAGAACAAGCTGAAGGAAGCCGGAGGGGGAACCTTCAGGTTTGTGACACTTTCAGATCAATATCAGTAGTGTCTTCAAAATACTGGTTTCCAAGTCGTCAGCATGCCAGGAGAACACCCTTGCGAATGTACAGAATGTTTTGTATTAGTATATTTGATGTTGGAACTATGTCAGCAGGTAGCGAAAACACGCAAACGTATAAGTATTAGATTATCGATTAATTCATTTAGTAGTTTTTAAAACTTAAAATTAAAAAAGTAAAAATGCCAAACACTGACTACTTTGTGCTTATAAATTGTGACGATTTGTTGCTTTTCCCTTTTTAATACGAAGGTTAACATTTTATAGACCAAACTTTCAATTGATTAATCAAGAAAATAATTGTCAGATTAATCAATAATGAAATGAATCTTTTGTTGCAGCTTTTTATGTATTTTCACTTATATCAGGAGGCTGAGAAGAAGGTGTTCCTTTTTACTGAGTTACTGACTTGAACAAAGCAGGTTTTTATGGTAGTTAAACCTTTATCAATACCAGACCCAGGTCAGATTGTATATTCGTTTACTACTATTACCAGCTATACACACTATAAACAGGGTGTGTGTGGATTAATATTTGTGAACGCATCTCGACAGCTATACGTAGTAGGAAACTACAAACGACAGTTATCTCCATATAGCAGATGAATATATTTCGGTGGACCGTGCTCCTTACATTTTCATGATGTGGGAAAAGTCATTTTCTTGTAATGGAGTCTAAGTATTGATACGATAGTCACCGTAGTCTGGCATTGTGCTTTCACGTGGGGAAAAAAGATGTAGAAGACACTAAGGAAATGGTGAAAAGCTGCACAAAGAGATTCACTATGCACCATGCAAAACTGAGTCACTAAATTGGAAATTGGCAGAAAGGATTCCGACATAACAGACTATGGAACACTAAAAAGAAGAAAACCAACATTAAGAGGGGTAAATCCTGCGTTTACATGCTCAGGTACTGTTTAGTGCAACATTACTTCACCGGTGTTGAAACATATATTTCATACATGTGTGCCCAGAATTCTTTGGTCATTTGCCAGTAAAGCTCTAACTACTTGAGTAGGCTGTTGTGTGTAACTGTGTTTGTGCGTTTGTAAATGTTTAGGAACACTGTACTCTTGGGGGATTTCAGCATGTTGACATTATTGTCCTGGTTTCTGTTCATATTTTACCACCGTTGTTTAATGATAAATTGGTTAACACAGACTCATTTGCTAATTAATGCTTTCATTATCTTAATTAATGGCCTTATAAGAATAACTGGTTACGAGTAATGTACCTTGGTAGTTGCATCATTTATCTGCATTTACAAAGATAGAATAAAGCTTTAGTGGCATCTAAGGCCAATTTGGCTTACCAACAGGAGTAGATAAGATTTTATTACGAGGCTATTGTATCAGATTGCCTTTGACTGTACAAATGAATTTGTGTGATTTTTTTTTTTTTATTTCAAGTTTTGATGGCATACTTTTTTGTTTGTAGGAAAATGACTTAAATTGGTGCAGCCTTTGTTGCTACCACTGGAGGGCATCGAAGACAACCATTTTACAATGATTCCCATAAAAGCCTTAGAAATGGCTTCCGTTTGTGTGTTATGCTTTGATATATGAACTGCACTGATGGTTTTTTAAGTGCAGTTGTTGGGTCAGACTCAGTAATTAGGGTGCATGATGAATAATCTTAGTATTTACATTTTTCTAGCCGTTTTCCAGTTGTAGGATTTCACTGCAGCTAAATGGATCTATTGAGGTTTTTTGTATAAATGTACTCAGACAAGAAAGAGATCTCAGTTTTACATGCAAAAGCTGTAAATTGTGTTGCTGTTTACGTCTGTCTCATCTCTCTTTTTATTTCATCCAGGGATGATGATGATATAAATGATGTGGCCTCCATGGCAGGAGTCAACTTGTCAGAGGAGAGCGCCCGTATCTTAGCAACCAACTCTGAGCTTGTTGGCGCTGTGACTCGTTCCTGTAAGGATGAGACCTTCCTCTCCACCTCTTTGCTCGCCCGGAGAGCTCTGGAGATTGGTGAGACACATGCACTTAAGGGAACATGTACAGCACGTTGTTTCTTTTAAAGGCTGACACGGTCTCAACCTGTCTAAATCTTTATTCACACTCCTCCTGTTGTGACAGGGAGGAAGTTTGGTGTCAGCGAGCTGGGCACGGATGTGATCAACTACATTTCCCACGCTACACAGCAGCGACTACAAAACCTGCTGGAAAAGGTGTCACAAGTGGCACAGCAGAAGAACATAACGTTCAAGGTGATAATAAATGACAGTAATTTGAGAGCTGGTGAGACCCATCGCCATTTAGTCCGTTTTAATTCCTCCTGTCTGACCTTTCTGTCCTTTGCGGCGTCTTACTTCATTCATCCTTCAGGAGGATGAGCGATGTGAGCAGGTCAGCGATGTGCGAACCCAGCTTAAATTCTTTGAGCAGCTGGACCAAATGGAGAAGCAAAGGAAGGAGGAGCAGGAGAGAGAGATTCTCTTGAAGGCTGCCAAGGTAACCATATATAAACAAGGACACACAGTGTCATCGACAGGAAGAATCCTACACACTATCATAATTGCATACGCAAGGCGAGTGAGTGATCTTGGGTCAGTGTCATTAGTATACATTTCCTCTGCGGCTAACAGTCACTAGAGCGCAGATCTGTTAAGTATGAGTGAGTGAATGAATAAAACAATTGATTGAATAAATTGAACGTGTCCATCTTGAAATATTAAAATGTCCTCTACCTCACTGCAGTCTCGGTCACGGCAAGAGGACCCTGAGCAGCTCAGACTCAAACAGAAGGCCAAAGAGGTAAATGCTACGATAAGTGACTATATGATTGCTTTCTTTGTTCAGCATTATGATGAGTTTGTCTGCGAGACTAATCTGCGGGTTATTGCTTGTATTCCAGATGCAGCAGCAGGAGCTGGCTCAGATCAGACAGAGAGAAGCCAACCTAACGGCGCTGGCAGCAATTGGCCCGAGGAAAAAACGGAAAATGGATTCTCCTGTTAGGGGTGCCAGTGCAGAGGTGAGAAACATGGAACCATTTGCCATCGACGGGTTGTGCTTATTTTGAATCATTTCAAAACGGCAACTAAAATGGCAATAAAAGACTAAATGTCTTTCTTGTGTTGGTTCCGTTTTACGCTCCAGGGCTCAGGGTCAGGCCCCTCCCAGCCTGGAGGCTCCAGTGGGGCAGGCTCCAGACAGTTTATGCGACAGCGCATCACCAGAGTCAACCTCAGGGACCTGCTCTTCTGCCTGGAGAATGAAAGAGGGACCAGTCACTCACACCTGCTCTATAAAGGCTTCCTCAAATAGCGCCCGCATTAAAATGACTAGCATCGCTCAGTGGCATTAAGGAAGCAGAGTTGACTGTCAGCTCAGACCCTTTCTGCCGGTACTTTCTTTAATCACATACTGCGGACTGATGAGACGTCTGTATGTGGGAAGAGAATTATCTGGAACACTGAAGAGATGTCGGCTTTTAAAAGCCTCTTCAGGCACAGGCCTTTTTTGTATTTTCATGGCAGAGGTGGAGCAAACATTGGAACTGGGCCCTGATTTCAGTGTTCCTCTCAGCTCGGTTTGCTCTTCAGACACCAGTTGCACCCAACCACACTTTTCTCATGCACTGCCTCATGCTGCACACAGGAAAAAAATGTGTTTAACTGAACTGAGCACTTCAGATCTCAAAAAACCTTGTCAGGGTCATTTCACTGGCATCTGTGTTGTAGCAGCAAATCTCTGTGAAGTGGTTCCATTTAGATCAATGTGCTACATTCAGGTGTAGCCTGATTTTACAAGACTGCAGTAATGTTAATTTCCTTGACCATGTTAACGTAAACACTCTGCTTATGTAAGTTCTTAACAGATTTTAATTTATCACACATTTATACTATATTTTAGCACAATTTTAATGCCTGTGGATTGTTTTACAGAGACTAATCTTGACTAGTCTTGTCAGTTGCCTTCTTACCAGATTAAGCCATATGGATTAGAATGTGTTGATCAGCATCAGTAACTTCAGCTCTCCAAGAGTTCTCTCCAGATTTGTAGGATGTGTGCTTTCTTTGTTTGTCTTTGCTTGAGTGGAAACAAAAAGAATTATTTATATGTCATGTGTTGATCATGTAATCACAGGTGTTGGTATTTGAACTCTTGCCACAATAGTGTTTTTACTCTAAGAGTTCCTGACACAGTGGTCGAAAGTGGAATCCTACTTTTAATTCAGAGTCTAGCACATTTACTACAAAGACTACATGGACTTTACATGCCTACCGATCACTTCTGAAACGCACCATACACATTTCGCACCAACCCAGCAGTCAGCAGCTGTCATTCATTTCTTCAGTGACGATATAAAATTCAACCCTATAGAGCTGAACCTTCTATCGCAGTGAGCATGATTTCCAAAGTACTTGTTGTTTGCCACTTTATCGATGCACACATTGATTTGGCGCGTTAAATGTACTGGTAGCAAGCTCATTATCGGCTGATTTTAGAAGATCCAAGAATAATGAAACATTTACATTATGAAAATAACAATGTGGATTTGGCTCTGTGTTTCTTGAATAATGTTACCAAGAAGCAGAAGTTTCCAATTAATTTCCTGCCTTTCATAAGTGTCACCCAAAGAGCTACTGACTTTTCAAGTAAGAGTGTGCGATGTTTTTTAATGAATTTTGGGCTAAAATATCTCTGGGCAGGATGTTAACTGTGATGGATTGCCATCGCAAGCACATTTTAGTCACTGCTTTGTGTACTGTTTAAAAAAAAAAAAAAAGGCTTAAACATCAGGCAATGTCCAAAATCCAAACTAGTATGGTATACTTTGGAAACAAAGTGGTTGTTAGTCATGTCAAGTATTCAGGGGTCCGTAGCTTATGTGCTATAATGTGAATTGAAAAAATATGGAGTTTGGAGAAATGAATCCCGACAATGTCGTGGATCGCAGTCATTTAAGAGAATCAAACATTTTTTAATAAGTTGTATGTCCACATTTTTATATTTATGAATGATGGCGGTCATGTTGGGTAAACATGGGCATGAACTGCAGAACGAGGACGGCACTTTGATAGATCAGTTTTCTAAAACTAGTCAATCAGATGAACATACCCACTTTGCAACTTTTTTATATTTTTAGTGCATATACTAATTTTGACCTTTATACCTTTTGTCATTTTATGAAAGAATGTTTATTGGCAAATTTTATTACTGTACATACTTAGGTTTGCTATTTCTAGATTTATCAGTTGACAACTTCTAATTGGGCAATGAGAAATAAGACAACTATATGATGCTTTCTTGCCAATATCTTGTACATTTTGCACAGCCACTTGTTTATATGTAAATATCTGAATTTAAAAAAGTTTTTAATTGCTATTTTACAATGGATTGAGAGAGAATGGTCTCTATTAAAACAAAAAAAAAACCAATCGCAAATATCTTGATTGTCCTAATTATTGTGGCAGGTCCGGTCTTTCAGGTCTTCATACAGTAGCTCACATTGGAGCCTAAAATACTCAGAAAGCACACAAGTGATGGCAGCACTGTCTCCACTCAGTCATTCTCCTGCATTTTCTGTGACCTGTCAGCAGTATTTGATAACACAAACTGACCAAGAGGCAGTAGAATTAAGTTAGAAATGTGAGCGTTTAAATGGGCCTAAATAGAGATAGAACGATAGAACTGATTAATCAATCTGGGTCTGATGCAAAATTGTTTTTATCTGCTGTTTTAATGGAGAAGGGTCTGAAAGTAGTACAACCAACTCAGTCATAAAGTACATTTTGGTATTTCTAAATGATTACATTTATTTTATCGTAATTTCTTGTTGATTTGAAGGAATCTTATTGGTTGCTCACTGTTAGTGATGTGAGCTCAGTCAGAGACACAACAGTAAGCTGGGAGCTCTTCACACAGAAATTAACTATTATTTAGCAAAACTCAAGATATACAAAGCGCTCTGAGAGCCGACGCAAACATATGCTAAATATAATGTTTTCTGTTGTGGTCGGTTAACAGTTTTTGAGTACGTTCTGATTTAAAATGCTGACAGCTCAGTGGGAAATCTTTAGCCACAGGATCTGTTATTAACTGATCTGTCTATGCATCAGTCTCACTACCAGTTAGGAACATTATGTCAAAAAAGATCTGACCTTTCCCTTTAGCAATTTTCCAGATTTGAAAATATTCCTATTTTCTAGTTTGCATCTTATAATTACTACTTTTTCAAGCTATGATATTCGACACGATACATCTGAGAGGTCGATTTTGATTGTCCCTTCCTCACTGAAACACACACACAGTTTTGATGGCATGGTAAATGCATTTGATAATCCAAAATGAATGTTTCTTTCTTTGTCAAATATTTCACTCCAAATTGTTCTGTTAGAAAGGGAGGAATTAGAAAGCACACAAGCCCTCGCAAACACTGACAGATAATGAATACGTGCATGGTCAAAATTAAATTTAGATTTAAACAAGAAAGATCACATGAAACTTGAGAATTCCAAGCGTTCCATTCTTCATTGTCTTGACTGCTCTGATTAGAAATGATACTTTCTATTCCTAAAGTGATCATCTCTAACAGTGCCTCTGTGCATGCTCATCAAAATCTCCGTATCACATGAAATCCATCAGAATTATATCCCGAACAAAAATGTCCTCCCAGAAAAAGAGAAATACTGTGTTATAAAAGGCTATCAGGTCTTTAGCGGCAATACAAATAGGCACAATGCAACCCTTTGCACACGCTTATTTCTCCAAAAACCTATTTTTTAATATGCTGTACTTGAAGCTTATCCAGCATCACTGCAGAGGGAGAATGATGAGGAAAAGTGCTCAAAATCAAATTATTAAGAGCCCATTACTGCTGGACACTAAGATTTAATTACCCTCTAACCTTGAAACATGATCAAAGGATGTTTTGTCCATAATGAATAAGAATTTAATAATTATTTATTTTGTGGTTTATTCAGATGCCATTGCAATTCACTATGTTCTTAAATCCCAGTAAATTGCAAGCGGCAGAGGAGATTGATCGAAGCATGGAGAACTAAGGAGGCGAGTGCGAAGTGTAAGGTGAGTGTTTTATTTTCTGAACTCTATTCATTCAACACAACTGAAGACAGAAAAGGAAGGTGATGTTAGGTCATTTAAGTCACCACTTCTTGTAAAATGAACTGAACGATTGAATAGTGCAGAATCTAACCCGATTTAACGACGTGCAGCATGTCGACAAAAGCATTGACATTTGTATGCACAGTCTAAGCAGCTTAGAACTAGCTCAAAACTTTAAGTCTGAGCTTTATACGTCCAAAGAACTTCTATAAAAAACAGACCCCCGGCCAGTAAATGGAACTCCACATTTAATAGGGGCTCAGCTTTTAATTGAAGTTTTACGGTATGTCTCTGTGAACATAAAATTGACAAAGAATTTGTCAGTATAACCTGCCAGGACTAGAAAGTACTTGTTTATTTTACTGCCATCTCCAAATGCCAAGCTTTTCCCTACATTTCCTGGTTTAAAAATCTGGCCCAACTGAATTTGTAATTGAACAGCCCTGCTGTAAGGTTAAGCTTATTCCAGGTTACTCTTATTTTATGTAAACCTGTCACGTGATTGGGGTGTGAAATCTCCAACTGCTTCACTAACAGTGAATAAGAGCAAAATGTGGACAGCAACAGTTGTTCTTCATTACTATTAAATTTAACAGTATAAGCCATACATGTTTTATCTTCCCTTATGCAGTAAGTGCACTTTCATCACGATAAATTACTTTCATGCCTCTTGACCATACCTCGATGAAAATAACAGGCCTAAATCAATGGGTCCTTTGTCTTATCATGTTCCCAAAAATGGTTTAGCATACTCTTGGCAATAAAAATAATATTTATTAGTTCTGGGATTCAGTGGATGAAGCTGTTCATGGTACAATAGTTACAAATTTCAGCTGTCATTATTCACTTGCTGGTGTGACATTTTATGGATATGGGATACTTCAAAGTGATCTACTGCACAGTATGAAGACCTTTTTAGCTCCTTGGCAATAGTGTTACACTGATGCAAAGATACATTACAGCATACATTGGCTCAAAATCAAGTTCCTTATGAAACAATGTGGACACCCTTTTCCCTCTCTGTCTCAGCTGTTCACATTGTTTTTGTTAGTGGCCTTTCAAGCAGATGCCAAAGCCTCATCGTTCATAGTCTCAGCATTGTCTGTGATTCCTCATGACATTCAGCAGGCCTCTGGTCAGTGGAGAAAGCAGCTCTCTTGTGTTGTACCTGAGGTGCACATCAGAGTGGCTCCAGAGGAGGGCACTGTAGCGCCACCTTGGAACCAAACACGCATATGTCTGCCAGTCGCAGGCCCTGAGAATATGTGTCATGTGTGATCAAGCTTGTATTACCTGGGTGCATACAGGTACATAGCATATATTTTATCACCATATGCTTGAACTTGGAAAATGAGTCCTACCAATTAAAAGAAACATTTGTTTTGATATATTACTTTTTGGTTTCAAAGGAGAGTAGCTGATGTATGATTTTATGCAAGCCCTGACTTCCTGACTTCTGCTGCGTGGAAGATGTGAGGATCTCATACACAAAACACACACGCACACAGATGGACATCTCCGTAAAGGATCACACCAAAGCACTTTCTCATATTCCTTCAGATTTGGCGGATTTGAGGCTTAGAAAGTTGTTTGTTTTGTTCCCTCTGCAGACAAGGTTTCTCATGCCTGTAGTTGCCCCAACCGGTGTCTTCGTTGTCTTTAAATCCAGGCATAGGCAGACTTCTAAGTCTTCTCCAATATGAGTTGTCAGGCTATATTTGCTTATGTTACTCTGGGACACCAAACTCAATTCCACTGTCTTGTTTGATTTTGCATAATGAGAGGCTGCTGGCTGCTCACAGGATAATGTCTTTGAGTGACAGCTATGAAGATGAGTGAATAAATTTCACTCAGAAGTGCAGTATACACTCTTTAAAAAGGTGTCCAACGTGACTTCATTGAGCCCAGATACCACTTGCATGTGTGTTGCAAAGTGCAACAAAGTGAAAGTGAAACTCTTGAGCCATTGATTATTGTTTATTTCATGGAACTTAAAGTTGGTTTAAATAATTCTCAATAACATTAAATATTTGTAATTAAATAAGCAGCAATCAATGATAAAATGAGCTACTCAAAACTCTAATGAAACATGCTTCTAAATGGCTATATCAGGATTTTGCATGTGTGGTTTGATTAGATTTGATTGTCAACTTGGCAACAAACCAACTGTCAGATTCGGATTCTTTTATAGTTAAACACTGATGTGTGTAGAAGTATACATAACCTTCTCCCATTCCGCATCTCGCATCCACTTCTACAGTCATGCTGGCCGCTCTGTGAGGCTCTACTTGAACCATGAATGTACAATATCTCATGGCAATCAATACAATAATTGATAAGATATTTCAGTCTACACCAAAGTGGTGGACAGACGGACAAACCGAATACGAAACCGACATTGCCATCGCCGCTACCGTGGCTAAATATCTCTAATATGAAATGACCAGTATTGTTCATGTAGAAACCCAGTGCTTATTATTAACCATTTCGGAACATAAAAACAAACCCCACAGACCTGTTATTGGTGTGTATTAGCAAGGCTTTTGGCATCAGACCGCATCATCATCATGAACAGTTTATAGGCGACAATGTTTTCTTTTCTTCCCTCGCTGTGCTCTGCTCACCAGTGTATTTACAGAACATCATGCAAAATAATACACCTAACCCAAGTCCTCTATTAAATTTGATTTTCCACTGTTAATTTGTGGGTTTTCAACTTCACCATTGTAATCAGAGCTGATGGATACTTGTCCCCAACACCAATAGTCCAGATAAAAAACATGATTGCCTGTTTAGCAGAATCTCACCATAAATTACAAATTCTTTCAGGTCCAATGCCAGTTTTGTCTCTGACATTTCTCTGTGGGAGGATTTCAGGAGGCATACTGAAGGTTTTGGCCTTACAACTGTCAGCCGCTCTGTATTTCAGCTCTGCTCCCATCACTAGAGGAAACGGTGCTGGTTGAGCCTTGACGATTAGACGTTGTGGATGGAGCTCATGCAGCTGTAAATAAAACATTAAGTTTCAAACAAATGTCAACAGCAACAAAATGGAAATGAATAGACTAGAAATGAAACCCTATACTAAATATCCAGATGAGAAGATGAGAAGATAGCAGTCCTCCTACTGTACAGTATCACTCTTTGATTTTGTTACAGCAGCATCCAACAGCACCCGCAATTGCAAAATGTCCTCTCAGCTGCACCCTTGACATTTTGAAACCCAGCACAAATTTGGAGCACTATACTGAAGCACTGAACTGTGAACTGAACCCAACTCAACTCACCAGAGCTGAAGGCAGAAAAATAAAATGTAAACACGTTGATGTACTTTTCATGAAATGCAGTGATTTGTATTGCCAAACTTTGGCCCTTTTTTCTCAACTCTACTTCATGTTTTCTGTTCCGTTTCTTCTGCTTCTGATGGGAAACAAGGGAAACAATGTCCCTTTAAATCTTCACATGTTAAACATTTATTTGAACAAATCATGCTGAATAAAAGTAAAAAAAATGGCGCAATTATGAATCAATAAATGGAGACAGGATGTTCTCGTCATCCTCACAATGGTACTTCTTAAAAGTCATCTATCAATCAATTATCATCTTAAAAAAGATGCTTGAATATAAAATTTTAATTTTTAATCTGTAAATAGTTTATTTGTAGCCTTGCAGCTAATACATTTGTTTTTTCCATTGATAGAATATTAAATTGAACAGAATAAGTATTAAAAATAGACCAACAATTGCTTAGTACAGCAGTAAAATGTTACTGCATATGCATACTAAAAAACTGCCTGACATAAAGAAAAAAGTCTGAAAATATCTAAAATTGAATTTGGATGTTCAAGCGTTGAAAATGAACAGATAGATGTCAAGATTATATATTATCCCACTGAATCAGAAATGCCAGAGTGATTTCCAAGTTAATAAATCAGTAGAGGAAAAAAAGTGCCTTGACATTCTGTAGCTGTCAGATCTGAAAGGTTTGGTTTAGGATAATAATGAGAAACATTCAAGCTTTTAAATAGTTGCACAGTTAGATACATTTTACCCAGCAATACACCAATGTGTGTGTGTGTGTGTGTGTGTGTGTGTGTGTGAGAAGGATAGTGTGAGAGAAACACAATGTGCTTGTTGGAGGCAAATTTTATTTTGAAGTTGTTCCACATTCTCAAATAGATCTTGGAAAACAGAGAGAAAGGCAAAAAGGTGAAATGAACAACCATAATAATCAGCTCTAATTAGTGGTGCATCTGCAATGTTTAAAGCTCAAAATATGTGCAACACATTTCAACAAATCACTGTTCACTGCGTATATCAAAGCACTACAATAATAGTAAAGATAAGTAAAAAATAACAGTCATAACAGCTGTTTCTTGTGACAAAAATAACTGTTTTGGGTTTTTTAGGTCATGCTACCTCAGTTTAGAAACAACTTATTTCCAAATATGACTGACTGGTTGGAGTGGTTTTACTGACTTATACTGCTGGGCTGACAATTACACAGTGACTTGGCAGCCATGCAGGAGGCAAGTTCCCAAATCAAATCTTTTTCTAAAAGGTCAGGGTAAGCCCATGCTGTAGAGGAAACTTCATGGCATTAAATCAATCCGGGGCTAGACAACCTCTCATCGCTAACAATAACATTACAATTCTGAGTGATCACCATCCTCCCCTAATGCATTTTTCCTATGTATTGGATGACATTACTCCACTCAGCGAGGCAGGCGTGGTTATCCAGCGGTTTCTTGAACATGTCAGTGGTGCTGGACGTATGATGCCACTTTCTCACAGGCCTGGTCACATATGTAAGGAAGACGCTACATGAGACAGCATTTCCAACCCGCTGCCATATGGACAAAGAGTCCAATTACCACTCAAAATAATTATGTTGGCAGTAATTAGCGCCGACTTTGTCCTCTGCGAAATGAATGTGCCACAAGAAACATCCTGTATCATCACAGACCCAAGTGTTCCTGCTAGTGTTTTTTGTATTTTCACCATGCTTTATATGCTGGATATGGATTTCGATTACTCAGCTCATTCTGGAAGCAAGAGGACGGAAGAGAGGAGGTCCCTCAGGGCCGAGAAACAACCTCCCGCCTGCATCCTCTGTGCATAATTGAACAAATTAGCTATGAACAGCTGTTACCTGTTAAAATGACCCGCTTTCATTTTATTGCCATGGACAAGAGGTCTGATAGCATCTGCACGCTACAGCTGTCAGCCATTCTGATTAGCTTGCCGATTCCTGCTTTCAATATATCATGACAAACATAATTACCTCAACATCTCTTTTTATGGATTCTACAAATCGCCAGGCGCACAGAGCATGCCAAGTGTCCATCAATTACAGCCATGGTCTGCTGGTAGCCTGTCCACTTGGATGCTTGGACTTTTCCAAACCACTTTCCTTAAAGAGAGAGAAGGTCTTTAATGTTACTGTAAGTGAAAGCCTAATGCGGTTTCACTTTTTAAAATTAAGATTATAGAATTTGATCACTGTAGCAGTACATGAACCTCATGGCCTGACCTCACAGCCTCCCTGTTGGATCTCGTCAATGGTTCAACCTCCTTCAAACCCCTGTGAAGTAGAGCGAGAACACTTGCTGTGACATAGTCCTTTTACTAATCAAGCAGAGTGTGTTCAAAAATGGAGACTTGGGCAATAATGGTCATTTTTAAAGTTATAGCATTCATAACGTTGAAGTTAAGTGGCTATAAAAGAATAGTTAGGATCATAAGTGTAGCCTACAGGTTAATTGCCTTAAAGTGACTGTACAGAACTGACCTGGTGAGGGAGTTTAAATATAAGTGCACTGTGAGGGTGGACATTTCTATCCATTATCTGAAAGAACATGACAAATAAAAGAAATTAAGAAAGAACTTTCAAGTGTCCTGCTAAGGTCATAGTTCACCTGACATTCTGATGAAAGCACTGTACAGTATGTGTCATCTTGGAGAAAAGAAAAGCACAAAACTTAAAGCTGCAATGATTCATACTTTACGTTATAAATAAATGAAATGACTGTATGTGATGTGGGATTTTGAGTTGTTGAGGTGGTTAATTGTTAAAATATTTAAACTGCTGGACTAATTGTCGTGTTTTGTTTTATTTGTAGTTTATTTGGTAGTGTTTGTCCTTGTTACCCCTTTTGTTTCAGAAATGGTCAGATCAGCCATTAGTATGTGCCCCTTTATGATCAGTTTGACTTAGTTAGGTCAAGTTGGTCCGTTCTGCTGCTAAAGAGACCTATATTTTTCTTTGGAGTTGTTGGAGAGCGAAGTTAAAGGGAGAGTGAATACTGGGTCAATACTGGACTTACATTCATCGGGTGGCGTCGGTGGTGTGTAAGAAACAAAAGTTTGCTAACACGTTCGCCATATAAACGTATGACAGCTTTGTGTTTACAGTTTGCCGTGCTACCCACAAGTGGCCAATACAATTAATTATAACATGTTAAAGTAACATAAAATACAATAAAATTTTCCAATAAAAGTTCCTAAGTTATAAACCATCCTTTGTGTACGCTTTTTCGAATATCTAATTTTGTCTCCAGAAACTTTGCAAAAAAAGATCATTGTGATGAAAGGTAAATGGACCTTTACTGGAAATTTATGGCGCTTTTAAGTGCTTTATAATTTGCACATTCACACGCAGACTCACCGACCAATGTGAGTAAGAAAGAAAGCTGCCAGCTTCCAGGGGAAAAAATACATTTTCCTTTTCATGAAAGGATTAGCTGAGTAAACGAAGGATCGCTCTTTTTTTTTTTAAACAAGCGAGTGATGTTTATTGTCCGCTGGTCCATGTATTCTGCATTCAATTTGTATCGTTGCTACAACTTCCTTTGTAGTTTACTAAGTGCCTCAAGAAACTATAGCCACATTCTTACACAAAACACACACCTTAACATGCTGCTGTCTTTTTTATGGTTGTGACGGGATACAAACAGGAACCTTCTAATCAGCTTCTCCCATGAGCAGAGAACACCGCAGTAATTGATTTGTACTTTAAAATTAGCACTAACTTTATTATAGCTGCGTGTGTATGTTTTATATTTTGACTTACTACTTGAAGTAATGCTTGTATCATTTTTTTCTTGGGGGAGGGGAGATTTGGAACATCTTTTGAAAAAAATGCGCCGCAGCCAACTTCACCCCTTGAAATATTACACACTATTCCGTGAGCCAAATGATGTCTCATTTTAGAGGCATCTCAAATCATCCTCCTGCTTGATTACGTGGTCACACAGTGCACCAATCAGCAGGTGACCTTTTATTGCAGGAAAAGTCACAAACACAGCAGGAGAAATGTGGGTTTGATCTGTACATCTTCAGCTGTCCGAGAGAAAAAGGTGAAGTAGCGAGGAACGGTTATCTACAGATTGTCTCATTTGTGCAGAATAGAGATTTGGAATAGATATATATATATGGACAAAACACTGTTAAAACGCCAAACTTGGAAACTTCCAGTCCTAGAAGTTGCAGTGATTACACAAACATCATGAAATTCAGTTAAAAAAGCTCAGTGGTAACATAAAACAAGCCAAAGGAAGATTAGTTAAGTCCCCCATAAGGGAGACTGTAAACTCTTGAGGCCCCCTCTTGTGTGAAGACAATGGAAGATTTGAAACAGAGCAAGAGAGTACAAAGGGCATTTGAATGTAAAACATTTCACACCCAGCACAACAATAAGAACTTTCTTTTTTCTGTGAGGGGTTTTTCTCAGACTACCTATTGTACTTTCCAAAATCCCAATAATGTATCTTCAAGTTCATATTTTAGATTTTAGTCATGAAAGCAACGCGTTTGTTATCGCACTAAGATCTCATAAATCAAACATGTCAGTCCACTTTTCGGCAAGCATTTAATGGGAAATAAATCGTCCGGATGCGGATTGTTTATTTCTTCCACAGCTGTACATGATGAAATTGTCAGATTTCATCAGAAGATGCCAAATGCTGCTGTTAATGTAGCTGAATGTGTTGATGCAACACTTTAGAGCTCTGTATCTGTTTTCTCTATCCATAAACCAAAGCATGCACACAGCAGAGAAGACCTCAAAGCAACAGCTAATACAGTAGCTCCATAAGGGCCGTATCAAGAAGCCCTGTGTAGGTGAGTACTGACAGATGGTCGGATCATGTTGACTGTGTGTGTGTGTGTGTGTGTGTGTGTGTGTGTGTATGTGAGTGATAGATAGCTACTCTGTGAATAGCTGTGGAGCATAATATGATTTGGATGTGAGAATGGAATCTAAATCTGATTTTAGGCAGTACTATGGGCCCAGAGCTTCGCTCCTTTATCTCGGTCCCTCGCCAGCCATAAGGTGGTCAGCTGCAGCTGTTCTCTCTGGGGTGTGGTCTCACTGAGGAAACATTATCGCTTCCAATCTCAGCTTTTAGACGCCTTTATGCCTCCTTGAAATGACTCTCATCGTATCATCCTACCTGCCAGTGGCAGGTAGGAAGCTCTGCATGAATCGAATATCTTCTGTTAAAGTGGTGACCGCTGGAAAGGCCAGCGTAAAGTTTCATGGTTTCCCCCCCCCCCTGCGTGGTTTTGTGGTTCTCTTGACTGTTTGAACCCTCTCTCATTTCTTTTGAGAGTCCACTCCTCCCCTACAGTGGAGTTACTCTCTGGAAGGATTAAATGAGGAGTTCACTGCGGGGGCATCAGGCAATCTGCATACAATAGCCCACCACGGCTGTGAATAAATCAACATTGATGTAAGACAATAAAGCCAATGCGGTAGGGCTATTTGTTTATTCTTATTACACAGAGCGGCACACTTTGGATCACTACAAGTAAATGCATTACTTGGAGAGGACTCAGAACACAGACCGCCCCTGCCATCTCTATTTCACTCTATGTGTGCTATGTCTGGGTCCAGAGGCGGTCCAGCAGTCCACTAAAGCAGCCATTAGATAGATCCAATCAGACTTGGGCCATCCTGTCCTTCCTGCACCATCTTTTGTCCCTCACATCCTCCGGCCATCATAGAGGAAATGAAGCTCAGTGATGGAGAATATGAGGAAATAGTACAGATGGATGACTGGTCTGACAGTGTCTACAGAGCTCCCGCAGGGACGATATATATATTCATACCTGGCTATGTTCTCTTTTTTTGGATTGGAATTGAACCCTGGTCGCAAGCCTGGTAAGGTCTCAGCCATGATGGTACGCGCTCTACCAGGTGAGCTACTGAGGCGCCCCCACACCTGGCTATATGCTAACGTCATAACAGAAATGTTAGAAAAGCACACACTGTGCACTGTGACGCTCTTGATAGCTTATTCACATCTGAAGAATAGTTTTTTTAATTCTATGGACAAAATGGTGTAGCAATGTCTTTTCTAATCTTACATAAAAAGAGACTTTATTATCTAAACAAATGGGAAACATCTGGAACATCATTCTGATACATTTGGTCAATTCTGATATTGAGGATTGCCACAGACAGTCCAGAAGTTCATTGCCACAACCCTGGAGAGCTCTAGGGGTAAGGGAAGCAACACACAGCCATAGTTATCAGGCCAGCACGGCCATTTATTGTTTAGTGGATCCGACAGCTTGCGTACAGTACCACAGACAGCGTTTTTCCTAATAACACATATAGCAAAACAGGCAAAACAAGGAGGAGACCAGAGAGGGGAAGGGGCACGTGGCACCAAAAAGGAACAAAAGAATACACCCTTCCTAACCCTGACAGCAACAATCCCTCTGACTTACTGCAGTGGTAATAGCTGACATCAACAAAATAAAACCTACCTGACTGCTCTACGATCCAAACGAAATCACCTTACGGCGAAACCACCCCGAAACTAATGTACCTAGACAGACAGTCAGCTATGTGAGGTGTACCCATTGGGAATCAGTGGGTCAAACTAGTGCCTCATACGGGTTAAAAGTACAACACAAGAACCCAGAGTTAACATTTATTATTATTCCTAGCTAACTAATCCATTTAACACAGAGAGAGGCACCGAAGCGGACTGCTCACATTAAATCACAGCTGCCCGAGCTCCTCAGAGTGTCACTTTTTTTAAACAGTACATATAGGCCAGGCGTGGATCTGATTGGCTGCGGGCATCGATTAACAAGGAAGACAGGGATGCAGCCGTGGGAGGGCCATCCGGAGGCGTGGCTTGGAGGGGATTCCCCCCCCCCCACAGAAGAGCATATGATGTGATTGGCTGGCCCTGCTTGACAAGGGAACATACACTGCAGCAAAACAGTAAGCACGAAGACAATACCCTGTATCCTCGAGCCCGTAACATTCATGGATTGTGAATTTTGTTACTTATGGAGTCAGAATGTGTCTGTTCTGTTAGTGTTATCTCAGACACTTAATTAGTTAATATAAAGTAAACAATGGTTGTTAGTCCATGATTTCTCTTGTGTAATAGCATCTTTGGAGCAATCATCATGTCTGACACAGCAGATAAGAAAGATTTATTAGATTTCAGAGCATCTTGCTGTTGTGATGAGGAAAATAAATTTCTTGGAACGGCAAGATCTCGTTAAAGACTGGTGGGGGCCAGGAGATGATTTTGAGGGGTTACAAGATGATTTATTGGCTTGGAAAAAAAAATCATATTCCTGCAACACGGATATATTATCAGACTATGCTGTTTACGTTATTCACAAATTTTCTTATTCAAACATACTTAGCTTTGGCCTTTGAAGTTTATATAAGTACCACCCATGTGTTTTATGAGGATAAGCGTGTTGACAGAGAGATTAAGGCATTAATTAGCTTAGTTAATGATGCCATTAGCATAACTTGGTATGTTTAATATATCACTGTGATTATGTTGGGACATTGCATAGCTCAAACTCAACTTTTTCAGTTTTTGCTTTGATTTAAGGATGCAGAGTTTCCAGGTCATCCACAGGGACAAAGGGACTTTTTAGACAGAGAAGAGAGGAACGATAAAGCCAGTGTAGGTAAAATAGATGAGTCAAAGCAGTTTGAGGGGATGTTTTTTTAAACTTTTGCAGAATGCATGGTCTCTTAGACTCATCAGTGCAAATTGGATACACTTTGTTGCATTTATCAAGTCAAAACATTTCAAAGTAATACACATTCACTTCTAAGGAATGAATTAGTTTTTCCAATATTCTTTGTGCCTATTTGCTAAATAAGTACACATGAATGAATTCAGATTACTGTCGGCTACATAGTTGTTCAAAAATGCAGCCTTTTTACTAAAATGGAAAAATTAATTGGTGCTTTTATGGAGTCTAGAGTTTGGTTAATGCTGACCCATTCATACAGCAGACATATAATAAGCTTTTACAAAATGCGGTTACTGGTGATGTCAATGACATTAACGTCATGGGATGCTCTGGTCAAGTGCACAAAGGGTGAAAATCAGCACTTAATCTCCCCCCCACACACATTATATGATGACATCACCTCTCCTGGCAGCAGTCACAGTACCATTTGTGTGTGTTTATGTGTCTGCTTTGTCTGGTTCTGCCTTATCCAAGCTCGACCACTGTGGCCAAAATAAAATCCAACCAGACGGAGATTGTTAGCTGGGTTCTGTCCAAAGATAACAAAAAACTAAAGCTCACTAACTTACACATTATATCGTGTATCTTCAAACTGTACAAAAAACGTATTAATTGTAAATGTTTGTTAAAAGAAAATAGGTACCTACAATCAGCAACTGTTGGTTAACGAAGCTTAGCATAAACTCTTGACACAGGGGAAACAGAACAAATTGTTTTTACACTATGATTTTTGTTGGAATAAACAAATCAGATATGTTTTAAATAGTGAGATTTAGAGGTTTTGTTATCTTTGAACCGAGCCAGGCTAGCTCTTCCCAGTCTTCATGCTAAGCTAATTTTATTTACTGTACATACATGAATGTGGTTTTGATTTTCTCATTTAACTCTCCGCAAGAAAGCGAATAAGCATATTTCCCCAAATGTCGAGCTATTCCTTTAACTAGTAAGCCGTCCTATTAGGTGACTCGGCTCGGATAAGGAGCGCAGAGCACGGGTGCACTGATGTTGTTTACACCGCTAGCACAGGGGCTTTGGACAGCCGAGCGGGGGAGGTTTTCAGGGCCATTAAAATGCCATGATCAATCCTATCAAATGCAGCTCTCAAATGACAAAAAGAGGACTGCTACATTGTTTGAGTCGGTTGTAATTCTTAGGTAATTTACTACCTTTAATATAGCGGTTTCGATGCTATGGTTGGATCAAAACCCGGACTGGAATTTATCTAAAATATTGTTGGAATTCAACTTGTAACTGCTCAAATACAATATTCTCAATAAGCTTACTTATAAAAGAAAGATTTAAGGTAAGCCTGTAATTAGTAAGGTCACTGATGTCCAGATCAGGCTTCTCTAAGAGGGGTTTTACTAGAGCAGTAAAACTTAAAGGTTTAAAAGCAGAGGGGAAGGTACCAGACTGCAGAGATGTGTTGATTATTCTTGTTGTTTCATGGGAGATGCTCCTGAAGCTGGATTTAAATAAAGGATGGTGGGAACAGGGTTTAGTGCACATATGGATGACTTCATTTTGTTGATGGTGACACCAATTTCATCATCTGTTCTCAAAATAAAGGCTGTCATAGTTGATAAGAGGCTCACCCACCGGCAGATCACAGAGAGTTGATGAACCTGCATTTATAA
The DNA here is from genome assembly GCA_011952105.1 of Coreoperca whiteheadi. Taxonomy (NCBI): domain Eukaryota; kingdom Metazoa; phylum Chordata; class Actinopteri; order Centrarchiformes; family Sinipercidae; genus Coreoperca; species Coreoperca whiteheadi. Next base: position 21,090,156 of record CM022479.1, read on the forward strand.
TACTGGATGTAATGGTTTTATCGTTTTATCTTAAAAAGATAACATGCAGTTTTCGAAACAGTTCCTGCCAGGCAATGATAATGCAATATTAGCAACAAAATGAAAATAAAATACAGAAAGGCTAATTGTTCAATGTGACATTACATGATTTTGTAGTTTAAGGGCTAAACCCCCCAGTATCGTCCTTCAACAACATGTTGCTGGCACTGTACCTTTAACCGAATAATAACACACCGCTTGCCAACAGTAAAACCTCTTTATTGAAATTTCAGCTCCGTTTTAAATCTTAATTTAGCAATGGCCACGAAAAAACAGAGGACACCTAAAGGTTGAAAAAGGAAATCCGTTAGCAGTCAGCGCAGGCAATCAAGGCAGCATGAGTAGCAGGATGAGATGACCCTTGCTTGCTCTCTTTTAGCACAGCAGGTCAATGAACCAACAGCAGACTGCATCTCCTCCTCATTGATTGATCTGTCAGAGCACGTCAATGCACACGCAGACAGAATAAGCCCTGCTGTTACACACAAGAACACGCGAACACACAAATCTCTCTCCTCGAACTACAAGAAAACTGAGGGTAAAGTGAAACCCGCTCCTGCTCCTCCTCCCACCAGCTAGACACCAGGGTTGACAGGATAAGTCAGGATGGATTAATTCAGGTAACAATCACATGATTATCAGAACTGCCACATGCTGAATTTTGTGGATTTATACATGTGGGTGGTTTATAAGTGATTTCGATCTGTGCTTCAACTTATTTTACCAGCTTTACAAGATACGTTTTGCAGGTCACCACTATCCCAGGAAAAGAGCTAAATTATTAATAATGTCAGACTTGACTGATTGAGATCTTGTCTCACATTAAGCTGCAGTTAACGGTTACTTTTGCAACAAGTAAAACTATTTGTCTATTATGAAACTCCGTAAATCACCGTGAGTTGCGGCAGAGCTTGGCTTCCTAAATTTTGCTCAGATGTATTTCCAGTTGCAGTGTTTGCTGTTTCCTAGCAACGCAAATCTAATGAATGGTTTATAAAACCTCTTAAAAACATTACATTTACTTGACCAAGTAAACACGTTTTTTTCCTGTGCATCCACAAACAAGGTTAAGAAAGTTAACAAAGAATTTAAAGAAGAACGGGGCAAAATTATCATTTTATAGTTGTGTATGGTCCTATGAAGTTGTATAGCCTCTGTAATAGCAACATCTGTGAGATTTCAGTGGTGACAATGTAAGGAGCACAACAGTAAAACATAGATGGGCATTAAAGTAAAAAAAAGGAAGGAAAAAAATAAATGAAATGCACATCTTTGTATTCTCATACTAAGTTGTTCTCACACCACATTGTATCTGCTTCAGCTAGGACGACTTCATTATCCTGCTTGGAAGATGGCCTTGTCAGGAACAGTTGACAAATGAACAGCCTTAATTGTGTTCATCATTTTAGATTATGTTTGTTCATGGCTGGCACTAAAACTAATTTGGAATATGAAACTTAACCATCCGCATATTTAACCAAACAGAAGCACATCATAATTTCAAATTCTTTTGATTCTAACATCGTGGAAATGTTTCTTGGAATACATTATTGTGTTTTTATGCAGAACTAAAAAAGGCCACTTTTATGTGAGGAACAAGCTGTATAATGATATGCGTCTGTCAGTAAAGGCGTTTGCGTTTATTTATGTGCATACTGTATACTTGTTTCGCCTCTAAATTTTTGTTTTGTTATTGTTTACTGTGAAAATACAAACTTGAAAAAATGCCGTGTGTTTGATCACGTTCACTGGAAATTCATGCAGTTTTCGTCTCTTGTTACTCTATATACTGTAGGTTTAGGGTGAGATTCAGAAGAGGCAGAACTGACACACTGACCATGTTTTAGGACTTCTGTATTGTTTAACTTTTAAGTAAATTATGTCCTTGTCATAATGTATCATGACTTGTTAATGAGCAATGCCTTACCTAAAAAAAAACTATGTATGTACTAATGTAAAAATTTTAAACTAAATTTAAAGTTAACATTGTGCAAAGTTACCTGAGCGACAAAGAAACTTTTTCACGATTTCTGGTCAAAATAACCACATTAGTACTTTAAAAATAACACAAGTGTGAGGAAATGCATCGCTTGCTGAAATCAGTGGGTGACAAAGAAAAGACAGGAGGCTGTGTTCTTATAAGGAGGGGACATTTTATTTATAACACTTGGTGCTGACAGGGAGTCTCCAGCTCAGCATCTATATTACAAGGTTGATCTGCAAGGCTGCGCATTTACTGTACGGTATTTGGAAACCAAGATTGCAGTGGCACTATAAACAGACGCTTGAAACAACAGATTCTTTCCTTTTTTTTTTTTGTTCTTTTCTTCATTTTCTTACAAAATGGTACAAACAACAATACAAAATATTTGTGCTGTTGACAATTTACAAAAAAAGTATTTTGACTCGATAACTGTGCAATTATTTTTTCAGCTTTTTTTCTCCTCCATTTGAAACTATGTGAGCATGGTACACCAGAATCCCTTCTGGACGGCAACCTCGATCATGCGGGCTGCGACATGTTTTAAAATGTTGTATGGTTACTGTAATAGAACTCATCTGTCCATTATAAAAAGACACATGCAAAAAGCTCCAATTGTACAGTTACAGTTTGCCTAACTTGGTCTGTTTAGCTTCAAGCAAATACTACATTATGTACACTTGGACTTGAGCAGTTTTGGAGAACCAATGTGAAACACCGCGGCCTGTCTGGCCATAGCAGAACAAAAGTCTGGCTTCAGCTACAGCCTCCCATCATGTGTGTCCATGTTCAGGCAGTGTCCCGAGTGAGACCAAGTGTCCTTTAACTAACACCAGTTAGAGAGGCAGAAGAGCAGTTGTTGACACAGCCAGAAGACAGGGGTGGACTACAGCAGTGCAATAGTTCTTCCTATATTCAATAATTTGCTAATTCTCCCCTCACTTTGGAAAGGAAACGTCAATAAGACAAGTGGACCAAGTATGTAACAAGTAATGATCAAAATTCCTTTACTTAACCTCACAATTGCATTTCAATTAGATTCAGTTCAATTATATTTATATAGCCCAATATCACAAATCACAATTTAAATGGGGGTGTCAACTTAGACTGTCATTGCGAGTCATTGATAACATTCAGTATCATAATGGCATTGTGTCATGTCTGTACGTATGACACAGTTATAAAGGTCAGTAACCATGTGTAAAGTGTGTGTGTGTGTGTGTGTGTGTGTGTGTGTGTGTGTGTGTGTGTGTGTGTCCTCCTGCCTCCTGTTAGGTCCTGAATCCCATCTGAACATCTGATTAGAGAGCACGAGTATTTCACTAAGAATGTCTTTATTCTGTGATGTTGGAGCTCCACAGCTGAATTAGAACAATGCTGAAAGGGCTCATATAATATAGAACACTCACATATATACAATAAGGCCTAGAGGAGTGAGTGTGTGCTAGTATAGACTGTACAGGTTGGTTTGAAGTGGAACCTTTTCACCATGATGAAGCTAAACTTGAACTGCGACAAGTATGGCTGTAAGCTCATAAAGAATCATACAGATTCTCTTAAATGCACATGGCTTTTTGTGATGAAATATACATTGCCAAGTATTTCATTTTAAAACAAAACTGGAGTGAAAGAAAATGCAAAGACCACACAGAAGCAGATAAATCATTTTACCAAATGTATAAAAATGTTCTGTATATACAACATTAATATGTCAGAAATAATCACAAATAGCAGAAAGTAACAGCTGTGTTTATTTTGTGAAGATATTCTGAGGAGCAATTGGATAGAAAAGCGCATATCCAGCAGCAAACTGTGGAAACAACTCCTTTTCTCATGTCTACTCTCTTTCCGCTCTAAGCTGTCAGCTATTCTGAAAATGTCAGTTTATACACCGCAAGGTGCAATTTGCACCCACTCATCTATTAATGTAAATGAAGAGATACCTACCCTGTTAACCTTTAATTATACTATGACCTTCCTTCCCTTGTTTATAGTCAAATCAAACTGTCATCCTTATTTCTTTGTTATGGTATAAGGAATATTTGCACTAACAGGCAATATTTTCCATCTATATCTTGTCACTTATATCTTTTCCGTCCACCCTGAAATTATAGTTACAATTTTTATTACCATTTGTGCAAAACTAAAGATTGTTTTTATCTACAGCTATTCATATGAACCGTGAGCAGGTGAGGAACAGTTGAGAAGCAGCAGGAGAAAAAGGAGGAGTGGAGGATCCTTCTCATGACATCATCTGGAGAACATTGTCGTTACTGAGACTTCCTCCAAGCACTCATCATATTCATAATTAATAGGAAATCTGGCAAGTCCACATCAAGTTGAAACTGGCTACAACTGAAGAGTGTTTTAATGGGCACTCGGAAGATATGGAATGATTAAACCTTTCTATCATTCACCAGCATCTCCCTGGTCCCTCTGTGAAATGTTTTGCATATTTAAATAATTTAATACAAAGACTAAAGCTTTTTTTTTCAGTTACATGCAGTTCTGGGGCACTGAAATATGATTACAAAAGCCCATGGGTAGTGTCACTTTTTCCATTAAGTCACAACAAAACTGTCTTTCAAAATGTCTGCGCTATTACTGAAGCTTTAGTTTTGCAAGTCTGCTTTGATAAAGTGTAGAACTTCATAACAGACTTTCCCTTCCTCTAACTTCTTTTCAAAACCTCTTGAACTTGCAGCCAAAAATTTCAGGAGAAAATTTCAGATGAATGAAATGCTGCCTGAAGAGAGACAGATTGTGAAGGCGCTAAATCCCTGGCTGAGGCTCAATTCCCCCAGTTTCTGTGACAGGGACCAGCACCAAAGTTTGTATATTAAAAGTTTGCTGAGAAACAACAGTGAATCAACAAAAGAAAAAAATAAAATAAAGAGAGAATAGGAACTCAGAAAGGGGCTCGTACAAGCTCACAACTCTGTATGTAACGCTAGCTGAGATATTTGAAGTAATCCTGGATTTTCTTTTCCCTCATGTTTGTACAGTTTATATATTTTTCTTTGACACATTTACCACACAATAACTGGTGCCATGTTAATTACCTTTGGGTGAAGGGATAAACATGCAAACCTTAAATGATCTTAAAGGCAAAGTCTCCTTATATAACCCCCATATGCACTTGATATACTGTAACATTAGAGTGGTAACACACGTGACTTGTCAATCGTCAAAATCTAGTAACAAGCCTTTTAGGTGCAAATACTGAGAGCTCAAAACAAACACAGCTGCTATTGAAGCCACAATAAACAAAGACACGCAATGCATTTCTTCCCCCATAATGTATTTTTGTGATTTCAGTAATCACATTCAAGTTGGCTGTGATCTACGAGCACAGATATGCCTGACTTGAAAAGTTTATGATTTGTCCATAACTTACAGACACACTGTACAGTACGTCTACATAAAGCGCCCTCGTGAGCCAGTCACTGCTCCTCTTAAACCAGCACTGACGTCTCCTGCAGCTACCACAGCCCTGCAGGACGATAGAAATGACAAGGGAAGGTCTGAGTTAAAGGGTCAGGGGTCATATGGGGGCATGTAAGCCCAGAAAATGGCAACCAATCCTGAGTTAGCGGGAGTCTGCTAAAATATGCACCACTGAAGGCACTTTTTAAACAACAGTGCTTCTGTTCTAAGTAATTCAAGTTCAAGAAAGAATAAACCAGGGCCCTCCATGCAAGAAGGACTTTCATATCTGTGTTGTTTCTTTTTTTCCTTTTGTTCCCCTCAGACAAAGCAAGCAGCTCAACCTAAAGCTTCTGCAGAGAGGCAGGCGGGGGCTGACAGCGAGGGAAAAGTGAAAACCCTCAGGAATAGAGAACAGCTCGAATCGAAGGGGAGTGGGGACAAAAGAAAAAGCTACACAAACTAAAGGAAAAACAAAATCTGACTACTAAAAACTAAAACCTACATCTAGCATAAAACCTAAAATGAAACAAAAGGAAAAGAGTTTGAAAATACAAACTATGAGAAGCCTGCAAGTCAGAGCTTCCGTATCAGTCTTAGACAGGCTTAGAGCAGGAGACGGTTGAGAAGAGCACCTGAAACTGACTCATGGCACCGGCCCTCTGTGGTGGGTAATTTGATTGGTTGGTTGGTTGGTTGGTTGGTCAGTCAGTTGGTCAGTGTGAACATGTCATTGTTAACGTGTGTTCAATAAGGATGTAATAGCCCCATGTGTTAGAGGGACAGAGCATGGCAGGCCAGCTGACAGGACGAGGGTGTGTGTGTGTCTGTGTGCATGTGTGACTGGGCAGATTTAATCATCATCCCCTCCTCCGTACATGTCAGCCAGCTTCTTGAATCGGGGGCCCCAGTCGTTGAGGTAGTCATAGTCCTGGTCCCCCGTGCTGGAGGAGTTGAGGGAGCTGACAGAGCCAGCGGTAGAGCCGCTGCCCTCATAGTCGAACACCAGCAGGGAGTCATACGGAGGAGCTGTGGGGTCATTGTCTGCTGCTCTCAGACCCTAATCAGGACAAAGAGGAGGAAAGGAAGTGATCAGTACCCACATGCCGGCAGGAGAATATGAGAAAAAAAGGCAGGTTGATCAGTGAAGAAAAAGCAACAAGTTGTTGGAATTCAACAATCAGCATTTCAGTATTGCACTCACAAATCAGATTTAAAAAAAGAAAGATTAGAATTAAAGTAGCAGAGGCAGGGATATCCTGACATAAGTCCTAAGTATGCAGGAACAATGCAGGTTCCTTCATTTCCTATGATGCAACCAAAAGCATATTTTCATCCTTTCCTCATTCCCTCCATTCCTGGTAAATGCCTATGTCTTTCAAACTCAATTTTCCCGATTTGTAACCCAAGCTTTTTGTTATATACGAGCCGAGGCCAAGAAAACCCCTGATGACATCACCTTCCTTTTAACACACCAAGAGTCACTGTGCCTGTATAAATGAGGGTGTTTCATGTATAAAAATACATATATAACTGAATGCATTGGCCAGTTATTGTTTCTGAATATTATTTATCCACTTGTGATTAAACCCTATTCATCAAAATTTTTTGTCACTGTTTTGTGAATAAGACGTGAAGAGGTCAGTATGTTTTCTGCCAGGTGCTCAAACCTGCACTTGTTTCTTAGAATGACAAATGAGGGCCATTGACCTGAAGGTTAGGCAGGTGAAGAGAATGAACTTCATCCACTTCAGTGGAAAACAGAGAGATGCTATGGATAGAAACCTAAAAAGCCTCAACCCTCAGGGGTGCAGTGCAAAGCAGAAACACCCTGTGTTTGCTGTGTTTGTGTTTTACCAGACTGCTGGAGCGAGATCAGGTGTGTGTGCGCGTGTGTGTGTAACAGAGAGAGAGAGAGAGAGAGAGAGAGAGAGAGAGAGAGAGAGAGAGAGAGAGAGAGAGAGAGAGAGTCAAGGCTGGATGGATCAAAGCTGAACAGCTGCCAACACCTCTCAAGTGTGAACGTGTTGTCACGAGTCTGTCAATCAGCATTTTCTTGCATCAGTGTGCCAACGCTGGAGTTGTGTGTGTATGTGTGTGGCGTTGTGTGTGTGCATGAATAGAGCTGGCACGGTGAGAGCAGCTGTGAAGTTAACAAAACTCTACATTGTTTCCATCGCTATACTGAGGTTTACATATTGAACAGCATCCAGAAATGAGTAATCATATTAAATGTCAGATCGATGGAAAGTGAAAGTGAGAGGCCAGAACACTGTCAGGGAAACTGTCGAATGACGGTTGAGCTCTCGTGTCAGTTTTGTGAGTGTAAATTCACCTCATGGATAAAGTCCCCGATATCTCCAGGGTGGGGCACGACAGGTCTGATTGGGTACTGGGACTCGGGGATGATGGGACGTTCATCCACCCTGCGGACACCAGGCGGCTTGCTAATGATGTGCTCCAAGGAGTCAGGCTGCTGCAGCTGGCTCAGGTCGTAGTCCTACACAGCCACAGGGACATACAGATGTAAGTAGGCACAGGAAGTCCACATAGAAAGCATGTGTGTATGTCTCTCAGGATCTCACCTGGTCCTCTTCTCCTCCTCCCTCTTCATCGTATTTGAGGATGTTGTCTCTGACATCGTCTTCAGGGTCAATAAGCAGCTGCTTGGTCTGCCTTTCCTTCTCTCTGCGCTTGATCCACACCACGAACAACAGCACCATGCCTGCTCCGACACACACACGTGAACATGATAAACCTTTAGGTTTACACTGCAATAATCTGCATCACTAAACAAAACAGACAATCAGGAAAAACTTTACCCTTGTCAACAAGACTAAACGTCTACAGCCATGCTAATGGCTCTGTGAGGCTGTACTTGCAGTGCTTTGTGCTAAATGCTAAAGTCAGCATGCTAACATGGTTACAGTAACAATGCTAACATGCCGATCTTAAGCAGGTATATGTTTACCATATACACCATCTTAGTTTAGCATGTTAGCATGGTCACATGCTAATTACCGCAAAATATAAGGAATATATGAGGTTGATGGCCATGTCATTAATATTGCAGGTATTTGTTCATGAACCAAAGTATTTGACAAACATTTTGACCTGATGATAGAGTAAAACTTCAGGGGATTACCAAAATTGTTACAATTTATCCCGAGGGGTACATGAATGCACATATAAAATTTTAAGGCAATCCATACAAGAGTTGTTGAGATATTTCTTAAAACCACATATATCAACCTCATGGTGGTCCTAGAGGAAAAGTCAGGGTATCACTGATGTCATTAGGATTTGTCCTCTGGGAACCATGAATGTTTGTACAAAAGTTTGTGCCACTCCAGCTAGTAGATGTTAATGTAGGTTGTAGGTGAAAATGTTGACCTGCTGGTAGCTCTAAAGGAAAGGTCAGAGGATCACCAATGTCAGTAGAATTTATCCTCTGGGGATCATGAACGTCTGGACAAAATTTCACAGCAATCCACCCCCGTAGTCTGCTGCCATCTCCCTTACTCCTACTCCTTTCTTTATTTTCGTTTTATTTATTAGTATTATCTTACTTTGGTCTTCCTTGAAAGAGACCTTTCACAACTTGTTGGGCGCTACTTGGTCAAATGAGGATACGAATATATAAAGGAATAATTGTTGGTCCCTTCCAAAACTTGTATTGGTCGTAGGGCTAATAATGAAAAGAATCAATCATTCACACAAAATATACATTTTTAAAATATGTTGGAAATATCCTATAGCTGCGGGTGCATTTGCCTATAGGAGTTGTCTATATGTACAGTATGAACTATGCAAAGTAGGCCATGGGCTTGAAGCACAGGCAAGACAGATAGCAGCAGATTTTTATCCTACCAGGAAAAGAAGAGAAAAGCCTCGTTGTCAAGAGATGCTGGAGAGGATTCCAGCAGTCGAGGCATTAATCCATTATACAAACTATTGTTCATGTTGTTGTAGTACAGCCTAGTGAATGTTTAATGACTGTGACCTGAACTGCACTTTTTTGACAGAAAGGCAAATCAAAGCCAATCACAGGCAGCTTTAACTTTTTGCGTTGTATATATGTGTGTAGGTGTGTGAGACGTCTGAACGTAGCAAGGTGTCAGTGGGTGAATGCGATATGAACAGCTGATACTCACTGAGCAGTATGATGATGCAGATGAGGATGGAGATGATGGCTCCGGTCCCCAGGCCAGCAGCTGCCACGGCCCCGAGAGTGGTGCAGTCTCCGTTTTCATCGCAGGGACACACCTTCACTTTGATGACCGACCTATTGGACAACGGAGGGTTCCCCGAGTCCGACACAATTATAGGGACCTCATACACCCCCGGCTCTAAGTATACCTGGTACCGCAGCCCTAGACGAGCGTAATCACCTGTGTAGAGGGAAGAGGAAACAGAAAAGTTACTAGATGTAACTAATCATCACATTAATATAAAACTCTGGTGATTTTCTACCTGGTATAAAAATGGCCATCAAATTTCAAAATTGTTACTTCTGATCAAGATATAAAAAATATTGCTTCAATATATGGCCAGGACATTATGTTGAATCAATATCACAGTTTTAATTTGAAAGTTTTTCGTTATCATTATATGTCTTGATATGGAAAATGTATACAAAATTACATGTAAAATAGTAAAATTGTTGTTTAACACAATTGACAGCATTCCACTATTATGCATCACATAATTCCAAAGGTTTTAGTCATGTAAAACAAAAACTCCAACAACTCATTTTGTTGGTTTTAAATTTTAATTTGCTTGAAATCATGAATTTGGACCACAGCATTTTATGACATCAAACGACTGTGCCACTAAAAGTTGACTAAGAAACGTATTGAATTATTTACCAGTACTAGTTCCATATTTAATATGTTTTAGTATAATGTACAGTATAAGTACATATGGGCAAGAAAGATGTAAGGAGCTTTATAAAAAAGCATTTGATGAGATTTTGGTCACAATCAGTATATATTGTAAGAAATGGCTGGGCTAATTCTATATGTTTTGCTACACATGTATACAGTGGCACTTTAAAACCCCTCCATACACTAATCATAAATTAATTTGTATATCCTCCTCCTCACCACTAATCCGAGAAATTGTCCAGTTGCGTCGGATGCTGGTGGGAAAGCTGGGCAGCTCGAAGACAAAGGGTCCAGCGTTGGGGTCTGTGTCGGCATCAGCAGCAGTAATGTTGACACCGTGGACGTTCTTGTTTATCCGCTCACAGATCTGAGACTCCCTGGGTATGAGCGCTGGGGGGTTGTCATTAATATCTATCAGATAGATCTGCAGCGTGCCTGTGCCGCTGGCTACAGGAGAGCCTGGGAGCAGAAAGAGGAAAGAGAAAATAGTATCATGACAGGAGGAAAAGATGACAAGAGAAAATGTGTGCAGTGAAAGGGAGGATTGAGAGGGAAGAGGGACAGGAGTTGAAGGCCGACATAAGGCAAATAATGAAAGAGAATCAAAAGAGAGATAAAAAAAAAGAAAAGAGAAGAGGTGAAAGGAGCACTGTTTATTCACAATGGGGATGTTAGAGGTAGGGATGCTGTAGAGCTGGAGGAGAATTTCTGCCCTTGACAGAAGTACTTCTGACAGTTATGCTTTCCAGCTCCTCTTTCAGCCCTACAGCCAAATCAAACCCATCACAGTCGATCCAGATGCAGACACAGCACATCCAATCACCTAGAGGTAGCTTAGGTACAATAATGATGACTGTAACACAATCAAACAAGTCCTTGCCTGTGTGTATTTACACAATGCTAGGAGAGCCATCTATGATTCTGTAGATAAAAGCACTTCTGTCTGCAATATTCACAATGTATTTCTGAAAGGTAAGTGAACGGGGCATTCTCAATGTGGTGCACACAGTCCTCCATTCTCACATACATACCTAATCATCACTTAAGTACACTTGTAAATGCACATACTGTATGCTTTTGTGTGGGTATCTCCACTGCATGCTTACATACATACCTACAAAAATTACTCCCTGCTCACAGATAAGTACTCTTGAAACTTTACTAAACTTTCCATGCTCCTTAGGAAGATCTCCAAAGTCCTTAATTGTTACATTGTTACCTGAGCAAATAAAGCCATATGAAAGCAGTTGTGACTTTCCCACATTGCAGACTATAGCAGCCTATCACATAATGTATTTAATGTATTTTAACAGAGACAATATACATTTATTAACTCCATTATTCTATGATGGAAATGTGTCTTTTAGCCAAATAGTCAATACATAGATACATTCGTGGACCTACTGCATTAAACCTGCAGTCATTATGGCTTTAAAAAAAATAATAGTTTCATTTGTAACTAAATGTGATCAAATTGCCCTACAAGTGTAACTGACGTTATTCACTTATGTAATCTGTTGAACACACAGCGGCTGTATCAATGCATTAGATTATTATATCCGCATATCATTTTAGCAACATATTATTATACATACAGATGTGCAGATGTGGCTAATTAGGCAGCTCTTAAAGTAGTGATATTGTAGACTTTACACCAATGTTGCACCTAAGTCCATGTTGTAAGTCTGTGGAAAGTGTTATGGCAAATGGAGAAATTTGGTCTGATGCTACTGTAGGCAGCCATTGCAGGTACTGGTTCACTACAATACTGTCAGCTTTGGACTGTAATAACATGCGCTGATGCTCACAGACACACACACACACACCTCATCTGCAGACACAATCCTGAAGTCCTTTGCATTGATTGAACAGACCAACAGACCATTGGCGGCCGCATTTATAGAGAATTGGGAGTTAAGAATAGACACTTTAAACAATCAGAGAGCAAGATAGCAGAGCGGGAAGAAGAATACATGAATGTGTATGTGTGGTATAAAAATGTGGCACAGAGAAATCTGAAAAAAAAAGAAGAAGAGCGCTTAGCAGTATAAAGCTCATGGCTGTTTATTGAGTGTGTGTCAGGGGGTGACGACCCTTAGCTGCCTCCAATTACGAGTCATTTCCCCGGCATGCCCCACTGGCTGAGCCATTGGATGGAATCAAGCGACCCCAGGGCCCATCTCTGGGATGAGATAAGGCCGATGTAATTTACAAAGATTTATGCTAAGCTGACAGATGTGCCAATTAAACATGGCAACAGAGCAAGACATTTGCCACAAGAAGACTAAGACACAGTTAAACACAGGGGCTGTAAGTGAGCCCGTTGACAGTGTGTGCTGTCTGACTGGTAATACTACAATTAATATTGTAGATAACTATATAAAGATAAGTTGATTGATCTAGACTTATCAAGTTACCAGTGATGGATTTGGCACTGGAGATCTAGTAGTATAGTTTCACAAGAGTTTTAGCTGGACCTTCAGAAAAAATACATTAATTGAAAAGTAGTCTTCGTATTTTTAACGTCTGGGTTAAGACGAGGTTTAAGATTTCAAGTGACACTTCGAAGATAATCCACTTATTTCACCTAATAGTTTGTTTTGTCACAACTGGAACATAAAAACTGAATAAGAGCTGCCCAATTAATGTACAGCTGTAGCGCTCAAAAGTGTTCCACCATACCGCGAGAGAGCCAAACCTTTGCCACGGCTGCATCGCACTTAAACTGCAGCTTAGCATGTGTTACAGTGTACTATCAGTGGTGGGTGATTAAGCTTACACACAGCTTTGCACAGACAAACCCACTACTGCACTGTGGCTTGAGATGTGATGTTACGTCACACTGCATTGAGATTTTTTCAGTATACTGTGCTGCAGATTTTAAGTGTAGAGTGAACGACCAAGAGCAGGAGAACTATACATAGCCACGCAATTCTTCAATGTGCTGCTTTACCATGTTTTGTCTCCCCAGCAATAAAATATTTTTGAATTCTCCCTCGTTTTATTCAGAAACCTACCAGAAACGCGCATCTCCACATGGGCAAAAGATAGCTGCACATCAGTACCAGTAGCCTACGTTATAAAATACTATGAAGCACAAAGAAGTCCTTTGATCGTCAGCTGTGAAAATTAAATTAAAATGTGGCAGAAACAGTAACAAAGCCGTTAATGTAATAAATTTTAATAAGGAAATGTAATACTTAGTTTAATAGGTTAGAAATGAGATTGCAACCCCATTGTTGCCTCATAAGGGCTACAAAACTAGTTGTAGTTCTAATTCTCTATCTAGTAATACTTAAAGAGTAATAACCCAAATCTTTGCATTTTTCTCACTCTGACAACACATACTATATAATTATACTATAATTACATCATAGGTTATATTATGATTACACCATCACTTAAAAATCACAGGAAATGTATAAGTGCAATGAGATAACTTTTGTTATGAATTGGCGCTATTTAAAATAAAAATAAATAAGCACCCTTTAGGAAGCCATATTAACCAGGTTATCCAAACAATTTTATCATGAGTGGGTTTCTTGCACACACATTATACACATACATACTTAATGTACAGTATGAAATGCAAATTTAACAAATGTACATACTGAATCGTGAACACGTGTTTCATAAACGCACAGGTTCACACACACACACACACACACACACACACACACACACACACACACACACACACACACACACACACACACACAGGCTTTCCCATTCTGCTGCTTTGTTAATCCCAGCCATGTATGGGGGACATGTGGAAGCAGCTTGCCACAGCTGATAGGAGAATTATGTGGGTTTTAACCAGCTAAATAAATAATTATGTTTGTGTAAATTCCTCAAAAGGATTTGTATTAACTCCTTTTTTTGATGGTGGCTCAGAGATGTGAGGCATGGTGAAAAGGCTTGTAGCAAGCCTACCATATGTTCTTTGAAGAGCACATAAATACATAAACAACACCGTAGGTGTACGAAAAAGGAAAACTAAGGGGGGTATGGTAGCAATACAAGAGTACTTTGCACCATGCTGTCACCACCTCTCCATGTCCCGTCCTACTATCCTTACTGTCTCATAGTACTTCTTACCATAATCCCTCTCATGTTATGATGGCTGGCACTCCAGCAACACCCAAATAGTTGGACTGGCGTACACACACAAATGTGCACACAAGAAATTTGAACTGCTGACTTCTAATCTTTTGGACTTGCCACAGTTCCAATATTAGGCCAGTAACATGCCTGCCTAAACTGTGCACTTTACAGAGGTGAGGTGGAGAAAAAAGAAGTTTCTAAAGGGGCCTACAGGTTTTTCAAGGAAATAGGTAACATATGATAAAGAAGTGCAGGAAATAACGAGAGAAATAATGACAAGAATTCCAAGCAACAAGAGTGAGTCAATCTCTAATCCCACTGCCTCTTCCTTCCCATCAGCACAGCAGGTTACACGTCATGTTGTCTGACATTGACAATCATCGCAAAAATAATGTACAGAAACACACACGGATGATCACATAAATGTGTTTCAAATGAGTGCATTCTTCACACATGCTCACACCTATAAATATACCAATGTTTCAAAGCCAGCTCAACTTAAGGTGCACTGCACGTCACTGATAAGGCAATTTGAAAGGGGAAAAAAGCATTCCCTTTTTACTCGAGAAAAGGCACTTACTTCCACTTGAGAAAAAGGGAACTTATTTGCTTGCTGTGATTGAGTTTGTGCTCGGTTAAACTTGAGTTTCAACTTTGAGGCAGAACAAATATATGTGCCACATTGTGAGAAAGGGAAGGAGAAGACAATCATGGACAGAAAATAAGAAGGAGGAGAGGAGAGGATCAAGAGTGTGACCATTTGTGTGAATCCAGGATTTCCTCTAACTCTAACCCAGCTGCACTGCACTTGAATGCTGCAGAGCTTCCATGTCTTTATATACCCCTAAATCCACACAAAATCCAGCTCCCCTGGAATCAACAGTGAGTGCCTTGCTCAAGGACACTTAGACTATGTTTGAGGGGTTGCACTCATTCTCTTATCTCACCCACATGTCTACAGCGGGTTTGGGGGCTTTAACAGGTTACCTTCCAGTCATAAGCCCTGAGTATAAGACACATACATGATGTAGGCAATGTGAAATTGCTTTAAAATTACTCAGAGCATGTTTCAGAGTGCTTTCTAGGATGTTTCATACTCTGTTTAGCTGTATGTTGCACCAGGTAATTCTAGAACAGCCAACGTTCTGATAGAAATCATGATGATGAGTGTAAAAATGATCAGTTGTAAATTGATTCAGAATAGAGAAGGTAGCATGATAGTATCTCTATTATCAAAAACAACAATGTAATAATAGTAATATAATTTATAATACATTTTTAACTTGGGGTTGGCACTAACTGCTTTTGGAGCTGTAAAATGAACTGTGAAGTAAATAATGTGGGAATGAGGACATACATAGAAAGGACAAAAAATGGTACAAAAGAAGCAGCAACCTTTAAATTTATAAAATGCTCACTGATAAAAGAGGCTCTTACCATTGTCTGTTGCCAGGAATGTGGCTTCATATATATTGTTTTTGACATAGACAGACTCCCGGTCGAGCATTGCTGTGGTTACGATCTGACCATTGGTTCTGTTGATGGACAACCAGTCCGCAGGGTCGTTCAGCTTTGAATACCTAAAGACACAGAAGCACGGATCGATGGAGGAGTTAGCGCCAGTGTTTCAATGTTCACAAGCAATTGTACATTTTCTTCATACATACATAGATTGCCTGCACATACACACACCCACAAAATCACAACAGCCTGACCTTCACACAGTTTAATTCTTCATTGACTTCTCCTCCAGAGCCTGCAGCCTACAGTCAATTTCACCTAATTTTTCACTCCTGTGTCCCAGGCATTGAATTCACTTACCTCCCTAGTTAAGAACTGCTGCAGCTGCCTGTGTGTTTCTTGCGTGCACATATATTCTAGAAAGTGTTTGCTTATGCTGGGGAAAGCTAAACCGCATATACATGCAACTGTTCCTGTGTATATATGGGGAAGCTGTGTATAGGGTGAAGACAGGATGATAGGATCTTGGTACTGATCGTCGAACAGGAAAGTGGATGTGGTAGCAGGTGACGACAATCCCCTGGGATAAAGGGCATGGAAGGAACAGGGGCTCTTCTCCAGGATTGAATCCCAATCTCACTCTGATCTAACTGTTTTTTGTTTCTTGGGCTTTTGGTAGCTTTCGGCTTGTTCCGCACTTTCAATTCTATCTGATCTTTCGACCCGTGCTGCCTCACCTCATCTTGCTGTGCTTTTGTATTCATACATTTTCTTATCCCCATCTGTATCTTCTCACTCTTGTCTCATTCCCTCTGTGATACAGAGTTCATCAACCGCTACCACTCTTGGCTACAATCTCACTGTCGCATGTGAAAAATCATCTGTGGACAGGTGACACCTTGAGCTTACACAACAAGGTTTCTACATCAATCCTATTTCTTTTACTGAATGTCAGTTAGGGCAATAAGTCCATGTTCTTATGTGATCTACACTTTCACATCCAAATTGAAATGTATTTGACCCTAACCTTGCTTTTATATTTATTGAATTGTAGTGTACTTACTGTCAGTGTACAGCCACCTTGTTTATTTACATTAAATACTGCATGTGCATTTATTCTTACATGGAGCAGAATGAAAGCCTGAAGGGGTGGGTGGGGGTAGTGTGTGTTTGTGTGTGTGTGTGTGTGTGGGTGTGTGTGTGTGTGTGTGTGGGGGGGGGGGGGGCAGAGAGTATAATCTCTCTCCTGCAGTGAGGGAGGTGGGATTTTCCCAGCAGGCAATGGACATGATCCCAGGCATAGCGTAATGCGGGGAAGGGGATCACAGAGATGACATTCCCACACTCTAGACAGTTTCACACAGGCTAGCCAAGCCCACCTCCACTAACTGGCGGACTGTGAAATCACCACCAGGACTACAGTGAGTCCATCACAGTGGGAGGGTGGGATAAAAGAGTGAGGGAAATGATCAGGAATGGGTGGGAGGGGAAAGAGAGACAGGGAGAGGTGACATTTGGAAATAGCAGCATGGCTGTATGATCTGGTTTTTCTATCCTCATTAAGACTGATTTGATACCTACTGCTATTCTGTGTACAACTGCATCTCTGTTGGCTTTTCTATGCCAAACTGACTCTCTCTGCCAGGGCTGAGAAAAAATATTTTTGTCATCCCAGTGGAGGGCAGACAAACTGGTGCACTTTTTACTGAGCAGAGGGAAATTAGAGGGTCAGTTCCCAAATTACCAGGAACTTTATTCTTGGAAAAGACTTGCAGGGTAAACAGCTAGCACGGCTCTGTCCAAAGTTTAAAAAATCTGCCTACCAACAGCTCTAAAGGTCACTAATTAACACAGCATACCTTGTTTATTTAACCCATGCACAAACTGGATTCTGGAGTCAAGGAGTCTGCTAATTGCCTGGCAACCTCACAATGACGAAGGAAGTCACTGAAATAGCCAAAAAATAGGCCAGCACATAACTCCCCGTAAAACCACAATTTGCTCTTTTTACACTTCGTACACAGTTTGTGTACAAATTAAAGACACAACACGTAATGTGTTAATTAAATAGCTTTAGAGATGTTGGTATTATAGGTAGATTTTTTTATACCTCTTTAAATATCCACGCTAGCTGTTTCCCCTTGTGTCAAGTCTTTATGCTAAGCTAATTGTCTGCTGGCTCCAACTTCATGTTTAGAGAGTAGAACCAATCTTCTCATTTAACCTTCGCCAAGAACGTGCATAACTGCATTTCCCAAAATGTTGAACTATTCCTTTAAATAGGAGCAACACAATATAAACTACATTTACCTGTGTTGAGGTTGAAGCAAAAAACTTCAGCGGATATCTCAATAACCTTTTTTGTAATTTGGATAAACTAACCCTTTTAAATCAGGAACTGAGAAAAATGTGGAAAAAAGAGAGTGTAGAAAAGTTGTTCCCCCTGTAATGGGCTATAAAATACCACCACAACCTTATTTTCTGGCCACACTGCATGATAGCACAAGTGGCTGTGTGCTCTCTGATGATAAAAGCCATAACACAAAGGTTTGTTCACAAAGCAGTGTGCTCTGTCCACCACCACACTTTAATTAAGTCGCCTAAACAACCCTCAGTGCAGATATAATAGACCTTATATGAAGCAAATGAAGTCCTGAAAGAACGGTCTTTGCAGCCAAGCTAATTTCCTACACAGTGAAAAGACGATCCACTGCATTATTAGTTTTGTTCTAAAGGAAAACTCCAGATAAGTTAGGGGTTAGAATGTGGTTGGCTTTAAACAGTCATTTTCACTTACTTTCTGGTAGAGCTCAGTAAACGATAGGGCTACTCTAGCCATTAGACTGATGATTGTGAAAGCGCACAGTGTTTTTGTTTACAAGTGCTATGCCAATTTTTGGTCTCCTTGGAAGGTTAAACAGTTCTTGTTTGCTCTAGTGCTATTTTGAAATAAAAAATTCTGGTTTAAACGCTATATTTTTAAAAAGTTTTACTATTCCTTCCTGTGTCTTATTTCTAATGCTTTCCCGACCTCTCCTCTACCTGAAGGTTTCTCTCATGTGGGACTTGGATGGTGTGTTACTATAGCTGGATGTATGATTAGGCCGGGCAGGTTAGTGATCTTAGCAAGCAGTAGGGAGAGGTATGACATTTATTTTCCAAACCCTGACGCGGAGGATGAAAAATGCATGTCTCAAGCATAGCCAAGAAGGTTTGGGTAATCATTTATGCCAGTGTCTCCAGTCTCGACCTTACTGGTCGGGTGTCTGACAGGTGATGCATGATGCCTCACTCTCCGCCCTTCCCCCTCCCCCTGCCCGGCTGCTGTCCACATCGCCTCCTTCCCACCCCCAACAGGACACTGTCAGTCTGTCCCTCCTTTGATAAGCACCTGTCAAGTTCAAATCTTGACCTGGAGTCAGCTCACCCTCCTCAGCTCCCTTCCGCCTCCCTCCACAGTCCCTTAGGTATTTTTTCACCCCACTTTCGACTTTTACGGATTCCTCTAAATCTTCTCCTTGTCTCTCTTCTCTTTATGTACCTCCACCATCCGCTGACGAAGACATATAGCTCTTTGTCATATGTAAAGATGTGCCATAAATTACACGTAATACAAACCGTGGTGTCTTATCTATATGTCGCCCCCATGCAAACAGCTAACTTGATGTGGTTTGGAGGTATACACACTGAAATCAGTGGGATGAAAAGTTTAATAGGGTGATGCAAAAGCTGTACAGGGTTTTAGCTGATTGGCAAGAATAAGCACCTATTTCTCCAGAATAATGAGATTTCAAATGACAGAAGGAACAGCTGTGATTAGTGTCCTTGCATAACAGTCTAGAGTAGATACCTTTTATGGAACTGGTGTAAAGCAGGGGGATTGATAGTGATCCTATCCAGATGGATCCAAATGAATGAGGTGGTGGATTTGCCATCTCCACAGTGCTGCTTACTCACGTGGTGAGAGCAGAGGAAGGAGATTTGGTTTGTGTTTGTGTAAAGGAGACCATTACAGACCACAGAATGCTTGTAAAAGGCTAACTTAATCCGAAGATGTAAAGTACTGCAGTCTTGCAGAGATCATGAGAGGAAACAAAACAGGTCAAAGTGAATTCAACAGGGAGCACGGATGAGAGAGAGACAGAGAGAAGGCAGAGAGAGAGCCCAGCTGGTGACTTTGGCGCCTTCCTAAATTATAATGTACACCCAATTTACTCTCATTTGCTGTGAAATTAGCTGGGAAATTTGTTTAGATCTTTTCCCCAGAGAAAATAGGAAATGGGAAGGGGCTGTTGGAGTGTGAGGGTTGGAAGGAGGTGATATTAATGTCACAGTAAACAGTATTATAACCAGTTATAAATCACACCAATACACTAACTACACTATGATCTATAAGGACATTCTACATGTGAGCATGAGTGGAAAAACATGTGATCCTAATCTAAAGCTGTGTCTTTGCAATATCAATACACAGCAGAGTGTACTTAATAGATTACCTGAAAGGCCATAATGCAGTCACTGGTCCTGTCAAGTTGACAGCAGGACTGAGGAAAGGCCTGCTAGTCACTTAAAGGTTGGTTTACATTTAAAATCCAAAGAGGCTTAGCGCAGAGAAAGAACACTGCAGGTGGACATAATGCTGTGTCAGGCATTTGGGCTCGAGCCAGCTGCTGTTCTCTCTCTAACCCCCCCCCATCTATCTTGTTCTCTCTCTCTTTCTCTTGTTGTTTGTGTGTGCGTGCACCTGCATGTGTGTGCTCATGCAACCTACAGAATGCACACACTTCTGATTACCCCAGAGGCTATTGCTCCCTATTAACCTTACCCTCCTTACTCAGAGTTCTGTGCTGGCTCATAAACTTCATGCAGTGAGACTTTGAGAGATGGGTGATGCCAAAATATAGTCCCCTTGTTGAACTTTGACCCCTAACTACTGACATGGAACCTATCCAAGAGGCTTTTTAGTCTGCTGTTAGCGCATACAGAAGAATTTCTGCCAGGCTTGTACTTACAATGCAGCTAGCCAGACTGGGTCTAGAGACTGACCATATGTAATAGAACCTATCTAATCAGATCTAAATAATTTTGCACCAGAAGAAAATTAAACTAATGACATGCTATTAAAATGTCAGAATTAGCCCAATTAGGACTGATCTATTGTATTCACTCAGTACCTGATTGTCTGCTGCATCTGTAGTCGGTCAGGATCTAAGGCTGAGAAGGTCGTCAGGCTGGTGCCAGCAGGGACCCCCTCCTCAAAGCGGATGTGTTTTGGGTTCGTGGGGAAGTAAGGGGGTTCGTTGACGTCCTGGACAGATATGGTGACCCCGGCTGTGGACTGGAGCGACGACTGGATGCCACTGGCTAGGTAGGCCTGGTTGGACACCACCACCGTCAGCATGAAGGCACGGTTCATCTCAAAGTCTACTGGCTGGAAGAAGGAAGGACGTTAATGGCAGTATGTGAGGAGAGAAAGTAAATTCAAGTAGTTTAAAAAAATGATCAAATTCAAAGATAGTTTGCGCATAATGAAATTCAGCATGACGGATCAAATTAAGCAATGTGTACATTCACAGTGTTGCACCAATAACCTTCATAGTCATATTTGAACACTAAAATATGTACATTTGTGCATCTTTGTTAGAATTTCACTTGGTCAATTTCACAAATTTGTATTACAACCATGCACAAATATGAAAATTCAGCATATAAATAAACAGAGGGTAGACACAATAACATGAACTCCTTAAATACAATCCAGTGCAACCTCACCACAAATTATAGCCTAAACAAATACCACAAAAGTGAATAACTTCTTACAAACTATATTTATATCGTATTTATTGCAATATTATCACTGAACTGTATTTATTAGTGTCATTATTACGTTTCAGTCAAAATATATACATTCTTCACGTGAAACTACAGTCTTCATTATTGATTTACAGGTAAAGAAAATAGAAAATAAAGCCTTATCTCATTTTGTATGGTCAGTGATTATTACTAAACCATATCAAGTATTCAAGCATAGGGGCATTACTATAAATATGTTGCTGATTATAGTGTTAAAACCTCTGTCAACATTTGTCTTTCTGCCTGTGTCTGGGCAATATGCGTTGAGCCTTGTTGATGACGGAGGACATGATAAATGAACAGATGCCGTGTCAAGTGGTCCCCTGATGAATTGGACCCAAATTCTCTAAACAACTAACCAACACACACACACACATCCCGAGAAAAGGAAGCAGGGCTTAGACTATTCATAGGGTTCTGTCATGGCTCTGCCTTTTCAGTTTGTGTGTGTGTGTGTGTGTGTGTGTGTGTGTGTGCGTGTGTGTGTGTGTGTGTGTGTGTGTACTCTACAGGGAGTTTTGCTGGCTGAGCCTAAAGCAGAGTGACAGTTCCGCGCTCTCCTAATGAAGACTACACGATCAGGTTCAAATGACAACACAACAAAATAAAAAAACAGAACAAATACGCTGCTTGTAAGTACTGCTGGCCCATTTCTAAATAGGCAGCTGATGATTACCGCCACAAGGATTGTGTCTGGGGTATTTGATGGTGATGTTATTGATTTCGAGCACATCTGTGTGTTGTATTGCCTAAGTGTTATCAGTGGGCAGTGTGGCAGCACAGCCCCGATACAAAAAAGCATTCCTAATCATGCAGCTTGGTTGACAAGGACACTGGAGTGGATGTGTTTGCATGTGTGTTAGTTGGTGTTACAGTTTGCCTGTGTATGTGCATGCACGTAGATGTGAGTAAATATAAGCGCATGTATGTATTCGTGTGTGACCCCATGGTGCACTGGGAACCCATTTACAGGCAAACCACGCTCAAGGCTCTTTGATCTACAGCCAGTGGTATTCAGAGCACAGGGAGGTCTAGAATATAGCTGTAGGCTAACTAAAACACAAATACACGATCAGACACACACACACACACCCTGAGGGAAGCCAGAGGGGTGAGAGGTCAATAACACGGCTTCCATCTTTTTGCCCACGAGCCATCACATCTTACATCTCCTCCGTATCGCTTCACTCGTTCCCCTCTTTTCCTTTTACTTAATTTGTTCCGCTGGACTCAAACTTCCCACCCCCTCATCTTCTCACCTCTGCCCCCCGCCACTCCCCCCACCCCTCCTGTGATCTATACTTTCTGCGGTCTGCCTCCCTCAGTCCTTGAAAATCTGTCTTTGTCTCACTTCTTTCCTCTCTACTTCCCCTGTCATCTTCCATGTTTATCATAAGCTGTGATTTACATATCTTAATGACTCATTCGAACCAAGCGGCTATGTTTGTGTGTTTTTATGGATGCTTGTTTGTCTACTGGCTCTATTACCATGCGGCAAAATGAGAATGCGTCTCAAAAACTCCCCAGAGATCAGTGTAAATGTGTGACATGTTGTGGTTAAGACCTCAGCCCTTGTTTACAGAGGAGCGCAGGTCTCTCGTGGAAGATTGCCACATACCTGGGTGTCAGTGTGATTCGATGTCTCTGTACTAACAGCTGGAGACGCCTTGGTAAAAGGAGGAAAACCAAGGTAGCACCTTCTAATGGCTTCTTGACTTTACCTATCGCACATTGTCTGATGTGAACCATTCTGGCTCCCTTTCCCCAGAGCAATCTGAAGCCCCTCTGTTTACTTGTTGAGTCTATTTCTCGTTTCTTCCCAGGGGCTGTCCTGTCTCTTATTTTATGATTTCCTGATAACCTCCCATGGGTCTCTATGGAAACTTATGGCTACCCGGCTGCCTGCTGAATTTTACATTAGGGAGTGAGAGGAATGGATTATAAAAGGCAGTCATCTAGAGATAATGAAGAGAAGTAAAATGCCAATGCTCATTGCTCAGGATGCTGTGGGAATTATAGGGAGATGTTATTGCTTTTTTTTTTAAACATTATTCTAGGATGTGAGGTGTGATTTGCAGGAGTCACATACACAAGGAGAATTCCCTTGGGTCCTAAGGGTCACGCAAAGACACAAGTTATTTGTATACATGCGACAAAACATGCAACACGATAAGCATATTTACAGTGAGCCAGTCATGGATGAACACAGAAATACAAATGCTAAAGACACGCATGTACTAACTTTACATATACACACAATATAAGATGAATCCCCCCCCCCCCTAAATGGGTTAAAACACTCTGGACAACATCTGTCTGAGAGGCTGACCACTAACATAACAGGTTGTTACAAGAAATGGCTTTGTTGTTGCTGTCATTTACCACAGCAGCTAGAGCACTGTGAGCGTATAAAAACCGTTGCCTTTGTAATTGAGAAATCAATAGCTAATTTGCTACAGTGGTCTCGCCAGCCATTGTGTTTAAGTCTGTGTGTGAGTGTATGAGCTGTTTCGGAAGGGCGCAGCGGCCTCCAATCTCTCATTTCGACATGAAGGGGCATATGAAAGGCAAAAACCCCAGCCTGTCCACATTTAACTCTGTAGTCTATTATTATTGCTTGTGCTTAAATCCAGAGGGGATCGGACAGTCAGCAACAAAAAAATTAGATGACACTGTTTCTTCCATGCTGACCTCTATAAGGCCAGAAGCGGAGCATGTTCTAATATGCTGGTGTCTTACCTTCACCACGGTGACCATGCCATCATTGGTGAGAGGGTCAGTGCGGATGGTGAAGTGCCCAGACGGGTCTCCACTGATGATCCTGTAGATGGCGTTCCAGTTAGGCGAGTGCGGTTGGTCAGCATCTATCACTGTCAGATTAGCCACAACAACATCCACTCGGTTCTCTGGGACCTCACCAGAAAACTGCAGAAAGTAGAGTAAAATGTTACCTTGTCATCTCTTTGCTTCAAATTATTTTTATTTTTATTGTACCTGAGGTCTTTTGGGATCCATTGAGCCATTTGAGTGTTGCAATTTCTACAAAAAGCCACTGAGTGCCTATCTCTGTTTTCCATTTTTCTTTATAGAGCCAGTCCTCCTTTGAGGTTTTCAGGTAGAGTAAGTTTAATGTCCTCACTTTTACCACCGCTGAGTGGTAAACAACAGTAAACACAGTTGCACACCAGCAAGCAGATGCAAACAGGGGCGTTGTTCCAGTTTCAGTGTTTTCTGCTTTTTCTCCATTCCAAGTGCCCATCCTTGACTGAGGACCAAAATATCCTTCTTTGAAAGCTAGAGTGACAAAGGACGAGAGAATGGATGAACAGAAAGGAGCCAGCAGTAGGGAGGGTTAATACAGCTGTTTGAGCGTATATGAGTAGCTTTTATTTGTCCCCGTGCTGTACAAACACATGTGCTTTGTCCTGATAAGCCTGATGAGGAGTGAGCCGCTGTCTGTCATATGTCTGTTATGGTGGGGATGGCTCAAAGCTGTACAGGCTCAGGGGATAAAGCCCACAAAGACGAACCAAGAACAGCACCGCTATCCTGTAAAACACAAGTCGACCGCAGCCCCACCTAAATGAACAACCCATCAACCTTTAACCAATCACATGGGGTCAGAAGGTGAGCATTTTGGCGTGTCTTCACCTCATCTGGAGGCAACAGGCATGTAGCATCATACAGTCACCGTGTCACCATGGGTAACAGGAATCGAAGAGCCACTGAGCCGCTTATGTGTGTATAGGATATCAAAGAGCAAAGCCCCAGACCAAACACTCCAACACACCATAATACCCTGCCTGGCAACCCTCGCATCACCCAGCAAACAGCCGACAGCAGCGGGCAGATTAGGGGGCTGCGTCAGGAGAGCTGTTCAGAGACTCAATGACATTCTTAAGACAACAGACAAGTCCGGGTGGTCCTGATGCACTGCCTGCATTGGATAAGTAGGCAGGCTGTCGTATGTTTGTGTCAGAGTGTGTGTGTGTATGTGCGTGCTTGAGTGCTTTATTACTGTGGTTTGGTTCAAGGACTCCCCAATGCCAATTCAATAAAATAAAACTTTAGAGATTGGCTCTTGAGCTCCTAAGGGCCCTTCGGCATCTTCTTTCTCTGCACACAGTAACAACTAAGGGCAAGCGTTAACCAGATCTGATGAAAACTTTGGATGGTCCACCACAGTTCTTATTAGAAATGCCCCAGTTTAAGATTTCTTCTCTCATTATCTCTTTATAGGGAGGAGTGGGAGGGGTTACATCAGGCAACCAGAGCTCGAGTAATAAAAGTCTAATATATTTTTCCCATAGGCAATCTTACATAGTGTGGCAGTTTTTGAATTCCTTACACAATTACAAGAACTATGAGTCCCAAAGAACTTTGCAGTAAGTACACTCCAATCACTGAAATGAAATTCTCTCATCTGTGATTTTAGATTGCAATGGTGAAGAATATGCTTGAACTCTAAACTTTGCAGCTCTGATCTAGATACTGTATTAAATGCTGTTCAAAATACCAGAATAAAGCAAAAATTGCTGTGGAATGCAGTTGACACGAACAATTTCATTTCTACGCTGAGTAGTATTCAGGTTATTTGTAAACTTTCAAATGAGAATTTAAAGAGAAAAATATTTGTTTTCCTATATTCAGTGCAATTTAATGATTGTCCTATCTGTTTAAGACTCTGGCTTTTTAGGACAGTGAGCTTTGACGTCTGGTAGCATTGTCAATAATGGATTGTGATTCAACACTTGTGATTTAGAAAATAGAGCATTTCAGTCTCTCTTTGAAAACCTTGTGGCTGTTCTCTTTCTTTCACTCTCTTGATGATTTAATAGCTGAATACTGCATTGATTCAGACTCTCTCTCATTGGTTTTGGTAGTATACTGTAGTGGGGTTTGTTTCAACAGTGAGTTGTTATATGACAGTGGTGTCTTTCAGCAGAGGCTCAGATTTTCTCTGATCAGGTAGTTTTTTTTTAATGATATTGTATCTTGTCCCCAACTGCTGTACTAAAGGAAAGGAGTGGGAAGCTCTGTGATTGTGAATGGCACAGAGTGCAGTTGGCATTCTCTCAACACTTGACAAAACACCTCTTGCCCACATCATAACCCTTTTGTCACAATTTTGGCAGTGAACAAAGAATAAAGGATGCAAAAAGGAGTGAGAGGAGAGAGAGGAGAAGTGACAGGGAACTTCATCATAAGAACTTTGTGAGCATGGTAGAGGAAGAAGGCCAAAGGAAGCATTGCAGCAAAGCCTGCACAGAGATACATCTGATTGTAGGTCTCTCTACACAAAACTACAAAATATCCCATACCATGTGAGATACAGTTGTTGCAGTACTGTATGCATAAAGAAACAAGACATGAATACGACGCTTCATTTTATCTCATCTAGCTGCATGACAGAAATAATGCGAAAAGCCCTCACATCCGTACACATACACCACCCTTTGCTGCTTTGAAAAATAGGGCAGCCTCTGATAGGCATGATGAAATATTAATCATCAACATTAAAGAGAAATTCCCCAAACTTTATATTTCTGGAACATGTTGAAAGATCTATGGGGTTTATTGCAAACACTAAACATTTGCATAATGGCCTGTATTCTCAACAAATGGCTTTTACGTTATCCCACCACAAAAATGGGGGATTTATGAAGGGAGTGGGTAAAAGTGCTCATCGTGGCTCTAAATCCTCCACTATAGTTCATCATTAATATCCATGATAGTATTAATGTCCCTCTGTGGTGATGATGGAAATGCACTTAAACACGGTGGAATACAGTTAGAGAATATGAATCTATTACTGGCCACTATCATCAATAAGCTGCCATCAGCAGTGAATCCTAAATCAGACGCGCATGCCGAGTCAGGAAAGGTCTTTGATTTACAACAGGGCGTGTCTATGCTTTATCACTGCTGCTTTAGAAAACAGTTCCTGTGACCAAATATTCCTTCATTCTTTCTCTTCTCCATTCTCTCATCACTTTTTCCTCTCTTCATTTTTCATCTTGGAGTCTACATGGTGGTCCACTCATCAACTCCTCTTCCCTCTTTATTCTCTTTTTGCTAACCATCTCCTTTGTGTGTATTTTTTTTTTCTTCCAATGCCCTCTGTAAGTACATTTCCTGCTGTGTGTGATGTAGCAGCTCTCTGATGAGCTCTATGGCTGACACATGCTTACCGCCAGCGCTAACTCATCATCATAGGGTCTTAATAGCCCCCAGGGCAAATGCTAATGCTAACTCCACTGCTACCACCTCAAAGAGCTGAGCCTATAGTGTACTGCTGATACCGCTTCAGCCGGTATCCCTGCAGTTGCAAAGCTAAGCACCTTATCTACCCAACAGGCCCATGCTCTCATCACGACTGATGGGAAAGCACACACTCTGAATAATTCTGACACCTGAAGCCAAACAGACATCTAGAAATATTTTTAATCATAACATGAAACTAGAATGCAGACTTGCCTACTCCACTTGACTGTCTTTACTTCTCTAAACAAATGCATGCCTCTGACACATCAAAAAAAAAAATGTTATTCTTAAGGATTTCATTAAAAACCATGCAAAGCCACCCGCAGCTCAGAATTGTTTCCACTTTCCAGTTGTCAGTGTGCAATACTGCTGCCACCTCAGCTGTTCCACCTGCACATCTAAACATTTCGCAGCACTGAGAGACACCGCCTTCTAATGACCTTCTGTAATGTAATCATCATTCTAAATATCACTATTACGACAACAATCATTAGCGATTTGCTGGCTCTAGTTTTCTTGCTGATGAAAGTCAATGATATGGATTAGTTTTTCCGTGTGTGTGTGTGTGTGTTTGCATCCTCGACAAGGAAATGAGTAAGTACCCCTTGCACTTCATAACCCCCCCCCCCTCCACTGCCCATGTGTAAATCTTCACCTTTCCATCTCCTCTCCCTGCCTTCTCAATGTCTGTCTTTTCCATTTCTGTTTCTCAAACATACTCATCATTTCCACCCTCTTCTCTGAACCTGAACCTTCTCCTTCTCCGAATTGTTACCCTTTCCCCACCCCCTTATTTGTAACAACTCACAGTTCTGGAGGTCAGCATGGGAGGGTTGTCGTTGATGTCCGTGACAGTGATGATGGCAGTGGCTGTGTTGGAAAGGCCAAAGTTCAGGTTGCCCTCCATGTCGGTGGCCTGCACGATGATGGTATACTGGGACACTTTCTGTAAAAGGCAGAAACAGAAAAAACGTGTGTACAGTTATTCATCTGAAAAAAGCTTTCTCTTCCTCAAGTCTATAGCCACAGACTGTGACTCCCAGAGGGGGGAAAAAAGCTGAGCCTGTGTTCTGTTTTCTAGTAGCTGTCCATGGTCTTATTTGAAACACAGATTCAAAAGGGTGAAGTCTTTCATTCGACTGTGTTGAAACTTTCTCAGCGGAACATATCCAGACTTTGCACCATCTGAAAGCTGCACTGTCAAGCCTCCTCATGTGTATGTCATCAAAGACCTTGCTTATTCAGTGCCACTGATGGACAGATGTGAAGACAATGATCCAACTGACAGAGATTAATAGACTATCTATGGAGCAATAATATGAGGGAATGATAAATGCCATTTCATCTTTTGAAACGACACAGTGTCACTTCACTCGAAGCTGAAATATGGTTTGTATTTTTGTACTTGGGTGCTTCTAGCCATGCAGCTCTCTTGCCATTCTCCTTTTCGCCGGCATCCTCTGTCTCTTCTTCTGTCCCAGGGTGCAGTTAATGGGCTGCAGGAAGGATGGCGCCAGGGAGCCGACTGTCTGGATAATGTGTCTCGTCACTGAGATTCCCAATTACATTCCCAGTGTCTCTCTCACCTGCTAATTACCAAGTAAATATTCCAATTAGGCCAGGACGCCACATCAGGAGGATTAGACAGCTCCTCTCAGTTCCTCTCATCTCGATGCTAGACGAGATGCTGAACTCCAACCTTGTACACACACTCTCATTAACACCCGTACGTACACACAAAGGCACACACACACACACACACACACACACACACACACACACCTCTCTTTCTCCATATCTTGTTTAGAGGCAGCGCTTGCCTGACTGTCCCACCAGCCAGTGTACAGCATGTACGCAACACTCTCACTAATTAGACAAGGGAGTAATTATGTAGAGCTCCTCTGAACCTTTCAGCAATGCAACAACACCACAACATAGCCAGCTTCCTCTAAAGGACTGAGGTCTGTTACTGTCAACAAGCTCTTAAAAGTCCACTGCAGACCAGTGGAAACCTTTAGAAGAGAATCAGTGTGAGAGTTTATAAAGGCGAGGAAGAAGACATTTCAAAAGTAAAGAACAGAGGAGAAGAGAAGAGACAGCAGGGGATGCAGCTGAGGCGCAAGGGAGGAGGACTACCGAAAATAGATGCCTGTGTTGTTTTTTCTTTTTTTGTTGTTGTTGTAGCATCTAACACCTCCAACACCCCAGCCCAAGAAGGGAAGGGAGATGCAGAAACTTTCAAAGTTTCAAAGGGCCAAAGTGCTGACTAAAAGTGGACCAGGGAAGCACCGCAACGTGCTGTGTAGCATCTTCCTTGTTATGTACAGTACATAAGCGCCGATATTTTCTTCCTGCAGGGTTTAAGAATTATTTTCTGCTCGCTACGAAAAATGTTACAGGAAAACAGAGGTACCTATGTATTTTTATGCTACAGAAACAGCATGTAAGTGTGCACGCTTGAATGTATTCACAAAACGTATGTACAAATATATGTGTGAGAACACATAATGTAGAGAAATATATGCATGTACTTGTGTTTATGTCTGTGCACATACAGTAAGTGTGTGCGTGTGTCCTCTTGTACATCTGTCTTTGTGAGGCCCATTTTGAGTTTTATACCTTGAGAGTGAAGGCATTTTTGGAAAGTGAGGACATTTTGCTGGTCCTCATTTCTTCAGAGGGCTGTTTGAGTGTTAAGACTATGTTTTAAGGTTAAAGTTATGCCTACATTCAGTGTTACTCACCAAAAAGCATTGTGTGTATTCTTGATGTCTAACAAATGTTCTCCTTCCTCGTAAAACATTTGCAAGTATTTTAAATCGAGAATTGTTTACATTCCAATTTACTTGCTAGCAGTCTTCTTCTTCCCTGTCTTTGCTGGAGAATTTTAGTATATCTTATAGTATAGCATGTTACTACCACCTGTTGATCAGTGGAATAGTGTGAAACCATTGGCGGAACTGTGTATCATGCCAATCGTGTGTATGCACCTGACAATTGTAAGTACAACATCCACTCTCTTTTGGCTCTGATTTTGGTCTCTACCAGCTCCTGAGAGAAATATCTGGCTATTTAGCTGCTAAATGGTCCACTATGTTCAGCTTGTTGCTAACTGTGTCTGCCTGCTGTTTGGTCCTGAGCAGGTAGTGCACGGTCGGTCTTTAAAGCTTTTTCACTGAAAACACCTGCCTGCAGCGGCTGCAAACGTCGCTATTAGAGTGAGAGTCTATATTTGGTTGGTGAAAGTGAAAGTTAAAGAGAAGCGCTTGCCCCTCCTTCATTACCACCACTGAGGTGCCTTTGAGCAAGGCCCTTAACCTAAATCTGCACCAGTGGAGCTGCCCAGTGGCCAACTGATCACATTGTGGTTGTATTGGGCATCTTACAGGTGTGAATGTGTATAACACAGGGACAGTGAGCAGGGTGCTCTGAAAGAGAGCTCTCACTGATACTACCCTGGATAAATATAGGTTAAGAAAAAGTTAGGGTTGAATTATGTCAGTAAGAGTCTACCCAAGTATAGTAGCAGAAACGTGTGTGTCTGTGTGTATATAGTGGGGGTAGGAGTTTAATCCTACGTTAGGGGTGACTGGCTGGATTAGCAGTATACAGAAAAAAACAGAGTAAAAATAAGCAGCAGAGGTTCACTAAGACATTTTTAATCCATGTTCCCCTCATACATCTCTGTCTCTCTCTCCCTCTGGCACCTTCATGTCTCATCCTGATTCTCCGTCTCCATCGCCATATCTTCATTGCCAAGTTCACACTCGCTTCCTCCCAACTCATTGTAATACCCTGTCTGACCAGCCCTGTTTTTGTTCTATTGCTCCCTTCAGTTCTCTTTTTTTCCCCCTCAATTGCCTGTGTTTTATCGAGTGTAGATGTGATTATATGGGCTTTTGTGTTTGTCTGACAGGTGTCAAGGGCATTCTATCTCGGATATTTCCACTCTATCTTTACCACGCAAACACATCCATATACACACAGACACACACAGACACACACTCACACACAACACAACGTGAGCAGCCCACTGCAGCGTGATGTGTTGTTAATAGGTCTGTCACTGGTGACAGTTTGGGAGGATGATCTGTCTCGGAGATTTCTTTGCAGAGTTGTCACTGGCACATCCATATTGCGAGAATAAACACATTTGGATCTTGTCACAACTTTTATAGCTCCATAAACAAGGTGACCGCAGAAGAAGGCAATTTACTGTAAAAAAAAAAAAGATGAGTTGGTGTGTGTGTATGTGTGGTGACAAATGGCTAGAAAGCATTTGTAAGGCGCAACTTAGAGTGTCATCAGAGTAAACAATGCTGTTAGGAACTGTGCTCCATAAACATAGATAAAGGTGCATCCTCATACTCGAGTAAAGCATTATGCAATCCTTATTTGTGTTGATTGTTTCGCTTAACTTTGCATACGTTTATCTCTGTAAAACATTCAAAGCTTCATGGGATAGAGAAGCCCAACCTCTCGATCAAGACCAGGTGCCACAGTCACAATATCTCCAGTCTCGCTGTTGATGGTGAACATGTTAGGGATGGGGCTGTGCGGCATCTGGGACAGGATTCGATAGCGCACCATTCCGTTAGCTGTGGTGTTGTCGTCAGCATCGAACGCTGACAGGTGCATCACATACGTTCCTGATGAAGAGAAGAACATTTGTCAGCATGTACTATGTCCAAGCAGCCAAGCATGTTGTAACAGAAAATAAAGAATAAGTCAACTTCTGTTTCCATTAAAATGCGTATGAACAGATGTATTTTAGTCTTAATTTGTGTTAAAGCAAGACTAAGTAACATTTGAAAGATAAAATAAGACAATGCCCCTTTTAGAAAAGAAGAGGTGAATTTATAACAACCAACTGACTCAGAAATTCAATGTCATTATCCTGTAGCCTCTTGTAGCCATAGTGGCAGCTGTTCTCACTTTAATTTCTATAAACATATGAATGATCATTTTGTGCTATTGTGTCTTTTATTGTATAGTTTATAATGAAACAAAAAGAGGAATCTACAAAATGCTCGGTACACATTGCACTATGCTTAATCAACAATCCTACAAACAGATTTTAATAATATATATACAGTATTGGCAATATTACTGGTTCATGTGTACATAAACACGGCTAATAAACCACTTGGATGTACTGCAACAGTTTGATAACACTTGCTATAATGTTAATTGATCTTTACAGATTTATACCAGCAGAGAAATGTTGGACACCTGTTCTGATATAGTTGTAATCAGTTTTTATGGCCTCATAACTCACATCATGTTTTGCATTTACTGGATACAATACATGCAAATGAATACCATTTATTTTTAACTCTTTAGGCTCTCAAAATCTACTTGTGCGTCCTACAAGTAGATTTTGATGACAGATTGTTAGGAAAATGAGATATTGCTAAGTCTTAATTACTATATTCTGATGATGGATTGCTATGCATTAATGTTACATAAGAATAAACTAATAAGCCGTCTAGATGTTTGATAACCCTTACTTGCATTAATCTAAAATTGTTGGAAACCTGTTCTGTGAACAATAATCACTCAGACTACAGGCACAAGTAAGCACAGACGAATAGTATGTGCAGACACAATTGTTTTGGAGAGAATAAGGCACCATCCTTCCATGAATGCACCACTTGTTTGCTGCCGCCACACACTCATACAACTCACTGGGATCACTGCCTGTCACCCAATCTCTCCATCTCTCTCTCCCTCTTGTTCTCCCTCTCTTGCAGCCGATTCTAATTGCCAGAGATAGTGATATCATGCCTGTGACAGCCCCTGTCCGAGGATAATTGTAACCGCAGCTCCCATTTCAAACTTCATTACATTTCAAAGCAACATTTGTCAATGACTCGGCCAGAGGGAGCACTCTGAAGGCCTCTCAGCGAGACGAGAAAAAAAGCCAGCAGGAACAGAGTTAGGGAGAGGAAAAGAGAGAAACAGAGGACAGACTATCTATTTGGTTTGATTCCAGATGGAGTGACTACCATTGCTCCACCCATCACTTTTTTTCTATAGATGGTGGGATAGAGAGAAGGAGATGAAGAATCACAATGTGTCACACTTCGCCGGGGTAATTTCATTAAGCTGCACTCTTAGGGGGTTTAATGTGGACCCTTTTGTATGGGCGTCCTAAGCTGTGCCTGACAGGATTAGGTCCCCATAATGACTCTTTAATTTGCAAACTAATTCAAGTCTGTAATTGGCCATCCATTGAAACCACTGGAGCTCTAAATTCTAAAACTCTCTTTTTTATGATTATTGTTCAACTGAATGTCATGCATGCCTCAGAGACTTGACTGCTGTGTGGGGCAAGGCTGAGAGGGAGGGGACAGAGAGGGCACAGGGAGAGAAAGAAAGAAAGACAGAAAGTAAGAAAGAAAAGAAAAGAAAATGAGCACCTGGGCACCTCTTGAGATCACTTCTGGTGCAATAAACTCTGGCTCATCAGGCTCACACACACGCATGCACACAGAGAGCTCATCTCCGTGATTCTTCCGCTCTGAGGTTAGACATAAAATGACCCAGTGGTGCTACAGCGTGGTACATTTACTCCTCAATCTCTTCTCCAGCCTGAGCACCCCCTTTGGTTTATGGCCACTGTTGCAGCTGGCTAAATGAAAAGCCACTGTAGGAGACAGATTCTCCGTCTGTCTGCTAAATCAAGGGAAATGGAAAATTCTCTGTTGCGTCAAAGATTCACTGGTGTAGTCATACTTTTAACGACACCAATCTCTCCCAATATACTAGTCACTCTTCCTCTGTCCACCCATATCCAAACATCTAACCCTGCCACACATTTCTTGAATCTTTTTTAATAATTCTTCTCTCCTGTAATTGCCCCGGCTTCATACTTTACTTCTTGTTTTGTCCGTCTATCTAACCATCCATCCATCCATCCATGCTTCATCACCTGGTTTAGAGCCTTCGTCCACAGAGCCATTGTAGACCTGGTTTTTGAACTCGGGTCTGTTGTCATTCATGTCGATGACAAAGATGTACAGATCGATGGGGTTCTCAACCTGGTTCCCATTCATGTCCACGGCATGGGCTCGCAACTGGGAAACACAAAAACACAAGAAATGAGTTTAGATTACAACCATTATGGAAGCAGGGAGTAATGAATTGATACATAATATCTGGGTCTACAATGAATGCTTGCATTGGTTTTAGGGAGAACATTTTATATGTAAACATTTGGTGTTTGATGGATAAACAAATTATTTCTTATGCAATGAACAAGGGCCTTTCCATCTAACAACATGATTGGTCTATATTAATGTATTTACATCAAGGGTGTAATTTCCACTTAATCCTATTTTTGTCTCTGTCACCGATAGAGTTTCAGTTAGGCATTAGGCATAACAGGCAAATTCTGCAGACACTACTCATGGAGAAATAAATGCTTCGGCCTCCTCTGCATGTGTTTTGTGGAAAAGAAGTAATTAAAATGTATATTTTGACTAACAGCTGAAAGGTTTGTAATGTTATGACTCTAATGAAAAGATGCTACAGTTGAACATCACTCAAAGCTAAGGCATCAAAGGACAGTGTACCTGAGACACGTATTGATTTCTGGTGACTAAAACATTATTTCAGACTACTTTAGTATAATCTAGTTCAGTTTAAAGTCTTTGTATCCTGTATTTATTTTGTTTTATTTGAATTTTTATATTTGTGGTTTGTGGTTAGAGATGTAATGATCTTATGTGTCTTATGCGAGTTCTCTATCAGTGAAACAAAATATTGTTTTCAGAATTAGTGAGAAAAGAATGCACAAGTTTAGGCCAAATTAATTATTGTTGCGTTAGACTTAAAGGTCCAGCATGTAACATATAGGACGAGCTATTGGAAGAAATGGAAGTATGTTTTCATTAGTGTATAATCACCTGAAAATAAGAATTGCTGAGTTTTCATTGCCTTAGAATAAGACGTTTTTATCTAGAGAGGGAGCGGGTCTCCTTCCACAGAAGTCGCCACGTTGCACCGCAGCCCAGAAAGAACAAACCAAACACTGGCTCTATATAGGCCCCTTTGCATTTTCAAGAGTATCGCGGCCACCGTACTTTCTCCTACACGCTTGGAAGGTGTAACGCGAGCGTGATTCAAATTGTTGCAAACTCCAATTTCACCACTAGATAGCACTAAATCCTACACACTGGACCTTTAAGAAATGCACGATGACCAGTTTCATTAAAATGTGTTATTTGCTGGGTTAATGTAAATGGTAAAATAAATGTAAAGATGTTTGAAAATCACTTCTTTATATCACTCCTGGGATCGACGTCGTCATCCTCTCAGTGTATTCCTAACTGTCACAGAACACTCACAGAAGTGGACAAAAGAAAGGGAGAAACAACATAAATAAAACACCAACAAACTGAAAGTGGGTGTTTTTTTAATCTTTCAAGGTGACTATTTCAAAGCACTTCTAAAGCCAAACAGAAAAACACCTCTGCACTGAATTTGGCATTCAACCCTGCTCATGAATACTGGGTTGATAAAATCTGCTTTATTGCATTATACAGTATAAAAGTTTCAAAAAGATTTCCTAAACCTACACAACAATATTAAGAAGAGTCAGAAGTGAAATTCTGGATATTTTTCTTGCATGTACTTTCTCCAGACTTCTTACCGCTTCTCTTAGTACCCAGAAGTTTTTATCTCAGCAGAAACCAAAACAAGAAACATCTTATTTTATTGGAATTTGGCTCAGTTGTAAAGGCAAGGTGTCTGTTTCAGGATCACTGTGTTGGATCCCAGGCCAACATTCTGTCTGGTTTTGTTTGAAAGAGAGCCCTGAAATCTCTTCACTTCCCTCTGACTCCACAAACACAGTCAGCCCATCTCAAATTCAACTCAGCTGTGCTCGAATCAATGGAATCACCAACTAGGATTTCTCACAAAGTTTGGACATGAAGTTATTACTGGAATCTATATATGTTGTAAAATGTGTCCTGACTGCTTTCTCTCTTATGAAGTCTGGAGGAAAAAAAACGAACTGAATGAATGAAAACGAGAGTGGAGAAAATAACTGAATTATCAGGGAAATGTTGGGTTTAAATAAATGCTTGTGGTTTGTTATTTTCACTCCATATGTGAAGGTCAAACTGAAGACTGAGGCGGCATTTCAAAATGAACTTCTCGGTTCTCTCTAAAGCTGTTTTGATTCACTTCACCTTACCTGCGAATGTTTATATCCCTGAACATGACTTATTCAGTGATATTCCTGTCAGCTGGAAGCACCGGGGATGTTAAGTTTATATCATACAAAGGTGAAAAAACAGAATTCAGATACTATCTATATCCTGCTCCTAACAACATAGGCTGGTATTCTGTTAAATGTCAGCAATCAATTTCAGACAAAGGACCTTCCACCTTATTTGATTTTAGGGATATTCATCTAAAGGAAGGCTAAAGGAAGAGGAAAGGGAAAGGGGGCTGAGGACGAAAGTTAGAAACAGGTAGAGAAGAAGAATGAAAAATTGTAACATGAGTAGATTCCCCCCCCCCGTCATGTATGGAGAATTGAGGCAATGGTACTCTTTCAATCTGAGCATACCTGAAGGTAAAAGTGCTACCTGGGCACTGCAAGAGCATGAGAGCCAGATAAGTGAAATAGCCTCCAGGTTCACTGTGGCAGGAAATAGAATAAATAGCATTCTCCATCGGCTTCTTCTCCACAGAGAGGTGAAGATCCTCTCCACTGCCGCCCGTCCTCTCTTCTCCACCATCGGCTTCCACTCTGCACCTCTACCAAAATTGTGTCTTCAGGTCTCCCAGAGGTTAATTTGACTTTACTTTTTCCACTGCATTGTCCGATCTTTCCTGCATCCAATATCCGTGTGCTGCCATCGCACATCGCATCTCGCTGTGCTGTAACAGGCTAGGAGCCAGGCCCCTTATCTCAACCCACCCTCATCCCTCCGTCCCGCATGCACCCACAACCTAATTCAATAACAGCAGGAGTCAGAGATTACCGCCATGTTTAAGGAAGGCCAAATGTAATTCTGGGTCCACATTAAAGTTTTTATCTTGAAAGGCAGGGGGAGAAAACAGACCGTACCAGGCAGGGCTCGGCATTTGGCAAAGAGGCAGCATCCTGATATAGATAACAGCAGACCCAGAAGCTCCAAGGTTTTTTTCCTCATAAGAATGCATCTTGTTGCATGGCCGGTTTTGAATTTCAGAGTGCTCATTCTTTTGAAATAAAAATAACTAGACCATAACTTTGTTCTGTCCTTGCATGAAATATGAAGTAAACAAAAGAAGGAGCACAAAGTCAAATTCTAACTTTGTTTGTGCTGTGGCTTTCCGGGACGGTGTTGCTCAGTAAAGTTCTTTGTCTTTAAAGTTCTTGGACTGAGGATGCTGATGTTTAATACAATATAGTTTCATTGCTTTCCTGCTGCTCTAACAGCATCTAGTGTGAGAGGCCTTTAATTGAACTGCAACACCTTTATTCATCTGTTCACACATACATCTTTACCTTGTCTCATCTGGTTTCTCCCTGCACTTTGTATTCCACACCAACTAACACTTTTCCTCTACAACAAACATGGAGTTTAACTTAAACAGCCTTTAGCAAGCCTCCGCCTTTCTTAACAAATCACCTCATTGATTGGAGTTTCTCCTGGGTATAAATCTGCTCAGCTCCCACTAAAAGGTTGGGCTTGCCAGCTCACCAGGAGTGTAAGTCAGAGCAGACTCCCATATAAATACAAGGCTGGTGGCAGGTACAGAGACAGAGAAAACCAGAGACAGAAACTTAAAGTG
The DNA here is from genome assembly GCA_011952105.1 of Coreoperca whiteheadi. Taxonomy (NCBI): domain Eukaryota; kingdom Metazoa; phylum Chordata; class Actinopteri; order Centrarchiformes; family Sinipercidae; genus Coreoperca; species Coreoperca whiteheadi. Next base: position 21,128,967 of record CM022479.1, read on the forward strand.
ATGAACCCAGTGTGGCTGCTCCGTACATCAAAGCCTTGGGGCTCTCTTTCCATGGCGGCAGAAAGACTAGCGGGTAGACCAGCTTCAGCAGCAATTTGAATTTTCTTAGTAATTGAAATGTCCCTTGTCCCGACTGTTTGACATTTTATGCCTAGGCCAGGATGCTCACCACAAAGCTGAGAGGAGAGGTGCGGTTGGAAGTTTCATTCAAATGAGGAGGCATACCAGAAAGGTGCTGGTATTTTGGCAAAATTTTGGTTTTAGACCAGCACAGCATGGACGAACCAAAGATGGCCATGCATTCAGGACTGGGCCAAGAACGGTTTAACAATTACAATACTGTTAATGTACAGGTTAAACAAACAATGTACAGTGTCGTAATTAGTCAGCAATAGAGGTGTAGCATTTTTGAACTTTGGAGAGACGCAGGCTAGTTGTTCAGTCTTTATACTATTGTAGCATTAAGACTGGGAGCTCTCCAACTATAGTCTTATAGTCAGTTGCCTTTCTCAAGGGTACATTTACAGTAGGAAAACAAATATTTCAACATTTTGAGAAATATTCTTATTTGCTTTCTTTCTGAGAATTAGATAAAAAGATTGATACCACTCTCATGCCTGTATGCTGAAGCTAGAGCCAGGAGATGCTTTGCTCAGATTAGCATAAGGATTGGAAGCAGGGGGAAACGGCTAACCTGGCTCTGTCCAAAGATTAAAACATCTGCATGCCAGCACCTCTAAATATGAGGTGAGATAAAGCAAATGAGATATAACATGTTAATTAGTAAGGTTTTGTGCAAGAACACACAACTCTTCAAGGAAATGTTTTTATTTGCCATGTAAGAGTGTGTTCATGCTTAATGTAATAATGTAATGCAATATTGTTATGTAATGTTTATTGAATTATTTAATTAAATGATTTCAAAAACTGATTTGTTTTTTTATTATTTGTTATGTTGAGCAAATATATGTTAAAATAATGAAACAATTGTCTGTTTTCCCATGCATAATTTATATTAGGAAGTTCAAAAGTCAAAACATAAATTTAAAAAATGGATGAAGAGAGGGTTTTTTAAAAACTAACTTTGCCTAACTTTTCTTTGTTAGAACGGCACAAACATACATGAATACAACGGACAGATAATTACAAGAAAGGGAAAAATGTATGTGTGCTATCTTGTTTCTTCTCATTTCATTATATACAGTATATTCACTTGTTTTTTTCTTTTCCTACAATTATCTGTGAGTCAGTTGTATTATATTACTCATTAGAGGACATTTTTATAATGTAGAACTACACTGTCTGATTAAGACCTGTTTATGTTGTTGTAATATAGAGACTTATGTGTCAAAGGGTTAGATGCTGTATAATAATCTATGTGGGTTTCTTTTTAAAGTTCCTAGCTGTTCTGTGTGCATGTATGTGTGTGTGAGCGAGACAGCGAGAGAAAGAGCGATAGACACACACTCACATGATAAGAAGAGCGACGTTCTCGATCAAGAGGTTTGGTGACAAACATCTTTCCAAGCACGGGGTCGATATTGAACACCTCATTGGGTGGTTGATCTGCTCCCACTCCAGTGATGCTGTATCGGATCGAGATGTCCTTGTCCTGGTCTGAACGAATCTGCATCACAACAAACAAAGAGGAACTCTCAATCCATCAATCAAGTGTTTATTAAAGTCTCATACTGTGTTTCACCGTGACATGCAAAACATTTTCTGTCTCTATTCCTCTTTTTCCCTGAAGAAACTAAACTAAAACACACAGTTGCCATGGCCAACATACATCTATTTGTGCAACATGTCCTGGCGGGTGTTTATTATTCAAGGACCAGTGTGTGATATACACCCCCAGAGTTTAATAATTTTGTCCTTACCCAATCTCAGAAGTCTGATATTGCATATTATTCACTGGAAACATGCACAGGCACACAAGCGCACACACACACACACACACACACACACACACACACGCACGCACACACACACGCACATACCCAGGGCACGTACTCTTGCGCACACAAACACACACATAATCATCACAGTTTGTCATTTCTAGCTACCACATATTCAAGGATTTCCATTAGTACTGCCGCAGAGAGCGCTATGCATTCTATGTTTGGCAGATTTGGACAGCTTCAAAAGAGAAATTTTAATTCAATATTTCGGGGATGGAGAAATGAAATCAATATATATTTACTGATAACTTGGACAGTGATTAATCAAGACATGCTGGAGCCAAGCTGGGATTACAGACAGGTTGTGAACAAAAATGACAATTAGATGGGAAAGTGAAAATATGAGGTTGTGATTGTTGTGCAATTAACATAACAATAAACACATTTTGAGGAGGCAAAAATGGGGCAGAAGAAAATAATCCCAAATCCAGGGGTGCTCAGGAGAAGAGAATTATTTAATAACTGTGGGAGATGGGAAGCAGAATGTTCTTTAAGAAATAGGCCTGTATTTTGGTTCAGCTTTCCTTGTCACACAGACAGCTAATAGATGCATTAAGTGCACTGCTAGGCTGTGATTTGGCCTGAAGTGCAGTGTAATTGGGACTCATTTGGAGGAGTTTTTCAATTTAGTGCCCAAATAGAGTCCAAACCTCCAAGCATCCCATCTCTTTCCATTAACTACATGACAACCCATGAACATCAGCCGGTGTATCAAAATGACTCAATCATACACTTACTCCAGTATGCGGGCACATACTGTACACACATACACAAACGGACAAAAATTCACACACAGATGAATGGCCAATCTTTTTTTCCCTTAATCAATTACTATTTCAGTGGAGAGCCTGAGTGTACCCGAAGAGTAAGACTGTCCAAAGTTGTCTCCATCTTTCACCACTTGAGGAACCAATTTAACCACACTTTTGACACACCAGGAATTCTGGAGAAAATAGCTGGGGCAGCTAACAGGGACAAGGGACGGACATATAGTATTAGACAGGTGTCATCCTGACTTTTCCTCCTGGTGGAATAAAAACCTGCCACCATCACTGACACTGCTATTATCACTATTTTCCTTCTCCTCCTCTTCATCAGCATCAACATTATCACCGACTCTCTATAAGAAAGACCTGGTCGAGGTGTTTCTTTTGTAATCAAACAAATGTGATCAGCTATAGACACCTTCTCTGTAAGAATGCAAGAGGAGCTGTCACTGCATCCCACTAATGCTATTTGTGCATGTCTGTATGTGTGTTTTCTTTGGGGAATAGGGGGAGGAGAACGTCAGAATGCTCTGCACATCTCAGCGAATTACTGCTGACAGCTATGATAATTAACGAGCTGCAGGCATCGACTGCTATTACTTCAAAGAAACTCTACCCATTAAACACCAACAAACCAACAACTATCCTGCTAGCAACTCAGTTGAACTCTCAATGTACCGCCATTACCCTCCTCTATAGGCAAAGCAAAGAGACTGCAGCACACTGACTCCATCTACTTTTCCTGTCGCATTAGAAAATACAAGCAATTATTACACATCCGAGTGCCAAACTGTCTCCCCCTTTCATTCATCCCCCTTTTCTCCTCCCCTCTCCTTGTCTCTGCTTTCCTATGCCCTCCCTTCTCCTTTCCAACTCCTTCTCTCTCATCTCCACTCCTCCCCTTTCCTCTCATCTCTCCCCTCCACTGTACTCTCTCATCACTCTCTCTCTCTTTCTTTGCTTCAGGTCTCCGTGGGGACAGAAGCCATGCATGAAAAATGAAATTACTTCAATCCGTTGGCCTTGGCAGTGGCGTATAAATCCTCACCAGTTAGGAAGTGATAGCTCTCCATAATTCCATTTGGGTTTTCCCCGCCCCTCTGATTTCCCACCCGTTTCCAAGTCCTCCTGCTTGGGGGGGAAAGAGATTCAGCTGCACGTTTCCACAGTCATTCCAGCCAATTAGCTCTCCCTCCCACAACGTTCACGTAAAACGCTTTTAAAACTATTTGTGCATGGTTGTGTGTCCACACACATGTGCATTCAAGCTTGCACAATTGTGCTTTGTCTGGCTCACGATTAGTAATGTATGTAATGACACATGCAGCCATATCACATGCATATGTACATGGTTATGCATTAAGGGATCCAATAATGGATGTCAAGGAAATGAATCAGCTAGCTGTTGCTGCATGTTATCAGTCTCCTCCTTTTATCACAGAATATTGTGACAGGCGGGATGTCATTTCAATAGTGAGCAGCTCTCACTGTCATTCTGCCATTTTAGCTTCAGAAAAGGGAGGGAATGTGTTCAAAAAAGTCCATCATGAGATGAACACAAAGAGTTTCTCATAACAGCACAAGTACTTATTTCCTTTAATGAAAAGAGGGAAACTCTCTCTCTCTCTCTCTCTCTCTTGCTACACTGCCATCTTGCACATAACACACATAAAATGTCTCCATTGGGTAATAAATAACAAAGGAATTCATTTTCAAGAGCACCAATAATAATCATTTTCAGTTTTTTCTGTCTTTGGGTTTTTTTTTTGTTCCCTCTGATTTTTATTCTCTGTTTTCTTGATAGTGTGGGTGTATGTGTGTCTATAAGGGAGAGAGAGTGCACGAGAAGCGCTCTGCTAAGAAAGATTGATAGTGAGCGTGAGAGAGAGAGAGAAAGAGAGAGGCATGACTGTATTATCCGGCATCAGAAACCAGACACTGTCTAAATGACCTATTTGTCGACGGATCAAAGCAATTCCCTTCATTACTGACAACTTGTCTGGTTCTTAAGGAGATCTTATCAGTGAGCTTAGCTCCCTTCTGCCAGGCAAAACTGAATCAAATGAGAAATTATCATGCTACCGGGTCTTTGGGGAAAACAGAGAAGAGCAGATGAAGAGAGGGGAATGAATAACACAGAAGCTTCCACAGTTACTGGGGTGCAGAGGAATTAATTCTCACTTAAAAATTCATGTTAACTAACACTTTAAAAAGTATCCAACTACCACCACTTAGATGTGTGACTGCACTGCTTGTTGTAGATATACTCTACTACATATTTTAATGATTTCATGATAAATATTCAAATGAAATTAGTTCAAATTGCAAGTATTGATTAGGTGATCTATACTGCATGCATAAAAGACACAATAGAAGTGCAGTTGTTTATACTAGGTGACCAGATATAAAATGCAACCCATTTGAAGAAGATGTTTCTAATATTTAATTTACCCCCATAAACATACATAGGGGTAGAAAAAAATACTAGAAACACCTTTAAATAAAAAAGTAGGCCTGTCGCGACAATTACGTTAGCGACTTATGTTTCGATATATGGACATGACCTCGATCATTTTTGCTGACCTCGATATTGCCCTATTGTGTTACATGTATGTTTGTTTACATAAGAATGTCACCAACATTTTAGCCAATATGACGCCAGAATAAACAGCAGGGTTTTCCCTACATTAAAAGACTTGGGGCGCGGCGCTTGTGCATTTTTTCACAGCACCTAAGCCGAATGAACAGAAGAAACACGTTTTACTGTCATTTCTGTTTGCGCTGTTTCTGTCCTCTCGTCTTTTGCTCTCTTTGTGGAGTTTCACCGTGGGCTCAGGCAGCTCCTCAACACACACACACACACACACACACACACACACACACACACACACACACAAACAGTGTTGCCAACTTGGCAACTTTCTTGATAGATTTTTCAGTTCTTTCAGATCCTCTTAGTGACTTTATATCTAAAAAGGGACCTAGCGACAAATATGATATGATATATATGATATGATGATAATTTATTGTCAGACAGGTCTGGAATTTTTCTTGCATAGCAGTATCTATGTTTACAACAACCAACATACATTTAACATCGCCATACACTTAATCCATAAAAAAAAAAAAAAAAAGATAGTGTTTTGGCCTCACTTTGTTGAATCTTGGAACTCTGTACCTCCGGTTTGATGGTAATAATTCAAACTCATTATGCAGGACATGTTTAGGGTCGGAAACCATATATTTAGCCAGTTTTAACAAGTTGTTATAATAAGCTGAATCCAAAGTAAATATAGCACCCTATTCAGACCATCATAAAGGCAAGAAATATATCCAAATATATTATATTGTTATTCATTCCCATGCATGCTGCTCAGAGTAATCGCAGTCCTCGGCTCTTCTGCCAACAGCGCCGGGGTCTTGGCTCTCCCTCTCCTCTTGCGCTACGTGCAGTCAGAAGGTGTTATATCAACAATGGATCACATGACTACTTGGATGTGAAAGGGGTTGCTCATGGTGATGAAATACAGAATTATCACCTGACTCTGCAGTTCCCCTCAGCTACATGGCGCTTTGAACCAGGTTTCTGCTCATCGGTTTGGTTTTCAGGCAGCGACTTTTGATTCACTGTTACTACTCTGCTAGGGTCGTTATTGGCCGCAGTAGGCAGCTGTTTTCAGCGAAAAAGCTCTAAAAACCCACTGAGCAAACAGCAGGCAGACACAGTTAGTGACTAGCTGATGAACATGGTGAGCGTTTTTTCTAAAGATTGTTTTGGGGCTTTTTGCCTTCATTTGATAGGAACAGCTGAAGAAAGGCAGGCAATGTGGGAGCGCTGTACCAGGTGAGCTACCGGTGCGCCCCATGGTGAACATTTTTGATGTATAATTTTTTTTGTCGCTGTTGAATGCACAGTTCATTAATTTTGCATTGTCTACAATAGTTTCAGTAAAATTTTGCTTTAAGATGCATCAAATTATAAATGCCATACACATGCCACAGTAAAGCTGAGGTTTGGGTAAAAAATACTTTTTTTTATTTTAGGGCTGGGCAAGTTAACGCGTTATTATCGCGTTAACGCATTAATTAATTAACACCGATAATTATTTTATTGCGCATTAACGTAGTTATTTATTATTATATTGAAAGCCCGTTGCTCACTGCCTCTGAATACACATACAGACAAACCATTGGTCACAGGAGTGGGATGTTGATCAGTACTGGCTTGGGATGGGCATCATCACGCGTCTCAACCAATCAGAGCATTCGCGGTGAGCCGCAGCGCGAAACAGAAAATATCTGGTGCAGACAGAAAAATGGAAAAAGGTACCGAACTCTTAAATGGACATTTTCGTTTTAAATCTCTTCCACACGGCGGAGATGATAGAAGTAAAGTTATTTGTAACCACTGCAAAGCTGAATTTTCGTATCACCGGAGTCTGAAGTATCAGTTAAATGCAATGCACACCGTCGATGCCAGCAAATTACTCTCCCAAACAAACAGTGGAGGGAGGCTTCGGCAGACTACGTTGGATGCAGCGTGTGGGAGAACTATAGATAAGCAAAAGAAAGACAAGCTAACAAATGCCATAGCGAAGTGGGTAGCTACAAACTGCAGGCCGATTAGTGTTGTGGAAGATGTCGGCCTGAAGAACGTTCTTAGTGTTACTTGCAAGTCTAGTTTAGTTATTTTGTTTTTCATTGTTAATATTGAGCTCTTAGCAAACTGTCTGTCTAGTGTTTTGTTGTAGTTCTGTCTTGTCCACCCTTCATGAGTTAACATAGTTTGGCCATCAAGTACTGTACATACAGAAACATATAGTATGTTCCCCCTGTTTGTCAGTTAGTTAGGTCAGTTTATCTCAGTTCCATTGCAGTGCAGTTTGCTGCATTTTGCATTCAGTTCTCTTTTGTTGACCTCTTTTAAGGCTCAATTTATTTAGTATTTACTTTTACTTAGCATTTTCTCATTTTTGGGGGGTAAATAAAAAAAACATTCCTTTAAAAATCTAAAACTATGTGTCTACCTGCTCAGACCCAAGACAACCTTACGTAACTCTACTTGAGTTAACATGGCTAGTCTTGGTTGGCTCTACTTATAGGTGTTTCAGGTTCAGACTCAGGCAATGGTGGGCTTCTCTGCTTTGTGTGATACCAGAGCGATCCTGAGCACATTACCATTGCATTTGTTTGCCTCAGCATTCAAGATTTTCCTCAGCCCACGCAACTCACACCACGGCAGATTAGGAGAGAAGGCGCTATACGTAAACAAAGGGGAGGAACATGGAGAGGCTTAGGGCTCGAGTATACACAATTCAAAATAGAATTTGCTGTGTTCACAGTCGCTGTCGACGCCAGTACACTCATTATGTTTGCATGCCTGTCTTGGTACAGTTTTTTTTACAGAAACACTAAAGGAGATAGTATTTTGCTAACACTTTACACACAATTTTGAGCAGTACTCAGGGAACAAATGAGGAACTAATGAGAAACTAACTGCTAGTGAACCATTAGTTAATGAGTAACTCCTAATCAAATTTTATAGAGTAGCTAATGAACAGGAACGACCTAATTATTGATTAATTGTTAATAAGTACTTTCCTAATAATATAGAATTACTAGAGAACAGACTGGGAGATCCTGTACTAATGAGTCATTTTTTAATGATTAGTTCATAAATGTCTGTGACTCGATTATACTGACCACTTTCTTAATGAGTCGTTCCTGATTAACTGAACCAGCCAGTGAATGGAACAAACCTAGTAACCACTACTAGTAACATTACTAATTACTTAAACATTAGTTACTGTTTTTATGGTCCCTAAAGTGGTGCATCATACTGAGTGGTTTCTATAGCAGCGGCAACAAGGAAAAAGGCTATACTGCGCTGGTGGAAGACATGGAAACAGATAACCAGTTGGTGGTAAATCACATGCAGCCCAAATGAGGAATGTGCTATAACACTAACTTATGTCATGCTATTATTACCCTAGCCAAAAGCTAACGTGAACTACACGCCAACTGCTAACTGCTAACTGCTAATGGTGTGGAACTGGGGTGTTCATAAGGCAAGGGTTGGTTAAATCAATTGTACAAAAGGTTATTGTGTTAATGTGGTCACCGTAGACTGTATATAAAGATCGACGACATGGCAGCTCCCCAAAAGTGAAGCCAAAACATCTTGATTGCCCCCTGGCTGGCTGCAGTATAGGTCATAAACCCCGCCCCCTCCATGTTAGCGGATGGGACATCAGCTAAACTAAAAACTCAAAATACACATCAAATACATTTTTCCCAAAGATGGTTTCTGTCTCTAAAAACAGGGTTGCGATTGACACGGCTGGGTGATTTTAAAATTTGAGTCGTTCGTTCTTCTTGGTAACTACACAAAATTGTGTGTCCCTTATCATAAAGTGATACCAGTATGTTTACTTCCTAAACCAAATAAGGAGAGAGAATTAGAAGCAATTATTGTAATATGATGGAGGTGAATGTGTGCCAGCCAGATTGATGATCTCACAAAACAAGTGGCTGTTTTTGTTATAAACCACCCATCCATCCATCCATCATGTTAAAAAGCATGATAAAAGTAACATTATCTATTGGTGTTTTCTGTATTTTTATATGGACCACAATTCAGGCCCAAATATGATAATTGCTTTGCTCTATACTAGTTTTCTACATAGTAACAGTAGATTAACAGTAGTTCTTCCTTAAACATCAGTCTACCTGACAGATACATAAATAAAATACCTGACCAGGTGCTTTCTGTTCTTTTTATTTAGTGAGTCAGTGCATGTCTAGGTACAGCCATTATACATCCAGCCAATACATATTATAATTGGTCTTTCCCATGCTTGTAAGATTTCGAAGTACAGGTAGGGCAGGTCGAAGATAATCTGCAGTTTAGCATGTACAGAGAACTGCAATTATCATATGCATGGCTATAATTCTAAATTCTTGGGGCATTGTGGGGTGAAATTGAAGCAATTAGCATACAAATTATACAACCACCTTGGTACTATAGATCCTTGTGTATTTAGGTTTTTTGTTGTTTTTTTGTTTTGTTTGTTTAGTTCAACTAGTGTCACAATAGCCAAATTTCCCTCAAGAAATAATATAAATCCAGCTAAATCTGAAACATGCACCCCAAATAAACAAGTGAAGCACAACTAATCACATGCTTTTGTTAAAAAGGTACAGCTGCAGTGTGTTGGGGGGTCTGACTGGTCACACTAAGGTTTGTAGTGGTCACAGGCCCAAAAATACTGCCCGTGAGACATGCCAATTTCAGTTTCTTTTGAGAAGTTCTGCTGGCTTTAGTGTGTACACTAAGGCTGCTTTACCAGCCAGGTCAAGGAGAGCAGATTCATCATAGTCATGTACAGTAAAACTAAAGAAACAGCCACTTGAACTGGATTGTTTTCTGATCTACACTGGATACAATGTAAAACTGAGACTTATCACACAAGACAGATCAGATGTGGCTGACAGTGGTTTCGACATGGAAACATACTGACCGCATGTTACTGTTCATGCCAGCGAATGGTGCAAACATAAACCACACTAAGACTTTAAAAAATTCTATGAAAATATGATCAGTCGAATATTTCCTGAAATCAGCTTGTTTTTAGTTGAACAAAACCTTCAATTTCCAACGCATTAAAACAAAGGTTTCATCTCACTTTTAATCGCCTCACAGCTTTTTGTATTATAGCTTCTAGACAACTTAAAGTGATTGGTAGGCTGCATCTGTGAAGCTTTGTTTGAATAAATAATACACTGCAATACTGTATGTAAACAGTGTGACCGTTAATATTCAGCATTTATATAGGTTCATATAAGAATATTGGGACAAATGCAACATTGTAAAAACAAATCAAACGCTCAAAAAACTGTGCGATGAAACGGAGCAAAACTGAATTCAGCTTCTTTGAGATGGTACTTCCAGAAATCTTCAAAGTACAAAGTATCACTGTCTGGCTTAAGCATGTCATACACAAACAAGAAACACACACAAACACACAGAGGCCTGTCATGAGTGTGCCAATGAGGTGTGCCGTAGTGCGCTGCTGTTTCAGAGAATGACACTGGTTCAGTGAGCAGTAGGACAGCAGAAACAGCCATTTGCAGACAGCGAAGTCACAGCAAACCTCTAAAGAGCTGAAAGCTAGGCCTTTCACGACTTTAAAGCCCAACAAAGAGGCCTACACCAAACACAAATGTCAACAGGTACAAACAGAGAGACACGTTTCCTCAACAGTACAGTCCAGCTTAACAGGCAGGCAAGAAATACAGGTATTTGTCAATAGGTCACAAACAGACTGGTTAATTTTAAAGAGAGGGAGCCTCTACAAGAGAAAGGTTTTAAGGTGGCACTGCATATCATATACATATTCCATTTGTCAAATGAGCTCTGTTGCACACACAAAGATAAAAAGACACCTTGTGTGTTTTGCTGTGAGTCAGCAAAGTGTCTACATTAAAAGCTTTCCTGTGGCCTTTTTAAAACACAGAATTTTGCTTAGGCTTTGATGTTAAGCTTTGTATCTCTTCAAAAGGTAGGACAGGATTGATGTTAAGTATCTCAGTCTGAAGTTGGGATTTAAAAAAAAATGCACTTACGAACTTAAACATGAAACACAAACTACATAACATCTTGTATCCATTAGTTGGCGAGGATTGCATGGAGTCTGCATGAACAGACGTACCTGTGTGGCTAAGTGTTTAAGAATGAGAGCTCACATTAAACCTATTATACCTGAAAATGCTGATTATGTGTGAGAATTGAGAAATGGCTGAACAACTATTTAAAGGATTAAAAGCGAAATTTGGGAGACATTCATGCCCCCCTCAGAATGAATGGTAATAACTTTGGTGATCCCAAAGTTGAATAACAACTGTCCATCCATGCAATGCTCATTGCTCCGTGAACACGAGCCTTTCAGTACTATCCGAATGTGCAAAGAAGAATCTACACATTATTTATTACATTTATGATATTCTACTCATTATTTTGGGTGCTGCCCTGAGAGTATAGATCTATTGATTATACCCTTTCTATTGATAGGGGAATGGGGAAATTCTCATGTTATTCCAAAGCACAATGCGTTTGAGATCAGTGCTGCCACACACATGCCCAAACAAGTCCAAACACAGCCTCTGATTGGTCGACAGATTCAACCCAAGGCATCATGGGAACAACCATGCTAACAACAACAATAACAGTTTTTAACACGGGAAAATTGATAAATAATCACAAAAGATATTCGGTGTTGGATATATCTTTATGGATTCATTTTATGAAGTCTCTGAAAATACAGTGGAGTTCAAGGCTGGATTATAAAGCTTCTGAAAGGGATACGATCACAGTGGGCACACGTTGAAAAGGCCCAACGGTAACCTTCTGGAGTTTCTAGCATGCTGCGTTCCATAGATATTTAGGATCTCATCGACGACGTGCTTTGATGTCGTTCGCAACATCGTCAACCTGAGGGTGTTAAATACTACTACACCCATAAGCCTCATCTGGTGTTGCCATGGAGAAAAAGAGTCGCAAGTCAGAGGCGCAAATCAGTGGTAGCGAATTCAAAACGTTTCGTTGTTGCAGTTGTTAACAAAACATGCCGCCATAGTTGCTGAATTCAACAAAAGATGACCCCAAAGTGAAAAGTCAACTGATTTAAGATAAAATCAGTTTTCTCAACACCGTAATCTTTAGCTTCCACCTGCCGTTAGCGGTGCACGTGACAGAATTTCCGCAGATAGAAGGGAAACGACAGGAAGTAAAGAGACAGTCAACTAGAGAGAGAGAGAGAGAGAGAGAGAGACAGGGAGAAGACAGCTGCAAGCCGCAAAATGTTGATTTTGACAGAGAATCTTTCATAAATTTAATACATATAGCACTCTGCTAGTGCTATGTTCCTATATGAGTGCTCTCATTAATAAATGTATTCTCTGATTTTGAAACAGCAGCCTTATATTGTTGTTATTCAGTCTTTCTGGGGCTATTAGATTGTTAAATCAATAAATTAAATTTTATGCCCCTTTGCAATTTTTAACTGGGCCCTCAGTCACTTCATCCTGGTCTTCTGTCAGACCCGTTGAAAGCCATTGTCTCTCACGAATTCTCTGTTTGGCTAGTGGAACATAACATGACAGACAGGCTGAGGAAGAGGGCAGCGTGAGACGAAGAGGACAGAGGAGAAGGGTTTCCTTATATCTCATACAAATTGCCCTGTATTAATAGTTTAACCTGCTCTCCCATAGACGTGTACATTGAATTGATTCTGAAAAATACAGAACATAGCGTGTCCCATATCAGTTCAATACGGAACATGACGATTCCAAATTTTATGGAATGTTGGCAACCCTACTGGCGCGTTTCATGCCGACCCAAGCTATAGCGGTGCTCCAACTCTAAATCACGTAACATTGTCTAAAAAATGAATGGGACTTCTACTTCTGCCCTAAATAGCTCATCCCACTTCACAACTCTATTGTCATTGTAAGCATGTTAGCATGAGCAGTTGGCTCATAGCACCGCTGTGCCCCAGTACAGCCTCAGAGTGCCACTAGCGGGTAGACTCTTGTTCATGACAAAACAATTAGAAAAAGGCTAAATCTCTTCTTCTTCCTCCTCTTTTGGTCGGCAAACCAAAGTCGAATTTATGCCCTCCTGTCTCTCCTTACAAGGTAAGCCTCAGCTTACTGTTAAATCTCAGTAGTGTCCTGTCCTGCTCTCTTCAATCACCGCCATTGTGTTTCAATATAGCCAAACTGCTGATTTAATTGTTCTCAGGTAAATAGTTTCGGACAAAATCAACTAGCATAAATAATGATTTTTATTGTGGCTCATAAATGCTGCACTGAGATGTCAATCAAGTGCCGATTTTATAATTGCAAAGTCAGCTGGCAAAATAAAAATAAATACAGCTTAAATATCAACAACTGTATTCCGTGTTCGACTTTATTGACATTTTAAAATCAATGATCAGAGTAAGTCAGAGGCGGGAGAAAGTTGTTACTTTAACTCTACTGCCACACAGCTCTCGGCCATGTATGGAAAGGCATATGTTATTGCTTTAAAAAGCTCAGTTTGAATAAGAATGCTATTTTCAGATTTACAGAGAGGAATGAGGACCAAATAGATGTGTTTTCAGATTTATCTGGTTTAGTGGTCTATGTGAGTGTGTGACAGAATGAAATGTTGTTTTGTGTCATTTGAATGATAGCTTGAAGTGACGCAGGTGAGATTATTAAAAGACCTTCCTCCACATTAGTGAAAATAACACGGAGTAATGGAAGTTAAGCAGTGAATGACTTTTCCAATTATTGCAGTGTTAAAGGAGTCTGGTCTTTAACAGTGCAGGCTTATGGCAAATTAGAGGTGCTATTCTCCCTGGAGGTAACAATGGATTGACTCGCCCTCCTCACTCCCCTTTTCCAGGCAGGGAGAATGAAAATAAGGCAGCCATTGTAGTGGCAGACAAAGAATGGCTGCAGCTCTTAGCTTCTGGCTTAGCAGGGTTAGAGTGTGAGGGCTACCATCTCACTATTACCCCTCTCTCCCTTTCGCTCTCTCGCTTTCATTAGGGGATTGATTAAATTGTGAAATCGGGAGTATGATGGATGCATGAATGACTTCTCCAGTCGCTCCCCTAGGCTTTGACAAGGACAATATCAAGGACCCCCTGTTACTCCCTTTTCCTCCCTCGTCCCTTCATCCCCAGGAAACCCAATCTGGGTAATTAGAGTAAAGAGTGTTGGAGACTTGTAGGGAAGAGAGAAGCAGAGAGAGAGAGCGACAGTGGCATGGAAATCTGCTGCTATTGCACTTTCCCCAGCCATTTACTCCCCCACAACCCCAACACATGCACACACACACTTTTGCACTGTCCACCTTTCATACACCACTTTCTCCCTCTTCTCCCACACACTTTCTTCTTCTCATTTTCTAAATCCATCAGGCAGCAGTGAAGAGGAGAAATGCAGACTAGAGGGAAAATGGAGGGAAGAAAGAGTGAGGAGAGAAAAATGAAAGTGGCTGTGAATTGACTGCATCAGCACAACTCTTTAGGAGAGCATGAGCCCTTCTGGCTGGAAACTTGGAAACGGGAAGTTTAGAGACGTTGCCAGGGCTTGTTTGATTGGACATGCATTTGGCAGGATGCATCTATATTGTGAAAAAGAGGATAGAGTTTTTCCCCCTAGACGAGACATGTGACCTTTGTGGGATCCTATGCTGCTGGAAGACACCAGGGTTAGGCTCTGTCTTTTTTAATCTAGTCAGATAAACATCCAGTTACATTATTCACAGACACGTTTCCAGTGGACACAGCTGAAGGGCTGTTTGGAAGGAAAAGCATATAGTGCATTCCTCCCAGCCTAAAGGGGCAAACACTTCGGAGGTATCATGAGGTAAACAGATGTCTAAGGACCCAGATGTGAGTGGAAAAGCAAAGGAGGAAAGGTGTTCAGGTAGAGGTGGGAGCAGTATGCACGTTTGATGTTGACTGGAAGCCTGACAAAATGGGCTGCTCCCTGCCAAGCCTGCCCTGCCAAGCACAGGCAGAAACTGAAGAGGGGCTGGACCTTGCCATGCTGCTGCTGGGTGTTTTGAAAAGTTGCACATTCACAACACAAAGACACACTTGCTCACTTGTGTGCACGCACACGCACACACTCACGCACACATGCATGGTCGCACTGCAGCCTGTAAGTGTGTCAGAATGTTTCCCAGGATGTTCTGGCTCCCACTAACCAAGCGAGGGATTCTGCTTGGCAAACTCCACCTCAGCAAGAGTCCAGCTGTCATCTTGACAAATGAACCTTGGAAGAGTGAGGAGGTATGTGTGTATGTTTGTTCAGCCATGCATCTGTGTCTGTGGATTCACGCCTGTGTGTTTTTGCTCGAGCATAAGCACGTGTATCATGAGGACGACACGCAGATGGGTGGTGTAAATGTGGTTTTTGCTTTTTTTTTTTGGCGTTTTTGCATTCCTCGATTGATAGAGATCAGAAAATTGATCAGAGCCAGCAGAGGTTAGTTTCTGTGAACCTCTTTCTAGTCCCGGAAGTCACTGGGAAAACATTGCTGAAAATCTGGAAATGCACCAGCCGCCCCAGCCGCTTGGCTTGACACTGAGTCCTCTTTAAAGTGACACTGACTACATAGCAACCAGTACAAATCACCTTATATAAAGAAGCGTTTTGCACGGCCTCAGATGAACCATAACATCTTCTCCTGTATACTGCGATGCCAGGCGCTGTGCAAAGAGCTATGCATCACACTGGTTTTATGAACAATGTGGGATGTTAAAGCTTTTATAGAGCATTGGGAGGAAATGTTCTTTTCTCCTGAAAATGAAGAGCAAATAAAAATGTGTAAAGCAGCATCAGGGAATATTGGCCAGAAACACTCATAAGCGAGAGGCAATGAGAAACCTGCAAAGTTAAAGGACGAGTTATAAAATACTGGCAACTTTTTATCTGGTGCTAAACTGTTTATCTTTGGAGCTGTTTCATCTTGAGATGCTGTAAAGCATTTCACTTCACAGTGAGGAATTTTACTACACATACGCAGTGGTGATGTATGCTTGCTTGTACCAGATCTTCATGTGTGTCTGTCTGTGCCCCTGTGTGTGTCTCTGTGTGTGTGTGGTTTGGGGGATTTAACCAGCATACAAAAACACGATCACCCCATGATAGCATCCATTATACTTGCATGAAAAGATTGTGATTGAGGCCTTTCACTGTAAATGACAAAGTAAATAGGATCAGTTTATTCTGGTGCAGGCCTTGAATTTGATTTCCCTCACATTTTACCTCCAGGAAAGAAAGAACCAAAGAGGGGAAAATGGAAAAATACAAGCACATTAAGTGAGATTAGAATTTTCTATCACATGACTTGCATGCAAAAGCGCTTCAATTCAATTCAATCTCATGCCCAAGGATTTTTGCCCTTGCAATTACTCTTTTCTTTCATTTCCTCTAAATGCTGTTGCTTTGTGTTGAATCAGATTTTATTCTGTTAGGTCATGTCTCTCAGGCAACCATGCAAACATTACTGAGCAGAGGTGGGAGGAAAGTATTAACTGATGGGACAACCGCAGTGTTTGTCTGCTTGGTCTGCTTGTCTGTCTGCATAATTTCCACTGTATATATTTTTCTTCCCTACTGTCATTCTATCCCTCTGTCTGTCTAACTGCCAATCTGTCTGTCAATCTGTCCTTTCTATTTAGACCGACCTTGTCGCATATCACCAATAATCGCTGCCACCCTCAGCCCCCCGCTTAATCACTGGTCTCCACCTCCCTGAGTCCCCTTCCGAATATCTTTCTTCCAATTTCACTGCACATTATTTTTTCATGTCTTCAGAGGAATGGAGATTCTTGGCTCTCCTTCATCCTACTGATCCACAGGGTCGCCGAGGCCAACCTCCAGGGGACCAGACAGAGGCTGTTTGTTAAGCTGTTATTTATCTCCTTCATAAAGTCCTCCTCATCTCCTATTAAAGAGCCCAGAACTGTTGCCCTTGACTCACACATAACTCTTGTGTCTTTTGGTGAGATGATTTACTGTTTAATTTAACACCAACTGAACCCAGGAGGGAGCCCGCCTGGTGCTGCCTGATGTCATATCAGAAAGGAATGTGTTGGTGGGGATTTGTGAACATGTGTGTGTTTATCTCTATGCGTGTGTGTGTCTCTGCTGTCTGTGCGTGCATGAGTGAGTGGGTGGCTGAGGCAGGATTTTTTCGTTTGTTTTGCTACTGTAAAGCCTTAGTAGTAGCACGCTCTGGGCCTGGCTGTGCACAACAAGGCCACGTCTGGAAAATATTCTCTTGAAAAATTAATCGTAGCTGAGTACGCCTGATGAACATGTTTACCGGGACTTCACGCTACTAATTTTAAAATAATGAGATATGAAACAGTGAAAATTACATTTCAGTCTCACTTCCCTGAACACAGGAGAAAACAAAGGCCAAATGCTGTTGACAAATACATGAATGTAGTAACAATTTGTTTTTCTCATCTATATCAGGAGATTGTCGGAGACTCCATTTCCTGGGGCTGATAAATGTAATTACATTGATCTCACTAATTTCATTAGAGGAAAGGAAATGAAGTTCATAAGGTATTTGTTATATGCCAAGACAAGACTACTGTGACTAAAGTGGGGGGTCTAGCTCTTAGAAAAATAGTGGATCATTGAGGAGAAATAAGAATGAGAACTAAGCATAAATAAATGGAGCTGTCAAAGAATCCATAAAGCTATTCCCTTCCTATTTCATGATTGCCCTCGACCACCTCATTGCGTGAGATATTAATGTTCTCAGGTGCTCACCCCTTCTCTTAAATATCTGAGTCTCACGCTATTCAGAAAACGGTCAAATTGCTTTCATGTTCATATGTTTCATTAATGATCTGACCTGTCGAAAAAGACAGGGGTGAGCATGTTCCTTCATCACAAAGACTCCATTAGCAAGAGTTACAATGTAAAGCACTCTCAACTTCCTCTGGTGTTTTACTTATACCATCATAACCCAGGGCTGGTCACAAGAGTAGACTATTTTTTTAAGGATGATGTACTTGTGCATAAATTGAACAGTTAATATCTGAGATGGCCACTTTTGAGATATATGTGTTATTTGACTGTTAACAAGAGTGAGAACCTACAGCTAGGAGCTCTTTGTGGGCTGTACTTAAACACAGTGGTGCTTTGAGCTCAATCCAACACATCTCAGTTTAGCATGTTACCATGCTAACATTTTCTAATTAGCAATGAACACGAACTATAGCTGAGGCTGATGGGAATAGCATTCATTTGCAGGTATTCAGTCATAAACCAAAGTACTGGATTCAATAACATTTTCATTTGATGGTGGTGCAAGTGGAAAGGTTAAGGGATTACCAAACTTATTACAATTCATCTTGAATCTCTAAATGTCATGGCAATCCAGCCAATAGTTTTAGATATATTTAACAAAATATATCTAAGGGGATCAATGCAACCGCAGGGGGGCACAAGCCAGTGTCTTCAGGTGCCAGTCCCAAGTCTGGACAAATGCAGAGGGTTGTGTCAGGAAGGGCATCCGACGTAAAACACATGCCAAACTAAAAATGCGAATCATGACAATGACTTCCATTCCGGATCGGTCGGGGCCCGGGTTAACAACGAGACTACATCTTGTGTAGACGTTGTAATCTGAAAGAGACCAGTGACTCTAAAGTAGTGGTAGGGGAGAGTGTAGCCAGACAACACAGGATGCTAGTGTGTAAAATGACTCTGGTGGTGAGGAAGATGAAGAGGACAAAGGCAGAGCAGAGGACGAAGTGGTGGAAGTTGAAAAAGGCAGAATGTTGTTTAGTTTTCAGGGAGGAGCTGAGACAGACTCTGGGTGGTCAGGAAGTGCTCCCAGATGACTGGACCACTACAGCTAATGTGATCAGGGAGACAGGTAGGAGGGTACTCGGTGTGTCATCTGGAAAGAGGAAAGTGGACAAGGAGACTTGGTGGTGGAACGAGAAAGTTCAGGGGTGTATACAGAGAAAGAGGTTAGCAAAGAAGAAGTGGGACACTGAGAGGACTGAAGAGAGTAGACAGGAGTACAGGGAGATGCAGCGTAAGGTGAAGGTAGAGGTGGCAATGGCCAAACAAAGAGCATATGAGGACTTGTATGCTAGGTTGGACACTAAAGAGGGAGAGGCGGATTTGTACAGGTTGGCCAGACAAAGAGATACAGATGGGAAGGATGTGCAGCAGGTTAGGGTGATTAAAGATAAGGATGGAAATGTATTGACAGGTGCCAGGAGTGTGATGGGAAGATGGAAGGAGTACTTTGAAGAGTTGATGAATGAGGAAAATAAAAGGGAACAAAGAGTAGAAGAGGTGACTGGTGTGGAGCAGGAAGTAGCAAAGATTAGCAAGAGTGAAGTGAGGAGGACATTGAAGAGGATGAAGAGTGGAAAGGCAGTTGGTCCTGATGACATACCTGTGGAGGTATGGAAGTGTCTAGGAGAGGTGGCAGTTGAGTTTCTGACTAGTTTGTTTAACGAGATCTTGGAGAGTGAGAGCATGCCCGAGGAATGGAGGAGAAGTGTACTGGTGCCAATTTTCAAGAACAAGGGAGATGTGCAGAGCTGTGGCAACTACAGAGGAATAAAGCTGATGAGTCATACAATGAAGTTGTGGGAAAGAGTAGTGGAAGCTAGGCTAAGGGCAGAGGTGAGCATTTGTGAGCAGCAATATGGTTTCATGCCTAGAAAGAGCACAACAGATGCAGTGTTTGCTTTGAGGATGGTGATGGAGAAGTACAGAGAAGGTCATAAGGAGTTGCATTGTGCCTTGATGTAGTGAGAGAGGACATGAAGTTAATTGGTGTGAGTAAAGAGGATGCAGAGGACAGGGTTAGATGGAGGCACATGATTCGCTGTGGCGACCCCTGAAAGGGAGCAGCCGAAAGGAAAAGAAGAAGATATCTAAGGGGATCATGGGGATCATGATTGACTGTAAATTTCATGGTAATCCATTCTATAGTTGTTAAGATAGATTAGTCTGGACCAACGTGAACTGAACTGAACTGAACTGACCGACTGACTGACCCACCCACCAACTGACCGACATTGCCATTCATAGAGGCATAAGGCTAGCATGGCTGAAAAAAAGAGGATCAGTAAGTATCAAACTATATATTTAGCTAAATGATTTGCAATGTCTCCAAAAAAGAGCTGCTTGCGCTGGAAGAAAATTCACAGCTGGGGTTTGGAAAGGAAATACCTTGTGTGAATTCTTCAGGAGGTGAAATCAAACAAAAAGCCAAGAGTTTAAAACTAGCCAAGATGGGTTACTGAGTAAAACAAAGAGCAAATGAAATGCTGACCCGACACTGTTTGCGCTCTTTACCCAGAGTCGACTGAGGTCTCGCCTTCCTCTTCATACTCTACAGGAGGTCCACCCTTATCTAAAATAATTTTATTGTTTCCTTCTTTTCTTCCCTGGCTTGATAGAGTGTATGTAGTGTGTGTCCGAAGGAGTGTATGTGTGTTGGAAGTTTATGCCTGCCAAGAAAAGGACCTTAGCAGTGCACAAGAACATCGAAAGAATTCAAGACAAAACATAGCCCAGAACAAAATATGCTTGAATACATATACAGCAGTGCACATCCTGTACAGTTCATGTGTTTGATAGACTTAGTGTAGCCACACATTTCAGTGTTTTCACAGCCTGAATTTATTTAGCCCAGAAAATGAGTTCTGTGCAGTTCAACATTCAAAAAGCGTTCCATATGCACAGCAATGTGGTTTCCTAGTGACCGAGCTGTGGATTGGACTGTGATCCTTAAATACTCGCATCCCTGCATTTCACCATCCTGCGGTTTCTCTGGTGGACTAGGTTAAAAAAATCCAAAATGGAGTCCTGTTTTCCTGGCTTAGCTTTTTCTTCCCTTTGTTGAGGGATAAAGCAGAAATGTGACCAAACAAAACCCCAAACAATGAGCATATACAAAGGCAACAACGCGACACATGCGCTTTACTGATCCTTTGTTTGCCAGTGTAGGACAAGTAATTTCTCTCTGTGCCCGTGCGTGTGTGTGTTTGTTTGTGATTGAGTGGGTGTGCTTGTGAGCGTATGTCTCAGCAGGAGGGAGTGGAAAAAGATGAAGGGGGGGCAGACTGGAGCAGTGCAGTGCTGGTGTTGGCCGGGTGGTGGGGTGGCAGATGCCAGAAGGCTTCATTAGACTCGAGGGATAAGGCCGCAAACAGCAGTTCTCCGGGAAGTCTATCAGACCTAAACACAAACACAGACGTGCCTCTAATCTTGGTCTAGCCCTACATTCCCTCTCTCGCTCCTTTTCCTTTCTTTCTGTTGGTTTCTCTTGTTCTCAGTCATACCCACCTGTCTTTGTCCGCCCTCAAATACTCCAATGCAATCAGTTCCAGCTCCAGCTCCAGCTCACTCGTACAGTATGTTGCTTTTTGTTCCTCCTTCTCTTTCGGATTTTTTTCTTTTTTGTCTGTCTTTCTGGTGTTTTTGTTGTTGCCGTCTCTGTCAGTGAAGCGGAGCAGTCATTAATCACTGGTAAACGTACGCAGAGGAGAAAGCAGACACCTCAGGGGGGGAGTTCTCTCATTCTGCTCAGAAAACGCTTTTCTCAACGCTCCACGGAGAGAGATGTAGAAACTGGAGCACAGGTGCTGCTTCGAGCACAATAAACATAACCAGATGCACTGCAACACACATCAAATCAGATGAAAATGTCGGTATTGTGTGCGCTGTTTAACAGGCAGGCTTCTTTTTATTAGACATATTTTCTGAAGTTACTTCCAGGATATAAATGCCTACAACAAATTACTGATACAAATGACTTGTCAATAAAAGTGCAGGCTATCAAATAAACCTCTTTCTCTTCATATCAGTTATTAAAGGGCTTTAGAGTACCCATTTATTTGGCTTATGGCCCCTTTAGCTGCTGTTTCTCTCTATGGTATTCCTGTCAATATAATGTCCTGTGATTATTGAGGGATGCAGCAATACTTTATCGGAATATCTGGCTTCTCTGTCTCAAGGACAGCCGGCCGACAGAAACATTTTCTTCTAAAGAAATATTATCCAATAAAACAACAGTTTAGCTGAAATTGCAGTCATTTTCACATCCCTTATTCCAGCTCTCAAATTAAATGTCTTCTCTCTCAAAATAATATCTCTGTTAGATAAACACTGAAATATTACCTAGAGCAGAGGAGTTTTATAACTCAATCAACAACAGGTTTTTGAAGAGAGAAGACTGAGGACAAGGACAAAAATAATGCAATGGGTGAACAATTAGAAGAAAATCTTGAGAAAAGAATGAGAAGAGGCTAATGCTGTGAGAAATGTTTTTATTTTTTTTTACATACTGTAGATCTCTAGATAAATCTCAGCCAGTGAGGAAAAAACTAACTAGCAATCGGTTAAAGTCACCTTTCAAGCTTGTTAGTCTTAAAGGAATCTGTCCATTAAATAAGAAGCTACACCCAGGAGATGACTAGCCTAGCTTAGCATAAAGACAGCGTGAATAAAACATAGGGGAAACAGAACGGCTCTGTCCAAAGGTAACAAAAGCTTTCTAATTAACATATTATATCTTGTTTGTATAGTTATGCAGTAACTAAACCTCCAGTTTCCAGTATTAATGCTAAGCTAGGCCATTCATCTTTGGCTGTAGCTTCATATTCAACAAACAGATATGACAGGGGTATCTATCTTCTCATGTAGCACTAAATAATAAAGTGAATAAGCATTTTCCAAAATGTTGCTAATGTACTATTGTACATTAGTACATTAAAATGTACTATTGCTTTAAATGTTTCCAATGCTTACCAATTTACGGTCTGTTAACTGTGACAATAGTCAGATACAGTGTATAAAAGCTGTTCTTTTTAATGTGGTATCATGACTTCACATGCACCAGCAACTCTGACTGGCCAAAACCACATCTCTCGCTCTCTCTCTCTCTCTCTGTTATTTTCTCACAGACAAGGGTCAGCGAACAGTTCAATGAAGAAGGCATTTTACTGGCCAAACATATATTCATATCCCGTCTGACTCTATGGCTAAACTGTTGTTTCATTAGGGTTTTGTTCATTTTTCTGCTGACGGCCGTTCTAATAGGGGGTTAAGGGAGTTGGGTGGTGGTGGTGGGGGGTGGTTACGTTGAGTCTTTATTTACCCGAGCAGAAGAAATCGATGTCTCTCTGCCGTAGGAGAAGTGTGTGGATCAATGGAAGGTTTCAAAAAGCCTCTGTGAAAAATCAATGTCCCTTACATGCTATTGATGGCTGTTTGGCTGCAGAAGAAAGAGAACGACAAAGAACACCTGTTTATTGTGAAAAATTACTTCCCCCACTCTTTGTTTTAGTCTGGATCTCTTCCTCTCTTTGTTTTCTCTAGAAGAGCCTTGTGTTTGTTTCCTCTCCATGGTTCTCTCTGCTCGACTTTCATTTTCCCTTTTTGTTAAAAGTTATGCACCACTCATACCCGTCTATTGTAAGTGGGCAGTAACGAGTTACATTTACTCTTTTACAAGTGGAAGTGGAACTGTACTGCTGTCTCTATGGTGGAGAGGAAGTGGTGTGGCTCAATTGTCCTTCTGGATCCATCATCTTCACTTATGTTTTACAACCTACATTTTGTCATCATAACTGTATATACTATGATCTTCTGTTCTATTCTGCACACACAACATCTATTGCATGACTGTCAGTCCTGGGAGAGGGATCCCTCCTCTGTTGCTCTTCCTAAGGTTTCTTCCCTTGTTTTCCCTGTTCAAAGTTCTATTTTTGAGTGTTTGAGTTTTTTTGATTCGTTATTCGAATCGAGGGTCTAAGGACAGAGGATGTTGTACTTATTGTAAAGTCCTTTGAGGCAAATTGTGATCTTGGGCTATATAAATAAAAT
Source organism: Coreoperca whiteheadi (assembly GCA_011952105.1). Classification (NCBI taxonomy): domain Eukaryota; kingdom Metazoa; phylum Chordata; class Actinopteri; order Centrarchiformes; family Sinipercidae; genus Coreoperca; species Coreoperca whiteheadi. Next base: position 21,153,136 of record CM022479.1, read on the forward strand.
TGACTTGACAAGTACTTAGATAAACTTTTTTCAGTAAAGCAGCATACTTTTATACTGTGGCTTGAGTAGATTTTTAGAGAAAACTCATTACTTTTACTCCATTAAATTTGATTCCATTCATTGCACTACATATATTTATTCACTGTTTTATACATGTATGCACATTATGTGAAGAGGCTGGTGGTCTCCTGATCCCAGGTCTGCTGGCACTCTGTTAACCTACCGTAGCCACGCCCCCTCATGACTCTGCTGATAGCAGAATAATGGCTTTAGGTACAGCAAGAGATTCAGATGAGAAAGAGACTTTTTTCTTTTTCCACTGTCAAAGTATGGCTTTCAAATAGTGCGAGCAGCTAATATTAGCAGACCACAGCGCAGAGTACAGCGAGCTCCAGTTGTGAATGTGCGTCTGAGGTCAGTACATCAGAGAACTGACAGAGAGCAGTAAGTGTGTCTGTTGTGTTAATGCTAATACGTTTATGTTTCATCACATATCATGCTTCAGAACTCTACTACTACTACTACTCCTGTTTTCTGGTATAAAGTAAATATTTGAGTTAATGGTGTGCATCTGACTGTATTGCCTATTTAAGTAGTCATACATTATTGACCTGGTGTATATTTAGCAGATTATCTAATCAGGAGGTGACGGTGCGACATTTCATCACCAGAGGAAGACCATCTGTAGTTTAAATGTTGTCAGTCATAGCCACATAAAAGCCACATACAGCAAGTGGGATAAAGACAATAGTGTGCTGGTATTTTTTCCTTTTACTTCTACTTGAGTGCTTGTTTTTACAAAGTAACAGTACTTTAACTTGAGTACAGTTTTTGGCTACTCTATCCACCTGTGGTTGTTCGAAAACAGTACTGCTGTCCATCATCTGAGAAGACAAAAAAAGAGGGGAAACTGGTGTTGCTAACACTAGGCTACATTCAGTACAACTCTGTGACACTAGAGGCTGATATGGTCTAATATTAAGCCAAAGAGTTACGTCATGCGCACTAAACCTTGATGTACAGTGGACAAGTCTGAAGAGCACGAGCAATTATTACAGCGCTGCTATTAATAAAAAGTGGTCAATAACGTCTCACTGAGCTCTGACACTGTCTTGGCTTTAGAGAGCAGCGGAAGTACAGTTCTGCCAAGACTTTACCTAAGCAGTCAACATTTCCCTCTAGCCATGTCAGGCTGTAAGCTCAGAGGCCAGTCAGTGGGGCCTCTGTCCTGACACCTGCCCGATCCTCTTCTGGCCTGATCAAAGTGACAGTGCTGCAGACCGACGGAGATGCAGGTGAGGGCTGCTGTCACCCCGTCTGTCCAACTGGTGGCAACTTGGTCAGAGCAAGGAGGAAAGCGACGGGAAAGTGGGGAAGGCCGCTGCCTGCCTGTCACTCAGTGCTGCGCTGGATGACAGAACAGCCCATTAGGAAAGGGACTGACTTCACAGGCCATTAGGGGAGGCATCACACAGCCACAGCACACAGAGCACTGAGTAATGCCACAGTTGGAGAGAGACACGGGAGTATATGAGAGACTACAAGCTCTGTTTTGCAACATGCTCCATATAAAACTTGGAATTGTGATTAACACTTTATATGTCGGAAATAAACTTAATGTTCTAGCTTCATGATGACATTAAAATATAAAATATTTATCTTTGCTTGGATTTGTTGTTGTTTCAGGAGAGTTCTGACTGAGGGAAACGAAATAGATGCACACAAGCTTCAATTCTCAACAGAACCAAAAGGGTTATAAAAGTGGACTAAACACATAAACAATAAGTATGGCAAAATCATCCCCATGCCATCCACCCCCCCAGAGCTGTCTCCTTGTTAAAATCTCTAGTTCTCAGTATGGCCCTGCCTGCCCTCCAGTCATCATTAAAGAGAAAGACGGGAGCCTAAGAGCCCAACAGAGGCATCAACACGCATCACTTCTCCTCTGCTCTGAACGCTCCACTCTCAGCAATCCACCAGCCCCTGACGGACCTATTTACTGCACAAAGTGGAATGTGTTTGGCTGCACACTATACTTCCAAATGTTCCTTTGATACGCCCTCTCTTTCTCCCTGCCCCATCCCCTCCGTCTCTCTCTCTGGTTCCGACCAGCTCATGGAAACGGCAGAACTCTTTGGCCAGTTTATGGCTGGTGTAGCACTATTGAAGAGCTCAGTGGGCTCAGATGAGAGAGCCACACTGTGGCAGGCTGATGGGACACACTCCAGCTGTAGAAGCACTCCAACTCCAAAACAAAGACTTACAAACTCTCCCCTCTTTGACTTGATGTTTTGTTGTTATAAAAAAAAAGGAGCATAAAAAAGTTTCTTTCAAGCAGCTCCCCAGGCTTTTCCCGGGGGATTGGATGAAACCCGGTAGAAAAACAAAGAACAGAAACAAAAGAAAAAATGCTTCTTTTGCACAATTTAAGACCCAAAAGAGATAAACTGTGAGAGTTTTGTAAACAGCGAGGAAAAGCTGATGGTTAGATATTCTAGATAAAGAGAGAAAGAAAGTGGGAGAAGGGAAAGAAGCAGTGGTCTCCTGGAATGATGTTTTTTGATGAATTACAGCCACAAGCTTAGAGTCTAGTGCTTTGCTATGTGAGAGGCAAACTGCGCACTCTGCTGTGACAGAATCTCAGAATTTTAAGCACTCTGCAGCTCGAGCCTTTGCACAACAACAAATTTACACAAACATTTATTTATTCATGTTTTTTCTTTCTCAGACAAGCTTGTACAGGCTCGACCTCCAACCCCCACCATGTTGTGTTTATATTTTGTACTTATCAAAACTAGCACTTTTGCAGAAATGAAATTTGCCGTGATGGGAGTCAGTTGTTGTTGCCACATTCCACTCTTGAATGCTAAATGAGGACGCATTTATTGAATAATGATTAGGCAACAACAGCTGAGGTGTTACTATGTGTATATTCCTAGTTCTTTAGACATGGATTCAGGTTATTTTTCATGTTATTACCTCACATTTAGTTAACTTTAAACCAACGTGTCCTTACTGGGGCATAAGGGATGAACCACTGTCCTGTTCTTTTGGGCCTAGGACTAGCAGCTTTTTATACTTTCTCCTTATATCCCACAGGAGGCCCAAAGTTACGGCTTCAGTAAAGATTCTGTGACAAATTGTATTGTTATAAAGGAGCTATAGAAATAGTATTGAACTTCGGGTAACCTTCCTGAAATGGCCTGATAAAGGAAAGAAAGGATGCATGAAGGAGCAGAAATAATCATTCATTTTACTGTGAGTCCAATGGACCACACACTGTGGTAGAGTTTAGCTGCTTAGCTGTTTTGGAGCCTGCTCTATGTCTGAAGGGAAAACTTCTTAGGGCCAATCAGGGCTGTTTAAATACCTTAAGATTTTGTGGCTATAATTACATCAGGGGAACACAACATAATCATCTGAGAGGATGTGGAGAACAAACCAGTTATGCTAATGTATTTTCTGTTCTTTGTCACCGTCCATCACACACCCCCAATCAGCGTTAGTCGTGAAGTGCCCTCAAGAAATCCCAGCTGTAAATTCAGAACAAATCAGTGATGCGGCCCATCAAATCTGTCACTTACGCTGACGAGCATCTGAGGGAACGGTCCTCGAGAATTTTCCGCCACGTTGATTGGTGGGATCACCCAGTCCCTCTTCTGTCTCCGTAGACCCTTGGAGCTGTTCAGGCTGGACCCTGAGAACATGATGACAGGAGGTGGTGCCTGGAACGCCTCCTTCCTCTCTTTTCTCTCAGCGACTTTCCCCTCTTCCTTCGTGACCTTTAAGACAACACAAGGCTTTAGGAGGCTGTTAATGATAACAGTAAGTGATGTGATGCCCTAGTCTTTTCTGTCTCAAAGCAGAAATTCACAGGACAACAAGAACAACATTTTAGTATTGTTAATCAGCTTAAATGGATATACTTAAAATCTTTATGAACTTTAAGTTCTTGTGAATTTTTTAGGAGTTGGGTCATTGTGTTGGTGAATTAGCTGTCGTGTTATGTTTTTTTCAGACAGTAAGCAGGTTAGTGCTATGTAAGCCACCTGGCAATGTCAAATGGTCTGTATTTTAAATGGAAGGCAGCAGGGCACAACTCCACCACTGTGGCTGCCAGTGACACCTGATCCCACTAACTAATATCATAAACACTGGATAATCAAACGTTGAAGCTAATGTTGCTCCAAGACCGTTTTTCGTAATGCTCACAGCTGGTGAAGAGGTGCATAATTCAGAACTCAGATACCAGTAAAATTAGCTCCTGCGTCATTTTCCATGGTGTGATTTCTATGGTTGCCATTGTCAATGGTTGCCACGGCGGCAGGTTAGAAAAATCTCAGCCATCATCAGCTCAGATGGTAGTGGAAAATAGAAATTCTGGTGGCACCTTCTCCTTGCTGTCTGAAAGTATATCTCTAAATGTAAGTAAATGTGTTATAACTATAACTGTAGTGAGGAGAAGGTGAAAGGCAGCTCTCTGGAGCCTTAGTCTCCATCATGAAAGGCAGCTTATGCAGTCTTCCTTTTGTCATTGTGGCGCTGCATGTGCAACACACATGCCTGTATCTATTATTTGCTTCTGTAACCTACAGCATTTCTGTCATCACTTAGCTGAAGAGAATGCATGATGTTGCCATGGAAACAAAGTGCTATGGATCCACTCGCACACAAATTTACTCTTTCACTCATTCATTCATTCATTCATTCATTCACTCACTCGATTACTCACTTTCTGCTTCACTAACTCACTTGTTCACTAACAGCGTATCAGTCACGACAAGAATCATTCACAGACGTCCTTGCTCTAATACTGCTCAGATACTCTGTATTTAGAGTTCTTTACAACGATGCCACTGTTATACTATCGGAGCGAAATGTGCCAGGTACATAAAAGTGTGAACATACTTTAAATAAAGTTTTAGAAATGCGATGCTGGGCCTTTCTACAAGAAAACCCACTGGAAACATCAAATGGCTGAAGTCTGTGACATACCTTATGGCATTGGAATTTGTCAAATGGCGCTCCAAGCTACCTAGATGCATCAAACGTGCTTTAGATTTTGAGCCTTAGCAGATAACTAGCAGACATTTTTCAATAAAAAAGAAAAACAAACAATATTGCATCTTATAGTATGTGTTGGGATTTTGTTGAATTCATATTCCTTATCCATCATTTTTCTCAAATAAAGTCTGATGATAAACTCCTAATAAAGCCCTTAAAACTGAAAGAAAAATAAAAAAGAATGCTGTAACAAAAGTAGATTTTCAATGAATGTATAGACTACTGTGTGCGATGACAATGAATAGGAGATTTCCAAAATTGGCCGAGAGCTGCACAAAAGGCATATAATTGATGTTTTTCAATAATTTTACCTTATTAGTTGAAACTACATGGCAATTAGGAAATTCATTACAGTGAGAAAATATAAACTAAAGCCAAATTACAAGCTTACATGCTCTATTAGCAAACCAGACTTTAAAAAAAATAATTAATCTCCTAAATTCCTTCCTATTTACCACTTTGTCTGTTTGTGATATTTCCAAAACCATTAGAAATGCAAAGGGAAGAAATGCTTCATAGCAGTAGTAAAAAGCTATAAATTCATAAAAGCATAAAATCTACTGTCTGTCTGCAATGCACCACATAAGCAACAAAAGCAATGTGTTAAAAGATGCTTGTCAAAGATCGTATCTATTGTGTCATCATGCATCAGGCCTGAACAGGACAGAGCTGTGAATTCTTTGCATCTGAGGGTTTGTACGTGTGTGTACTGTATTATGTGCATATATGTGAAAGAGACCATAAACTATAGACTTTGTCATTTACACAGGGTATAAAAAGTCTATTAACACAGAACATGTCTTAGGTAGGATTTACAGCCTCTTTCAGTAGACAGTGACAGCTGAGTCACAGACACAAGCTTCAATCATACAGTATTCTCCCATCATATACTCCCCTCACACACTCCCTGTAGGCAGAGAGAAATGACCACCACAAACCTGTCTTTTTGAAAGATGCTCAAATAAGGAACTTGAAAGGAGCCCATTTTCAATCTCCTCATGAACATTAACTCACCCATGAGTCAGAAGAGCTACATCAAATGGTGAAGCTATCAGGCGTATCACCTATCTAAATGAACGTCCTCATGTGGAAATACTGCGGAACACATGAAGGTGGACTGCAGAGATTCTGCTTTATTACAGATGCTTCCAGAGTGGATAGAAACAAACAAACGCCATCAAAAATAGAGTGAGAAAGCTTTAATTGTGTACCCCAGGGCTAGTTAAGGCACCCTAGTGCGGATAATCAGTACATTAGACATATCAACTATGTCACGTTTACACAGGGTCGACCATCTCAAGGCTGACTTTTTAACTGCCACTGTTTAGTGTCCCAGAAGCTATATAGCTGTGCTGTATATAGGTGATCTAAAGGTTATATTAAATTGACAATCTGGAGAGTTGTTCTACAGTAAGTTTAGCAACATATCTCAGGGTTACAAGCCAGTAGAAACAGGTCAAGAATTCAGTCACGAACATCATTGCTGAAGCTATGCATCAGTTGCACCCTGTCTCAATCACATTCCCCTAAGCTATCCCTTGCTCCGGTGCTCTCCCCTGCCTTTCTCTTGCAGTGTTATTGTTTTTCTCTGTCTCTCCTCGCAGTCAGTGGTTACTGACAATAACAGTGATTCCTCAAGCACTGCGCTGTGTTAGGCTGATGGTGCACCAGCAGGTAAAACAGCAGCACAGAGCTCTACCTACCAAACACTACTACCACCAGGCCCCAACAAATTCCCACTTCATGTATGCTCCAGGGGCACCAACGAAGAGAATATTTTCATTAATTCACTCCACCTTTATTTACACAGGTCCAATGATCGCAGTTCCCTCTCTCTTGCATGCGTGTTCTGTGTACACAGGACTATGAAAGCAAAAGCAAAACTCAAACTCAAATTTAGACAAACATTAAAATGTATAACACTGCACATAAAATATGAGGATAAAATGGATAAAGGGTTAAAATGGACATCAAACCAGCATTATATAAAATTTGAAGACATCAATATTGAATAAGAAGCCAAGTCAACCTTAAAAATCTACACATTGCTTAGATCTAACTGTTGCAGCTACAGGAATAGTAAACATTTTCAAATCTGCCAAATCAGATGATCCAACTTCAATTCCTACTGTATTCCATCAGAGTGGATCAAAACATTTAAAGGCCTTTTTACCAAACACTGTGTTATTTAGGTTATTTACCCACAGGTAAAAAAGTGAGTGTAAGAGGTGAAAAATTATCTATAATAGATTTAAATTTATGGGCAAGGGTCCAAATGAATTACGAAAAAATTGAAAAACATGTATGCTGTTTAAGTTCTTTTCCGCCCAAGATTTTTAATACTGTGATTACTATTGTGTGTTTAATTTGAACTATGTGCTATTAGACATCTATACACACTTCTTTTCTTGTTGGCCAAGGGAGTGTGCAGCCTATGTATTTGATTATGTGTCTGGTAGAGGTAGGCCCAGAACTGATGTAACTGCGAGTATGGGGTTTGTCCAGATATGAAAAACATGTTAAATCAAATGCTGAATAATGGTAGTGCTCACACTGGAAACTCTGGTATCTCTGGTGTAACTGTGGACCCTAACAGTACTATGTTGTACAAAGAGAATGGTGGGTGATGCAAGACAGGGTATGGGGAAAAAAACAAAACAATTGGAAACCAGTCACCAGAGATGATGGAGAAAACTGTTCAGTTCCATTACAGTTAAGAAAACAGTGCAGGCAGAGAGTGGAGAATATAGGTGCATGCACCATGTCTGTGTGCATGTACATAAGTGTGTGTTTGTGTGTGTGTGTGTGTGTGTGTGGGTGTTTGTGTGTGGTCATATCAGAGAACAAGAAAAATCTGGGCTTGTGAATTCGGGAGCATAAGAGAAAGAGGTTCAATCACCATACATTTACATATAAAGAGGATAGTGTTTTTTAATACCTCTTCCAATTTTTCATTTTATATTACTTCTGTGCAATATGTTGCCTTACAGTTCTTCCCCAGTAGTTGACATTTGAGAATAAAAATAAATACAACACGGGAGCAGGCTAAAGTGTTGGAAGATGGGGAATGGCTTCTGGCACGTATTGAAAGTTGAGGGTCCTGTACAATGCGGTCTATAAAAAGTGTTTTCTCTTTGTCTCTCTCTGTTTGTTCTTGCCTGGTCAAGATCCCTCAGAGGGTTGGGTTGTATCTGCCAGCGGAAACAATGCTTTCAAGGCTGACTTCATTAGATGGACGCCCAGGAGAAAAGCTTTTAAGGCTGCTTTAAAGGAAATGTGTCAAGCAACCTGGCATATGGTGTGTATGTGTTTGTGTGGGTGGGTAGGGGTGGTCATGGGCTAAGGTGTCATGTTCAGTTTCATCAACCAGGCACAACATTTCAGACATCATGTACCGTGCAATTCACTTTCAGTGAGAGTGCAGGAGAGGTGGTTACACAGGTAAAGGCATGTGGTAGGAGAGGAGATCATATTTTGGCATTTAGTTGAAAGAAAGACAGGATTTGCTGCTTTGTCTGGGCATGAGGGGTAGAAACATCTTGACAAACACCTACAAAGTTTGAACTCTAAAATGGCTGCAATTTGAAATGTTTTATACTATTTTGGTCACTATTTCTTGGCAGCAGCAATGTGCTGTAAACAACACTGATATATTATCACCTTTGAAGGGGATATGGGGGACATGCTAGCCAACAGTAATCTATCTACACATCAAGCAGACACGAAGCAACATGAGGATTAATTCGTAGTCGGGTTTATGTGCACCAGGTGAACGTAAATGCAGTAGTCATTCTCCTTTTAGCTCTGTTTTTGTCTCCACCAACTCCCAAGGGAAATATCTGGCTCTTTAGCTGCTAAAGGCGCCACTATATTCAACCAGCAAGTCAACAAGTTTTTACACTGTTTGGTCCTTGGAAAGTAGTGTGCAGTGGGTTTATGGGAGATTCTTTGCTAAAAACAGCTGCCTGGAAACAACGTTGAGCTGCGAGCCAAAACTTACAGTTGTGGGCTGTATAATCAGTAATAAAACGCTTAAATGCTCTGTAGAGCTGAGGGGAACTGCAGAGATGGATGATAATTCTCTGTTTGTCACTATGACACTACATCTTTTAAATACACTTAGCCATTTGATCTATTGTGAATGTAAAAATACTGATTATAGCAGTTTTAAATATATTAAGTGGTCATATTATGCTTTTTGGCTTTTTCCCTTTCCTTTGTTGTGTTATACCTTTTTTGTGCATGTAATAAGTTTGCAAAGTGAAAAAGCCCACAGTCCACCCCAAAGAGAGTTACCCTCTCCCACAGAAAACACTCCTCCTGAACTGCCTGAAAGCAGCTCGATTGTAGTCCAGCCTTTACTTCCGTAACGTATCTATGTCACCACGTAACACGCGTCATGAAGAACGAATTGAGTAGTTTCCACAAGTGCACCTAAATATGAAATTAAAATAACATTAGATACACTCCAGGCAGTCAATGGACATAGAGTTTTTACTGTGATGTAGAGACAGTGCACAATTAAAATGTTACATATGAAAGATAAACTTGGTTAAAAATTACCACTCGGAAATGTCTAGGTTGCGAAGCTGGTTCGGTTTAAAACATGTACGGCTGAACTGTAACGGCTGAACTGAAGCGATAGTTACCGGCTGAAGCGGCTTTGTTTTGGATCGCACTACCTTGCTCATTAGGACTACTCTGTTTCTGATTGTCCACTAGTCCTTACCTTGGTACAGATCGAATAGAAGCGAGATGCCTCGCTCTGTAGCTAAAATGGAGAGTTCAGGACACAGGGTGAAAAGTGGTGCTGCAGAAATGTGCATTGTGAGCAAAAATATGGTATTTTTTGAAAATTATACCATGTGAATCTATTCTGGTACAACTCCAAAATAAAATTATGAACCTGAAAATGAGCATAATATGACCACTTCAACTGTAGGAAACTCTAAAACAAGAAACAATTATGAGTATGAGTAAACTATGAACCGATGACAAAAAATGTAGCAATACCAATAAAATACAGAATGTTAAAATAGTTTTTATCTCCAATTATTAGATGACTGAAAGCAGCAGGTTCTCTTTTGGCCACTAGGGGAGCTATATACCCTGAAACAGACTTGATCATACTCATGAGCCTGAGCAACTTGCTGTCATGTTAAGGGCCCAAAAAGCACCAACATCCTCTTGTACTGAGTTACCAGTCTGTACCAGAGACAGACTAGCCATCCAAACACACATGTTGCTAAATCCCATGTTCACTGTACTGTGTGACAAGTTCACTGAAACATGCACATGGTCCTTTGCATTCAGTCCATATTCAGGAGACTAACCTCTGCCAAGCGCAACATGCCTGTGTGCGCAAACAGGGTTTGTCAGGAGAGCAGGATGAGACAGATGTGAGCTGGGTCTGGGCAAATGTATTCTTTTTCTTCAGAGAGGGGAAGGCTTAGTGGGGTTGACTGCAGGGGATGGTTGCCCCACATCCCACCAGTGCGGTGAGGGGAAGCAGAGGTGGAGCGAGACATATTTGGGATGGAATGAGGGGGATGAGGAGAAGGGTTGTCAGAAGCAGATGTGACCCCCCTCTCCTCCCTCTGCCTAAATAAGTCATGCTCCAGATCCTTTTATCTACACATGCTAACAGGTACTAGTGAGTTCCCCGAGGAGAGATGTAGAGAGAAAAAGATGTAGAGGAAAAAAAAACAGAGAAAGCGAAACAGAGCGATAGAGAAAGAGCTGTGCCCATCACTGCTGCAAAAGGCTTAAGTGGGCTTTTCTCTAGCCATGGTGTAATTCTGATCAAACCCTGCAGCACTGATTCACGCTTTCTTATTCAAACTCACACAGAAAGAGAGAAAGTACAGGTAGGTGATGAAATTGATTGAATAACAAGTTAAGTGGAGATGTCTGCGCGCTTATTCAAACTATTATGAAAGATGAAGGATAAAGAGCAGAAGCAAACTGGAGTCAAATTTCAGAATGTTTTAACGAGAGCTTCACAGATTTCAGAGACTAAAGGTTGTATTTCCCTCGAGCCTGGGCGGCGTACACTCTTTGACATGCAACCCTGCACATAAAACCTATAGGCTCAAAACATGACACTTTATTCCCTAAACAAAGACACAACCACACATAGACCATTCACAGCAATGAAAATTTAACACTAAATTAGCATAATTCACACATGATCCGACAAAGAAATGGCACAAACAAATAACATTCTCGCACACACGCTTACGCACACTAACGCTATGTGAACAGGAGTCAGTGAGTGTGAAATGGATGCGGCCCCCAGCCCCGGTGCCATCAGACTTAGCCAGCTGGCTCTGGTCCAAGTTCTTCCCCTCCACGCCACTGCCTCCCCAAAACCCCCCACGCTTTGATATCAGCCAGCCCCTGGCTACCCAGACATCTGGAAGTTATTATTCAACAGAGCACGCCACAAAGCACCATTTCCATAATGAAACATCACATTTTGTTTCAGCGTCCTGCTTTCTTCTCCTGCTCTCTCTGTTTGTTCCAACGTGTAGCGTATTTCTGATCTCTGACCCTGTCTAGCTCTCTAATTGTTTGTCTGTCCGTTGAGCTCCTCAGGAACTTTATAATGGATGACTCACTGGAAATTGAAGTAGAATTTGACCTTTAACACATGGTAGTTTAATAATGACTCTCACGCCAAACTAACCAGTGAATCATTTGAAGCAGCCTGAACTACAAAATTGTGAGAATGAAGGCCAACTTATTCAGAGCCAGCACAACACACTCATTCTTACACCCACTCCCACTAATAGATCCTTTATTGGCCGATGTCCCACTCCGCCTCTCTATTTGTTTCTATGATTGTATCTTTTCTGGCTATGCACACTACAAAAAAAAATCCATCTGAACGCTATATATTTTCTGGTTTTGAATGATTTTAAGTGCTCGCGCTCAAAGTCTAAATACTCAAAAAAGTTAAACTACTTGGAAAAGTCAGATACCTTCAATCATTCAAACTAACCTTGCTGGCATCAGAGAAGGATACATTGATTGCCTCACTTTTTTTTTTTTTAAATGCAGGGGCATGTCAAGGGAGTGGCCTGGGGTGGCCCATGCCATCCCTGAAATCTGATTGGCCACCCCAGGTGCCGCCCCATTATCCTAAACTATTGGCTATCTGCCCAGTCAGAGGCGGGACCCTAGTTCGAACTAACTGTTTGAGGAGTATTTTTGAATGTGCATTGTTTTCCTTTGTATGTAACCTACATTTGGAGGTACAATTTATTTTTTGATGATTTAAAGAATAAACAAATATATAAAGTATAGTTTTGAGTGTGTGTGTGTGTGTGTGTGTGTGCGCGTGTGTGTGTGTGTGTGTGTGTGTGTGTGTGTGTATGTGCACTCACACATCCTTCATGCCATATCTGCATAAGTCCGTGCCCCACTTGGACCACCCCAGTCAAAAAAGTGTAGACACACCACTGTATAATTGTTGACAAGTGCTTTCACACACAGTTTTAAGCTGCTACAAAATTTTAGCGGGTTTCATGGCCATTAAATGACAGCTGGTTCCGAACAAAAACCAAGTGTGCCTATCAGGACTTAGTGGATCTTATCAGTCATTATGTCTCGTAAGTGATACATCTGTCTCAGCTAGATTTGATCTTGTCAGCAACTTACTGGCCCACGTCCTGTATGAGTCTAGAACTGCGCTGTGTTAGTGAACAGGGGCCCCTAATCATGTTTGTTGTCGTTACCTAATTGGATTAACTCTTGTGCTGATACTGACTATCAGATCCGGCCTTGTGGTTCTGTAGTTATGGGGACAGTTGAACTCAGGCTGCTCAGTTCTCGCCTAACCTCTGACAACTTTTAAATAGAGGAGGAAGAGTCAAGGACCCCTGGAGTTTCCAAGGCACAGGATCTTTTCCAATAACAGCTTATGGCTGAGGGGAATCGTACACTCCCCCTGTGGCAGTGCGATTCTATCACCTTTAACCATGTGCTACTGCTACTCTTTTCTGCTCCAGTCACTCTCTCTCTCTCTCTAAAACCCCAAGGAGTTTTGACCTGATTCTTGGCTGTTACTATCACCAGACCGCGAGAGAAAATTTGATAGGAAGACGAAACTCTGAGATGGTAACTGACATTTGAAGCATGATATTTGTGTGTATCTGTGCTCATGTGCAGTAAGTGCATAACTCACCTCATTTTTATTTTGCTGAGGTGAAAGTGGGTCAATTAGTGCCAGTTGGACCACAGTCTCCCAGACATGTGTGTGTGGACCACTTGCTGTCAGTTTAAACTGGACTGGTTCGTCCAGGCTGGCTCCCTCTCCCTGGGCAAAGATGGACCCATCTGTCCGCACGCTGAAGATAGGGTCACTGCTCTGGAAAACCACCACTTCGTTCCCCATGCAGTCATCAAACTTCACTGTAGACAAGAGAATTGAGAAGATTTGAATATGCTATTCATTAAAACAGTTGATTACAGTGACAACTAAGTGAATGAAATGAATGCACCTGCAGTACACACACCTCGGTAAAGGAGGTAGACAGTACAATGACTACTTCGACAGCTTGCATCTCGCTTGCCGTGTTTGACACTGGTGTATCTCACCATTAGTGTCCATTAGTTTTAGGTCAAAACATCACAAGGATATGACTCATGAGGGTTGTTCTGTCCAGCTGCATGTGAAAAACACTGAACTCATGATGTGGCGTGCTGGCATTGTTGAAAAGGTGGAAACATTGATCTTAATAGAGCTTGCAACTGAATTTGCTTGTAGGGGGACCAAACAGAATGTCTAGTGATTATTGTCTGCTAGAATAACAGAGAAGAAGATCTGGTTATGATATAAATAAAACCCTTATTAACAAACAAAGTAGCAATGTTTTAAAGAAATACAAAGTACGAAAGGGAAACTAAATGATATAATTAGGGAGTAATCTGCAGAAACATAACATTAAAATTCTTCTTTTCCATACACAGTACATTTATATCTATAAATGTTTAAACTGTACTGGTCTGTATTGTCAGGAAATATTGATTCCACTAGTGTTGTGGCGTTAATCGGAAGGCCAAATCGCTCTATTTCTGGTCTTTCTCCAGTTATCTCTGGCAGCTCGACTCAGCTCTCAGCCATGAGGTCATCTGCCTTCACCATGATTGCAACACAGGTCATCCCATCCTCTTCTTTCTACACTTTGTGTTGATACTGAGATGACATAAACTGAAGCCATATATGAAAACCACAAACACTCTATGCAGTACTTAACACAACACATCCCCATGTGGCGGCAAACTATATTTTTACGGGAATGTCTTGAATGGGAATTGAATTGTTTTTTTCCCCTCCAAAGATGGTCAGGTTCATTGCATGTTTCACCCATTTTCTTCCAATCACAAACTTTACATTGCTGCTATCCATTTTCTAAAGCTTTCTTTCACACACCCATTGGTTGCCATTTCAGTATACAATGTACATGTGCTCGAAGAAACTTAAAACCTGCTTGAGATAGGTGCCATGTCCGCTTACATTTATGTAAAAGATTTGTTGTTGCATGGCACTGTAGTTGAAAGTGATTGATTTGAACAGTGTGTCTGTGTATCTTGATTCAGATGTTCTCACGTCTAATAACCAAAATCGACTTTTTTCATCCTCATGGGCTCATTTTTTTTTGTATAAAAACATATAAAACTTAAAACTAAAGTTTTTAGCTGTGTTATTATTAGGGCTGACCACACAACAACGGTTTGGCATTTATTCAGTAACTCTAATCCAGTCACTGCTAATAACAACTCTGCAGTGAACTGTCTTCCTGCACTTCAAAGGCCTGGTTTATTTGTAAGTATCTGTATGGTACATACTGTATATAGTCAACTTAATTTTTATATAACCCAAAATCACAAATTTACCTCTAAAGGCTTTACACTTTGTACATCATATGACACTGAATAAGAACCCCCCCAAAAAAAATTTTTCTCATTAAAAAAAATATTTTTATGTGGGTTCTGAGTATGAGTGATTTAGATTAATATCTGCATACTCATATATGCCATGTAAACATTTTGTGCATTTGTGTGAACAACAAAGTCTCACACACATTCACACCACATAAGGGCTCTGATTGCATTGAGATAAATAATAACTATATGCAAACAGAAAATTAAATGACCCAAAAGAGCAATATTTTATGAGCAGGGAATGAATGAGAGTCAAGCCTAACTCATCACAGCGCTAAACTCTACACAAACTGTGGATTGGAAACAGTGGCTAATATGTAGCAAATGGGCTTGGAAAAAAAAATTCCTTATCCACAGAACAGAAAGAAAACTCTATAGAGTTTTATGTTCTTCAGCGTAGACATTAAATGCTTTTTTCTGTCACATTAGGTTGGTACTGCATAGTACCACCAGGTAAGTGTTGAGCTTTCCCAGTCAGGGCACTCTTGTGTTTGATCTCTTATGAAACTCTAACACAGTTCATGAGATGATGAGAAGTCACCAGGAGTCACAGACAAGTGTAGCCCATACTGGCCTCCCATCCTCATCTCCTTCCTCCCTCACGGCACCCGCAGCCTTCCCTCTCAGGGATTACAATGTCTAGACGGCACAGTGTAGAAAACCCTGAGCTGAAGGCCGTAACTCACTGCTGTATTGTCTCTTTCCCTCTTCCCACGTCTTTACAACAGCTGAAACAAGGCTTCCATTACAGAAAGTAAACTGCGAGTAAATCCGGCTTTTTGTTCTGTCTGGCCCTAAGCATGCCTGTGATCATGTCAGTACCCTTCTCTCTAAGGCCAGATGTCCAGACAGCCACTCAGAGCTCAGATAGAGGGCACATCTCTTCAACAACACTCTGTCTACTGAGTGTAGCAGGTGCTGCACAAGCATCCTGGTCTAGACAGGAGGATACAGGACATAAGAGATGGATTACATCAACCCAAGAGGCAGACAATCCTCTGCTGTTCATCAAATTGTTTCTCTCTTTGTGTAGCTGAACATTTCTTCCCCAAACAAACCCCTTAAAACGCATGCTTGCTGTTTTCTGTTTGTCTCATTCTCTTTCCTTTTTGTTTAATCCTCTCATTTCTTTTACCATTATTTTTGCAGATTCTCAAAGATTAGATTTGGAAGGTGGGGGGTGACAATAACAAATACACCAGTTGGCAAACGTGTCTGTGCAAATACAGTTTTGGAAGCCTGCCTGATTATATTAACAATGAGAAAGTCAAAAATCTAACTCAAAGCATGCTTTATTGTTTTCTACTGGATCATTGGAGAAAAAGCCCTCCACAAGCAGCAGGTGGTCTGTTGTCCCTTCTCTCACTGTCCTCCAATTATTGTCTCGTCTCTCTGAGCAAGGCACGCAGCCAGCAGTGCAGCAGTATTGTAGTAATGGCTAGGCTGAGGCTTCACACTGAGGGGAGGGGGGTATCTTCAGCCATGTCAAAGAAAGTATGTACGCCTGGTTCTTAAATACCATCTAAGAACGGTTCATTATTTTCATTTTTTTATTTTTCAAAAATAATCTGTGAATTTATCAGTGTTCATTTTGAACAAAAAAAAAGGGTAAAATTAAGAGAAAAACAATACTACAGAAATCTAGGGGAACTGAGCGTACTTGAACCGCAAAGGTGGCACAGTATCGCAGTGGTTAGGACCTCATGGCAAGAGGGTCCTGGGTTCAAATGTATGTGTGAATGGTTGTGTCTATGTGTGATAACCCTGTGATGGCAAGTTGCCGATTTACATCTCAACTTGTTTGTCAAAGATAATACAATACAGTCTGTATTCCCTTTTATTTCTTAATTCTTTACTTTCTTCTTTTTTTCTTGCACTAATGGTGCAGGCCAGGAAATAGGGCCGCCTAATGACTAATATGATGCAATTTGTTTACTGGTTATAAAAAAGTGCAATAAAAATCTATAATGCAATAAAATCCATGACTTAATCCAGTTGTGCTCCTTGATATACAAAAACCAAGAACAACATGTAAAACCTGGTTGAAAAGAAGCTGAAACCAATCTGTTTCTTGTGAAAATCTGTAAAACCCCAAATGAGCCAGTACATAACGAGGTATGTAGTAGTGTATATACTGTAGGTGTATAATCAGTCCCTGCGTGTGTAAGTATGTATGCATTTATTATCTATGATTGCCTGCATGTCTCAACAATGACAAGCTGAGCTAACTGCACCAATACCCACACCCAAATGCAATGACAGGCTGCGCATACAGTACCCAGAGGGTCTTGTTCATGCACCAATTAAAGAAAAAGACAGTGCCAATTTTATTCCTCCAGCAACACACACACACACACACACACACACACACACACACACACACACACACACACACACAAACCTTCAATAGCTCCTCTTTCAGTCAGTTGGGTCAATACTGCTATAAGAGAGATTATAAAATCGGCCAACAACAGAGCAATGAAGCCCAACGGCACAGCGCTGCACATTAACAAGTCATCTAAAGCAGTGGGCCCAGTGTGTGCATTGATCTGGCAAATAACACAGACACCCCAGTGTGCCAAGTAGCCAGCCCAGCACTTCTCCACTGTCTAGTCAGTGTGAGCAGTCACACACCTGCAATGTTACCAATACTACCATGCTATGTGCGTTCTCACACAGTAAGAAAATATATTCCATGATTTCACAATTGCTTGGAAGGCAGTGCAATGGTGCTTTGTGTGTTGCTTGGATGATATCACACACCCCAAGCCCCACCTTCAAAACTTTTCTAATTAAAGTTCCCCTCTCCCTCCAACAAGACAAGGACAAGGAGGAGAGCAACGCTGAAAAGAGTTGTGACCTTCTTGTGTTGTTCTCTGGACAGCCTGACAGGAAGTAGGTGACAAGTGTTGAAAGGGAAGTGAGAAAGGGATACAGTCAGGGGGGAGAGAGAAAGCTGAAGAGTGACAGAGAGAAGGTGAGAGGAGATGGGGGAGATGGGATGGGCAGAGAGGGAGAGAGATTGATGAGAGGATGGAAAGTGTGTGGAGGTGGCAATCAGAGAGACAGTGAAATGAAAGCAGCAAAAAATAAGTGAAAAAGCTCATAGGCAGATTGCAGTTTCTAAAGTGGCGATCTCCAGAGGCAGCAAAGTTTATAGCTGCAGCCATTTAAATTGTTCAAAGTACGGTGCATTGACTGCATCCGATGTCATCCTGCTCTACAAAACAGCAAAGAAACCACTCTTACCAGTCCTGATCTCTGCTACAATCAGGCCCATTGAGGACAAGAAAAGATGAAGCAGAAAGAGGAGGATGTAGAAGATGATGAGGAGGATAGAGGGATGGGAAGTGAGGTGGAGTTGGTGGCTGGGGAGGGCAGCGGATGGGGGCCTGGCACTGGGATCCTGGCTCAGTGAACTGGCTCTCTCTCACACAGCCACATTGAAATGGATGGGATGCTCAGATGGCTGTTTAAACAGGTTAATTGGGCTGGCCTCCCGAGAGATCGGGACAGATGGATGGAGGAATAGAATGAGAGAGGAGAGAAAGTGGGAGCAAAAGAGTGACAAAGGGAGAGCGATGGAGCTCGGAGAGATGGAAACAGAGGGCGGGACGAAGAGATGGATGGTGAGAGATGAGTATGGCCGCTGATCAGAAGCACCATGGGGAGTGTGGAGTCTAATCAGAGTAGAGCGGAGCTCTAACGTGGTCTGGGCTCTCAGTGACTGACTAAACAGAGCCAGGTCCACTGTCCACTAATGATAGACTATGAAGGGAGAACAAACTTGTGATGGAAGGGCGTTTAAAGCAATGTTAGAAGCCCATCGGGGAGCTGGTTCTTTGAAGCCAATCATGGAGTCCGGCTCATCCCCCTCCTTTCCAGAAACCTACAAACGGATCATGGCAGTGACCAGCTCCCATTAACAAAAATGCTCACAGTGTGCAAGCACACACAGACACAAACTGGGAGGGAACATGCACTGGACACAGAGCTGTTTCACACTTTGTACGATCATCCAGAAATAGAGTGCAGAGACAATACATCAAGCCAAATATGTATTTTCCAATATGCTTTTTATGAAAAGAAATGGAGGTTGTAAATATAGTACAAAGTACAAATATTTTAAGTATAACACAAAACTAAAAGTCACTTATCAGTCAAATATGCATCAAAGCAAAGCTATAAGTATAAGTACAATGTTTCAAACCTGCTTGTATCAGTTCAATTATCTGACTGTTTTATGTCTTTTGTGCATTTTATGTCCACATGCATTTGGTAACTTCAGAGAATGTACTGCTGTTATGTTTGACAACTACAAAGGCACAACAAATTCAAAAAACACTTTTAATGAGGTGATAGTTTCTAACTCTTTTAAGTTCTCACAGACAAAACTGTGATGGCTAATGTTACGCTTCACAAAGTTTGCTGTTTCACTGTTCTACTTCAGTGGTGTGAGAGACTGACAGAGGCTTTGTTTGGTTGGGAGGAAATAGCGAACTTGTAAGGGAAAAAGATCGTTTGTAGGCATAAGCTGAATGTTCATTGAAAAAAGTGCTATCTCATTAGCTTTTAAAAATAATGCTTTCATTCCGGGCACTTACGTATCTTCTTGTTTTGAATTTTGGTCATGTTACAATTTCATTGTTTCCCAGTTTCTGTTCATCTAAACTTTCCCAGGCTTGCTTATACAGCTTCTTCTTTTCCTTTCGGCTGTTCCCTTTCAGGGGTCGCCACAGCGAATCATGTGCCTCCATCTAACCTAGTCCTCTGCGTCCTCTTCACTCACACCAATTAACTTCATGTCCTCTCTCACTGCATCCATAAATCTCCTCTTTGGTCTTCCTCTAGACCTCCTGCCTGGCAGCTCCAACCTCAGCATCCTTCTACCAATATATTCACAGTCTCTCCTCTGAACATGTCCAAACCACCTCAATCTGGCCTCTCTGGCTTTATCTCCGAAACATCTAACATGAGCTGTCCCTCTGATGTACTCGTTCCTGATCCTGTCCATCCTCGTCACTCCCAAAGAGAACATTTTAAGCTCTGCCACCTCCAGCTCTGCCTCTTGTCTTTTCTTCAGTGCCACTGTCTCTAAGCTGTACAACATCGCTGGTCTCACCACCGTCTTGAACACCTTTCCTTTCATTCTTGCTGATACTCTTTTATCACACAACACACCTGACACTTTTCTCCACCCGTTCCAACCTGCTTGCACTCGCCTCTTCACCTCTTTTCCACAGTCTCCATTGCTCTGAACCGTTGACCCTAAGTACTTAAAGTCCTGCACCTTCTTCACCTCTGCTCCCTGTAACCTCACCGTTCCACCTGGGTCCCTCTCATTGACACACATGTATTCTGTCTTAGTGCGGCTAAGCTTCATTCCTCTGTTTTCCAGAGCAGACCTCCATCTCTCTAGATTCTCCTCCACCTGCTCCCTGCTCTCACTACAAATAACAATGTCATCTGCAAACATCATAGTCCATGGAGATTCCTGTCTAACCTCATCTGTCAGCCTGTCCATCACCAGAGCAAACAAGAAGGGGCTCAGAGCCGATCCTTGATGCAGACCCACCTCCACCTTAAACTCCTCTGTCACACCTACAGCACACCTCACCACGGTCTTACAGCTCTCATACATGTCCTGCACCACTCTAACATACTTCTCTGCCACTCCAGACTTCCTCATGCAATACCACAGCTCCTCTCTCGGCACCCTGTCATACGCGTTCTCTAAATCTACAAAGACACAATGCAACTCCCTATGACCTTCTCTGTACTTCTCCATCAGCATCCTCAAAGCAAACACTGCATCTGTTGTACTCTTTCTAGGCATGAAACCATATTGCTGCTCACAAATGCTCACCTCTGCCCTTAGCCTAGCTTCCACTACTCTTTCCCACAACTTCATTGTATGACTCATCAGCTTTATTCCTCTGTAGTTGCCACAGCTCTGCCAATCTCCCTTGTTCTTAAAAATTGGCACCAGTACACTTCTCCTCCATTCCTCGGGCATGCTCTCACTCTCCAAGATCTCGTTAAACAAACTAGTCAGAAACTCTACTGCCACCTCTCCTAGACACTTCCATACCTCCACAGGTATATCATCAGGACCAACTGCCTTTCCACTCTTCATCCTCTTCACCATCCTCCTCACTTCACTCTTGCTAATCTTTGCTACTTCCTGCTCCACACCAGTAACCTCTTCTACTCTTCGTTCCCTTTCATTTTTCTCATTCATCAACTCTTCAAAGTACTCCTTCCATCTTCCCATCACACTCCTGGCACCTGTCAATACATTTCCATCCTTATCTTTAATCACCCTAACCTGCTGCACATCCTTCCCATCTCTATCTCTTTGTCTGGCCAACCTGTACAAATCCACCTCTCCCTCTTTAGTGTCCAACCTAGCATACAAGTCCTCATATGCTCTTTGTTTGGCCTTTGTCACCTCTACCTTCACCTTAAGGTGCATCTCCCTGTACTCCTGTCTACTCTCTTCAGTCCTCTTAGTGTCCCACTTCTTCTTTGCTAAACTCTTTCTCTGTATACACTCCTGAACTTCCTCGTTCCACCACCAAGTCTCCTTGTCCACTTTCCTCTTTCCAGATGACACACCGAGTACCCTCCTACCTGTCTCCCTGATCACATTAGCTGTAGTGGTCCAGTCATCTGGGAGCACTTCCTGAACACCCAGAGTCTGTCTCAGCTCCTCCCTGAAAACTAAACAACATTCTGCCTTTTTCAACTTCCACCACTTCGTCCTCTGCTCTGCCTTTGTCCTCTTCATCTTCCTCACCACCAGAGTCATTTTACACACTAGCATCCTGTGTTGTCTGGCTACACTCTCCCCTACCACTACTTTACAGTCACTGGTCTCTTTCAGATTACAACGTCTACACAAGATGTAGTCCACCTGAGTGCTTCTCCCTCCGCTCTTATATGTCACCCTATGTTCCTGCCTCTTCTGGAAGAAAGTGTTCACTACAGCCATTTCCATCCTCTTTGCAAAGTCTACCACCATCTGTCCTTCTGCGTTCCTGTCCTGAAAACCAAACCTGCCCATCACATTCTCATCACCTCTGTTCCCTTCACCTACATGCTTATTGAAATCTGCACCAATCACCACTCTCTCACCTCTGGGGACGCTCTGCATCACTTCATCTAACTCACTCCAGAATTTCTCCTTCTCTTCTAACTCACATCCTTTACCCTACAACTTGCACACAGTATGTCCACCTTCCTTCTCTGCATCATGTCAATCAACTCTCTAGCCTTCCCTGTCATAGTCCCAACATTCAAAGTCCCTACTGTCAGTCCTACATTCTTAGCTTTCCTCTTCTCTCTCTGCCTACGAACACACCTTCCTCCTCTCCTTCTTCGTCTTTGACTAAGAGTAGTCCAATTTCCACCAGTACCCTGTAGGTCAACAGCACCGGTGGCGGTCGTTGTTAACCCGGGCCCCGACCGATCCGGTATGGAAGTCATTGTCGTGATTCGCATTTTTTATTTGGCATGTGTTTTACGTCGGATGCCCTTCCTGACACAACCCTCTGCATTTATGCAGACTTGGGACTGGCACAAGAAGACACTGGCTTGTGCCCCCCTGCGATTGCATTGCCTTGCTTATACAGCAACACTATAATACAGCAGCGGACTGTGTACCATAAAGTGAATTCAGAGTTGTGTGTGTCCTGGATATGGATGGCCTGTGGTGTCTTATGCAAAATTAAGCAGCTTTACTCTGTGTTTTGTTTGGTTGAACGCCGATACACACTTCGCTTTCTCTGGGTGAAGATTCAAAATGTCAGCATTAGATATAAGGCTGTAGATAGAGCCTGGCAAGTTTTTACCCCAAAACACCTCTCTTGGTTTGCTAGAAAATGCTATGTGTTATTACTGTCGCTCCACATTATATTTTAACCAAATGAATGATAGAAGGCTTAGATACAAGGAAGGACTTCAGGCAAACACAAAGCTACTAATAGCAGCATGCTCGTGCACTGCTGTGTCAATCTGGGGGCACTCCTGCAAGTGTGTAGGTCATAAGCCTCCTCAAAACATCTGCGTTTATTTTAAACCTCTTTCAGCAACAGCTAAACACCAATTACAAAGATGCTGCGCATGGACAGTATGGTGCTGTTTATATATATTCAGCTGACTTGTTTTGGGGTCAGAATTCTTTGAGTTACAGTACAAATCAAATTTCTTTCACTTAAAGTAATTTGAAATGGTTTTGGGCATCTTACATTTGTATGTAATTAGAACTATAAATTGACAGCCACCTTTCCAGCAAAATTTCTCTCATCCTCATAAAAAGGTCCACACGTAAAAAGTGAGGGTAAAATGTAATGAAAAAGGAATTAATTTGCCTACCTGACCAGCTAGATTGGCTCTTCTCAGAGCTGAGGCGCTGTTGGATGGCTAATCAGGTAGGCTGCTGCTGCAACCGTGGCTAGTTAGTCATGGAAGGGGGTCGACGAGTGCTAACAGGCTGGCTGATCTCAGAGCTGCTGGAGACTTGGCATGCACACTGTTGGCTAGTAACAGACTGAATTATTTTTGTCCGTACACCTACTTTGAGTTCAGCTTTCAGGTTTGTATTTCAGTTGTCCAAACGTTCTGCTCTGTGAAACTGACCAATCAACACCAGTACTCAGTTTAGGGCAGCAGTTAGGCTGAACCAGATGCAATTCAACTGTTATTTATCCGAGGGTTCTGGAAGGTGATAGACACAGTGGGTGGGGGTTTCCTAATCTTCACTACACTAGGAATAAAGGAACTTTCACTAAAATGTATTAAATCCACAGGCTGATAGAAGGAGGAATATAATTCATAATTGCAAAGGTTATAATTTTAAAGGTTATATTTATACATTAAGGGCCCTCCTCTATTATAGTATGCAAAAGAATGTATAAACTCACAAATCAATAATGCACAAGGACACTCATTCATTCATGCACATATTCACAGCGACCAACCACAAAGACATTGTTTCTGACTAATCAGCATCTCTCTAATGACTGATTAGTATTCCTCTAAACAAACACAGAAGTGCTTGATTGGTCTTCATCAATTCTCAGCCATCTCTCCCAGCAAGGGAAATTGCGACTGCCTGAGCTGCTATCAGGACTCCAAACAATTACAGTGTACTGACTTTATGACTCAGGACTCAGAAAAAAAGAAAAGGCAAATACATATGTATATGGCTACACATATAAAACACACAAAGTGCTCAAAAACGCCTGTAACCATGACCAATATAATAATTTATAAATAAAAAATGTTTATTGTAAGTGTTTTACATTAACATAACCATCTCAAAAGGTACAGGATTACCTGTAGCTATTACACTGTAGCTACATCTTTAGCTTAGTACACATGTCCCTATAAGCAAAACCAAAGACTCATATTTGCTTCATTGTGTATTGTTTTTATTCAAAAATCATTTCCCACTACTTTTCGTCTGCTTTGTGTGTTTGTGGTGAGATAGGAAAAATGGAAGACAGACAGAAAGAGAGCGAGACAGCAAGAAATAGAGAGAATGAGGAAAGCAGAGAAAATCATGTCTTTTTGCAATTAAGGCTGGCTTTAGTGGTGATTAGGAGAGAAGACAGTGAAAGAGAGAGAGAGATCAGGCAGAATAAAGCCTCTCCCAGGAAGAGAAAAGCCCCTTTGTAGAAAAAAGAACAGAAAATAACAGCAGAATGAAAGTAAGCACAAACTTCCCCAACTTTTTGCAGTAGTGGGTCTGTGCTGCGCTGGACAGCAAGTTTAATTGCTCTGAAACACACACACACGCGCACACACACACACACACACGCACGCACACATACAGAAATACAAACACAGTTGACATAGTCAAAAGGTATTTACACAGCAAACCACAGCTCATATCCCTACGCTCCTCTCATTCCCTCACAGCAGTCATTTGGCCATTTACCCTGCCTTTTTTTTGGTTATAGGGGGAAAAAACAAACTCTGGTGGTTGCAGTTCAGTGTGTTTTATGGATTGATAGCCTACAAATTCAATGATGGATTTGATACATACAGTGTAGGGTTGCGTTCCCTGGAGCCATGGCCCAGATTTTTTATCACTTAAATGTACAAACTATTCTGCAATGCCTAAAGCCCTACAGCAAGAGATCTGATACAGTCTGACCAACAGGAATTAACACAGAATAGTGCAGTAGACAAAGGCCAGCGCGTGTGTGTTCGTGTTACATGGTCTGGCCTCTGCAGGACTGCCCATGGCTCTTGAGGATGAGAACTGATGGTGGAGGTGGTGTTCATAGTTACATGAATCTGGAGTAAGACTGAGGAAGGGTGATGGCTGTCTTGTCTTGAGAGTGCACAATTTACTCTGAGGGACTGCTGCCATTAGCAGTTTGCATCAAGTCAGGTTCTGCAGGATTTGGGTTTGCTTTCATGCATTTTAATTTTGCTAACCTTATTCCACCCCTTGTGTCTGTTCAGTCCACCCTTGAGAATCATCAAGATTCAGGTGCCATTTGTCTAGGACAGAGATCTCAAGGTGAGCACATCTACATGTGTGTGTCCTTTCCTCTCCAACCGTTACATCTATCAACCTCCTCTGAAACAGCCCCCAGTCACCACCCAGTCCCGATCCAGTACACCAACCACTGCATCTCTTTATATTCTGTCACACTGGAAAACAGGAGGAAAAATGCAGATACACTTGTATAAAAAAGGCAGCTTAGTAGAGGCCATAAAAAACAAAGGCTTCAACTTTGCCTTTATTTCAGTGTTTGCCTGCAAGCATCAAATATGCTTGTTGTAAAGAAAAAGAAATAATTTTCATATTGTTTTCTCAAGCTTCCCCAAGGAAGCAAACAGCACAAAATTGCTTTCCCCAACTGCTGGAGGAAATAGAGGCTGTATATCTCAAATCTAATCAACATCTCTCCATCAAAACTTGAAGAAAAGGTTCTGTTTTTCCAATTGTCGGGGTCAAAGCATAAACCAGAGAAATCCCTCTAGCCTTTAAACCATGGAAAAACATACATGTAATTACACAATCTGTATGGCGGATAAGGAACATGGTTATTCAGTAGTATGGGTTATATCACTTTTTTTCCCTTGAAAGATAGCCATCAGGCGGTGATCCCTGAAATCCGGGGGCTGATGGTGGACTACTACGGCTGAACCATGGAATTAGTGGGTCTGAAGTTTCACTGAGATAGGAAATGAGCTGAAAGTTCAACAAACGGCCAAATCAGTGATTTGACTCCAAGAACGAGTAAAAACACAGAGCAGTAATTAGCAGTAGCGATCGTAGAACTGTAACACTATGAAGAATGTCGTCACACATTACACTTTGTATTCAAATTGCATTACTGTGTATCAATTTCACAGTTTTTAAGTTAGAACCGTATTAAACACTACTTTTTTCAAAAAACATGACTGCTCCTATACCAACCACTTAAATTTCAAAAGTTAATATATAAAACCTTATACAGCTCATAAACTTGTGCAAAATTAGCTGCTGTCTGTCATGCTGTCTTATCAATGCTAATGTAGCTGTAATGGCTGATAAACTAAAACTAGCCCAGTATCACGAGGTATGGCGTCCATATTGGACAGTTTTGCACCTCAAAATTTATGTCCAATGGATTTGAGTGTCAGTGAGCAAGCCAGGGGAGGTGCATTGATATGTCTGACTTTCATGCAGAAGAAAGAGTTTGTCCCGTCATAGACCTGCAATTAACATTCAGCTTTGTATTAACCATAATCACGATCTTTCCCTAATCCCAATTGCTAGTGCATTTTGTTTCCTATTCCTAATAATTTTTGCAGATCCAATATCAACATTCTTGTCAGACAACACTGTTGGTCTCACAATGGACAGTTTTTTAATAAAATAATCCAAATTAATGCAGCAGAACCAGAGATACCATTATTTTTTCCTTGTCAAAACCTGGCGTCGACATTACCCATTATGCAACTTGACCACCAGCAGTTAGGTCGGAGATGCAGGTGTGTTATTCTAGTAGCGGCCAATACACTGTAGCCTGAAGCGGCTAGCATCAAGCGGAGATGAGGAACAGACTACAGAGGTCTGGTAAGCTCACTTCTTTCTAACAACCCACCCCCAGATTCTTTTCAATTTCAAACTCGTACCCGTCATCCCCAACTGACGCTTACTCAAGTTAATTCATCAGATTCCGAGCAACTCTCAACTCTGCAACTTGTTCACATTATGCAGTAGTACACCCCAAGACCTGTAAATAGACTTGGATGTTCACAGGTCCCATACAGTGGAGTTTCCCTTAAAGGCTTGCATTGAGATCCCGGTCAGAATAAATGTATACCTCTAATTGTGGTAAGATACTATGATTCAACAAATGATAGAGATAACCTGTGTGTGGGTACATCCGTGAATGCATATGCGATTACGCATGTGAGTGTATAAACCTGTGAGCTAGAGTATGGTGTCATAGAGCAAGCTAAAGGAGAAAAATTAGTCATTGATGATTACTAACAACATCTTCCTGAGGTCATCAGTGTCATTATGTGCGTAAGTACATGATGTTTTTCTATTATGTAGCAGCACTGAACCTTGTTGTGGGCTGATGCCTACACAGAGAAGTGATTGATGGGTCTTAATACTGTCAGCTAAATGCCTTGTTTTTGTGGGCATAGCCCAAAGAATGACCAATCCGAGTGGTTTTCGTGTTTCTACATGAATGTGTTTGTGTGTGTTTATGTGCACACACAGTTGAACGGTCCAAACATCTCTCCTGTGGGTGAAAGGGAAATACAGGAATGCTTTACTGCAACTGTTGATAAGGTGCACACTGATATGACGAGCCTGTCAGGTACTCACAAAACACACACACACACACACACACACACACACACACACACAGAAGCTGGGGGCTGAAGGAGGCTGGCAGAGAGGGGATCCCAGAGGTACAAACACATTCAGCAGTGTAACAGCCCACCCTCTCCCCTACCTCACCAAAACAAATCCTTCTGTACACACAAACACACACACATATGCTTTGCAAACAAATGCTCGTATAATTGTCAGACAGTCCTGAGATGTGGCACTAACCTTCATTGCAGCTAATTGTTGTGCAATCTAGCAGGATCAGGCCCTGGAGTTCTATTGGAGAGGGCATGTGGTGTGTGTCTATGTGTAGGCTTTTAAGAGAGGAGGCAAGTCTATGTCTCAGCGTGTATGTGTGAGATATTTACACATAAATAAGCAAACGCGCATCGGTGTGAGTTTAATGTGTGTGTGTGTGTGTGTGCGTGGTCTGCTTATGATATGTTTTATGTGTACGGGGGAAATAAATTAACAGTGCTAGCAGGTTGCTCTGACAAGGCCTGTTAATGAGAACATCCTCCAGAGCCTTTTGGGCCGGGGAGAGAAACCAGAGGCCGTGATCATCTGTTCAGCCTGGAAGATGGCATGGAGGGAGGGAGGCTGCAGAACGGCAAAAAGCCTGCACAATTAGACCACACCATCTGCAGGAGAGGTGTTAATGTGTAGTTGGAACTATGAAAACTGGAAAAAGGAAGAGGAAAAATAACTATACTGTAGAGAAAGAAGACCCAGCGGAAATGGAAAAAAGTTTTACATAAACTGGAATAAGATTTGTATTTAGTCTGGACATTTGCACACTATGGAGTCATAATACTAAAAAGGCATATGGCACTTAGAAGTTAGAAAGCCTCTAGGCAAACATGCTTTAGTGATGTACAGCATTGTAGCAAAGTCAAAAATTGCCAAAGGCAGGTTGTCCCCATGGGGTGTGTGACAGCTCCATTTGACTGAGTGAAACAAAGTCAAACATGTTATGACAAACCTGTAATATTGTATTAAAAGTCTGGAATGTGAAAAAATATATTACCTTGAACATTAGTCTGTCAAAGTGTCCTGTGATTTATGTACTGTATAGGTGCATTGTATACATGCAACTATATGTCTATGCATGTCTGTGGGTGTCCTGTACTGTATATGTGTGTGCGATCGAACAAGTGTGCATACAGTATGTGCACACGCACACACGTACTTGTGATAAGTTGCCAATTTGGCTACAGTTGACTCACCTACACCTGGCTTAGTGAGGCACAGCCAACTGGCTCATCATGAGTTTGGAAAATCACAAACCAAGTACAGGGGTTTAGAAATGCATGAGGCGCTTCGCTGTGTAGCATTACCATGATTCATCTTCACAAAACTGCAAAAGCTTGTGATAATCGCTTTAGCTAATCCTTGCACGCTTTGGGCAAACAAGCATGGAGAGTGAAGGGGTGGTTCTTTAACCCTGGGGGGAGGACTGAACTGGGTGATTTTGTGGGTGAAACATGGTCAGGGTTGAAGAAGTGTGTTTATGTACTTGCGCGTGCGTGTGTGTCAAAGCATGCCACCAATAGTCCTCACAAGTAAATTCAATCTTTTTTAAATTCAAAGCGTGGAAACTGTCCAGTGGAAAATAAATTTAAATGCAAGATGTCAAGTAAAAGAAATCAAATTATATTTTGTCATCGGTGCTCCAGGTTTGGTGCAACCAGTTACTACGTGTTTAAATTTTAGGATGTTGTGGTTTGATTAATGGACAAAATGAATTGCGTTCTTGTATGTGTTTGTGCGCAGGCAAAAAGCATACCTAGTGTATATGTGCGTGTGTTTGGATAGCTTCATTGTCTCGGCTCAATCTATGCATGCAAGCATCTCTATCCAGGCATATCTATCATTATCTATCACTCCTTTGACATATCGCCTCTCATTCTCAGCTCTGCCTGGTTGCAAAGCCTCACCTGTGCTGCTTCTATTCCTAGACTTTGGTTGCCTCCAGTAGAGCGAAAGCACAAAGGTTTACACCCAGACTGACACTTTCCTGGGATATGGCCTATAGACATGGCCACAGGATCCCCTCATTAGCATCAGAAGGCGATCTGCTCTCTGACAAGTGAGACTTCACTGCACTGCTCTCAAAAAATAATGAGCAAATATAACCTCTAATGGCTAAATATAAGTAAATGTGGTCTCAAGAGACTCGGAGCAAAAACCATACACTATAAGAGGTGTCTCGGGCCTTTCGAAGTTTGGTTGTAGTGTGGGCGTGAGGACTGCACAAAGTAAACAAAAGACTTTAAGAGGAGGAAGTGATAGTTGAACAGTGTTTGATGAGAGCTCTTAGCCTGTAGCTATAGCGCATTAGGCACAGATGAGCCACAGCCAGCTCCCACACTGTTAATGCGGAACACATTACAACTGCACAATGAGTTATGATTGCCATTAAAAAGCAAATGATTCAGACTTCACTGCTAGATTTAAAGGGCTGCGACTGCTGTGCCTTGGCCTTTCTCGTTCCTGCCCAAGCTTACTCCAGTGACACTCTGGTGACAATCACTCTACTAGACTCACCTCGCTGAGTGTGTCACTCTGTATGGAAGCAACCTTGAGCTGTGAAGTGCATGACTACAATGACTGTGTGCAACACAATAAATAGTATAACAGTGTGTTTCAATATAGTATAGTATAACAAAATATTAGTATGAGAAATGTGTGCACCTCACAGACTCCAACAGTCTCTCTTTTGACTTAGCTACTAGGTGAGCTTAACCTCCTTCCTCTCTTGCAACATTTTCTTCTTTCTGTGCTAGTGGGGGTCCTAATAATGGCATCATGGCAATCGTGCATTTTGGTAAAGCACGACGGAGCGAGAGAGAGAACGGGAAGAAGTGGCAAAGGGTAGAATCACAGACGAAGAGACCTCTCTTCCGATTGCTCTCTCTTTCTCGCCCACATGATCTATCGCTCCCTCTGGGACCAGGAGGCTAGCGAAATTGTGAAATGAATGAGAGGCAGTGCGTGGGCAGGCGCTAACGCTAAGATAATGACAGCGTTTTGTCAGCCCTGGCCTAAAGCTCTGTCTCTTGGCACATGAAAATGGAGGGAGGTGGCAGGAAAGTATGATGGAAGAGAGGCTATGTGGTTGTAAGCTAACAGTACTGAGCGTGCGTTTCTCAAGTCTCCAGGCGTCTGCCAAAGACAGGACAGAAAAGGATTTGATACAGGCATTTGATTACTACAAACACTGCTGAGAGAGGCTAAGAGAGCTCTCACACTGTGTAAGGAGTGTCAGTGGTCAGAAACCTCAACCGCTTCTCTCCATCTACACCGCAGTTAGGAAAAGCTGTGAGCAATTGCAGCAAAGAGAAAAGTTCCCATCCAAGAACATGTAACACGTATTTGCGATGAAAGACAATTCTTACAGTCTGTTTTTATATGTGGATCCCACTGACTTGGCCTTGACCGCTGTGAAGAATATAAAGAGAAGAAACCTGCATTTTGTTATTAGGCTGGGATTTGAACTGTGAAAAGTGAAACCATCAAAGCAACGATTGGTACTAATTATCACTGCTGTTAAACATCAGACAAACAAACAAGCAAACACACTGCAAATACTAAATGTGTTCTCCACGGGTTAGATTGAGCCTAATTTATTTAAAGTCCTGCTGGAACGTGATTTGTGGCTGTGAACGCCCATGCTGTGCATCAGATACCCGGCAGATGCTTAGTTACGACTAAACCAGTAAAGACAACATTTAATGGTACAGTCATGCAACCGGGAGGAGGGAGGGTGGGGCGGAAAAACGATAAGCTGGGAGAAAAATCATAAAGTGCAAAGCTTTGAAAACACATAATTAGATCTGTGACAACAGAGCACAATAACAGTGTCGGTGGGGATGGAAATGCCTACATTGGATGAGACAACAGCACAATGCGCTTGTCTGAACAATTCTAACATATATTGAGTCATATTTTGCATCACATGAGCTGCTAATATGAATAACGATGCCAAGATTAAGAAGAGAAGAGTTTATCATTCAATAAATCACTGAGTTCTTGGCAATTCTCTCCTTGAGTCATTGGGTCTTCTCCCTCTGTCACAGCCGATCACTGACTGAACA
Organism: Coreoperca whiteheadi; assembly: GCA_011952105.1. Lineage (NCBI taxonomy): Eukaryota > Metazoa > Chordata > Actinopteri > Centrarchiformes > Sinipercidae > Coreoperca > Coreoperca whiteheadi. The sequence goes on from CM022479.1 coordinate 21,185,098, forward strand.
ACAGCACAGTAAGAGACAAAAGTACCGTCAGTGCCTCATTAGGCTGCTCATTAGGAAGCTGGCTGTATATTCAAACATTCTCCATGGCTGACCATTTGAGTCAAGGCTATGTCATCTCTCTTGCTCTTGCTTGCAAGGCTGAGGGCTCGAGGTCAGTAGGATTCGTCATTATTAGTTCCATTACATTTTCTCTGACTGGTTTGGATCTAACGACCCGATCCTGGGGTCAGACAGCCTTAGGCCCTCTATGCACGCCGAACCTCCGCTAAGATACAACTTTGCATAGTCTTGATGCTGTAAATAGCGTCCTTTCGTTTTGTTACATGACCCTTGCCTGCAGGCTCCTGACATTATAATTGGAACTGAACCATGCACTTCTACCATTCAACTGCCAGCACTTGTTTCGAGTTCATGATACCGTACAGTACAAGGCTCCTCTATTTATTGAACTGAACTACAGTAAACACAAGCTAAGCATTTTGTGATTTAGAGATTAAGAGACAATCGGGCATTATTGCTACGTACGGAACTTAAAAAACATAAAAACAACTGTCAGTCACATGTGCATCAGGTCTGGCAATGTGAAACAGTGTTAATGTCTGGTGGGCTGGGTCCCACTGCGTACTCCAGTATTGGCTGCAGTCGAGGAAGGCCATGTGGAGGAGGTGGCACTGTCTGCTTCTGCCAGAACAAGCTTTCTGCCCTAGCGTGTCGCACCTGCCTGCCTGGCAGCCAAGCTACTGAGTCTGCATACAAGTTTCCCTCCACATCTCTTCCTAAATAATCCATATTCCTTGAAGAATTTTGTACACGCAGGTTTTGAAAGTATCCTGCCTTAAAACAGAGCTACAATATTGTCTTTTTGAAACATTTGTGACTTTGTGTGTGCACATTTTCTTGTTTGACTACCACAATACATCAGATTAAGCTTCAGTGGTCCTTGGCATATATTCTACAAGTCTCTGAACTCTGATGGAGGGGTGAGCATCATTCTTCCAAAAGATAATCCCTTCATTAAGTGCATGATGGTGGTGCTGGCGAGCGGTGCCGAACACCTCCTATAGAATCTCCTATAGGTGTTCAATTGTGTTCTGGTACCTTCAAAGGCTGTATCTTCTGACTCACATAATTTTCATACATACATACTACATTTGTATGGAAGCATCTACATTTGCTATGTTTCTCCACTCAGTTTTTCAGGTTTTACCTTCGATTTGTCACCTATCTGTATACAGAGAGGAAGAGAAACAAACAAACACTGAAACTAATTCTTTGCAAATCAGTATCAATTGGAAATTGCAAAAGGCAACGTGCCTAATAATGAGGTGAATAGAAAGTACATTCAGAGGAGACAAGGGACATACTAGTAAAGAATGGCAGGCAGGACTTAATCAAAATGTGAGCATGCCATCTAGGGAAGAAAACCTGTTGAAGAGTGATGTTTGGAAAAGAGAAGGTAGAATAAATAGAAAACAGGGGATGACAGGTAGGGGAACATAAAAAAAGCTAGAGACTCAACAACTTGGTCAATAGCATCTCCTACATGTCCAGTGGACACTTTGGCAATGTAGGTGAAGCATTTGAGGAGGAAGTTGAGGAAAAACAGCAAGAGGCAGGAGTTGAACAGGAGGTGCGGATGCAATTAAAAGGCAGGGTCAGAGGTGAGGGAGGACTGTGGCGGATTAATGCCCCAAGCACTACAGACAACCCCCTGACGCACTCTCACACACACACACAGATCACTTTTTTTTCATAGTTTTCTTCCCCTTTCTGTCCAGTCTTGTATTTTAAAGTTTTTGTGTTGCAGTACATCAAACTAAAAAGTGTGGCTTTTCTTTAAGCAGAAACTAAATACAGAAAATACTTTAAACATATTCATTTTTAACTATGAGCATCATTCAGGGCTTGCCTGTGGCTTCAAACCTCTGTGGGAGGTTACAACAATATAAGTTGAAAAGCCCTTTCCTACTACAGTCCATTATAAATTAAATTACATTAGAAAACCAAGTCCCCAATCACATTGAGTTGGTTTTTCACACTTAAATTGTAATATTGCATAACAGAATAACTAACTGTAGAAGCCTAATGTGTGTGCTCATGTAATATTGTGTATTTTGCTTCCTTAATCTGCTTTTTCCCTTTACAGTTAGAGCAGTGGCGCACACTTACAGAGACATAATGAGTGTATCTTTGCGCCATAATTACTGTGTGCAAAACAAACTGTCGATACACTTGAAAGGGTGAGCTTCCAAACACACACACACACACACACACACACAGCACACACACACACACAAGTATAAATACATGGACATAAACAACATACCCATAGGCACGGGCACACACAGACATACAAACACACTGGGTATAAATGGCATTCATGCAGTCATTGATCTGTCCATTCAGCTGCTTCACAGCCGGACAGAAGATGAAAACAGCACTTTTGTCTATGCTGCCATAAATGGTTAGCTTATGTGGACAGAGAAGGGGAGGAGGGAAGGCCATATCGATATCAGCCAAAAAGCTATTTCTTGTTATAGTCCAAGATACCTGTGTGTGAGATAGGAGACAATAGGCCTGAACGACTATATGAAAACAGTGGAGGGAGAATGGGTTGAGGAGCGAAATCAAATTGATATGGCTCACAACAGGATTAGTAATTGGCTCAATTACCAAGTGAAAATTTAGTGATTTGTTGTTATCGAAAACGTAGGTGTGCTGCCTGTTGGCTGAGGCTGTTTTGCCCTGTGGGTGTACTATATTTAGTATACAGTGCAGTTACCTCTCACAAGCCTTCATTCACTCTGCCTCACTAGGTTAAGGAAGATTAGATTATTATAGGAAACTAGAAGACATTTTTTGGCACAAATGATCAAATGATCCTCCCACAATGGGGGCTGTCGGAAGAATGCAGTAAATATATTGTTGATATCGGACTGAAATGTTACAATCTTTGGTATAGCATCACGTCAAGAGAAATGTGGGTACTACTGGTGTTTTAAGATGAATCAATCAATGGGTTCAAGATCAAGTGAGATCTGGAACTTGGGGTACCAAATAAGCTTAGTTTCAGTATCTCTGCAATGTTCTCTTTGAAAACAATACAAGCAATAATGAAGGTTACAGTGATGGAACAGCAAACTATTGTAAAGTAACTTTAGAGTTGCTACAACTAAAACAACTATAGAGTTCTTTAAAAATAGTTAACAGTGACAAAATATATGTGATGTAAACAGTCTATACCATGCAAAAACACTTGCATGGTCCTTTAACATCTCTCAGAAAGCCATAATGTAAATCATAATACAAAACATACACATTCAAAAGTATTCAATAAGCGACATACAAGAAATGACAATGACAGTTAAAATATATGCAAACCCAACATCAATGCTAACATCCACATAAAATGTAATGCCATGGCTGAGCCAACAGAGACTGTTTCCCAATTAATGTTTCTTAGGAGCACTCCAATCTTAAGTACCAATTACTACTGGCAAAACTTGAAGATGGTCCCAGCGGAGCTCTTCTTTTCAAGTGAAAACACACCTCTTCCCACAAACACACAGTGTGCACGCAACAATGAGTAGCTACAAGCGGAAGGTACTACCTATTAGTCACTTGTCATTGCCCTCAAGGAAAAGAGATGTGATCTTGCTATGGTTGCTGTAGGGAAGGAAGAGAATCCAGCCCCTCTGGAGTCTCTCTGAGGGCTTGGGAACACTTGGTAATTCAGAATAGAGCTGTCACTGACAACCTTGCTGGACACTGCTGCACACCAGGAATAGAATCAAACTCCTACCTCTACCTCATACAAATAGCGAATGATGAATTAAGAATGAGCCCAGACAAAAGATCAAAAAAGCCATCTCTTGTAAAACTGCACTGCTGGAGGGGGAGAGGGTAAGGAATGAGGGTGTAAGGGTCGGGATGGGGTTGGTTGCACAGCTGGGGAAAAGAGGGACAAGGTGCAATATCCAGCTGTGGCTGTGAGGACTGTGCGCAATAAATTCCCTGGTGACAATACAGGACAATTATTCTGCATTCTCTTCTCTTACTATTTTTGCCTCATGACGATGCTGTCAATGGGAAAGTGTTCCATTATGATCAAGATCAAGTCTGAAATGGACACTGGAAACAAGCAAAAAAGTAAGTGGCAGAGAGGAAGGGAAAGGTGGAGGAGTACTGCAGTGGAGGCTAGAGATAGGCAGGGGAAAGAGATGTGTGGTCTGGGTTACTGTGTGGAGAGTGTAATCAGAGGGAGGGACTGGTGCATCATTATTCAGAGTGTGAAGCCGGCAGAGAGACACTGAGAGGTAAACCAGATGATGGAGGAGCCTATGATTCCCCTACTCCCCTCTATTGCTGCCCCCAAGTCCACCCCTGTTAAACCCTGAATCTGGAGCTGAGAAACGAGGAGTGTGCAGCAGCAGGTGCAGTGCTACCCATCACTATCGCAACAGGGAATATGGTGCCGCATTTACTCCTAAATCAGAACGTGGAATGGGGGTTGAGTGAACTCATTGGTTTGTGCGTATGTGTAAGTGTGTGTGTGTGTTTGTGTTTGTATAACATACATGCATGAATCTATAGAATAATATCTATCTATCTATCTATCTATTTATCTATCTAGACAAGTGCTGTCTTTAGATTGCTTGTTTTTTCCAACCAATAGTTAAAACCCCAAGGACATTCAATTTCAAATTTTGTAAAACAGGAAATGCAGCATATCCTCATATTTGACAAGCTGGAATCTTTGGCATGTTTGCTTAATGAACAATTAATTGACCATCAAAATGACTGATTAATCGACTAAATCAACTAATTGTTCCACCCATATATCTATCTAGCTATCATTTCCATTATTTAAAAAGAGGTTATATTATATATTTGTTGCATATTATCTTGACTACATAACATATTCATATATTTGTTAAATATCTTTAAATATTTAAGGCAGATATCAGCTTTATATCTTGAAATACATAAAGAAGCTGTCTGCTTTTTACTTCAACGATAGGTAAGAAGATGGTTTTTAAGTGAAACAGTCTGTTCTCTTCCATCTATATGTTGTGAATAGAGATTAATTGAATAGATGATGCGCTCATTCATTCTTGAAGTGTCCTTGCAAATCTCAGGAGCCAAATGAATTACAGGCTGCACTAGAACAATTAAGTCTGCCTCCTGTCCAGATGCTATCAGAGCTGCAAACAGTAAACAAGAGCAGATAGGACCAGGCCCCAGGAAGTGAAATGTATCACAGTCTTGTTCTGATACGGACACTTCTCTCTCTCTTCCCTACACAGATAAAAAAACAAAACAAACACCACAGCTCCTGCCTAATGCGCACATTCAGCTAGAGCTTAATCGGTCCATTTTGAATTGGCTACATGTTTTCCAAAATGGAAAGATCTCCAGATGATATAAACCCTGATGAATGAATGAATTTGGCAGCCACTGTATTTAAGTGTGGACCGTATATGTAAGCAGGTTTGTGTTTGTCTGGTGTGTCCGTGTACATACATGCCAGTGTGAGTTTGTATATGTATAAGCATGGGCAAAAAACGGCAAGTGTGCCTGAATATTTGTTTATGGTTCGCATCATTGTGTGGCCTTCTGTCACACAATGTGCCTGTGTATCTGTTTGTGAGCTTTTCCAGTGTACACAAGCTTTACAAAGTACAAAAAGGGGGGATAGAGATGACACATGGGCAGAACGACAGAGCTGAGATAGGCTCTGTCAGCCCAGAGGTGGCTATCTGCTGGCTCACAAGTATTCTCTGCTCTTCCCACCAGATTAACTGTCTGGCATGCTCAGCCCAGCTCTGAAACTGACAAATGTCACTCTAAATAGTATTTGTGACTTGTGATTGATTTGTGAGAGCTCATCTAGCCTACTAAACAGACGCCACAGACATCTGTCGAAGGGAACACAGTTTGCGTCACATCATAATATCGTCCCTGACATCAGCAGCATTCAAACCACCACTTCATGAATAGAGTAATGTTTCATCGCCATTGTGAAAAGGCACTCTGTGTGCTACATAATGCTGTTGCCTACAGTGGTACAGGGAACAGGATGCAGTTGTAGACCTGTGAACTCTGTCATCATTTATTGAAGATGACATTTACTTTTAGCACACATCGCTCCCAGGCTTTCTCCCCTGCGCTGTCGGTTTTAAACACACTACTGGGAGCGCTCACTGAAAAACAGAGAGCACTACAGACACACATAAAACACATAGGAGCTCATAGTCTTTGATTCTGCAATATAAAACACACTTGGATACAGATACTTACTGTACACACGTACACACACACTGATTTAAGTGTCTCCTGGGTCGTCGTTTTCTGTACAATAATCCTTGTTAGAGATGCAGAGGCGTTGTAATGACAGCTATAACCATTCTGAAGCAGTTAGTCTTAGTACCACCTCAACCCCCAAGTCTGCTGGGAAGGCTACTACGCACTCTTTTATTGCCTTCATGACCATTAGTATCTCCATTTTATTGCTGTCATCGTCACCATTTACCTGACAACCGCAGCCTCAGCAAGATTTCTCTTCTCTCTGTCTCTCTCTTTCTCTCTCTCTTTCTCTCTCATGTGCATGCACATACACACAGATTAAAACTTTCCTCATTCGGTAAAATATTTTGAGTATTGATTAAGCTAGCTGTGTTTACACATAAAAGCCAAAATCACCAACAGATGACTATTTTCACACTTGTCATTAATATTTCTATATTAAGTTATTATCTGATCCTGGGTGTTTTGTGCTGTTGTCCAAGCAAAATGTGTTGGTTAATGCTGAAAAAACTAATCAATTCATGAACTAATTGTTTTATACAACCAATGGGAGGAATGTTGTGATTTCTTAATATAATTATATTATTTTCTTTAATAAGAAATTAATGAATTGAAAAAATTGTCCCTACAGTCCTAGTTTGGACATTATGATACGCCCACTACCATAATATGAATACCAGTTTGAATCTCACTGTTGCCATGCAAAGTTCACAGTAACTGAAATTGTTTGTCTGGACTGCAACTTTTCAAAACAAGCCTTTGCACACAGTTCACAAGGCATTCATGTAACCCAGAGGAGAGTCTTGCAAACATGGTGCATCAAGAAAACATCAGAATAGCTTTGTTACGTGCCATCTTGATATATTTCTATTGCAGTAGCTCTTCCAGGACTCTGGTAATGGAAGATGATGGTTCAGAAGTACAGTTTGGGTAATGTAGTGCTGAGATCAATACTGACTGATCCTACTGTGCTGACAGGACACACACATTCCTCTATGGACCTTTATGTCTGGCCACTGGCCTGGTAAATGCTGACATCCAGAAACATGACACTGCTGTGACGTTTAAGCGTTTGTGTGTGTGTAGGAAGGAAGATACTGTAGATATGTAGAGAAGGATCTCCAGGGATGCTCAGATCTATCTAGGGATTGCTCTGTTAGTGAACATTGTGCAGTGGCAGTGGTTAGGTCCAGTCTGGCTGTCTCGGATATCAGAGATATACTTTCCTCCTTGATAGCTCGATCCCTTCACTGGAGTTGAGATTACTCTTAGAGACAGCACGCACACCATAATCCACAAAATACATCTGTTCCGCAGCTCTTAGGGCAGTGGTATTTCCTCTAATGCAGGTGCTATGACTTGTGTGTGTGTGTGTGTGTGTCTCTGTCTGTTTCTGTGTGTAGTACCAGAATGCAATTACACAGAGATTAGAGCAGATGATGTGCTGGCCAGAAGTGACAAATACACACATGTTGAACCTGAGGATTAAAGCAGAGAGGGGCAGAAGTGTTTATATTGTGGTTGAAATGCTGTGAGTGTGTGTGTAAGTATGTATATCATTTTGCGTGTATATTTGTGTCCATCTAGATGCCTTGTATGTTTACATTCTCGCATCTATCTATCATTTCTTGCCCTTTCTCTTTCTTTCTCTGTCACCCCTGCCTCTATGTTCCTTTCCTCCTTGTCTCTCTCATCATCCCTTTGTGACATACAGTTTCCAGTTGAAACCCTTCAACTGACTATTTAAAATAAATGAAAGATGTCAGATAATACAGAGATTCATTGCCTATTTACAGTAGACATATAACAGACACGGAGCAACGTCAGCTTTCATTTGGAATTGTGGTTGTGGCCGTTCGACAAAATAAAAGTTAAATGTTCACTCTTTTTTAGCTCTGGTTTATCACAGCTTTAAATTTGGTTTGTTTCGGGTAACATACTTGTGGATCTCCAGCACAGCAGAAAGGAATACAGCCCAGCCACTATGCTGTTTTGTAACTGCTAACATGGTATAAATAATGAGTGGACTGTCCTAAGAAGATATAGAATGTGAAATCCTAATCTGAGAATAGTAAAGACACGGCATACTTCGGATGTTGGTAGAAAGAAATTGCGCTGAGTGAGATGGGTTACAATGATACGGATGCAAGGAGCTGTGTGTCACATTTCATAGTAGATGAGTAGATACTATACAGTGGACGGACTATACCGCATACTGCACGCAATTTTTCATGCATTCACGCCTCCTATCTTTATGACTCTAAGCAAAGTTCATTGAATTCCTATTCAATCCAATTGCAGTGAAAAGGCAGAGTTAATGTAGAGCACAGCAGAACTAAGGTGAACCAATAAGTATTTAGGGTTGGGCCGATGAACGTTTCCATCGTCCATCGCTGATGGCTGACAGCCATCGACCACTGAGCCCTCTGCCATCGTAACATTGTGATTTTAATTCCCCCTCCCCTTTGTGAAGTCTTACTACTGAAAGTGCAATAAAAGCTTTGAGAGTAAAAAGCTAATAAGAGTAGTATATCACTATGACTAGTAATCAAAATATTTTTTATAACCATAATGATCTGCTTAATGAGGTAACTTAAGCATAGCATTCCTGCTGCAGCTTTCAGCACGTGGTCAGGAAGCACAGGGACGACTTCCTTTCCTCCAGGGCTGAAGTTGATGCTAATCTCGGGGCTAACCACCTTCACTTTTACCCAGAAGCTGGGAAGCAAGATACGGGAACATCTTGGGTGTTCATGGGGAAACTGTAACCTACACTGTACATTTACTGCCACCAGACAACTTCCCTGCTTACCTTTCCCTGTGCTCCGATCACCAACACACCAATCTGCAGTCACCATCACTCTCGCTCTCGCTCACCCACACACTCGCAATGCACTGCCCTGTTCCTTAAAAGAGCCAAGCTACTCTTATAACAAAATAGGGAGGAAAAGTAAAGAAAGAATGGGCTAAAATGTAGCCTCCCCACAACATCGATCATCCATCCCGACGTTTCTTATGGATATCGTCATATGCCAATTTGGTAGATCGCCCAACCCTATAAGTATTGAATGTATAGATCAAAGTATGCTAAATGGATTAGACCTCCTACATTCATGGTGCTTCTAATAGTCTTAATTATATCCTGCAGCACACAATCTTCTGCTTTTCCCAGTCCACACCAGACCCACCAGAAAAACAAATAATGGGCTCTAATGAGCAATTCTGCTGCTGCCTGTCTTTAGTTAAGCCAGATATGTATGCTAAGAGTACAAAACATGCTGTATTAAAGATAATAGATTCTCCATGTCAAAGGTGAATGTTTTGCCTCAGGCCATTCTCTGCTCTTTCTCAGCAGAAGGATCAGCTCCATTTGTCAGAGTTTGAAAACCTTGGAAGTTCAATGATAAACTAGTTTTGAACAGACTGTCCGTTATTACTGTCTCTTACAAGCAACCTTTTGCTCCTTACTGTATTAAGTATATGATTTCACATATATGTGTGGTAGTCATGATGTCAACTCTGTAGGCAAATATTCAAAATAAATGCACAAATCTATTTTTTCCACAAAAACTGCAAATGCAAAGTTGCTTCGAAAGTCGATTCTCAAATTAAGAGTAGGGATGTAATGTGTGCAACTAACCTTTGTTTGAATATGAAATAAGAAAAGCAATATTATTATTTTCAAAGTGTTTGTTTTCAAAAGAGCATGGGGTGTCAAAATCTTCTCTGGCCCTCCTTCCAGCCGAATTCCTACTCCTCCAAACCTGTTCATGGCCATTTTCTAAGTGTCCACCGGATGCCCTCAGACGTTTTCTCCAGTCTCACACTCACATCCAGCCACTCCCTCCTGCTCTGCAGTTACCTGACCTCCCCTGCCTACTCGCTCACCTGTTTCCACTTTCCCTCATCAGCCCTTCAGTATTTAACCGACTCATTCCCTGCCAGCTTGTTGAAGTTTCCATGTGTCTCATGCCTTTGTTTTCAAGCCACCACAACCTGCCTGTCTACAAGCCTTCACTTTTCCTGCACTTGTCCCATTCCTGCTATCCAGTGGACCTAATACAACTTCTGTTTGGACTTACTACCCATTCCTGTGAGCTTTAGTAATCTTTTCTCTTGTTAATAAATCACAGAACTGTCCCTGCCTTCCTCTATTGTTTGCATTTGGGTCCTATTCCTTGCTGCCTCACACTCACCAGCTGTGACCTGAGGTGATAGCAGTTTAATCTTCTCAGTAGCTGCAATTAATCTTGTACCACTGAATTTGTATTTTTTGATCCATGACACTGGAACTTCATGATAAAAAGCTCTGAAAACAACCTTGCACATACGAGCCCTTTCTTAGAACTGAGAATTGTAATAAATGTATTAAGCTGTAGTTCTCTTTTTTCATTAATGCAAGCCACGTTCTCACTCTACCCTCACATGTCAAAGTTTGTTGTTATTGTTGATGATATTTTTCATCCCCAACATTCGCAACCATCGACCATCACAAGTTTGTCACCTGTCTATAACGCTCTTCACTCTTATTGATTTTCCATAATTTATTCAGTTTGGTAAAATCTTAATATTTTTAAACAAATCCTCAAACATTTTTTCTCTGAAAGATATTTGGTTTTCTCCTCAGACACTGTATTATACACGTTTGTACCACACATCTACAGTATAATAAAAAGTACAAAAGCCAAATAATTCATACAAAACACAATTTGCACTTGCAGTATCAATAAAGGTTCCTTCTGCCCAGAAGTGAGCTTATAATACTTAACCTAAATTAGAGTAAGAGAAAAAAATAATAATTTAGAAAGCAAATTTGAAAAATAAATAAACCCAACAATGTTATTATATAGAATTTTCAATTGTGCCTTTCAGATTCAATAGTGAAATACATTCCTGAAGCAGATTATTATTCAATAGCTGAAAGCTTGTGCATGATATATGCAAATTTCTGCAATTCAAATAAAGCCTCTGCAAGGACAATTTTCTTTCTATAGCATGGCAGTTTAGACAGGGAAAATACACTCATTTCCTGTGCTACGCAGCTCAGTAAATAGTTGGACAGAGCACAGAACCTATGAACATCATTTTCTTATCCATGCTGAAGCATTGTTGATAAAAACTGTCAAGCCTGGCGTAAGAGGAAAAATTAAGCTAACACAACTCTCTTCTCTCATCCTATTCCTGCCATGTCTTTGAAGAGAATGCTTTGTTCAGCTGTGTTATTACATTATCAGCAGACAGACAATTTGTTTGACAGTGCTTCTAGAGAAACCATAATGTGCTGTACACATTGCCTCATTCTCCTTTTTCCTGATTTCAATTAACGGTTTTCTGCTCTCAAAACAGTAAGTGCACTTTTTTCCATCTGTCTTTTTTGTAAGTCAAGGACAGGCTATTAGGAATCTGCAGAGCTGGCAAGTTGACTCGCACGTTAATTGCTCGAAAGAGAAAAAAAAAGTAGAATGCAAGAAATAGTAGAAAAAGCAAGCATGTAAATCCCCACAAATTTCAACAGTGTTAACAGCTTTGAACAACACTGTGTGTTGGAGGAAGCATTGACTCATGATGTTTTGAAGAAAACACCCCTCTCACTAATATCACATTTTGTCAATTTGGTGACAACAGTCGGCAAAGTCTGAACGCAAACATTGTTTGCATGGCTACTATGTTCACCACCACGTTTTGTGCAGTTTGTAGTAGATACTGTATTTGTTAGCACATTGTCAAAGTCATTATGCAGCGGAAAGTAGGAAGCTGTCAGTGGAGTCAAGTAAGCATGTTTCATCGGGTCTGGCTGTGGCAGTGTGTTTATGTGGAAATACAGCATGCGACGTGATTCTGAAATACTCCAATGTTGTGTGACCAGGTGACTCCTAATTAAGGCTGAGAGAATGTCAGACATTGTAGTTGACCTATTCCCTCTCACACTGTCACTGTAGCAAGAAGACATCCATTATAGATATTTCAAATGACAGGTATGTCAGGAGAATGTCAGAGAAAAACATGTCCAGCGTTACTTCCCCCTCTCCTCCCGTGGCTTCCTCTCAAATGGAGTAATACTGTTTATTTTTGAGATGGAAATCTCGCAGAGGTGCTGGAAGACATGTAGTGATACTTCATTATGATTCCGCACTGAATAAAACCGCTGTGTTAACACTTCATAGGTCTCATCAGTCCTTTGTAGGTGTGCAAGAGCAGAAACACACACATAGAGACAAGCATACAAACGCAGTGGCTGTACGCGCTGAATGACAGGGTTATACAGGCTTTGCATGAGAATACAGATAATGCAGTCAGATGGCGGGGGAAAGTGATGTCAAACAGACAGGCCTTCAAACGAGGCACTGAGCCTCCCTCTCCCTCTCAGTTAACAGACAGCCTCTGGCCTGCGATTCAAGCAGCGTCAGGATGTCAAACTCCACTATGTTTTGACACCCATTGCTGTCCTCAGCAGAAAGAAAGAGGCAAAACAGCAGTGAAGGCTTTTGTAAACACAAAATTCACAGTCCATTTGTGTTTTAGTTCCTATTGAGTGCATAAACAGACCCCACAGTGAGGCACGCACACACACACACACACACACTTGGGAGGCTTAGGGCATTTCTGTAACGCTTTCTACATGGCTCAAAGATGAATAAAAGCAGCCACATTGCCAGTAAAGACACACACAACATTGTGATGCTATTATGTATAAAGTTTTGCGTATAGTGTATGAACCATTCGCAATGGACAAAGGCTTTTAAGTGCTGCTCCTTGATAATAGAGATTGTTTTGAAGTGGCTGATTGGACACTGAAGGGAGATTTTGCTAGCTATACAAACTACACGATTTTACTAAAAATGCATGGAAGTTTGTCTGTCCCTCAATGCTAAGGATTGGACAGCAAGGCAGCTTAGCACCACACTGCAGTAAACAATGTCTCACCTAATACATTGTGCTTGACTCTCTGCGTTGTTTAGTCCCATGTGCCAGATGGCAAATATCACGTGAGCATTGCAACACTTTCCATAGGTGTCCTGTCTGTTAGGACAGAGTCAACATGTAAATTTTCCATAATGGGCCCCTATGTGTGAAAGCCTGAAAGTGATTTCTTTAACAGATAAATGAACACAGCAATGTTACACACTCCATGACTGAAAGTAGCTGGAGAAAAAGAAGTAGAGAGAGAGGGACAGAGAGACAGTGAGAGAGAGGTAGAGAAAAAGAGATAAAGGGAGAGAGAGAGAATGAGAGCAAATCTATTACTGATAGTGATTTGGTGCTTGCTGGAGAGGATGGGGAACAGAGGGGTCCATTCATGTGGCTCTTGTCCCAATAGAAGAGATAAGAGAGTAGTGGAGCTCAACTAACTCTGTAATTACATTGCACGCAAGTCTGTGGAGAGGGTATTTTGCTGGTGCTGAGAGCTCCATATAACACATTCCAACAGACACCGCAAGGGTTAAAGGCATTTCAGTCTAAAGTAATCCCAAATATACTGTATCTGTAAATCCTGCCTGGATGTAATTTGTGTGTCCAGGCGATTGGTATGTATGTTTCTACCATTCGGCATATCCGTCCTTTGGCCCCTGCTGTCTATGTGAATATTTGTCTCCACTGGCTTCCTAGAAAGGTCTCCATGCAACCGTTTTTTTTGTGTTATTTGGGTGATTTTATTTGCTCACTAGGGCACCATGCCCCCAACCACCACTGACACATTTCTAGTTCTTCACAGTCTCCCCAGTGCAAAGCCCACCTGAGACATAGTAAAATCAGAGTAATGAAGTACGAGGCACACTGGCAAAGGCATCAATCACAAATGCTAGCAGGAGGACTGACAACAAAGGAAAAGACAGTTGGAGCAGCAGCATAGATAAAGAGAATGGAAAATAATGAAAGTTCAAACTCAACTAAGGGATGAAATTGTAATGTGAAACAACATGAGATGAAGAAACCCATGCACAGCTATGAAATATTACACAGACATACATTAGGGGAATGTAAGAGAGAAAAAGTGAAAGATAAATGTGAATGGGTCTGGAGAAGAAGAACAAGGCCAATAATTTGAGACCGGATATACCCTTTATGGACAGTGTCTGGTTGGGTTCCCCTCTCTGACAGCTTATTAAAGTTTCATGCCAAAGCGAGTCAATATTAGATGTGACATTTTCAGGGTGAACCAGTCTGGGGCGGATATGGGAATAGGGTAAGGTTCTCGATGCCATTGTGGCCAAATGACCAGTCCTGGCCAGAGGGGACCCAGATGGGACTAAAAAAATAGATTAGAGGCCCATGATTCAGCACTGAATAAAAATTAAGCTTCTAGAAACATGATCTATCTATCTATCTATCTATCTATCTATCTATCTATCTATCTAAGCTCTGCCCACTTGAACAGCAGTTAAGACAAGTTGGTAATATTCTGTATTTCATATTCCGCTACTTGCAGGCCTTTCACTCTCTGTGTTACTATTCTTCCAAAAAGAAATACTCCACGACACACACACATGCACATGCACACACAAACGGATGAAAAAAAAGACATGACATTTGAAAGACAAAGCATTGTCTGGTGTATCCTGACCCTATTCTCTTATTCCTTACATTATTAACCTCTGGTTGCCATATCTGTGTCTCGTTGCTTCCTTTTCGTGTTATTCTCAGTTTTTAAGCTGTCTTGATCATAGGCAGCACAAAGACACAAAGTGACTGGGATCAATCTGTTCTTTGCAAACCCCCAATGTGAAGGAAAATCAGTATTGAAGAGAGTTGTAGAAAAGATCCCTGGGTATTTCCTTTCCTTTGAGAAGCGGGGAAGAAAGTAAAGATTACATTTAAAGCTGACAACTGTTTGAAACACAACACTCAGTCAGATACAGACTTGTAATTTGTTACATTGTTTGAAGATGTTAAAGGCAAAACATGCTGTCAAAAGACAGGGCATGGCACGGAAAACAGTCAGATGTGGAAAAATTATGATGCTCAACTTTTGTGAGAGACAAATGTCATCTTTTGCTCTTTCATCAATGTCTGCTGCTCTTCCTGTCGAACCTTTAAAGAGGTCATTTGACAGGCCTAAAGCAGGCCACACCGGAACCAACCTGCTAACAATCACAGCGCTTAACCTTTCATTTCCTGGCTTGAAGTAGGAAATCAAAGACATCGAACAAATGATTCAGGAGGGGGTGATAGAGATGAGTAGCTTTCAAAGAGAGAGATAAGAGAAGTTAAAAGGGGGAGAAAAGGATAGTTCAAGAGGAGCGTGAGAGAGGTGACAGACTCAGCGAGAGCGCTCTTTATTTCACTGAGAGTAAAAGGGGTTGTGGTGGAACAGCAGAGAAGCAGCAGGAAGTCGGATGAATTGGCAGACCAATTAGTTGAAATGGTTGAAAGTTCAAAATCCTCTTTCTATTCACATGTTCTGCCTTCATGAGCTTTCTTCACACATGAAAGAGCACACACCTCCATACACGACACAAGCATTATACACCAATGCACATATACGCTCAGGGACGCTTGTTAAGTTCCGATACAAGTGACTTTCAAAAAGACTGGGTTGATTAGAGCAAGTTGCCATAATTACAGGATGAACTTATTTACATGCTGTTTCTTTCATGTGGCATTACTAGACACAAATTAAACATGCCAGATGCAAATGAATGCAAATCGTGGCGGGAGGTGTGGTCTTATTGGAGCCGTTAGCATAATATGTGTGTAGTGAGCAAGCCCATCTTATTTCACTCTTAACACACTATGGGTGCTTTACATTATGCCAACTTCTGCTTCCTCGTGTCCTCTCTCCTCCCGTGACCCGGAAATCATTCCCCCTCTGCCGTCGTGGAGGCAAACCCTTAAATGGACTTCGAGGAGCGGGGAGAGAGGAGGCTTCTGTAGGAGCTTAGAGCGAGGAAACACAAAGCGAAAGTCTTTTATCAAGTGGCGTGACGTGCAATATAATGATCGGTCACCTTGTGTATAAAAAATCTAACACTTTTGAATACATAGGATAATTTAATTGTTTAATTTAAGTGTTGTGGCATCACGTAATCCAAGAGTTTGTTTCTTGTTTGTTTTCTATTTTACAATACAAATGATATACACACATTCTTACGAAGCTATGTGGTGTATTGTGCAGATAACAATAATGCAAGTAAATAAATAGCCTAAGTAATCATAACAAAGAAGATTTTAAAGAAAGATTAAATCATAATTAAAATCAACAACAGTAATAATACTAATAATATTACTAAATTAAACAATTTACATATCTAAACGAATAAAGGCCTCTTGTATATGTAAGACTTGGCTTAGAAGAGATTTTCACACCTCTCTCTCACTCTCTGTCTGTCTTTCTGTCAATGAAAGATACTGTAAGGTGGAGACACATTAGCATAATGAAAAGCACCCTATCCACTCAACACGCTTTGATCTGCCAATATCCATCTACATGGCTGCCCACGAGGGCAGGAGCGTAGGCTAAATCAGACACACATACTTCTTTTTCATCTCTTCTTGTTCAATCAGTATACATTTGGGGAAGTTTCTGAAAATAGCTAATGATAGTAAGGTGAGTCAGTACTCTATGGCATTAGCTGCTGCCCTGGTTTTAAGTTGAAGAGGCGGAGATAGTGTTAGGTTCTAATTTCACACCTTAACTTGCATTACTCTCACTGCAGATGGGGAGCGAGTACAGAGAAATGTTTAATTTTCTTTCAGAGGAATTGGAAAATGTGGACAGTGAATCTAACCAAAGGAAGAAAAAAAAAATCCCATTTTGACTATCAAAAATGCGCACGTGTTTGAGCGTGTGTGCTTGTATGTGGGTGTGTGTAAGTACACTGTGTACAGTTACCACTGTGTGTCTGCAAGGGGAACTGAGATGTTGGGACTTGGCATCTCTCCTCTTTAATGAGTATCTCTGGAGATGGCAGGTGCATGTTCAGCCATTCTTTTACAAGCTCAGCAACAAAGAGGCCAGTCCTCTCTCTCCCACTGCAATTACCACTGTCATTAGCAGAATCACATTATCAACAACACCAAACAAGTGATATTGCTAATAAACCCACACAAAACACTTCTGAAGCACTGGCATCAGCACGCACACCTAGATCTATCGCAGCAATTTAAAATAGAACACAAATGTGATGTCAAAGACAGATTTTTTGATTTCCTGATGTGCTTGAATCAAGGGATTATTAAGTCTTTGCCATCATGGCGTTTCTGTTTTTGGAATGACCTTCCTAATGAGTCAGTTAGTATCATCTTTTAAAGCTCATTTTTGAAAACAAACATTTACGTAATTATCTTTACTTAATAGTCCTTGAACTGCTTTTTCATGTTTTATTTTAATGATTACTATTTTGGTTAAGTTTCCGTCTCGTTTTTGTATTTTTCCTGTTAATTTAATCTTTTCTGTTGTCGTTTAGTTAGAAAGTCACTTAATGTGCTTTGAAAATGGCTATGCAAATAGTGATAATGATGATGTTGATGACTACTACTACTTGTTGTAGTAGTAGTAGCGCTACTACTACTACTACAAGTAGTAGTAGTAGTCTACTACACCAAGTTACTACTTGTAGTAATAGTAGTAGTGCTAGTAATAATAGAGTCATTAGCAATGGTGTGACGTGAAACTTTTACCATCATGTCAGCCTTCCCGTCACTGTAGATTTGGTTAACAAAGCAGGTATTTGAATCTGTGCTTCCCATAGTAATACTGAGGTTTCCTGGGCCCTCCGAAAAACTCCAGACACCAATAGGTGAGCACTATTATTATGTTTACTCTTTAAAGCCAGAGTGGTATCAGGGGAAATCATCTACTCTTCTCTTTCACTGCGAATGTCTCTCTCTGCCTGTGTTTTCTCTCTCTGGCTCAACGTTGCTCCTTAGACTATAGATAACAAATTCCTCCTATGAGGTGCAGGGAAGCTTTTAAAAAGCAAATAATGAGCACGTTTGGAATTTAAAACTCCAAAGGGGGACACGTCTGTGGTAGCCTGCAGAGGACTTTCATCAGCTATTTTATGTTTTAAGTTTGAGGTAAGTTTGTGGCCCTTCAGAAGAACCGCAAGGCAGGATAATTACTTGCTGTGCCTCCTGACGATGTGTGTGTGTGTGTGTGTGTGTGTGGGGGGGGGGGGGGGGTTGGGGTGTCGGGGGTGGCGTGCGGTGCGGGTAAATGGTAACCCTGACTTTTATACACCTCTAATAAAACAAGAAAAAAAATAGCCTCAGTAACCAAA
>CM022479.1:21203649-21228993 GCA_011952105.1 Coreoperca whiteheadi
CTGTCTGTACAGATAAATGGTAATCAGCCAGGGGCAGCAGGTGAGAGATGGAGAAAAAGTCACGTCGTTATTGTAAGATTGATCCCTTGATTAGGTTTAAGTCTTCTTATGTTAGCACTCACCCAGGCAACCAGGTTTAGCGTGAAAAACAAGTCCAGCATCCGCTTCACTGGGTTAAGAAATACATAAAAGCTGTGGGAATAAAGCGAGAGTGAAGCCAAAAC
Source organism: Coreoperca whiteheadi (assembly GCA_011952105.1). Taxonomy (NCBI): domain Eukaryota; kingdom Metazoa; phylum Chordata; class Actinopteri; order Centrarchiformes; family Sinipercidae; genus Coreoperca; species Coreoperca whiteheadi. The sequence goes on from CM022479.1 coordinate 21,203,874, forward strand.
AAGTTTGTCATGCCATAGATGGTGTGTGTAGGTTGGTTAACCTGCTCACACAGCTGGAGATGCAGAAAGCACTGGGACCATTAGCTTCACTGGGTGGTCACTTCTAGATGGAAGATCACACACTTCACATAAAAACACGCCACAACTACCCACCCACCTCCCACTCCCTCCACTGGGTTCTGTGATTCAGCTGAGCAGGAGTGGAAGGGAGGGCAAGGTTATTGGGTGTTCATCCCTTTGAATTCAAGGAGCGGCTGGAGTTGAAGTCTGTTCTGTGTTGTCTCCCGTCATAGCTCGCCTGGGGCTGCAGGGAGCTTTATTTACTGGAGCTGACACGCCAGGGGCAGCAGAGAGCCCTAATTGCTTCACGGCCTTCTTGAGCTGCGTGATGCGTTCACTCTGAACATGGATATCTCACAGAGAGAAATTAAGGGGCAGTGGCAGGGAACGTTGCCCGAGTCCATTTTTAAAGACAACCCCAATGCACAGAGCAATGCACTGAGACACACAAACAAAGACTCTGCTCTGTGAGGTGTGAGCAGAGAGGTCTCTAATAGCCTGACTGGATCAGAATGAGTACCAGTGAGAGCTTAAGCACGCTACACAACACTAATACTCAGCACAACTCAGCATCTCTCTCAAGTTTCCTATTTCTTTTACTGCGTCATATTATAATGAGGGCCCCATTACTAAAATCTCATCTTTGTTACATATTATGATGATATACAATGAAACCAAGAGACCACGGCATATTATGCCGATCCACGATTCACACTGCTCAGATACTGCATAAACCCTGATTTAATCAAGTCTAATTGTTGAGATTATGAGGACTTGCGCATGTTAATGCCTCAACAAACACCAGAACTGGAACATGTATTGTCCCTAAGGAGGGTTTACACATTTGCCTCTGCTATTAGTACATGTTAAGCTGCGAGTCAGCAGAAGATAAATATTATAATAGCTAGCTAGTGGATTAAAATTGGCACTTCCTCATAAAAAAATCATCTGGCTTATTCATGACTGCCAACATCAAATTCTGGGTAAAAGTTAGGACTTGTTTTGTATGTTGTATACATATTTGTGTTATAAACTAATTGATTCTGACTTCTGAACCAAATGATAAATTCAGCACTCTGTGGTCTAAATTGTGGAGACATTGGCATGGTGACAACTACCTATTCACTTTCCATTTGGACTATGGCTAAAATGTTATACTGCAGCCACTTCCCTTTTGAACACTCTCATCCAAATGGATAAGAACAGCATCTGACAGGCTAATTAATAATGAAAGCTTCCCTCCACCCTGGAATTCTATTCCCCCAATAGGATTTCTATTAATGTTGATTGACCCTGGCTCACTCATTGCCACTCTGGCACAGCACACTGCTACCCCTGTGCCTTCTTAGATGCCAGTGCAGGTTAGCTGATACATGAATAATTCCCAGTGGACATTAACATTAAGAAGTAGGGCAGAGGATTCAGTGGTGTGCTCCTCTTCCCACCCTTGCTCTCAATCCCCTCATCAGCAAGCTGTTAATATTTAATTATACAAGCTTCATTTCATACTCTACAGCTGAAACCATGAGGTGGAGATGGAGGTGCAAGGGACCACTATGAGGAAAGTGATGAAATAGAATACTGGGGTTTGGTTGAGGATACACTAAAGAGGAAAAGAAGTAAAATGTGGAGGAGTAAAATGCAAGTGCCATTATGCCTGCAGGTTTAACCAGGCAAGTCAATTAAATACTGTTATATGTGTGGTGGTGCACCCATAATCGGTGATAGCTATTGATGGGAGCTCGAATCCCAACCAAAAGCATCAGATGTCATTATGTGTCTCTTACAAATTACGTTCATAAACACCTACTTAATTAAGTAAAAGAAACATAATAACCCAAATTATGCATTTAATCTACATAACAATAACTTATTTGTATCTGCAAAATGTTCACTGTCAACATTGTTCATTGTCTATTTCCAAATGATAAAGGGATTGTCTTATTCTCCTAAATATTAATAGGTTGATGTCATTCCAAAGAAATAATTCATCTTCCCTCCTCATGCTAATGCAACACATACTGTGTCACAAATGGCCTCACTGATCGCTGTTCTGCTTATCCTGTATCTATTCCTTTTATTTTCCCATCTCAGGCTACATGACTGCATTTCAGCTGAATATAATTTTTTGTAAAGTTCAAACTATAAACTACAGATAACTCAGTGTCAGAGCAGAAAGTTTCTAATCTTTGAACCATAATTAATTCAAATAACCGGGTATAACTAGATATGTGCCCTCCTAAAATGTTTCTGTGCTCATCTTGCCATTTATGTTAGCAGATAAGTGCTAGGGCTTTTCACACCACACATTATCTGACAGAGGAAAGGACTTTAATGATCTAAACAGACAAATTAGGCTGCTGTGTACATTAGGATTCCTCTCTCTCTGCTTCCACACTCTGTTTACATTTTATTCATGACCAATTTAGACTACAGATCGAGTAGGTTCAATACGTTGCTAGAACCTTCTAGCAATGTGGAGGTGAAGGTGTACAATTTCAACAGAATTATTCAAGAAATATGGAACTCGCATGTAGAGTATTTAATGTAGAAAATTCATCCTAATATTAGACCTTTTGGCTATTTCCTTTTCAACAAATCTTGTAGGAGTGAGATCTGGCAGATGAAGTGGTAGAGCATTAATAATTTATGTTTGAGCCTTTTTATAGAGCACAGCCCTTGAGATTCATAATTCTATTCGCATTAGACCGCCGAAAAAAAGTTAAGTTTTAATAAATAGGTATTAAAACTTTAACTGATATTAATAGCACCAATTAAAGGGCATACTGTGGAGTTATGCATCATTTCTGTACAAGTAGAGTGGGAAACCCACTGGGTAGAACCTCCCTTAGCTCTCTGTGTCTTTCACTCACTTTCTCTTTCTCTCTCTCTTTAATTCACACACAGACACACTCTTTATCTCACTTCATCACTGTCTCCTTTCCAAATAAGAGATTGTACACAGAACTGACACTTCATTGCAGGCATTGTGTAGAAACATTAACATCTGTGCAAACCATTTATGGCCATCATAAATAAATAAAAATGTTCCGTCTGCTGTAAATGCGTGAGGCGCAGAATTTTACTCCACCTCATCATTCAATAATCAATTCACTGAACATTATACTACAAGATGAAAGTGCCTGACCATCCGTGGTCATGATTGATGAGCAATTTTCCTTGTCTCCCACGTCATCATTTCCTCTTGTGTTCCAGGTCAAATGGTGTGTGTTAGTCAGCCAATAGCCATTCATTTCAGTTTATGAGGTGGAACCTGTGCTAGATGGTCATGCCATTAAAGACATTACCAGGCACGGCTTTGCTACAGGTACACAGTGCATGCATGTTGGGCTGTTTTAACCAAAGCTCTATTTCACAGGTGACTGAAAGAGCCTGCATGCATGTAACTGCTGTTGGTCTCCACTGGCTCTCCAGTACAAGTGTAGCAGGCATTTCGCCATGGCCAGCTTTAGTAGCACTAGAGGGGCTATCTCTGTGGGATTTTTTTTCTCTTTCTCTCTCTCTCTCTCTCTGGTTTGCTCTGATACACTACTGTGCCCTGGGAGATATGGTAGAAGGGAGAAAAGAGAGTGTTTCCTTTGTTCTGCAGTTCTGAAAACAGGACTATAATTTTCTTGCTGGAGCCAAGAGAAGGAATTGACTTAAATAATGTCTTCTGTGTTCTGATTTGTGCAGGGATTTAAACTGCTGCTTGGCTAGTGTAATGCAAGAGATTCTTGCGAGCTGATCAGTACGAGCAGTCAGAGAGGAATGAGATAGTAAAGTGGGGTAATGAAGACAGAGAGAGACAGAGAGAAAAAGAGGGGGCAAGAAAGAGAGAGGCTCAGAGAGAGGGAGAAAGGTTCTGGTTCTTTGCTCTGGTGATTCCTGATAAAATTGATTCTCAAACCTCCGGAGATCTCCGACTGTCCCATGTCTACCCTTCGTCCCGCCTCTATTACATACCTGTCCAGAGGATGAATGATCTACACATTACCCATGAGTACCGTTGACCGGTACACGCATTGGCAACTTCCAGTGCTTAGGGACCACAAAGACACGCTGAAGAGACAGAGGGAGAGACAGAACAGGAACGATGTGGGAGAGGAGACGGCATAGGATGGATGGAGGCAAGAAAAATGATCAAAGCGTGTGAGGGGGAAACCACCAAAGTGACAGGGGTGAAAAAGAGTGGCGGTGTGATTAGGGCAGCAGATGGAGATGTGCAGGTGAAGGGGATAATAGAAGCAATGAGTTAGTGTATTAAGAGGAAGGCAGGGGAATGAAGGATGAAGTAAAAAAAAAACTGAAAGGAATGAAGATCAGATGGAGAATGAGGCTCAGAGAGCTGGTGTGTAAAGGGAGTTAGGATCCTCTGCCAAATAGCATAGCTCAGAGGGAGGCAATCAGGGCTGGTGAAGGCTGCGCCTGTAGCTTCAACCGTGTCGTTCACCGCTGCTTTCCCAGGGGATAGGTGTCACTTGTGTGGAGAAAGAGAACAGCCACTTTAATGAATGGAGCTCTTTATCTGAGCCCAACGGCGAGTTATTACCTACTGAGTAGACACTACGGAGCGGGCTCTATTTCCACGGCAGTGATCCCCAGGGCAGGGGGTATAGCAGGCGGGAGAGGGGAGGGAGGGGTGGAGAAGGAAAGGGGTAGTTCATATTTGGTGCCTTATTTTGTAAAAGGGTATGACATCTCTGGCCTCCATGCTATAACAAAGCCCCGAAGCATGGTCGGGCATCACTAACGAGAGGAGCATTAGTGTGGAAGGCTGGAGGAAAACCACACAATAATAACACCCACTGGGAAGGCCTCAAACTGTGTTAAATCTCTGCTACTTCTTTCTGCATTTCTATTAGGGATGTTATAAAAGCTATTCAAGCAAGCATCCTCATAGCACTGACAACTTCTCTTTTAAATCATGAACCTTTTATCAATCTAATGAAATTAGGTCATACAAACAGGAGGGTTTGGAGTTGACAAAGTAGGACGTAATTTCCCTCTTATGAACACTGGGAGCAAGTTAAGGCTGAATTAATTCTCTATTGAATAATCATGTTTCAGAGGAGAGGAATGTACACATTTCAGTTATTTTCTTTTTTGAAAGAACTGAAATATATTTTTAAAGGGTAGAAATTATGTGGTACGCATTACCCATAAATCCTGTGGGAAATTTCAACAACCCTCCACAACTCAAAGGCACTGGATCGAAGACTCTAAACTGCCCTTAACAATAAGTATGAGTGATCACTTGTCTACACATGTTAACCCAGTAATAGACTGACCTAACTTTCTGCTTGTGTATGGTGCAATCAAGCCTCTTGTGACTGTGGATAAAGCATGTGAAGACAATGACAATAATTAATATTATAATGTATATGTATAAAGCATTTTAACGCATATGGATGCAATACATTGTGCTTTACAAGAGATGAAAACTAAAACAAGAAAGAAAAACACTGATGCAACGAGTATAAGCAAGAATTCATCAACATCCTTGTATCATTTAGTAGTATACCGGTACATAATCTCCTTATATTACCTGTCTGCTTGTAGAGCAGAGCTGACGGAGGAGGATGGAGCCAGTCTAAACCCTCCGTTCTCCAGCTCCGCAGGCTCTGAGAGCAGCTCGGCTCCCCTGACGCTGCCTGATGGCTTTAATTGGTCTCCTCTGGCTTGGAGCAGAGGACAGGAATCCCTACCCACTAATGGAGTGAGCTGCAACAAGTGATAACTCTCATACACTGGAGACTGTACCTATATGTTTACTCAAACAGACATTCGGACAAGTATGTGCACGTTCACCTGTATGAACGCACATAAACTGTACAAATGTACAAAGTGAGCATTCAAACATAAATCCATATGCCTGAAAACCTGCCATAAAAATCTTTTCCTATGTCCTCCCCCCCCCCGCCCCCCCATATACGATGTTGGGAAGACGAGTTGCTCCCTCCAGAAAATGGCTGTTTGATTACTACTTGTTAGAGGGTAGTGTTCAGGGACAATTTGCCACATCCATGGAGAGATTAAAGGAAAGGAATTAGTGCCACACATTGTAAAACTAGAAAAACCTTATTGCAAAGGCCTTTCTCAGTCTAATATGGCCTTTCTCAGTTCAACTGCACACGAAACCCCATGTGGTGCACTGATTGAGCTATGCTTCAAAAGATGTAGGGAGGAGAAAACATAATGTAGAAAGAGAGTATCATACAAGAGCTAATGTAAAATTGTTGTTATCACTGATCATTTAAAATGGATGCATTTACGGTAAATCCAGTATGTGGTGTCGTTAAATCATGAGTACCAAAGTTAAAAATAAAAGAAGAAAAAATCTGTTCTCCACTGTTGACTCTGGGGAACGATTATAGATGTTATTATTCTCCCGGACAGATGCTGTTTGTACTGAGCAGACCATCTCCAGAGCATTGCAAGATGAGAGAAAGAGAGAAAGAAAGAGAGAAATATACAGAGAGAGAAACAAACTGCAATACACTGGTAAAAGTACAGGACAACCTTATCTAATGAGCATCCTAGACAGACAGAGACAGAGACCACTTCCTATCTTTCATTGCTCAGGTGGAAATTACATCGCTGAGGATAGGGAATTGCTAAAAGCTACATAAACATACCGCACACCTAGCAACTCCACATATAGCCTCAATATCACAAACAGACCTCGAAAAAGTACATGAAAGACAAGCAAGGTAAAATCGTCTGAGGGTAAATGGGAGGGAAAGTCCATGTGCAAATGATATTGGAAAAAGAGTGAAAATGAACTATACAGTCGGAGCGTGATCCTCTTTAGCATTTAAGCTATGGGCATTTACAGAGTGAATGAGAGCACAAGTCCCCCATATGTCTGAAGTGCAAAGAAATAAAGCTGACAGAGGAAGATCAATCCACAAAACGCAACACACCCCAGCACCAGCTGTCACTCTAATTGCCTCCCGCTACTGTCATCTTTAGCATCAATTTCATGCTAATGCTGCGCCAGGTAATACTGGTTATGGGTCTGCAAAATATTCTACGTCCTCTAATGAGCATAGAGCATAATTTCCATATAGAGCACAAACATTTTTTTGTAGTGGCTCCAGACCCTCTGTATGTGGAGTCAAGTTCTGTACAGTATTCGTGCCATTATGGCATTGTGCCAATGTGTATTCTTAATGGGCTATGCAGTGTTTACTTCCACATGAATTATTGATGGCTGCAAGCTGATTTGTGCTTGGAATTGCCCTAGAATAATCCGCCTGGGCCTACCTTGCTTCCGAGGTGCCTTGTCTCTCTCCAGGGTAAACAGGCTGACTGGAAACTTACCTAGCGTTGCACAGTAATTTGTTATCCTTATTTCTGCTGAGTGTAAAATGGTTACTTAAAGTGGCACAAAAAACTAAGCTTAAGAGGATAGGCCCAGTGAGCACAAAGGGCTTTAGTTGTCTCATTGGAACAAGACATGCATGGATAACGTCAAATGAACACGTTAACTTTTTTTTTAACTTCAAATCTTTGATTTGAGTGTATAAAGTAGACTAATAATTTTGCATTATATTTTTTTCTCGTTTGCGAACGAGTGATCCCTGATCCCATCAGGGCATCAGTGCAGCATAGCAACATTCCCAAAGAGACCTGGTGATCGCCCTAATCATTCACTCCTCTCATCCTTTTCTAACTTATTATAATGTAATTTAATGGATGATTCTTTTTTCTCCTCCTTTCTAAATCTTTAACCCTTTAGGCTACTGTCATTTTCCCTGCAAGACATACATTTTTATTCCTTCTTCTGGTCCGTTTTTTCATTGTGGTTGCCTTCTCTTGCTCTTACAATAGTCTCCAATGAACGATGGAAACGTTTTTTGTTTGGTTTCAAAGCAGGGAACCCTCGGAATTCTTGGGAATGTTGCAAGAAGGGAGCATGGGTCCTGAATACCTGATGCAGTAAATACACCTCACAATGCGATACCTTGTCATCCCCTCTTTTTCTCATCTCTTTTTCTCTCTGGCTTCCTCTCTAATAGAACTAAATCTTATTACATGAGCCCAAGGGAAAGACAGCACTAACATAATGATTTGCTTGTGCCTGTCCATTGCACTGTAAAACATACTTTATACACAACAGTATGCACCGTGAATGTGTAAATGATGAGAATTAGGATAGTTATCAGTGGTAATCTGAAAGATGCTGGAGAAGAGCCGAAGGAAGACACGACTTGTACATTTGAGAATTTCATCCCGCTGCGCTTGTGTGAGTGATGCCAATTTGTCCAGACCCCGATTAATTTTCTTGGCCCTCTTTGGTGTCAGAAGACGAATAGGCTTTGTATCTGAAGTTTGGTAAACTCTTGGATTAGATCCATCCCTCGGACAGAAATGAACCAGCCTGAGCAAAGAATAAAGACACGTTTCCTCAGCAGTCTGTCAGAGGCAAATGGCTCTGCTTTCTTTCCTGTTTGTGTGTGGGTTTTTTTTTAACCATTTCAACTTACTTATTTATTTTTTGCTTTAGAATATCCATCTGCCATTACTGTGGTGACATGCCTTTGAGCAGTTGATGAGGTTTGAGAGCACAGCACTGTAGAAGGAAAAAGCTTGCTTAATTAGTGTGACTGTGGAGTCGGGAGATATGTTTATCTCATTATGGGCATTTGAATGAATATTCACATGTCCTCGCTCAGACATTTATAGCTGTTGTTAAACTTGAAAAGAAGAAATTCAGAAGTGTGAGAAAGGGCAGAACAATTTCAAAAGATAATGTGAAATGTAATGTGTCTAATGTGTGGCTGATTAGTGTGGCCCTGGGTTTATAGTAAATGGCAGAGGTGTGGTAGTTGTTTCCTGTTTCACTGGTGTGAATTGTGCACCAGTGAATGACCAAGACTCACCATGATTCTCAACAGCTTTGTCTCAGGTTTCTCAGGTATCCATGTACTGAGCAGAGATTGATGCACTCTGTCTTCCACTCCCTGTCTGTCCCTCCCTGTCTGTATCCCTCTGTTTCACCCTGCTGAGCTAATCCAAGCTGGCCAAATCCCTCTGCCGAGCAGGCCTACATAGGAGCTGTCCTGCTGGGTGCAATATGCCACCCGCTTCCCTGGCTATGCCAGCCCTGTAGGGCTTCAAGACCAGCTGTGGCGTCTTGTCAGTAAACAGACAAAGATGTATGAATCATCTAAGTGACTCGGAGCAGGTAGTCCTGTGACAATAACATGTTGTTGAATCATGACAAAGAGTTATTTACTCCATGGGATTACTGCAGCCGTGTTCCTGGGTGACACCATGCAAGCATCTCCGGACTTGCAACCAGGCTCTAATCTTCCAGATACCTGCCACACACCATCAGATACAGAGCTGATGCACCTTTTAAATGGAACCGCTCTACCAAAGTAAGAAGAGTTATGATAAGCTGCAGTCTATTGCTACATAGTCACTTACACTTAGCCTGTATGGATGGCCTGAAAAGTCTCCATCCACCAGTGCAGTCAGTGTTGCACCCTTCTGAACAGACCACAGAATATCAAATTAAGTTAATCCGTCAAGGGAACAAGCTGTTCTCATATCTAATTGGCAGTTGAGGCTTAAGAACAGGATTCTATAAGAAAGAGTGGTGATCAGTTTACTTCTGTCTCCATTCTTTTTGTTATACTTGTCTCTGCTTTTATCTGCTCTCTGTCTTTTCCCGAGAAATGCTTCAATGCCCAGACAGCCTTAATGAGTCTAAGATGTGGGTCTGCTGAGGCTCTTTTTGTGTGGTTTTTATCTTTATCTCTGGCTAACACTCAATTGGACATGTTGCAGGGTTTAGCCTGGCAAACAAAACGCATTATCAGCCTCTTGTGAGCAATAACGAGGAGCCTTTCACATTGTTGCAGAAAAAAAAGTTACTTTCTGTACAGGTGACAATAATTCACCATCCTTATCTTTTTTGTCTTCTGTTGGCATTTAAATCCCATATATGCTGGACCTTATTGCCTATACTGACTCCCTCAGGCCAAGTAATATCATGTCAATAATTACCCTTCTCTCTTGCAGAGAACATGCAGCTGAATAAAAGAAAATAAAAAATTAATAGGTCCAAGTAATCATGGTTCTCATTGCAGGGATCCAGAGTAGCATGAGCAGGACGCAGCAGAAAACAAACCATGCATGGTGGCACATTCTCATTCAGTCATTACAGCTACACAGGAAACAAGAAAGAAACTCATGTTACTGCAGAACAGGGCTTTGAGCAGTGCATCTAAGAAAAACGTGGGAGTAGGTGGATGGTAGTTCAAATACATTCAATTAAATTAAAATTGCAGTCCTTGTATTTTTGGACAGCATAATGTTCAGCTGGAAAGAAAGCTTAAAATTCAATTTGAACTAGCTTGGCGATAGTATTTATATAAAAGCATATTTAAGACAGCTCCAAGAGTGGACTGTGATGCAAATTTATCTCGCTCAGTCAGAGGGCTTGGGCCATTCAGTATACTACTACTACACTATATGGACGAGAGAGGGAGACTGTTGGAATAAGAGGTTGCAGATGGAGAACAAGACGTAGAGTCTACAGCAACACTAGAGGCTCTGTGAGGCTGTATGACGGTGCCTTGAGCTAAATGCTAAAACCAGCATGCTAACATGTTCACAATGACAATGCTAAAATGCTCATGTTTAGCAGGTATAATGTTTACCATGTTCACAATCTTATTTTACCATGTAGGCATGCTAAACTTAGCTAATTTGCACTAAAAAACAGCTGAGGCTGATGGGAATGTCATAAGTTATGCAGTTTTTTGGTCATTAACCAAAATCATTGGACCTGATGATGGTGCAAGATGAACAGTCAGGGGATCACCAAACATATTACAGTCCATGCTGAGGGAAGCACGAATGTGCAAAGCAATTGTCATGGCAAACCATCTAATAGTTGTCAAGTTATTCCAATCAAAACAAAGACTGTCAACCTGCTGGTGGGACTACAGAAAAAATCTTTATGATACATCATCTAGGAACCATGAATGTCCAATCATTTGTGCTTGTCCAGCCAGTCGATTTTGAGCTACTTCACTGACTGAGTAAAAGCTTTGACTTCCTGGTGATGTTAGATGAGAAGTCAGGGGGTCACTAAAGTCAATAGGATTCTATCTCTTCGCACCTTGAATCTCTGTATCAAATTTCATGGCAATCCTTACAATAGTTTGAGACCTTTCCCTAAAAATCTGAAATGTCAACCTGCTAGTGGTGCTAGAGGAAAAATCAGGGGGTTAACAATTTCAATAGGCTTCATCCTCTGGGGACCAAGTTGGTCTATAGAAAATTCCATGTTGAAGGAGAGTAATTATACGCACATCACATAGGTGATCAGAAAACAGCGTCAACCAACGCCTGGACACTTAGCCCACGCCACAAAAGTTAAATCATGACAATGTTTCAGGTCAGCATTCTGACATTTTGCATTGTACAAACCTCCATATAAATTGGTCCATACAATTGTTAAATTCAGTCTGGTGGACTGACCAACCGACATTGCCATCCCTAGAGCCACGATGCAAGCCTGGCTAAAAATCATAAAGTGAACTGCATATGGAAGAAGTGTTATGAATAAGAAGCATCCTGTCTGTGACTACTTTCAACCTTTGAGAAAAAAGCCAAGCTGGTAGATCCTCCTGTGTACAGAATGTTGTTGAAAGCTATCCCTGTGTCCTTGTAAACACTTACCAACTTTGGCAAAACACACATTTGTGTTCTTTTCTAAAACAACACATTACTGACAATGTATTCTAACACTTGCATAGAGTGTAGACAGTTAGTAAAACAACGCACCACCTGTATCACTATATGATACATATGAGATCGACAAAGCTCTTTAGATCCACACTGCTATGAACGCAGAAGTCTTAAAGTAATGAAAGCGATTACTTCCGCTGGTATTAAAACATTTTATAATATCACGTCATCCCAAGGATATGAATAAAGTCCGTTTACATTGTGCTACATAGATAAGTTCTATTTTTATTATTAGGCATTTTTGTTCTCATCACCCGGCTTTTTGTTTATTGTTTCATTTAATAACAATGTTCCCCCAATTAAGTCAACAAACAGGAATTTAACAATCATTTAACAATAAAAAATATATTCATTACATAGTTTATAAAGGATAAAGGCATCTGGCAATTAAAAAGAAAACTGTGTTAATGATAATAAATGAGTCTAGTCCTGTTTTAACATAAAATGACAAACGTATGCAGCTGGTCTTCCCCATTTAACGCAGGGAAATATGACTATATTTGGATATTAAATAATATCCTGCCTCAAGTGGAGGAGTTTAAGTATCTTGGGCTCTAATTCACGAGTGAGGGAAGGATGGAACGGGAGATTGACAGGCGGATCGGTGTATCCTCCGCAGTGATGCGGTCGATATACCGCTTCTTGGTGAAGAAGGAGCTGAGCTGTAAGGCAAAGCTCTTTATTTACCGGTTGATCTATGTTTCTAGAAATGAGTTTCAACCGTAGGCTGGCTGGGCGCTCCCTTAGAGATAGGGTGAGGAGCTCGGTCACTCGGGAGAAGCTCAGAGTAGAGCCGCTGCCACATCGAGAGGAGTCAGCTGAGGTGGCTCGGGCATCTGTCCCGGACGCCTCCTCCCCTGCGACCCAGCCCCAGATAAGCCGAAGAAGATGGATGGATGGATGGATATTAAAGCATACATTCTCAAATGTCTATAAATGGAAAACACTGGAATACACAAGGTGCTTAGATATTGATTAATCTCTTTATAGTAAAACTGAAATTCAGTATAACAGAAAAAACTCAAGCTTTGTGTCTGTATTCTGCTGCAGCAGAGATGTTGTAGGCATCAGAAACAGAATCAGAAATACTTTATTAATCCCCGAGGGGAAACTCTTTGTAACAGCAGCTCACTATCACGTCAGTGCACACAAGAATGGAAGTACTAAGCAAGGCAAAAAGCAAAAATATAATACACTATAATACAGGTAAGTACAAAGTGGGTATAAGTATACCCACCCTCAGCCCAAGGATTGGTACATGATGTCACCATAATATGGAAGTGCTTCTGTTGGCTACACATAACGTCCCATATATACAGTCTAATATATATCCGTGTAGACGGTGGCATCCCTTCCAATCCTTGGCAGTTTTATTTCAGACTGCAGCAGAAAGTTCTGCTGCATTTACCTTTAGAAATGCTCAAGTTTACCCAAAATGTTTGGGTAAATGTAACGTTAGCTTGTGTGGACGCTACCGCAGTACTTGATCAATAAAAGAGTTAAGCTATTTGATTGAGAAAACAGCAACACTACCACTACGCTACTGAGAAACGCAGTTAAACTAGTAATGCCGTTACTTGTAGCTCCGCTACTGTCCAACACTGTAACTGGGACTGTGTTAGTGCTGTGGTGAGATTCAGAAAAGAACTGTAAAAAATGTAGCTGAATAAAACCTGCTCAATTGGATACATTTCAATGCTTGTGAAGAACTTCAGAGGTTAAGAAGTTGCAATGGCAGCTTTCAGGTAATGACCACAACTTCCACCACCTCGTCAACTGAAAACCTCCGCATATAAAAAGGTGGCCAGGACAATATCAAGGGAGCCATGATTAGGTTTTAATTGCATTACTTTTTTCATGAGCCCGGACAAGGTCTCTCACACATCATTATTTACACGCTAGCTAGTAGTCACCTTAATGTTTATCATCGTATCTCTGAACAACAGTGTAAACTCATCACACTCTGATGTGGCATCAGTGTCAGAAAGGCTTTTTGGAGCTGGATTTACGAGGCTGTTAATAGCTGAGAAGATCACACAAGGATTACTGCATTGTGATTATCAGTAACCAATTTCGAGAATTAAGCTGTGGGCATTTCTAAATGCTGTGTTAAATGTGAGTGCCAAAATAAACCAGCAGCATAGTTGTTACACTAAGCTATTCTGTATTTTGTATTTAGGTCAAAGATATCCTTAATTCTTATTTGGATGGGTTCTTTGCAAGTCTGTGCTATACTGTCAGAAGTAGCTAGTTATTAAAGTTACCAAACCACCACAGGAGGAAAGAAGAAAAGTTAATAGACTTAAAAAATTTTAGCAGCTGAGGGGCATAAGATAACATCCCTTAACAAAGATCAATTACAACAAATACATCAATCATTAGACTGCATGGGAACCTTAGACTCAATGCGTTGGAAGCAGTTGGAAGACAAACATTTGTATAAAACTCAACACATTATATTATATATGTGACATAATGTCTTCAATCCTAATGTGGTAATGCTTGCTGATAGTGTAAGACACAAGTAAAAGAAGACATTTTAAAAAACAATTAACTAGCTAATAGTCTACTTCTCTTCATGGTAGCTTTGTTGTAATTCAACTTTATGGATGTGAAAAAAGTGCTTCCCTGTGAAACTATACTTTCAAGTAATTTTTAAGGAGGCTTTGTTAACTTTGGAGCTAAACATGTACTTTCACATGATATTACTGTTGTGCGGACAGGATATATTTCTAATTTGTGGATGGAAGATATTGAACCAAATGTAATGAGGGAGCGATCTGGAGATTTAGAGGAGAGGGAACTGGAGAAAGAGGAGCAAAGAGAGAAGTTGTAAAGAGTGTAATTTCTTCATGTAGATGTAAGTTGACAGGTAAATTAGCATGTGTAGCTAATGGGGCAAAAAGCGTCCAAGCCCTCGTAGGCACCCCTTCGCTCTTTCACTCAGCAGGCAGCTTGTTGACCCAAGCATTGCCTCTGTCACGCCATTTCTCAGTTTTATTATTTAAACACACAAACACCCTTGCATTTTGGCACTGACACACTTCAGACATACTAACAACACACACTCCAGCACAAGCTCACATTAACCAGAGTGTGCGCAGAGAAGGATAACTTAATCTAATAGGATTTAGAATGAACCAGAGATGAATCTTGAAATGTTCAAGAAGGTTTTGAGATGTTGGCCTTTTGATTGATCTTCTATCATGCTTTTTTAGCAGAATTGAGAAGCAGTGAAAAATCATGGATCACAGCATGCATCTTGAATAGAGCGTGTGGAGTTGTTTTCAATCTGCTCATCAAGGCGAGGGGTAAATCTCTCTCATGCAGTTGACTTTTTTCTCCACCTTCCAGCACATAGCAGGAATCAATAGCCAGATTGCCGTCTCTGAATCTCTCTGTCATTTGTTTTTCTTTCAATCACGTTGCTGTGTATACCCCTGATGCCATGTTTGAGTCATAAATCAACACCTTTGCGAAGTGGGAGGAGTGGCAGTGTATGTGTGCATGCACATGTGACTGTGTGTATGTACTGTACGTGTCAACGAAGGGAGTACGTGCACATGCATAAATGTTTGTTGATCTGCGTAAGAGAGACCACTGTTGGGTATTACCACATATCAGTGTGCCTGTCTTCTCGTAGCGGGTGTCTGAATGTTTCATCTAATCATTAAACGCTGACAGGCTTCACAGAGTAGCGCCACTGATCCCCGTCAGAGGAATACGGGGACTGACTTCATTAGCCCTGTTAGTACTAAGCTGCTTTACCCTCACTCACGCCTGGCTTAACCTGCACAGCGATAAATGCTGAGAGAAGGAAAGATAGGCAGGGGGAAAGAGGGGTGAAACAAGAGGAAAGCAGGGACAAAGGTATTTAAAGAGAGAGGCATTGATGGCAAAGTCAGGTACAGAGGATGAGGATGTGAGAAATGGGAGGGCACAGAGCGTGTGAACCTTGAGTTTTCAGAGGCAGGGGAGGGGATATAGCTCAAAGTGGTGTTTGAACTAAGAGGGATTTATAAATGCAAAATGAGCAAGACAATCAATTAACTTGTGTTGCAATTAATCAATTATTACGCAAGCACATCGACAGCCAAAGTGCTTAACTGAGATTCCAGCGTGAGCCTCCTATGTGTTGAAGAATTAGCATTGACATGCACACATAGGCATCCACACCCATGCAAAAGCTAATTCATGCTCGTGCATATGCATCTAAGCACATAATGATATGCGCGCACATCGTTGTTCTCAGCATATTTCTCCAGTACATTCATCTGGTTACCCTCCTACCAGGACACCCCTCCCCTCTCAACACTCTGTGTTTTTCTCCTGCCAGCAAAGGTTTTTGGCTGGCTTAAGTATGCCCACAGGCCCCTGAGGGACAGCCCATGACGGATGGCACTGCGTGTGACTCCAATTCGATTCAGCCCATTTGATAAATTTATTGCTGGCATTTTGAAAATTAAATTAGAGGGACGTCTCCTAGAGACTGTTTTTCCAGCACAGGTGCCATAAATACACTTCATTTGGCAGTGGAGAGGGAGGAGGAGTGTAAGGGGGTGGAGAGGTGTTGGATAAAGGATGTCACGGTAGGGGGGCAGATAGTTGAGATGTTCCACAGAAGGTGAGAACTAAATAATAAGGTCATATTATAATAAGGTCCTGTATTAATCATGATATTGGTGAGGAACAGTAAAGGTTATTCAACCACAGCCTGAATACTACCTGGAACTAAATACTATGTACTGCAGTTCATTCTACACATGTACTGTAGCATTGTACTCTTTTAACAGATATGAGACCCACATCTCTCATGTTGAATATTAACAGACTGCGACTGTGGGGAGTTGACATTGCCAGTGAGCCCCAATGTTCTGCTTTCTCCATCTTTCATGCTAAGGCACACACAGAAACACACACACTTATATATTAGTTTTTTTTAAGAGATGTGCACACATGAAAACATGGTTTATGTACAATATCTTTGCCTCAAGGCCCCATGGCTCTTCAGTACCGATGGCACTGTCATAGCTGCATTGCCATCTATAACTCAAAGTGTATGAATGATTACGCCAGGTTATTTTTCTCCATGGCACTCTCAATGAGTGGGGCCAAGAGACAGTGAATGTTGTTGTTGATGCTTCTGACTAAATGGATTTGAATTGGACCTAGTGGATGGCCAGGAAAAGAAAGACATACAAACACACAAAAGTCAGACACAGACATGGACACACACAGGCTAACAAAAGTGAACATTCATTCACAGTCAGGGTTGCGTGGCTTTACTTATCTCCCTCTCATTCAGAAACATATGCGAGTGCGGCTGTGGAGGGATGATGTACACCACGCCAGCCTCTGCTTCCCTTCAACATTCATCAGGGAGTGAGGCTCGGGCAACCCACATCACTTACCTTTATAGGCCCATCTGACAGCATCGTACGCTGCATAGTCATCACATACATAGGCCTCACAACGATGTGCGTGTGTGTGAGTGTGTGTGTGTGGGTGAGGGCACACTAAGTGTAACCTGTCACACAGATGTACTCTATCAATGCCCGTTGCGCTGAATCAACCAGCTTCAACAGATCTGAAGCTTTGTAAGGTAAAAATGTCACCATGTCCCCTGCTGTTTAGGTTTTTCAAATATACATGTTGTGCACATTATATCAGATCCAGGTGACAATGAAAATATTTTCACCTGCGTTCTGTTCTGCTCTGGTAAGAGCTCATACAAAACAACACCTAAGTTCTTATAAGCACAGCAGGGAATCAAAGAAAGTTTCAACAAAATCAGTGGGGAGTTCTCCTGACTGATTGTCTGCTCCTGCTTTGCAATCACAGAGCGTGACACACCCTCTGCCATTACTGTATCTCCGCTATGAAGAGTAGAGGGCTGGGACTGCTCGGTGCATACACCTGCAGGCTGCCAACCAGAACAAGACCCCCGGAGCTGTTTAGACAGTTTGACTGTCTGGCCCCATCATCTTACAAAATCAAAACAGCCTACAGGTACATTGTTAAAAACATCTCCCCCTCCTACATCTCCCTGAAGATCCACTATGCAAAACAATCACCTCCTCCAACCTCTCATTAACATACACATGAAAGTGTGGAGGAGTCTAAACAGAACTGTGATTAGTCTTAACATAAGACTTACAGAAAGCCATGCATAAACACAGTCTGTGGGCTGTCTATCATTGCAGGAAAGCAGGATAATTTAGTCTAGGTGTCAGTGGGTGTGAGTGATTGACTTTGTAATCAAACAGATTGTTCAGTAACAGAAACACTGAATGAGTCAATTTCAAATCAACATCAACAACACTATGAAATGTTTTTCATCTCATTAGTAAAAAGTGAGAACGCAGACACCCAAAGCAACACACCCCAATGCCACCCATTTGAAAATGCATGGGGATCCACAGGTGACTGATGGAGTGCTGTCTTACCTTTCTGTGATGACACTGGGGTATCTGTAGATAAAAGAGAGGAGACACACAGAGGAATGTGTTAGGACCTGACAGGCTGCTGTATAGCAGACACATAAAATGCAGGAGATGACAGCCACAGCAGTGATTTGCTGGGAGGGAAACAAGCCACCCAAGAGCATAAACAGACAGGGGGACTCTCATCTCAGACCTGCAACGAATATCCACTTTACCAAACCCATGCATGCTTGGTTGTGCCCGAATATGCAAACCCAAATAGGGACACATACAGCGGGGGTGTTGAGTATTACACACAGATACATGCAGCTTTTTTCTACTACACAAGGAGAGACCAGGTGGAGGCAAAAAGCACCTGAGCAAACACATCGAAGAGAGTCCTCAAGTAGAAAGATGAGAGTCTCCAGACCCCTGAAAAACCCTTGATCTCTTACACAATTTACCCTGAGTGAGCTTTCTAATAAGTAAAAAATAATGCCTTTGAGGTGCAGCCAGACAGAGCAAATCAAATTCTTTCAGTAAGCATTTTAGGTTCTTACTCAGAGCCCACTAGAGACACTTCTGGCCCACAAGGTGTGGATCAAAACATGGGCTGCTTGGGGGGAAGGATGTTCCTCAACATGTTTTTTATACAACACAGAACATTTACAAAAAAAACCCAACTGAAGGAGGTGTGTTGGTGAAGGAGAAAAGTACAGTAAATTTAGCTTATTGTTCTCATAAAATATTTACTAGGACAATGTTTGTAAGCTCCCATGGTTTCATTTTTATTTAATACACTTGTCAAACTGACGGAGTGCAAGAATAAATAAGAAAAGAGAAAAGAAAAGAAATACTATTTTTTTTATATAACTTTGTACTTTCAGCAGTTGAACTCCTATATTTCTCCACTGGCCATGTTCCCAAAAAGCCCAAATGGCCACAGACATGGGAGGGGAATAATTGAATCCGGATGGATTTGTGGTGTGCTGGGCTGAGGAAGTGATAATCCAAAGCTCTGCCTAATTGCCAGAGTAAAGATGGCGCCCATTGTGGGGGTGGCGTCTGTGTTTATCAAGGCAGTGTGGCGTGGGATTGGACTGAGCATTAGGGCTTTACACACTTTTGTTTTTTGAGGTGTTACAGTGGATTTGAGCAAATATTGGCCCTCTGGTTATTACATGGTCTGATTGTCTGTTATGCGACTGTCCATAAGCTCTGCATGTCTTCCCTAATCTGAGAAGAGGCTTCAAATAATTAGTTAGTGAAGCACTCTCACAGCCCAGCAGAGTTAGCCTTATCACTAAAAGAAAAACCTTGGTCCATTTCCTTCTCACCCTAAAGGCTTACAAACTCTCACCACTGTTAAAACCTTTGGGATAGCCGCATATACGATAAAATATTACCCAATGCATCACTGGCTCATTTCCTACATGTTTGCCATTTGTTATGTAAAAGAAAGGCTACAGTATGTCAAATAGAAATGTTCTGGCAAGTGCTAGTATTGCAAGTAGACTGCCTTCTAAAAGTTGAACCCTAACTACGCTACGTAGATGACCAATATGACAAAAATTATGAAACATTTTTAGAAAAACACAGACAAAAAGAGAGAAAAGGAGAGAGAAGTTCACTACCTGTTAGGTCTGTGGTTACTATCATATCTGATTTTGAACGTCTACCTTAGATAATGAAAACATCATATAAATGGGGGAGGGGAAAACCACCTACAAGGAGAATTACTAATTCATTTTTAGTGCTTTAAGCTTAAGCATTTAACATCGGTATATTAACCCATGTAAAAGAAAATATGGTGCTTTTGAGAAGTGTTTGCTAGTTGCTTGCAGTAAATGTCTTAAACCAAACATTTAAACATGACACATCTACAGCTTCAACTTCAGCTTTAGCTGAGAGTCACAACATACCCAAAGTCAAAATGTTTATCAACAGTGTCTGTGCCAGACTACAATCTGTGAATTTACACTTTGTCCCATGTCTGTGAATTAAACAACATTAAAACTATTATGTAACGCTATTGCAAAACCCATTGGATCTGTCAATGTAGTTGAGGATTACAGGAATTATAATGAAAGCCAAAACCACAAGTCTTACAAGTCTGAGCGACTAAGACAGCAACAGTGACAGGTAACTGGTGGACATCAGACAGGCATTTCATTTATTCTAGCACCTCTCATGATTTACATGCACTTAAAGGAGGATTTTTGCAACACATTAAGAGATCAGCAAAAAACTGCTGCTGTAGAATCATTTCTAGTAGTAGTTATTTTAAACTCTACTGTTGAGTATCAGTTTAACTTAATTTGAGTAAAACACAGTACAGTGGATACACTGTACATAACATCGAGTAGATGAAGCTTTCTGGAAAAGAGCTTCCAAAGGCTAAACAAGAATCTGGAGACAACACAACTTAACTAAAATAAAATTTTAATATAACAAGGCATAATCTAAATTATGGATTAATTAATGGCCCCTACGCACAGTTACCTGCAGTAAACAGCAGGGTGCTACACCGTGTGTCACTTTCTCTCTGTGAAAATATTAACACTGTTTTGGTAATGATAAATAATGAACACACATCAGCTTGGTGATAATACATAATCAAAAGAAAGCACTTCTTCTTTCTCCAGAACTTACTGGGTTGGAGCAGAGACACCATGCTGATTGGTGTCAGCCCACATAAATAACTCTGCTGTTTAGGGAGCTGAAGAAAACCTCCATCATTGATTACCGCATTTCTTCCCACCTATCAGTGGCTTATATGGATTTGGAGACTAATTTGCAGTGAATATGTGAGTGGCGTTTTGATGTGCCCATGCACCCACAGCACTACTCTTGTGGGTTTGAGTATTATGTAAAGTAGGCCATATGTCAATACAGGTTTCCCACTGCAAAGTATGAATGCGAGCCTAGTAAAGTTAAGACTGCCCAAAAGCATGCCCGAGGACACTAAAAGCTACATTTTGAAGATACATTTACAAAACTGTTTTGCTTTACGTTTCAGAAACGTAGCCTCTCACTGAAAATGTGGACGAAAGAAAGCGGTAGAGGAAAAGAGAGCAATGGAGAGAAAGACTGACATTAAGAAAATTCATTATTCATTTAGGTAAACATGTACCCTCTTATCGTTAGACTTTAATGTAATATGATTACAGAAAGTAATCTTGAGTTTGAAAGTCAATAGGCAAACATGGACCAAACTATGTAAATTTTAGAGATCCTAATAACCAATCAGGCATCCTTACAGAAAATGTGTGTTGATGTGTATAACATTCATTGCCTATTAAAATTCCATCTATTTGCCCAATGAATAATTTTTTGATTCAATACATATAAAGCCAATAAACAGAGAAGTAGTAAAACATCACAACATGACAAACTGTCAACTTGAAATTGCACTAAATGACATCTTACATTTACTGTGTTCCCACTGAAGCAGATAGGGAAGTTTCTGTGCTTGAATTAGTGAAGTAAGGCCGGCCTATAATGCCACTAACTGACATCCACAAAAAATCTCCAGATCTGAAGAAGGATCATGATTATAAGAAAGAATCATTAATTGTGCTTGCACACAGCCGGCAATTACTGCTAATTCTGCCACCCTGTGATGTTGCATGTTGCCACATGTTGACTGAGACTGAGGGATGACACTGGCCCTGTGGCGCACATCAATTGGAGACCGGCATCACCGAGAGGGTTTATGTCGGCACAATAGTGCTAGCTTATCACACAGGTAACTAATAAAATGTATACAGTTTCATGGCCCATACAAACAATCCAGATCAATTTGCTTCAGATTCTGTTTTTTTAATACCTTTGTTTACAGATGAAGGTGCGTCATATAATTCAGGGTACTCAGACACAAGTTAACTTAACTCCTCCATTGTTTTCCCCGGTGTGGTCCCTGTAGTTGCAATGGACACGCTAATGGGCGATCTAGAAAATCTGAACAACCACCAAAGCGCCAAGCTTGCAACTTCAGCCTCAGTTCAAGCAATTTGAAACACTGAGACAGCCAACATCTCCTGTCACTCTACAGCAGGAGAGTCTGTCTTTGTCTACAGTCGTTTTGATTAGACCCACAGTCTTCTTAGAGAAAAACAAAGACAATTCTCTATCATGTTGAAGTTGCATTTGTATACTCTAATGCTCGCACATGACAAATAACACAAAGGTTGCCAACTGTGCAAAAAGCTATGTTCTAAAAGTTGACAAACACTTTGTACCACTGATGATTTTTAGCATCAGTTGGTTGTCAGCACTTTCTTGCAGTTTGGCACATTGTGTACCATCTGTCACATGTGAGCATCAAAATATAGAACATTGTATGCAAGGCAAGTTTCAACTTGATTGAGAATGCTTTCTCTCTTTGGTGACCCATGAGCCGGTCCTTTAAATGAAGAATTGGCACACCTGCACAAGACTAGATTGAAGCCCTAAACACCATGTTGGGGATTTAACTTTAGTTAATGATGATAATGAGAGCTATCATGAGCCGTGATAAGAGCAGCTTCAAAAATAGAATCTCTCTGCTGATATTTCTTGGGTTTTGCCCTCCTTCTCTCTTTTCCCATCTTCTTCCTCATGTCAACCTTGCCTACTGTCACAAATACTGTGTTACACTTCTCAAGTATGACCCTTGATGTGACGACAGCTGGATAAATGTTGCAGAGCAGCTGTTTGGGAATTAACGGAAACAGAGTTCATTTTCTGATTGCTGCTCTGCAATTTCTAAAGGTTATACAGTTGGATTTCAGAGGTCATCAGATACTCTTGGGTCATTAAACTCAGCACACAAAAGATAATGTGAACACAGAACAAAAACAGTTATGTCAATTGCAAAAACGCGATAAAACCATAGTTTTAGGTTAAAGTAAACTGACAGACTTCCTGTAATGCAGATGGCCTGTTACAGGTGACGAGTAGCCAGGTCTACAGGTGAGACTGTAGATGCATGCTGGCTCCCTGCTGCTGCAAATGTATGCTCAGCATATGTGAGTGTTAAGGAATCTGATCCTTAAAATACACTATACATCCCAGACTGAATTAATTAGACTGCTATTGGAAACCCATCTTCTATTGACCTCTTAAAGTTGTGGCCTTCCAGCAGTCCACTCTGGGAATAGTTTTAATTACAGACAGAAATTGGGTTTGATTTTATCCCAATCATGAAGAAAGGAATCCTTACAACTAATCATCACTTCATCACGACAAATGAAAATGATATCACCACTGGAAGGTGGTGCAAGTGTGCATGTATGAATATATAGTTATTGTGTGAGTATGACACACAAATGTAAGTATATTCATATATGTAGCTGCATTTGCGCTGTGTATAGAATATAGTGTGCAGTAAAGTGTGCAGACTGCAGTGGAAACAAATGTGGCTGTCTTCATATGATTAACAACTATTGATATATCATCTCTATAATGTAATTAGGATAAATTCCAACACTGTAGCTGTCCGTCTCTTAATAACACTCCCGGGTGACAGCCCATCAGTTAAAGTTATGAACGAAAGAAGCCACTATGTGATGGATGGTGACAATAGTCAGTTGTGACCATTGACCTGGATGTTAATGATTCTAGCAGGACTAAGTTATGGTGCAGCTCGTCTCAAATGAGCCAAATAAATCATATCAGGGAATCATATATGATATAGACAGTATTCATGTTTTCTGCTTAAACACCTTAACCAACAATGTTCCTACAACAACACACACGGGTTGTGTTCCATGACTACACTGGAGTACGTTTCCTTTCATTGTTGAGTGGCCAACTTCCACTCGTGGGGATATTACATCCTGAGTGACCATAGTGGATTATTTTCCTCCTCAACGCTTCAGTCAGCACCACTGTTATTCTACCAGGGACAAAAGCTGAGTGGAGGAAACAGGAAAATGTCACCTTTAGCAGGAAGCTCCAAGCTACAGTCCAGATGAAGAGTCACTGACAGAAAAGATCAACTTTTGCGTGTTTAACCGCTGATGGAAGAAACTTCAAGTTGTTGGGATTTAAAAGTTTGGACCATTTGACAAAAATACAGTCTAAAACTGAGCTTCAACTTAGATTATATTCAAACATATATACCACAGGTAATTGCGCTTTGGTGTAGTTAGCACTTTGCAATTTGCAATAGCAAGTTTTTGCAGGACATGCTATTCAGACATTCAAAAATATATTGTCCATGACTTGGAGTATTTGTATTATGTTTTTTCTCTGCTATGTAAAACAATTACATGCCATAATTCATTAAACACATGTTTTAAAAGCACGTGCCTGTGTTCTTTCCACATCAGAAAACAAAAAGACAGAACACAATCCTAGGTTTTAATTAGCTGAGTGTAGCACATGCTCATCTGCTACGTACTGCACAGGGAACGCAGGGAGTGCTGCCTTCTTGCTCATTATGTACTAATGAGTTGTCTATTAATGAAAATGGAAAGCATTTATTTTGTGAGCACAAAGGGTTCAGCTGGATTAATTACTGCACTACAGCAACAAAATGAAAACAGAAAGTGCAGCATCACTCTTGTGTGGCACATTACCCATTAACCAAATGTTATCAGGGCCTGGCGAATGGCGCTGCACAACACAGTAGGAACAGAAACTGTTCGCACAGTCCATTAAAACTCCATGTGAACTGCACTTGACACCTTCTACATACTTTCTGTGATGCATACAGGCTTATTCTCACACATGTCCACTAAAAACATCTTGTCACTGTTACATAAACACTTTGCTAAAAATAAATGATCTTGTATGATCACAAGATAATTTATTTATCACAACACAAGGTTAGAACGAAATTAAGTTAGTAGTCCCTTCATTCTACACACATAGAATATATA
>CM022479.1:21229052-21385713 GCA_011952105.1 Coreoperca whiteheadi
TATATATATATATATATATATATGTCCTACAGTTATTTACATATATACATACACGTATACACTCAGGAAATAATTCAGTGCATTTAATGCGGTATATTTAATGGACATAATGACAGCATTTCACTGGGCATGAATTTACAAAAGCTGTTCTTTGCGGAAAAGAAAATGATTCCATGGTAATTGTATTATTGTGTACCCAAGTGTTGGTATCTACTGTATGTACGTCAACAGGAACAATCTGAAGGGTTAAAAATACTGAATGGAAAAATATAATATTTAGATAACATAAAAAAAATCCAATACTGTCCAGGCAAACTGCTTTTTGGGGGGGAGGTGGGGACGCCTCTTCCTAAATGAATATAGCAGCAAACGTGGCATCCCTGTGATGATAACATAATTTTGTTGTGCTGCATTTCTTTTCAAATGGTGATCAGAATCATTCTAATAGCCCACTAATAGCTTGATATCCCATTGGGCTCTCCTTGGAGAGGTCAGGGGTATGGGGAGTGTGTGGGCTCTGGTAGCCTCAGCAGATGGTTCTTGATCAGATATTACAGTCTGGGCAGCGAGGTCGTCTGGCCATGAGAATTGTGCCTTGCCTGGGGTATAACAACCCCGTCTGAACCTCCGGCTCCAGCTCTGGTTCCAGCGCCAGACGAATAGCTCTGTGTCGCAGCCAGACTGCAGGGACATTGGAGCAGTGACAGACTGCTGTCCTTAAGCCTTGTGACAATCTGGGCAAACCAAACTCAGAAACATGCTTTCTGCTGTAGTTTTCTTTTCCCTCCAGGAATTAGTTTCGCCCTATTTGGGCTGTACGTGATTTGATGACAAATGGTTATGTAATTGCTATCGTTGTCTGTTCTCTCTTGTAAAAAATAATCACACTGATAACCGAAATCCTACTTAGCTGGATTTGAAGAAAAGCTATCCTTTCATTTCCATCACTCACTATCCCTATTGAAGCAATGTCGGGAGGAATGACAAATCATTAAATAACACGAATGCATTTACAAAATCTGTGATTTGAAGCATCAATTGTGTATTAAACGATGGGAGACAGAATAACAAGGAGGATCAAGTCTTTGTTATTAAAATTGAATATTAATCTGCGTGTCAGTGTGTGAATGTCTTTTGTAAAAAATAAGTACGATAAGATAAATCCTACTTGGACAACTCTGAATCATCTATTGGCATTCCTTATTACACCTGCCTCATCTTCCTTTCTCCCCCCTCTGTCGTCAAAGCCGCAGAGAAAGCGAGGTGAATAAACACGACAATTTGAGCTTTATTTATCCTTTCCCCTGTGACAGTGGCAGTCTAAAATGGCAGGGCTTCGGATATGACCTTCAGTTAGAGTGGTTCTTCATCAGTCATCACTGCCACCCACAGATCAGACAGTGGATGAGAAGTAGTGGCACCCTCCATCCTCCTCCCCATCTACTCTCCCCTTTTTAACCTCCCCCACAGCTGTCCACAAGAGTTTTCTCTTTTTTTACTTTTCTGTCCCCCATTTTTATTTTATTTCTCTCCTTAGCCTACCCTTGACCCATCTTTATTTGGTGCCTATTTTCTTGACGCATTTCTCTTCATTACCTCTTCCCATTGTTTCCTCTCTGCATGAGGTACATTCTTGGCAGGTAGCTCATAGAGTAACTGGCTTAAGTGCTGGATCCTTAAAAGAAAAATAATGGATACATTGCATATAATACACTTAAGTGCAAACAATATATCTTGGGAGTGTGAAAATGAAAGTAGATGATTACAAGAATAATGCGAGTGGTCACTGTGGCGTCCTCACTTGTCCGCGGGTCAACCCATTTTGTCAGGTCCACTAACATAACGCCTGATTATGTTACACTACAAAACACGAACTTGTTATTTCTCATTATTTGTGTTGTTGGATCCCCTTTATCTGAGTGAATCAGCCACAATGAGCAGCTAAGCTTTGGTTAGTCTGATTACAGTATTCAAAAGACACAAAAGTTAAGAGTACCCATTAAACATAATGTAGGTATAAAACCCTCATGCTAATACTCCTGAATCAACTCAACAGCATAAACCCTCATTCTGTCCATGGCTTTCATAAATCTAACAGCCTGTCCTCCATCAAAGATATTGTTTGTGTGGAAAACAGTGATGAAGAGTATCCACTCTACCTAATAACAGATATTTTGCAGGTGACACTCTCTTAAAACACTGCTTAATATCCTGAAGGAAATAAAATATTGACATGTGTTTCATAATCAGCACACAGACACATACTGCACATTCTGGCAGAAAGCTTCAAAGTCAAACAAAGACAGCAGCAACAACAAAATGTTTTCATTTACTTGTTGTTATTGTACCAAATGAATGGTAGCCTGGCGAAGATGTAGCCTCCTTCTTTTTTTAACTCTGACGTTCATATTATGATCAGACATTTACCAAGGTCTTTCAAATATTTTGTTTTATTCTCATTCTTATTTTTTTCCCCATGTTTTTTTGGGACAAAAACACTGCCTTTAAGATGATTTTATTTAGATAAAAGGTCAAACTGGATGCTAACACAGCAATGGATGCTCTTCATTTAGTTAGCCATATATATGCTGGAGTGAAAGGATGAAACAGGAGACGAAGCTAGGGAGTCAGTCTCAGACCAAGACAACTGAACTATCTGAAGATTTAACAGCTGTAGGACATTATTTCAGTATCTCGCAATCTCCGAAGGTCATGATGCACTAAATTATTCCACGAAATAATTTCCAATCAAATATTCTCTGGCGCATATGTAACACAAAATAGCTATTATTATTATTATTATTATTATTATTATTTATTGCTTACTACTTCATATACACACATATTCATAAGAAATGCTCTTATTTTCATCCTCGGTGCACAACTCTATAAAACTTTAATAATAAATATTAGGTTGGAGCATGAGACAAAGAATGGCATAGGCCTCAGGCTAGGTTGTGCATCTTCAACCTATTGACTCTGGAATTAAATATAATGCTAATGTTCAACATAAATAGTGTTCTATTCTTGTTATTGTTAACTTATGACAAAAAGCTAAATAAACTACAAGTAAGTGAGGTTTAAAGGTCAATGCTTTTAGCCTGAATGTCAGACTAACAGGCAGTATGAACACATGTAAACAGTTTCAGGAACAGTTATTGTGAATGCATATTAAAAAATAGTGAGTGTGCTTAGGTAATCTGGACAAGTAAAAAATTAACAGCAGAATACGTCAGCGCAAATTTTGCTGCAATCATCCATTAGAACAGCCCTTTATTTTAGGCATGAAGACACATTGAATTATAAAATCTGTATACAAAGCTTTGTTGTGTGTTATTTATTATATATATATATATGTGTATTTTATTAGCAAAATGAATAAAAATGACTCAAAAGTACCTTTATTGTTACTAAAGTATGGTGGGTTAATGTGAAATCATGCAGACTGGAGAAAATGCTTCTTGTAAATGCTGTGTTGAATAGTGCAGCTTTCTGTATAAAGCTCACCAATCCCCTCATAGGGATGACCACCACTAATGAATCCTCAGCCTGTGGATACCACTGTGTAAGAAGCTGTTTTTAAGAAGTTTTTAAAGCTGCTACATTGGTGTTTTGATGATCGTTTTTACACTGAGACAGAGCGAATAGGACGTGTCCAGACATGCTTCCTTCAAGCCCAAAGATAGCAGACAATACCATATTGTCTGTCAGTGTGAAGTCAAGCGAGGCATTTCCACAATCTGTCTATCAAAATGTGACACAAAGTGCAGCTAATACTTCTAGCCAGCATTGTGACTGAGTTTCTATCAACCACTTGTGGATGCACTGTAGCAGAACATGAAAAAACAAACACAGAATAGCCTCAGGGCCAGCCAAAGAGTGGCAGTGCCTGCTACCTGAATCTCTAATTCAGAGCCCAGGACAGCTACCTGGGTTTGAGGAGGGTGAGGAGGCTAAAGGGAGACACTATCCACTCCACGTGCTGCAGCCTATTGGATGTTAAAGCCAGATTTAGTCTTCCTTGTCAAGGTGTTCCAGTGGTCCTGCCATGGTAGATTCTGTCGTAGGAAAGTATTTAGAGTTCTGTGTAGTATTTAACATGATAATGATCCTATCACCACTGCAACATTAACTAAATAGATATTTAGTTATACCTAAAGAAATTAGTGCTTACATGTTTTCACTCACTTTGTGACTTAATACAATTTCCCCACTGCAGGACACAAATAAAGGCTTAACTTACTGATATAAAGCAACAGTGGCAAGGTTTGAACTGGAAATGGCTTTGCACCTAGGTAAAAAAAAATATGTTTGGCCACTGAAAAGGAGACTCTTGGCATATAATTAGAGATGTCCTGAGACTCTACTCTACTGCCCTTTTTCCAACTCAGCCAGCCTGCTGTTGCAAAGCTGGGACAGCTGGGATATATAGTACGAGCATTTTGCTGGATGTACGAGGGGAAATTTTACTTCTGTTTGGACTGCTGCATTTGCCTGTTAGCTTTTGTATCATCATTTTACCAATAAATAACTATTCCTATCTGCACGGCTGTCATGAATGTAAAATGTAAATGAGAAATGCCACAAATGGCAAAAACATTAATTCCGTGAGTAACTTGATGATAGGCCAACATTATTTTGGCTGTTGTCTGGATTGTATGCTCTCTGGAAGCCAGTGTCTGTAGTCGGCCAAAGATCATTTGTGTTTTCTGTAGTTCCAAACACAACAAAAGAGTGATAGGTATAGCTGAAATTTTCCCACAAAATTTGAGCATTTTGAACTAACATTTCTTTCGGGATGAATGAAGTTCTATCTCATCTCATCTTCAGGTTGTAGCTGAGTGTGCACAGGGCAGCTGTTTCATTTAGGTAAATATAAGTGTCGGGTCTGACTTGGTATCGGCAGACACTTAATTTTAATACTAATATTAAAGTGATGGGGCTCGAGGTGAAAAAACTTGACCGGCACATCCTATTCCCAAAGTAATCATGTTTACAGTTCAGTACAGTGCGAATGGCTTTGCTAGATCACAAAACATACATTTGTCTAGCATTACTAAAATTGCT
The DNA here is from genome assembly GCA_011952105.1 of Coreoperca whiteheadi. Classification (NCBI taxonomy): domain Eukaryota; kingdom Metazoa; phylum Chordata; class Actinopteri; order Centrarchiformes; family Sinipercidae; genus Coreoperca; species Coreoperca whiteheadi. The sequence continues at coordinate 21,234,120 of CM022479.1, forward strand.
GGGCCTTTCTTCATGTGGCATCTCTGTAGCATAATTGTATTTTCTTTTTTGAGACGCCCATCAGATCTGACAGTACCTCCAGGGGCCTTTGCAACACCCTGATGCAGAAGAATAAATCTGGCTTTAGACCTGGACACACCTGAGGCCCATCATCTTATCAGTGAAGCCTTAAATTGCCCAGCATGTGGAAAGAATGGTTAGTCAGTTGGAAAGAAAGAGCCAAGCAGACAACAGCTCAACAAGAATAGATCAAGTGAATGAGTCCTGAAACTCAGATGCAACATTTGTGATCTTGGAAAACTGGTGGACCCCTGGTGTTTATTTGGCTCTGACAATCAAATGTTTCTCTCTCTTATTCTCTCTATCCATCCTTACTCAGATACAAAACCAGTGTGCAAGGTTGAAGAGGGAAAAACTATCCTATCACAGTTATTCAATGAGGACTATCTGCTCTCTCTGCTGTCCTCTGCAGGGAGAACTATAGCACTCCCATGGTGACAAGGAATGAGGGAGAAGGATTAAACTGAGATGGTGGGATGGCTAATAGCTATAAAACACTTTGAGGACAACAAAAAGACAGGAAGTTAAGACAACCAAGACATATTTGCCCAGTGGAATGAAGAGTAAGATAAATACAGAGTTGAAGATGAAGGGGGTGAAGTGGGATAGAGGAGAAATGTGGTGATGCAGGGCCAGCCGAGGGATCAGCACACTCTGTCACACCCAACAGGCACCATTGTCAATCACACATACACTCACACATACTTACTACACCATAACGAATAGTACACCCTCACAAAAACAAACATGTAGACACACATACTATCCTTGCATACAAACATTTTACAAGCACATGTGTATGTATGCATGATGTATACCCAAAATACATAGTAATAAACTAACATGTAAAATGGTCATATCTTGTATAAAACAAAAACTAATACATTGGTAGGCTTCAAGGTTTTTAAGATTTCTCTTTTTTATGCACATCTGAAAGTGTGGCAGTATATCGAAGGACAACATATCTATTCTGAATCTCAGCGACCACTGAGGAAAAAGCTGAAATGAAGATATATATTTACTGTGCAAGTATCGGATTGTCTTGAAGGAGTCACAGAGGTAAAAGGAATCATTATTTCAGTTTGCTCCCAGCTCTTTTTCATGGTTTATTGCATTGAACTTTTGATGATACGAGCTGTTTTGAGTCAGTACTTGTGTATGTGTGTATGTCTGTGCAAACACTGGCACAAAGTAACACTCGGCCAAAGTGGTGGAATTAGTGTTATTAGTATTAGTATGACAGATTGTGTTGCAAGTGAGGTTGGTGATGGTGGACATATAAAATTAGAATAATACAATGTTCATGTTAGATTACTTAGAATTATGTTTTAATAGGAGCTGATGGACATAAACTGTGGAAACACATGGCAAAAATGCAAACAAATTCACAGATTTCAGCACTTTAGTATTATAAACTATTACACTCCACTCTTGTTACAAAAAGATAAGCAATATTTGTTGCAATTCATGGTTAAGTTATATTCAGGAAAAGTAACTGCATTTCTTCAGAAAGTAAATCTAACATAAGCTGTGAAGAAATAAACACAAACCTCTTCTAATTGACCTTTGGTACCTTTTTTCATCCCCCTAAGTACAATTTCTACTGGCGAAACCTGCACACTAAACACTAAAATAATATGTACTGCTCCAAAAGCCAAAACACACACAACAGTCTGCCTCCATGGAGTTTTCTGGAAAATCATTTTATTCAGAGCATTAAACCTGTGATCACATGCACATACTAAACCATGCCAGCTTGTCCAGAAGAACAGAGGCAAAGCTTTTAAGCAAATGGCAGTTGTGTAAACTAAAATGGCAATGTTGAAAGTCAATTCAATAATAGCTGAAAGCCATTACAACATTGTCATTAACAAGGTTGCTGGAAATGCAATTAGCCCCCTCACACTGCTCATGGCAACAAGCGGGGAGACGTTTCAATAAAGAAACGAGGAGCGCAGAAAATTGATAGAGGGGCCTGAACGAATGACTCCCTGAAAATACAAAAAACACAAGATATTAGAGAGACTGAACAGATTTTAGGGGAGCTACAGCAAGTTCAATTCAACAACTGATATATGACAGAGGAGAGAGCAGCCTACAATAGCTATCAATTTTCTCAATATTGAACTATTTTACTTTGCTGCTGCTAAAGCTAAATCCCGTTGTCCCCAAAGCTGGACACAGAAGCACAACAAACCCTTTGATTAGCCCCAACAACAAAACATCATCCAAATCCTGGGCTGCAATAATCAATTTCAAAACACACTGGGCTGTTTGACCCGAGACCAAAAAAGAAAATGAAGCTCAAAGTTTATCGGTTTGTGAACAGCATGCAACTAAAGGCTTACTAGTGCAAAAAAATATATAAGAAAGAATATAGCAAGACAGACAGAGCCAGATGGCAGATCATTTTTAACAGTGACTTAATTTTTCAGGTTTCTTGGGCTATTCATTTGACTTCCACAGAGGCACAACTTCTGCTGTTGTGTAAATATATTTAGGCATTGAAGGCCCTTAGATGCTGTGAGACTGCATTTGTTGAGATGTTAGTGAAGGAGGATGAGGTCGCGGCTAAATGAATGATAGGCATCACTGTCACACAGCAGACTTCCAGCAGGTCTCCTTAGAGATAAGAACCAGCTGTCTATCCCCACTACACTGTTGTCAAGGTCGCAACTCTTCTTATTATGGAACAGCCACGGCTCCTCCAAGCTAATTCTGAATCACAAAACTGTTGTAATGTAAGAAATAATTAATAATGACTATTATTAATAGTGACTCTTTTAGAAATCACAATAATAATTTTTACATCAGCAATAAGAACGGAGATCTCATGGGTGTAGTTATTAACACTTTTACATTCACATTACACCATTTACACAGTATTCTGACTTAAATGTATCAAGGCAATCCATTGCTTTTGTCTGTGGCTGCCTTCCCTTGTCATCTTGAGTCTGTACATAGTAATGCATTGTATGACTACTACTGTTCTCTGTTGCTGGCTGACCTGAGAAGTTAAATACTAACTACTAACATGATAATAAAATGTAACTACTTTTCTCAAGACCTACAGTCTGCTCTTGACTAAAGTTCTGCTACTTGATGATCTATTCATTGTGCAATATATTTTGTTTTGGTCAATGACAGAATAAACAAACATAAAACTTGTATTACTACACTTATCTAAAGACTACTTTATAAACCTAACACAACATCTTGGCTATATTGATATAGATAATTACCTTATCTACACACTATAGATAAGGTAATTACATTAAAGGGGAACTGTTACCAAAGATGGCTCGGTTACCAATCAAAACTGTCTATGCTTAACTGTTGACAAACAGGAAGATGCATAAATGATGACAGACACCCAGTGCACCACAGAACTGGTATTTATCAAGGAGCTATTAGTAGTATCTATAGAATCTGTAGAATCTCTAGTTTTAGGAGATGCTTCAAACTTCACCTAACAAACGTAAACCGTTAGCTTCTGACAGACAGTAATGTTTTTAGTCCCATTTTACTTTACTTCTTAGAACTTTTTTATACTGTACAGTGTCCTTGGGTTTGTGAAATGGCTTTCAAATTCAGATTTATTTCATTATGATTATTGTAACACTCAAAGTATTATGAATAGTTACTTTACCATCTTTTTATTTTTTTATCTCATAGGCTATTCTATCTTTTATGGCTAGGGCTCTTATTGCTGAGCTGGTTTGTTTTCTTGTCCAACACATTTCATTTTACCACACACACAAAGAGGAGAGAGGTCACAGCAGTCTGGATGAAGTGTGGCTAAAGAAAGGAAATATTACTACACCGATTTTGTTTTAAACAGAAAAATACAAACCATGACTTTACACCTTCTGCATTCAGGTTTCTCTCTTTCACCGAACTAAGAGCAGCTTAATTGCCTCATTAACTCATCTTAAAACACATTTCATTCAAACTTTACAGAAGCAAAATAAAATATCACCAAAATCCTCTTGGTTAGTGTTTTTTATTCCAACAATCGCCAACTCTGGTTCGGTCAAAATAAATCTTTACAGTTAATCACAGAGTGAGAATGTGAAAATATTCTGGCTCTCTAGCTGTTTCTCCTGCTGTCTCTTTGTGCTGCTGCATGAGAGTCCGTCACTGAGCAGCGGCTCTCACTCATTTTTCAGAGGCATATAATTAAATTGGCTAAATAAAATAAAACAAATCGGCCCAAAACAAGACTAGGCTTGTTTGGTGTCAATAGCACAACAACTATCATTGCTAACGGTTTAGCGGCTACAGTGCGATACAGAGTAGGTTAGATGTAGACAGTCTATACCGGTAACTTGTGCTCTGCTCATATCATGTTCATGTAACTTGGACTCATACCGACATTTATAGACATTTTCCTAACTCAGCATTGGGGGGTTGTTTGTGCCACTGTGAAGAATTGACAGACTTGTCTTGCCCAGGCCTAGCGATGCCCATAAAGTAATGTGAAATAACACTTGTTCATAAAGAGTGTTTTTACTGTATAGTATTTAGCGGTGTGTTGTTCTTGCAGGTGTGTGTGTGTGTGTGTGTGTGGGGGGGGGGGGGTCGAGATGATATCCCAGTGCACCAATAAGGCAGCAGACGGGAGGGTAATGAGGAGGCAAATATGATTAAAACCATCTCCATAGGCTGCCTTGGACATGCCATTAACCCAGCGGACACTCCTCATGCCTAATCCATCACACTGCTTAGATCCCACTGAGAGCAAGGAGAGAAACGACTGTTTGTTACAACACCCTCAAACCTCCAATCTCTCCTCTCTAAAACATTAGTAACACTCCAGGAGGCTCACTCTTTATTAAAGAGCTGCCACTGAAGCCCCTGAGCGGGGGTCTGGTGGTACAGGGTTGGTGACATCCTGGGTAAAAACTGTGACATCATACAAATCTATGTGGGGAGTAAAAGCCCGTCTCAAACGACTTCACAAGAACAAGCTTACTTCTAACTATTAACAATCACAAACCAAAACGTAGCTGTAGTAGTGTCAGTATAAGAATGACAGTCCTTGTAACATACAGTAGCTGGCATCTCCAACCACAGACCTTCAGTGAAGTGAAGGCAAAAATCATATGCTCAAATTCTGTTTGGGAAATAAAGCAAGAAACATTTGTCTAATGATAGAGATTCTCTGCCAAGACACCTTAGTGTGCAAAACAGTGTGTGCCAGAAACAATAAATTACACAGAAAATTATCATGAGTTAACAAAGCAAGATCATCTCATCAGCCCCCCCATAAACTGCTTCTACTGCCAGATAAAAACACTGGACATCAGCATACTGTATTACTTCAAACGATTTACCTGTCTCTCTAGTATACACATTTAAACAAAGCTGATATGGTGTAAGAGATGTGTACTGTACCATGCTTACGTCTAATGTTGATCTATTTTTCTCTAGGAAATGTTCAATAGACTACTTTAGCTATTGGGGATAATGCTGATGTAGATGTAATCTCATGTACTCTTGTCCACAGCCCCGTTTAATGCATCCTCTATACCAGAAACTCCTGCAGTCAGATACTGAAACACCCCTATATAATCCCCTAAAGACAGAAGAATAATGGAGAATCCACAGGCAGCTCACTGTTGAGCAGAACATGTTGGATTGTTGTGCAAAGTCTGTAGGATAATTATCAGCAGGAAGCATAGCCTGTGGAGAAATAAGGCATCTTGTGCCCTAGGCCCTTTAAATGAGAGCTGCAGACCAGCTGAAAGATGCTGATGCCTCTCTTTACCGAGGAAACGAGAGGCAGTTCCATTAAATGAATAAGGACTCCAGGTCTGCACAATTTGGGTGGAACATAGGTGTAAGAGTGCTGCATGAATGAACAACTAGAGAAAGAGGGTATACTGTATATGATACAGAATTACAGATCAACCACATTACAGCATTACTGAGAGGTACATTAAGAATTTATTTGTATTTACTGTATGTATAGAGTTTATTAATGCCCACTGTCTGTTGATTCATAAAATGAGTACTGAGTGCATTTGCAGCGGTACAGTGTATAACAATCCGGAAGCATTTCCGAATACTGTAAATGGTCAGAATACGAGAGCAGCACATATCTTTATGTTCTTCTGTTACAGTATGTCTTGTGCTGAAAGATATTCTACTATGTGAAAGCTAAGGTTCAACACACTAAAGCAAACATCTGTGATACAAACTTCTCAGATACATCTAAGATTTTAATGTAAAGGTCTAATGGTTAATGATGGCCATTTTATTGTACTACTAATAATTAAAGGTCACTAGATTTATACTTTGATTTTGAGTGTGTTGAATTAGTTTTTTTTTTTACTTGATACAATACATTCAGTATGGTTGTGACAAGATTCAGGAGCACTGTCCTTTTTGTTTTTGCTTTTTTCAATTTATGACAGACCTGCCTGTGTCCGTGAAGCATGGACACACAGTGTTTGACTTGTAGGTGTATCCTTTTAAAGAAATGCAAAATCAAATGGCAATCTGAGTCCTTACCCAGTTCAAGCCATGCTGAGTCCAGAAGCATGCAATCCCTGCCCTGAAGAATACGATGGATAACACCCTATCAGCATCGCTGGTGTATAACCATCTGCCAAAACATGTAAACACACTGAACAGTAGATATATTCCAATATTCCAATTATATATCAATATTCCAGTCGCTTGACGCAGATAAGGGACTGTCACAAAGCCATAAAGGCAGCCATTACTGCACCTTCCATTATAGATACAGTAACATTATAGTATAGTAATGTACATAAAACACAACGAAGTTCATAACACCTTACAACCTTTAATGTAAAACGGATAGAGCATTTTAAAGCAATTGTTAAACCTGACCTTAAAAAGTATTATACTCTCTTTCCCACTCTTCAGTGGTATGTATAGAGCGGGACTAGAGGATTGAATATCTCTATATGCTGATGACCTTTTACTATATGTTACAGACCAAGGTAATTGTTTAGACAATATTTTACAAATCTTGACAACTGTATAACTGCTCATATTCGAGCTATAACTTAAACATAGTAACGTCTGTCGTCTTGTTGTCCCAAATACAAAGAGAGAACAACTGGGTTGTTGGCTAAATATTTGGAAACAATTCAGCCAACATTTCAAACTTTCTGACCCCGCCCCATGCAGCCCCATTTGTAATAACCACTTGTTTCTTCCCTTTCTTCCACTTTGTGGAGAGAGAGAGACCTGACTCATTTCTCAGATTTATATTTGGAAGGCTCATTTGCCCCTTTTAATGATCTTCGGGTTAAATATAATTTAGCCCACCTGTTTAGGTATTTTCAAGTGTGTGATTATGCTTGAGCTAATTTTGCTTTGGAGTATTTTTGGAGTACCCTTTATACCAGCCAGGCTCACTAAGAAAAATTTTGATGTTGTTGCTTTTGCCTCACTAATAACCTGTCGACGTAGATGTATGCCAAAAGATGGCAGCCTATTATCTCATATGTAAATACTCTTACCTCTCTAGACTCCATCTTATTCTCATACAATCTTTGTGTCCTTATTGTACATCCTCCCCTATTTTATTTCTATTCTATTTACTTTTTTTGGGTCTTTTATTTATTTTATTTAGCTTTCTGTATGCAAGTTTTCTCTTTGAGCGTTTTGGGTTCCCACATCAACAACTTTGAAAAACAGACAAACTTTGTATTCATCATTGTTTAACACTGGTTTACAATAGAAATATATGTTAAAAAAAGTATTATACTCGTTCTTTTAATGTATTTTAACTGAGAAGTTATGAGACACCAAAACTTGAAGCTATTTTTTTATATAATAAACATTTTAGATGGCAAAATGCTGGTATCTAAACTGTTTTTTTTTGTCAATTTTACATGCTGAAGGTTAATAAATTTGAAATGAATCTCACTGGTTCCTTCCACAAAAAATTTCAATTTACAGTAATTGTCAAGGATTGTGTTGACAAAAGGGAACAGGGAAAAGGACCCAAACGCAGACAGCTCTTGGAGGATGACTAGAATGTTTATTTCCTGATTACAGGCAGGCTGGCAGGCAGGCAGGTAGGCAGGTAAGCTGGCAGATACACAGGTTGTAGGCAGGCATAAATCCAAAATAAACAGGCAGACAGATCCAACACAGTAATAATGACAAACCAACCAAGAACAAAGGAAAACTACAACTTAAATACACTCAGGTAGGGCAGGATTACAAGACACAGGTGAATCAGATCACCCAGGTTAAAACAATCAGGGCACTCAAAGGCAGGAAGCAAAACTGACAAACATTTTCTGTCAGTGTGATTGATTATGAAAAATATTAAGAGATATTTAATTATGGTGACGCACAATACAGTCCATCAGCTGATAGCAGAAGGTGTCAAGTAGTCAACCAAAGAAAATCTTGATCGATGGGGTAAAATAATCTGCACGTTATCTCTGGATTAACTAAATTGGCTACCGTGCACTCTCTACCTGTTAGCTTAGGCCTAAATGGGCACCAATCAGTTACAGTTACACAACGTTTCAAGCAAATTAATTCCTGCAGTTTGACCATTTATTTTTCACACATACTATCAAGTATGTAAATCAAGTACATTTACATACAGCAGCAACAAACCCACACACACACACCAGCAAGGGTCATGGAGAATGGGCTCCCATATAAAGCTAGCTGAGCTAGTGCTGCAGTATACAGTTCCACAAAATGCAAAATGAAATAAACAGTTACTGGCAGGCAACCTACTACTCTCATTATTTAGTTGGCTTCAAATAAGGCTTAACACTCACTGTTTCTCTTGCCTGTCCCTCAATATTACAATATAGCCCCTTGTGGCTGGCTGCGATCAAGATTTTTTTGCTTCGCTTTTGGGAAGCTCTCATGTTGTTCATCTTTATATACAGTCTATGGAATAGCCACATTAGCTGCGCAACGTGCTAATGCCAAGTTCAACAGGGTAACCTACAAAATATACACAAAAACAACATGAAACATGGCAAAACGTACAGCTCTAATATTTGAAGTTGGGTCACGGAAAGCCAGTATCGATCTATCATTGAGCTTGAACCATTACTGGCCCTCGTTAAGAAAGCAGTCCATAGTAAAATGCACACACATGTTACCATCAAAAATAAACTTTATCCACTTTGCTCTACTGTCCTCTGAGGCTGAGAGCCAATGTAGCGATTTGTGCTGGTTCTTTAATATGGTGTCAATTTGTTTGGAGCTGAGTAAATGTTTAGTAAGTTAGGCATAGCAGTCTCCATTTGGTTGGGTAAGTTCAAAATTGTGAAAACCGGGGTAATAGTTATAACCAATTAAACCATACAATTATTAAAACAGAAACATTTATTGAGTAGAATATATATGAATATTATTATATTCATTATCAGTGTTATTTTCAACACAATATAGCCTATCACTCAAATTAAAATACACCTCCCACCCCAGAAATAGTCGATTAAGAAGCCCTTTCTCCTTATAAAAGTAACACCAGCGATTTTCCAACCAATGAGAATTTGGTCGGACAAGAGCATCAACCAAAACATTAAACAATCGAGGAAGATGGTGGGGCTAAAGATTGACCACTCTGTTTACATAGCCACAGGAAATGGGATTTTTCTTTTTTAACACACTGTACTGGAAAGTTCTCTGATCCAAGTTTGGATTTCATGTCTTGTTCTGTGTTTGATGGGGAGATAGTAAGAAGGGGTTTGTTTTACATCTACTTCTGGAACAAGAGCCATATGTTTGATTTGGTCCAGATATCCTTCCTTCATGTAAGAGTTTTATAATTCAATTTTTACTGCCCAATGATGACAAGCCAAGTATTTCACCTTGTGTGGATCTTATGCCAACACCGGGCCAAGTTTCCCACCGAAAATATTTAGCGGGTTGAGCATGTGTGTTGCATTAGGGCTCTCCCAGGGGCAAGTCAGTTTAGCTGGGACACAGAGAGAGATGAGAGCCAGATAAGTACAAGACCTTAATATTTTATGACACCCAAGGATGCTTTCATCTCCTCTGCACTGACTCACGCAAAATATAAACACTCACGCATGGAACACAGAAGCATATGTGCTCATACAAACACACACACACACACACACACACACACACACACACGCACGCAAGTTACAATTGAATCATTTCAGTGAAGCATTGCATTGCTTGTCCAACCAAGCATATCTCCCCATCTCTTTTTCTATTTCTTTTCTTCACTTGGAAGAAATTTCAATTTTATGTGTGTCCTCACCACTACTCTGTCTACTTTGGGGCAGCACTGTCTGTACTTCCTGATTCTGTTTCCATAGTGACTGCAACAGAACATTTCCTCTGCAGTGATGGATTCTAAACTAACATAGCAGCCATGATGACACGGAGATCAACTCTGCTGACAGCAGTGATAACTTTCTCCTCCTGAACCTAAAATTCCCTCTCCCTTCAGCCATTTTCTCATTCCACACGTATATTCATTTACATGTAAACATTTCTAGCACTGATGGATATGGAACTTATACACTGAACTGTAGTGCATGTCAGCAGGTGGTAAAATATCTAGTTACAGGCAAGAGTATAATCATCAGGCTTTCTGGGGTGCCATCAAAACTGCAAGTGACAGGAAAATGGAGTCTACTCATGAGTCAAAAAATGCAACATGCACAGCAATAAATAATTCTAATCCGTAGCTATGCAAGGAAAGCAATAAATCCAAAGAAGATTTTTTCTCATAAACCTGTTCTTTTGGAATAGATTTACAGCTCAATACAGTAAATGCTATAAGACATATTGACATTTACATGCAGCACCTTTCTTCACCTACAACAACAGACCCCTGGATGACCTATATGCTATTTGTTGGCAGCCTAATGAATTAGCCATTATTAATTATTTCTTGAGAGTTGGAACAGGTACAGCACAACTGCATGCTGCAGGGCACTAATGGGAAGACTCAACTCCACTTTCCTGTGCCTGTTCCTTTTGAAGTGGTAATGGGCTTAAGGTGCGTGTAATTTCTTGCAGATAGCACATGTGGGAGAGGGCCACACCTGGGCATACAGGATAAGGAAGTGGGACTCAGGGCTCTCCCAAGGCCACTGCTCACCATCCCTGCTATCATGTGGCTGATAAAGGAGCAGGTGTGGCACTGAAGTAGGATACTGATAATACTATCAGAAGGGGTGTCCTTTAAACCATGACTAGAGGAACTGCCTGAACACTGAAGCTGGGATATGTTGAGTTAACAGCTGGGTTGATTAGAGCAACCAGTGACTGGAGTTGAATGGGGGAATAAACTGGAATCTTATCTTATCTAATGTGTAGCTTCACAGGATTCTAGAGAGGCGAAGTTTAAAAGCATGTTGCATATAGCGAACTCATGAAAATGTTTCAATGCATGGAGCATGGGAATGATACCTTAGATCCTGTGCACTGCAGAGTAAACCTGTGGTTTATAATTTTTCCTGCCAACACATAATTTATGGGAGACACAGCGATGCATTGCCTTGAAAGTCTGACACCAAATTATAGATTATTCAGAATTTTCTCCATGTATTCTAAGGTATACCAGGATGGCACAGTGTGGTTGAGTACCAAGGCACTTCATAAAACTACACCATGCATAGTAGAAATTCCAGTATGCACTACAGAGTGTGCAGTGAAGGTTTAGGGGTATGTAGGTGGCTAGGAGGATGGATGGCAGCCTCTGTGTCCTCTAAAGTCTCCTGGTGTAGGCCAGAGCTGAGTTCACCTTCATCTATCAGCAGCATCGCTGTGACCACTATAACTCATCTTCACCTACACAACAAGATATGGAGGGTGAATGTGGTGGAGAGAGAGGATGGAAATTGGAAAAAAATAAAGGGGGAGAGAGTGGGGTAGCAGATCATTGGAGCCCTCGCTTGAATACTATCAATGTTAGTTTTTGTATAAAATAGGTGTGTACTCACTGTTTCTCATGAAGACATAAAAAAGTATGAACAAACAGTCACACAAACACAGCTAGTATAGGCACACACTCACACAAATGTTAAGAGTCATATACAGAAACACACACACATATACACACACAGGCAGGGTGTGTCACAGGCTGGCTCTATTGGATTACTTGAGGACATACTGTCTGCCTTTATTGCAGAGGTCCTTGTCGATTAAAGTTGCTGATAAATTGATTATGCCTCAAGGCCACCTGCTGGGCGCCGTCTGGCAACAATCAGGCTCAATAGCAAATCAATATTGCATAAACAGGTTATCATAGCCCATATTGACCTTATCAAGGTATATGGAGATAAAGATCACAGCTCAAAATATGGTCAACCAAAAAAAGGACAGGGTTAAACCTGTCTCTTTGTATCAACGCCTAAATAAACAACTAAAGGAACCCAAAGGCTTTGCCCACAATGACAATTCACCATGTGTTATGGCTTTGAGACGGAGATATTGTGTTGATGCATGTGTGTGTGTGTGTGTGTGTGTGTGTGTGTGTGTGTGTGTGTGTGTGTGTGCGTGTGTGTGTCTTTCTGTCCGAGCAGGTGTTCCCCATCTCCTGAGGAGTGTTCTACATACAGTCACCTTGGGCTGTGTCTGTCCTGGTAGTGAACAGAGAGCACTGGGACGAGCTGACTGGCTAACTGGGGGATTCCTGCTTATTCACAGCGACAAGGATGCAGAAAGAAGTAGCGAGAGAGAAAGACAGACATAGGGAGAAAGGGAGGGAGAGGAAGACAGCTAGTGAAAGGGGCAGAGACAGACACAGAAGCAGAAACATAAAAGGAAGAGGGTGACGGAGAAGAGGATTTTAGAGGAAGACAGAGGGGAAATACACTGCAGAGAGAGGGAAAACACCAACCAAGTACCTTACTTTCAGGTTGCCAGAGAGGACATCTTAAACAACGATGGCTACCTGTCAATATTTTGATGTAGTATGTTTGTGCCTATGTCTATTGGAGAGCATGGTGCAGTGGCATATTATGAAACCGTGGCAACAAAAAAATGAACAGAATAAAAAAAATAGAATAAGAAGGGCACAGTGGACAGACAGAGGGATTGAAGGGTCTCTGTCCCTGTCTCCAACTTTCACCCTCCTCAGCAGATACTGTCAGATGAGAGCAGGGAGCAGGGCTGTGAGTGAAAGTGGTTAGTGGAGCAGAAAGATGAACAGGGGAAGCGAGAGGGACGGAAAGCACTGCAAAGAAAATGTCCACCTTAACAACTCATTTAGCCTCACATACATTTTTAAATCTGTCGTAAATCCTATTTTAATTAAGGGAAGCGAAACCTTGCTGCTGATAATTCCACACAATGCAGTTTTATTTGATTTCAGATTTTCTCCTACAAAACAAGTGTGAATATCCAAAGGCCAAAACTAAAACGAGTGGAGTTGTGTTGTACCAACTAAAATTATCTTAGTTATTTTCTAATCTTTTAATCTAAAAGACTCAATTCTAAAAAGATCTGAATTCAAAATAAAGGTGACCAAAAACAAGAGAAGAGGGTCACAGATTGGAGCAAGTGGGGCTACAAGAAACAGAAGAAAAGAGCAAAGCAGGACGGGGCAGAGTGGAATTGGCGGGGAGAGGGGGTCCATTTTCATGCAGTGTAGGGATTAGGGCCATGACACCAATCCAAACAAAGCTTAAGACTAGAAAAGGGAGTTAATGGAGCACAGACAGAAAGGCGAGTTGGTGTATACAGTCATACATGCATGCACACACACACATCTGCCACTTGGAGTGACACACAATAGTTGCTTTGGGTCATGAGAATGAGGAAAGAAAGGGGAAGAATGGGGAGGGGAAGGTCGAAAGAAAAGGTCAAGCATGGAAGGATACAGAAAAATCCGAGATCAATGAGAGAAATCGGACATTAGGATGTATATCATTGTAATAGAGAGAGGCTGGTGAGAGAGTGAACACGTCAAAGCCCACTGGTGGCTATCCGTGTGCAAACACAAAAAAGTATGCAACAACAGCTTGCTTAAGTGCATCCCCTTATGTCTTCAACGTGTGATTGGGTCTTTGAAGCTGTGATGATGAGTGATGAAATGATAAGGTTGGCCCCTGAGATATCCGCTCTCACAAAGAAGGGTGTTTCTGAAGATGCAGAGATACAGCAGTCGTCCAAAGAGCGAAGATGCGCGTGGGGAGATAACAGCTAAACAGAGAAGATTGCCCCCTTATCACGTTTCTGAAGGGTGAGAGATGAGAGCCCGTGTCTCTGTGGCGAGGAGACCTATCTGCTCAATAGTATCTATGAATACGGACACACCTGTCCTGTGATGTCCTCTCTATTCTTGATCTTTCACTTCCAAGTGTCTCTGTAGTGTTCTTAGATAGATATGGGACCACTACAACATTTTATCTCAGTGCTTAGACAACCAATGGTGTCATCTTACAGGCACTATGTGGTGTTTTAAAAAATGCTAAGTGAACAGGATGGCCTGTTCAAGTGGATTGGTCTGCCAAAGCCAACTGTTAATGTATTTGTGTGTTCTATTTCTTTAACCTCTCTCCCCATTTCTACATAAGTTAGTGCACCTCAAAAAAACTGTCTAAATTCACCCTCGACTATGAAATGACAGCTATAAAAGCAATGTCCTTTGCCTTGGGTGGAATTTAATGCCACATACCATATGAGCCACTAGTGAATGCCCGAGTTGTGCCATCTAGAAGAAATACCTTCTCCCTCTTCACTGGAATGCAATACAAAAAAACATGCGTTTTTTTATTTCATTCCCATTTCCATTAAAACTGACATTTCATCTAAACTGAACCCTCCAGGGGAAACTAAGAGCTAGGGTGGATATGTAGCAATAAAGATCTGTGTGTGGGTCTGTGTGTGACCATATACATTTGTGTGTCTGTGTTCTGCATGCATGCCAGTGTTGTTTTTAGTCTGTATCTGGGCTAGATGGGTGAAGATGATGACCTGAATGTGTATGTAGGCAAATGTTTGTACGTGTGTATGGCTGTGTGATATAATGTTTTTTAAAGGCATCATGAGCTAGAGTCTAAGCGCATGTAAGAGCCTGTGCGAGTGCCCTTGGGCCTCACAACCCATCCTGTTCTTCCCCTGGATCAAGAGAAATGTCATTATTTGTAGCCATCAGTGAGAAATCAATGCAATTACATTTTGAATCTCCATTCTGCTCTTGCCTATAATGCATAATTTGCAAAGTCATAAACGACATTATCACACACTCCCTCCAGAGCTCACCTCTCTTAACCCTTCATTGTGTGATCTCTTTTGATAGAAAATTAATTATTCTGTTTAATGTGGTGGCTTGTGAGCTCGTTCGGCTTTACCACACAGTGATGGAGTCTAGGGATCTGGAACTATGATAACACGGTCAAGGAAACGCTTTTGTGCTTTCATTCTACCATGGGAGAATGAGTGACAGGGGTAGAAATGCAAAAAATATACACCCTACCTCATGCTTAGACATGCACATACATTCAGACTACTACAGAATGTGGAACTAGATGGGGATGAGCGCAGTGGCATTATAACACAATGAGACATACTTCTTTTAGCTTTAAGCAAGAAAAGCTCAATCTGTAGTTAATCCTCACAAACACCCTGGAGTTTGTTGGGGGCCACTGTGTAGAGACACAATAGAGACATGCCTTCTCTATATACCTGAGGATAGTATCAGTGGAAGCTAATTTTGAAATAATGGAATTATTCAACTAAAGCTTATATGACAGTGCCCAAGCTCTGACCTCTCTGCTGCTCTGATTAGTTTTGGAGCAGAATGGGAAAAAAATAGATATACTGACAAGCAATACAGAGAGGGAAATATTTATGTGGACATTCCGGCACACTCAAACAGTAATTAATCATGAAAAACATAACAATCAACTAGTTGTGCATATCATTGCTGATTTGAATTATATGTCCTTGTCTCCTTATCCCACCCACTCATTTATAGCATTTGTGAATACATACAGAAGACAATGAACTGCATGGGATTCATAAAGTATATTAAAAAAAAGAAAAATGTAATGTATAATGACATTGCCCATCACTGCTTTTGCTAAATAAAAAAATCCCATTTAAATTCTAGCTACAGAAAAATGTTTTGGACTTTCGGCCTTTTGTTGAATTGAACATGAAGATTCTGAAAGGAAATATAAACTGAAATGGGTTTTTGCTTGTCTAACTGTAAACTGTGAAACTGAGGTGACACAGTGAGTGTGATTTTACAATCTGATGGAAACCCCATACAGAAGATGGAAGCAGATAAAAGTATCAATCAATAAACGAGGAAACTGAGGCAAACCTTATTTAGTGTGGCGGCAAAACTTTGTCACTGCTTGTCACGCTGCAACCAGCCATGCCCATCAGATCTTTTTATTTTTGAGAGAATGAAGATGTATTGTGGCAAAAGACCAGTTTATTTCTCTACCATTGTCTGGAAATGAAAAGGAAAGCTATGAGTTTTTACAACACCACCCATTCCTCTAGCCCCCATCACTAATAGATTTCATGAAAACTGAATATGGTGTGGAAAACTATGCTGTACTATGCAAAATTCTTAATTAGATAAAACTGATGAGGTGCTCAGCTCAAAATAACTCAAAGTATAACTGCCAGGTAAAGTCAAAACAAAATACAAATAAGTAGGCAGAATACAGTGTAGCAATGTGAAGCAAGAACAATAATCCCTTAAAGTATTTCCATTAAAAATGCAGATACAAACGACCTCAGAAGCTTTATCCATATAATTTGTGATACTTACAATGTTAAAAAACATAATCATTAACTGGCCATGCACATTGTGAGCTTTCAGGTCTTGTGTCAAAGTGAATATCCTGGCATTTGTTCACAACGCTGATATTGACAGCAATTTGACAACCAGCATGCACTGCAACTTTTGTGTCATTGCCAAGTACCATATGCAGTCCACCGAAATGATCACTATCTTCCCAAATCTTTCTCTTGTCAGCAGAGAACAAATGTGACAGAAAGTAAGAAAAGTCTATGACAGCATCCTTGTACATGTCACATGGCTGACTGCATCACCCTCCAAGGGTACATGGTCCCAAGGCCTCGCAAGAACCACAGCATACAGTTTGCATTTTATCTTGTGGCAAACAGATCTTCCACTTTCCCAAACAGAGTCCAGATGGGGTTCACCTCCTCATCTAGCAAGGGACTGCCTCTTGACAAGAAGTCAGTCTGTGTCCCCAAGCCAGAGTCTTGAGACAGTGAAGACAAGCAAAAATACACTTCAAGATCCACAACTGACACATCTCTTTATGAAACCCGCCCTATTATGGGCCTCCATTCTCACTAAAGGACTAACAGGATCAGTAGGTCGACATGTTCTTGTTCCCTCCAAGGGCTACACATTTATTGCTGACTTCATGAGGAAACGCCCCACCTGCACTTTGCAGGAAATCTATGACACTGTTAGGGAAGAGGTTTTTTCAGTTTTTGTGTTAAGTGTCTGGAGATCGCCCAGTGGTTCATCTTGATTAAAATGGATGTGATTGTCTGCTGCTGGTACTGTAGATCTACAAGTTGCCTGATAAACCACCTTGTCAAGCATCTCATGTGAAGATGCCCCAGTGGAGCCAGAAGGTGCAATGAGGCCAAGGAGTCACATTATGGTGAACACTCAGTTGCCCTGCCTGGTTGTACTCATTGAGCCATCGCCATAACTAACATTTTTCTGAAAATTAGCGTGGTAAAGTTGAGGAGATAGACACATAGATAAAGAGCAAAAAGCTGATTCTAAATCTTGATTAGACAGTTCACAAATGAGGTTGGTTCTCCTGATCTGTGCTATGGTTTACATTCTATTAGTATCACTGACCCGTCCTCGTGTACTAGTAAAAACTAACCATTGAAAACAAGAACTATGAAAAAAATGTATTGTGTTTTTTGTCAATAAATAAAAACAAAACAATGATGTGAGAGACAGACGACTGGACAAATGAACTAATTAGGGTTTTAATTGTCTTATTCCACCACCTGCATGAATCACCCACTGAATCATGCCGAGCTCCCTGATTGGTAAAACAGTATCCACTGCCGCCCTCTGTACAGAAGTTTAGCTGCTTGACCTGTTGCACTACAGGAAATAAGAAGGATCGTGCATTCAGAAACATTATGTCTCTGTCAGTAATGTTATCTGATGTTCTTGGAAGAAACAGATGTACAGACTAAATTCATCTACAGACCATAAGTGGCAACAAAACAGCTGAGAGAGACTATAAAAACATGCAGATTTAAATCCAGTTTGTAATTGCTCTGATCAATATTCACTTATTACCCCACATCAGACACGTGAAATCATGTCCTTTTGTTGGGCAGAGTGCAGGGAAAAAAAACGTAATGTGACCATACCCTAAGACTAAATCAAAATCAAAATCAGGTCCCAAAATGTAACACTGCACACTACAGGTGCAGTTAATTGGGTTAAAAAGCATTCTGATTCGTAATTAGTTCTCAGATGTGTAGTGCGACCCACAGTAAGCATCTGAAATTGCATCTGAAATTGTCAATTGTCATGTCTCAAGTTTTCTTGTACCAGCAAATAACACGGCTTGTAAAGTGAAAGTGAAAAACAACAGTCTTGCCTCTGCTCTATGCCACTAGTCCTCAAAGAGACTGCAATAAATGTCTACCTTTTTATGACGAGGCCAAAGATCGCGGGGCAAAACATTGATTGCCAATGCAGATGAGTCCTCAGATGGAGTTTCCAGAAATCAACAACAGGTCAAGTTCAGAATAAAAGGAGACAGTGAGGTTGAGTCTTCAATAGGAGCCCTCAGTACAAGCTTGCTGCAGTTAGAATGCAAGTTTCTATCACCGGTGAAATTGTGGGGAGTGAGAGGCACAGCAAAGAGTCTGCCCCTTCTGCAAAGAGTCTCTTTTCTTGAGCAGTTGGGATGAAGACAGAACAGCTGGACAACCAGCAGTGGGTGATGTCTAACCCAGGCTCGTGTGTCCTCCAGCCACTGGAACATTTGCGCTGCAATAGAGATGAAGGATCCAAAGAAGCATCACAACACTGAAGTAGCTATTTTTTGTCTTTGTGTTTCAGGACAATCATTTCAAGCCACACTGTATTGACTCTCATAGTGGACAGGGCCATGACATGACACCTAACTGTATAAACAGCTCTGGTGGGAATGTTTGTCTGTCTCCATATGGGTTGCTAAATCAAGATTGTGAAACGAAGGCGATGTTTTGTCTCTCAGTGGCTGTGACACACATGCTTATCAACTGCAGGTTGTTGGTCAGTGTTGCTGACCAATGCTTCATATAGGAATATATTCCCCAACAACTAGCAAAATCACCTCCATATTTTATGTCCTTTGAACAATTAAGACAAAAATACACCTATATCTGGGACTGAGATACAGGACAGGCTAGAACAGGATTGGCACTATAACGGGATCTAGACCACCTGAATTTAAAGGAACATAAGAGATGCTGGGAAAGGGACATTGGGGAAGAGATCTCTGCCCCCTCCCCTGAAGTATGAGGGAAAATTTTAGGATCATTGTTTAAAGTGTCATGGGAAATGCAGACATGTTTGATTAACTATAAAATCATTAACAGGACCCTAAGTAAAATTTTAAGATTAGGACTAGAAGTCTGACTTGTTCTGGAAATGTGACACTACTGGTGGCACTCTCCTGCAAATGCTGGAGAGTGCTTATGCCCCATGGTGCATCTTCTATGGTCAGAGTTTATCCTCCTCATTAATAGAGTGATGACTCCGGCGCTGGTACAGGGACCAATGCTCTGTCTTTTAGTCAGGTCTCATGGTGCAGAATAGCACTTATCACTGAATGCAGGGAAATAGTGCTGCAACATTGGAAAACTAAAGGGGATATACCATTGAAGGAATGGCTGGATGAAATGGCTAAGATCTCCTCCTATGAAATATGTTACAAGCTAATAAACAGGCAAGACATCTATATGAAAATCTGGGGTCCCTATGCTACGGTTTTCTTTCTTTCCTGTTGTAGCGTAGGTGTAGTTTGCTGTGTCACTTTATTTTACTTATTTGATGTATGATGTACACTTTATTGGTCTGATATGTATGTGTGTCATATTTTGTAAAACCAATAAAAAGATACAGAACATGGAGATGACATTCAGAAGGTCATTCTGCCACCACCCCTTTGTAAATTACCCTCCATAAGGAAAGTGAGGTTAAGTATCACAGGGAGACGGAGGTGGGAGCTGCAAAATGACTCAGTTTGAAAAAAAGGGTGACTGACTGAAGACAGATGAGGTGCTGTATCTGTCAACAGCAATATGTACGTAAAAATATATGTTGCTCCTACACTTGACATCTCTTGCTATGACTTCATAAAGCTCTTACCAATAGAACAGCAATGTTTTGGACAAAGTTCAACATTTACAAGAATAATGTACCAAATCAATGTCTCACTATATGAATAAGAGCAATGCACTTGCATTTTTTTTAAAATATTGCTCAAAAACATATTTTTGGTTATGGGTTGCTCACGTGTCTGACACATCTCAAACAGCTGTCATAGACAGTAATCTCAGACTACACTCCGTTCTCTGTGTTCTCATCTCATTCAGATTATGTTGTTGAGCTACATTTAGTCCCTGGGTGGAAGCTCTTATCCACAAATGCCACACTGTGAAAGCTTTCTTCAAGTTCAAATGAAGGAAGAGACTGGGGAAAAGGTACATGAAGATCCTCAGGCAATAAGTGATAAAAGTAGACACACACAGCGTAAAATAAGCTGTAGGTTCGCATGGCCTGGCTGTTGTAAAGCTGTGGTTTATATACAATAATAAATTGATTAGCCAATTGACAGAAACATTATCAATGAAATCTTAACAATGAAAAAATTGCTGGATATAGCAAATAAAAAAACTAAATATTTACGAGTTATATCTTCTCAAATGTATCTGTTTTAACTTATTGTAAAGTGAATACTTGTGAGCTTTTGGACTGTTGTCTGACAAAGAAAGACATTTAAAGACATCAACTTTTGCATTTATAAAGTGGGGTGGGGATCTGTCATTATTTTTGATATTTTTTGATTTACAGTGCAGTCCATAAGCATGTTTGTTGTGAGTTGTCGATGGGCTACAACAGAAAATGAGGGCAGGTGGTGTTCATAATCAATCGATTGTTAGATTCATTAAAGGCCACGGACAGCTATCTAATTTATTTATGAGTATACAAATGCGTTGTAATTAATAACCAATGGCTCTCTTATATAATCAAAATGAGAGAACACTGTTAGGCTTGTAGTTGTACAGTACTACACTGTACTTACAGGCTTGAACACATATATAGATGCCAATCCGGTATCAAAGAACTAAGACAAAATCCAACAGGGACTTCTCCTACCACAAAGTGAAACCATCTCTCCTGCTATCTTTAAATCCAGATATAAAACTATTTTATTCTCTCTACATCTACTCTCTACATCTACATCTTTTATTGTAGTTGGGGTTTAATGAAAGTCTCTATAATGCTACAAAGGGATGGACAGGTTTTGATTAAGGCTTAGCAGTAGTTCAGTTTAGTGTATGGAGCTCAACACCTTGTTATTAAGACCCTCAGCATACTAAGAATACCATTTACATTTACATAGGATCCTGTTAACACAGTATGCTTTTCTAGTAGATTTTGTGGCCATCACTGTCCTTTCAGATTTCCCTTACATCTCACATCAAAGCTGTTGCTCTACTCATACATGAGCTTTCTCCTACTCCTACCACTATTATTTAATGATATAAAATATATATGTCTGTTGCTATCACTAACCAACTGTTGTTGCAAATGTTTGTCATTAAGTCTACACTATAAATGCCGTACCACTATTTCTCATTAAAAAATGTAAAAGATTCTTACTGATAATCATAGTGTTTCCACTTAGCATCCCATTAAAATGAGTTGTAGTGTTTCTGCTCCATTATGATGTGTTAAATAATATTCACATATTATATTGTGACTTCCATAAATTAAATAAATGAAAGAAGAAAGGGAAGAAAGAGGTGGAATGAAATGATGAAGAGTAACACCGCAGACTGTCAGAGAACAGGACGTAGAAGAGGAGAATGCAAGGACTGCTGAGTGCTAGTGGAGGTCAGAGTTCAGGTCGTTCAGTGAACCTTTAATGGAGGGTAAATTAGTATACTGAGGGGTCAGCTAATTAAGGGTGACTCAGACGAGCATAATTCTACCTTAATAATTCAACCTCTTTTTTAAATTATTCATTAAAAAACCTGCATGCAGCCAGCCCCTTAAAATAAGTCATATGATTCCTATGTGCATAGAATCATAGAGCATTTACATCTTATCTGTAGCAAAGTCAACTCCTTGACCTCCTTCCTGTTCTAAATAAAAAAGCAAGTTATCCACAAGATATCTCCTATAAGAAACTTTATGAAATAGTTTTTTATGTTCCTGCCTCATTTTGTATGTAAATATTACCAAGTGTTTCCATTCAAAACTGCAGTGGTAAAAAAGCTTTAATTGAATTGACTCTGTTTAAGACATCATGCATTGCTTAGGGATTTGTTAAAAGATTCCTTTTTCCATAAAAGTGAAAATAAAATTCACAGGCAAATGATGGGATACACACTGGTGTTCAGTCCACAGCTCCAGCCATCCATTCATCTCCTTCCGCTTATCCGGGGCCGAGTCGCGAAGGCAGCAGTCTAAGCAGGGACGCCCAGACTTCTCTCTCCCCAGCCACTTCCTCCAGCTCTTCCAGGGGAATCCCGTGGCGTTCCTAGGCCAGATGAGAGACATAGTCCCTCTCTCTGCCCCCTCCCCCAGCGTGTCCTAGGTCTTCCCGGGGGTCTCCTCCCGCTTGGACATGCCAGGAACACCTCCCCAGGGAGGTGTCCAGGAGGCATCCGGGACAGATGCTCAGCTGACTCCTCTCGATGTGGAGGAGCAGCAGCTCTATTCTGAGCTCCTCCCAAGTGACCGAGCTCCTCACCCTATCTCTAAGGCAGCCCCCAGCCACCCTGCGGAGGAAACTCATTTCGGTCGCCCAAAGCTCATGACCACAGGTGAGAGTGGGAACATATATCGACCGGTAAATAGAGAGCTTTGCCTTACAGCACAGCTCTGTCTTCACCACAACGGACCGGTATATCGACTGCATCACTGCAGAAGATACACCGATCCACCTGTCGATCCATCCTGTTCCAAATCAGTGTTGATGGTAAATGCAGTCGATTGAAACAATACATTCTTCAGTACATGCTATAGTGACTGAGAAAACTGAGCCAAGTAGTTCTTCTTGCATCCAGGTGTGTGTGTGTGTGTGTGTGTGTGTGTGCGTGTGCGTGTGTGTGTGTGTTGCTGCTGTATGTAAATTTACTTGATAGACATGAAGGTAACGATATAGCTACGCCTGAAAAAGAAATGGTCAAATGCAGGAATTAATTTGCTTTGCAATGTTGTGTAACTTTGATTAGCACCCATCAGCTAGTGTAGCTTGATCAGAGCTGTATAGGCCCGCTGGGTGGGCATGGGCATCAGAAATGCATCCTGGTACATGTAGGCACCGCATGGCTCCGCGAGCAGGAGAACTCTGCATTCACGGTCAATATAGCACGCACTGAGGAATTCAATTCTTCAACTAACTACATTTACCATCAACACTGACTGGCCATCTGCATAAAAGGTGCCGATTTTCCCCTTTAAGGACAGGGAACGATCGTGTTCATAGACAACAGTATTTTGGGGGCATTTGCTGAAATGGCTGATGCTGTTTATCTTTTCAGCACAACATTCTTGGATTACACAAAAAATTACTAATTTGTTTTATTGTTTCTCATGTTTACTACCTATCACTTAGTGTATTTTAATGCAGCTCTAAATGCAGTTCAGAAGATTTTAAGCATTTTTCTATTTATGTAAAATTATGCGCCCACTGAGTGATGTCTAGTTCGATTATTGAAACTTTGCTGGGATATTACACGACCACTAAGCACTGCCTGGCACGCACTATGCAGGAAGAAGGTACCTAAAACACACTCTGTTCCTCTTTGAGCTTTTACTCCCAGCTCACGTTTCCAGTCCTGACACTAACACAAACACACATGATGGTGATGAGTATAAAACTGCTTTTTAATCACAAACAACCTCAGCACAAAATCTGATAGATACTTCAAAGGTGTTGAAGAGAATCATGAACTAGTGCAAACTGCTTAAAATTCTACCCTCATTGCACATAAAACATTATATTAACAGCATCATATTCTGTAGCTTCACCTTTATTTGACTGCACTGGCAAAGCAAGGCCCCCACATCTCCGCTCACAATCACTCTCTCCTTCTCATTTTCCATAACATGTTGCCTCAGATAGGTAATGTAATCTTGGAAAAGGTTATGTCTCTAAAACAGGGCAATCATATTAAAAGCTAATGGATACATAAAAATCAAGAGCTCATAGGTGATGATTAATCAACTGCAGAAATACACTGGGCTTAAATCAGTTTAGACCGAATTAATCCCCAACCAGTCACTGTTCTTCTCCTCTGGGCAATTTAGCGAGAAAATACAATTATGGCCTATGAGTTACACCTCACTGGTTCATCTCACCTCTGTGTTTCTCCAGTGTGCCAAACCATGCCTGTATGACTCAGTGTGCTGCTGCCACAGCCCTAGCTCAGTAGTGACATGATTAAAAAAAACATTATACATATATATATATATATATATATATATATATCAAACCCTGTGATGAAACCTTCGAAGCAATGCATGTACATTTAAATGAAGCGAGTGTCTCTATACTCAATTCAGAAGATTAAACCCAATTTATTTTAAGTCATTCTTCTGAATAAGTCTTTCATATCCATATCTTGTCACTCAGGTTAAGGCAGTCTCTGCTGAGTGGAAGAATTTAAACTATACTTTTGGAGGCATGATAAAAAAGGAGCACATATTGGGACTTAATCGGAAGTGCTCTGAGCTCTGTTCTTGCCTTTTATTTTAGCATGTACCGCATAGTTTGATGGCCGGGGGTCTCAGAGTTCTTCCTTTCTAATCTGATTTGAGCAAACTCTCGCAACATAGAGCCACACATTTCATTCTTAGTTTACCATTACCCACTCAGCCAGTGCACCAGAGATGTGCTCCTCTGGGCCTTACTGAAGAGTGGGTCAACATGTAGAGCTCTGCCCCAGGACAAGCTTGATATATCTTTGATCCCACTCATTTTGTGACCATATGTATGTATGCGTGTGTATACAGTATAAAGTATTTTTACATCATTTACAACAAAGTTACAGGGCTGAAAGTATTGAGTTGCCCAAGGATAAGAGGCATTTCTACATAAATCCGTTAACTTTAAATCCTCATAGCAGCCTCGAACAGGCTGACCATAGCAGATGTCTCCATCATCTGTAGTGGCCGTTACGGATTATGTGTCTGAAGTGTAGTAAAATAAAATAAAATTTGTAATAAATCAGGACACGAGCTCTGCAACAGTCAATCTTTACATCAAGAGCAGCTTTTGAACTGTTCCTGAGTGAGACACTGTCTGCGTTTTAGGTCATGACACCATGAGCTAAAGACATTAAAAGTAGCAGATAAAATGCTAAATATTGTAATGAAGTCTTTAAGAAAAGTAATATCTTAAAACCTGACAGTAGAACATAACCTAGATAATAATCTGAGGGTCTTATGATGGAGGGTGCAAAAGCTGCCCGTGTAGATGCAGCATCTGGTGGCGCCATCAAATTTGCAACAATTTAGTTTTATATTGTTTTTTTTTTTTTGGTTTTATTGTAAAACATCATTGAATGATGCTTGATTGGATTTGATTTAAAGATCTAAGCCAAATTCAAATTGACTGGATCAGGAGATTTTGACAATGGAAACGGCTGCGCACGTAGATCCTGCGGCCTGTAGGCTAGCTCCTTCAAACTCCACTACATTTTTGTTTTTATCTGTTATCTTCTTTTTTTTATGCCTTTATTGCTGAAACACATATTGCCTATTCATCTGAAAACGAAGCCGGTTTTGGATTAAAGAGCAGCGGACCTTGAGACGATCCACCCAGCCAGATCAACTGGACCAGGCAGCACGGCGGGTGCTTTGTGATCGCCCCGGGAGGAGAGAAAGAGTAATTACGAGACGTTTCTTTTTGAAAAATACTTATATTCTGGTTATATTAGCTTTTACATAAATGAACAGTGCAAAATGAGCACAGCCACTATGTTAGTGCCATTTAAGTGTCTCATGTTGCTGCAGCAACAGTATTAAGCACAATGCCATTAAATGTTGCAGGATGGCTTGGAGTCATGTGCATCTGTAATCTATGTTAGCATCTTTGTTTGTCGTCCAAACATGTGACCAAAATTGATAAAGATATGATTAAATCACATCACTCTTCATGGTTAGTAATTCATGGACAGTAAATCTAATGGAGAGTGATTTTACAATTAGTTTTTAGTCATTAGGAAACTGATTTTATGTATATGTAGTAAAAAGTCAATTTTCTACATTTGCATTTTTTTCACATTTGAGCCAAAACACTGTCTGCAAACGAATGTTAGTACGTTTTAGTGTTTTAAGGTTTCCCAGTCGAGGAGCCCTGACATGATTTGTTAAAGAATGAATGGCAGCCAGACAGACTGTCTGGCATTCAAACACTCCACACAGTTTCACAATCCTTAAAATTCCAAACATTTAAATGAATGCCTCCACTTCAAGGAATCGCCTCTCTGCTCCCTCTCTTCTTGCAAGTCTTTCTCTAGCACACTCCTTTCATCATGCTAAAAACTACAGGATGTGTCATGGTTGTTTCATCTTCTCAAGATTTTTAAAGCTGAACAGGGCAGTGCTGGGCTCCTGTAGTACGACCATGCGTGTGTTTGTGTGCACGTGGTTCTGTGTGTAAATCATGCTTGCTGTTTATTGGTTGCTACTTGTCTCTAAATGCATTTCTGGGAGAGTGTGTGCTCGAGTGTGTACTCATTCTGTCATTCTGGTTCCTGTTCTCTCGGATGCCCACTGAGAGAAGCAAATCCACTCAGAGAAACAAATAGTCCCCCTGTTGTGAGTGTGAAGTGGCCATAAAGAGAAAGGGCCGAGCGAGAAACAACGGAGAGAGAGAGTGAGTGAGAGAAGGTGCCTCTAAGTGTATTTGTTCGGCCGGCCAGGTACAACATGTACTCTTCCCCTCTCTCCTCCATCATCGATCTATCCTTTCCTTTCTAGTCTACACCTAAACAGTCTCTCCCTTTTGCTTTTACCTTTTGCCGTCATTCGCATGCCTTTTCATGGGACAACATCCTCACATTTGACAGTGAAAATGAATTTCAGCATCGCTGAATATACTTATAATAGTGAATTCAACAGCGGTTTGCTGAGGAAGGATCTTGCGTTGGAATCCATTTATCCTTGAGAAAACCCTATAACTCAGCTCCAGCTTGCTTTGAAACACAGATAATAGCACGCAATGTTGAGTTAGGGGGTTTCTGCTTTGGCTTACAGTTTAGCTCTGCTGCTGTTATTACTGTGGTCAGTCCCTTTGTACTTGGATCCATATTCAAATATTGGGGATTTATGGGTATTGATGTTTTTAACCTCATTCTGCTGACATGTTAGAATTCAAAATAGCATTCCTGGGTAATGGCAAAGCAGTGATGCGGAGGCATATTTTATGGATACTCTTTGAATGTCAAAATGAGAAAACCACTAGCACAGCACAAGAGACAAAAGCGTAGATAGGCAGCGAGGGGGAGATGCAGCAGTCAAGCACTGAGAAAGGGAGGCAGTGAGAGAAAAAGAAAGACAGAGAAAGACAAAGAAAGAAAGAAAGATTGCGCAGATTAAGGGTGTATTGCTGTGTCTGAGCTTCATAGGCATATATAAGCTTGATTCATGCACATCAATGTGGCTGTCAGCACATAAGACATTGCCACAATGGTCCTTTTATGCTGGCTAAAGCTCAGCACTCTTCTTGATTGCTACAGGGCAATAATTATTGAACATATCCAGTCAATGCGCCATGTCTCTGGTTACAGAAACTGTCAACTCCCACATTTAAATGACAGCATCTCGATAATACTGGAATATCAAATAAAAATGTATAGTAGCTTTGCTTCATCCCGCACATGTGCACACATACTCCCTTCCCTCTCACTGACTAATGTTTTGAATTCCATTCTGTCAGCTCTCTGAGCATGGCTAAACACCAGCAAATTAATTCAGTAGGTGGTGATGTGTGTCGGGTACTGCATGTAATAATGCATATTAAAATTCCAAAATTGGAGTCTAATTAGAGAGGTAATAAAGTCTACTCAAAACTCTAATGCAGTCGTCTCTGAGCAAAGTAAGCAGAAGTCTAACTTTTCTTCCGTGAGGCACTTGAAGGTAGAAGAGAAGGTGCTTTCACTATGCTGCCATGGTGACAACAGCTCACCTTAGATCAAATTTCACTTTGAATGTTTCTGTGCTAGAGGTGAGTGCTGAGTTTTAAGAAGACTCACCGCTTTGTACTGTTTCATGAAGAGAGACTGTAGCCATCAAGAGACCTGGCAATAACTGATGTAGAATGACCCCAGGTAATAGCAATCTGTCTATCTGCCATCGCTTCAGTGTTTCATGACTATCAAAACTAAACTACAAAATAAACTAAACATTCGTGACAGATTTAAATGTGTCATAATCAGTCATAAAAGCTAGGGATGATCACAGGCCATCCAGGTGTTCCTGAGTAAGTGTTTTCTTTTAAATGCATCATTAACACTAGGCAGTAACACCATGCACACAGGAGCCACATCGTTGTGAAAAGACACATTTTCCATCCCAAACAAATGTGAAACTAATGGAGTGACGCTGGCAGTGTTTTGGCTGTGTACGGACTGTACACCTCATATACTACTCAGCTCTGCTTCATCCTGTCAGCAGTAAAATGCTAACACCTTCTGCACCATGTCCCAGATTTGGACCATTTAAACTGCCATCTTAAATTATTCACAGCTGCTGTCTTGGCTTTTCTGACTAATTATATTTTGAGCTGCTATGCTTTCTTTCTATCATTTAGACAAGGAGAGAGTCCCAACACAAGCTCCTACACACACACACACCCATGCCTGGAGTGAACTCTATATTTCTGCAAGGCCCCAACCTCAGCCAAACATATAACAAAGGAGTATGATCGAGAAAGGAGATGTTATTTCTAAATACATATCACTTTTTGGTATTTACATTATGTGAGAGACGACTGAAAATTCTGCATCCTTCTAACTGGTGGCTTCAAACTCATTTTAGTAGTTTTTGGTAAAATAACACATTAACACACATTAACTGCTATTTTCTGCCATAGAGCCTTCCCTCTTGTGAAAAGAAGGGCATGACTGCAGATCCAAATGTGTTTGTTTTTTCTACCAATATTTAAATCTCACTAGCAGAGAACCTGCACTTTCTGTTCTGTAAATAGTCAAGCACCAGGTCTTAATTAAAAACAGTGCATTTAAAGTATCTCTCCACTATGGCTGTGCCCATTTATGTCTTCGGTATTCATGAAAAGTCAAGTGAGTTGAAAACATGTGGCGACCAGAGGTGTCACGTAACAAAGAACAAATACTTCGTTACCTTAAGCAGAAATTTTGGTAATCTATGCTTTACCTGGGTAGCCTAATTATTTTTCAGCCGACCTTTTACTTTTACTCCTTACATTTTCACACAATTATCTGTACTTTCTACTCCTTACCTTTTTAAAAAGAGCCTCGTTACTGCTATTTCATTCCAGCTCTTCAATGTTAAAAAAAATAAAAAATAGATAAATTGTGCCACCCGTGATAGCGTGAATTTGATTGTGGTTGGATGAGAAGTATAAACATATACCATTCCAACACCCTATTGGCTTGTACACGATCCATCGCACCTGCACATGACACAAATCACGTCACACTCCAGCAAGGACTTTACTTTTTTACTTTAAGTAGCTTTGAAACCATTACTTTTACTTGAGTAAAAATCTTTGAGTTGATACTTCAACAGAAGTCTTTTTAAACCCTAGTATCTATACTTCTACCTGAGTAATGAATGTGGATAGGTTTTGACACCTCTGGTGGTGATGCAAAATTTGTGACTCTGAAGGTAATTTGCAGTAAGCTTAGTAAATCAACCAGGGAGTCTGACTGAACGAAACACAGACACACCACTCATGCCTAGAATACCTTACACACACAAAAAGGCTGGGTTAAAAAAAAAACAAACAACTTTAACCCCACCGCTATGTAACTATCACACAGAAGACACGCTGGGCTGCTTTGACCCAAGTGCTGGGTTTTACCTTTTAACCACGAATACTGGGTTGTTAATTTGACCCAACCAAATGAGAGAAATCAACTCTATCCCCGGGTTAAATCTCACCCATACAGTGGGATATTTCTGTCTCATTGCCATTCTACTTTTATATTAACTAATAAAATGATTATGAATAATAATAACAATAACAATAAACAACTACAAAACAGGTCGGATCTTTCACTAACCATGACCAAAATTAACAAAGCATCACAGTATATAGAAGAAAAGAAAAAGACACTATGCAACACACTGTGTGTGGGTAATGAAGAGACACGATTCAAGTTACTGACAAGACATTTAATATTGGACTGGATGTTGCCATCAAGCTCTTGAAAGAACTCCAGCACAGAAAAGAGAAGAAACCGAAATAACATCACAGGTTGGCAGGTCTGGAGACACAATGGAGCAGCACACGGTCCCCACTCTGCGGGGAGACAGACAACCTTTCGGAGAGGGAGAAAAAACAAAACACATCGCTGCTGTTCAGTTGACTAACGTTACAAGAGTTGTGAAACAATTCTAACACGGCCCGGTAGCTGAATAAAATTGAAAAGCTCCGCTGCGTTCTCCCAGAGTTTGCCATAGTCTGACATTAAAACAGACATTATTTAGTTTCAAGTCACGATCCCCGCCAGTTTGGTATTTTTTATCTAATGTTATATATTTTAACCGGATGAAGGATATTAAACATCGGATGTCTTCAAGTTTTCGGAGAAAAACGGAGCAAACAGCTCGGCTCGAATGCCCCGACGTCTGTGTCCGCCGAAAAGCGTCGAAGAAACACTACGTTAAACTGCTTTATTTAGTATTTTTACCGGTTTTAATTACCGGATTCGTTTGTTTTGGAGTGGAGGAGACCTCTGCTTATAATTCGGCTCCCGGTAAAAACCTTGTGAACGATGAACACTTAAAGAATCCTAATCTAAAAACAAGCTGAGGTAACATTAGTGGCAACTCGGTCGGCTCACGTCCCGTGTCCGCAGAAAAGCTTCGGAAAAACACCGATTTTTAAAAGTGAAACTGCTTTATTTACGTTAACGTTACCCGTTTTAATTACCTGGTCGTCCCGATTGGTTCTCGGTGAAGTTCGGCGGGGGTCCTGACGCCAGCAAGCAGGTTTTTTGGCACCCATGGGAAGAACGACAGCTAACCTTAGCTATGTAAAGTTAGCTAAACTAGCTTGCTAACGTTAGCAAAATTCGGCTACGTAATGAGCCGAATTCTGCGCTCTTCACCTGCGCTAACGTGTATGGCACACCCAGCCTACCTTACCTAACAGGCTTCTGGGAGCAAGAGTGCGCCCTGCGCTCCTTTCCCCCATGATCCCAGATTGTATTATTAATAGTGAAATTAGCTTAAGATCATGCTGTCACCACAATTTATTACAAATATAGCATTACGTAAAGTATTGAAAGTAACCTAACTAAAATCTTGGCTGAAGGTATGGATCCAGAAGATCCCATAGAGGATGAGCAGGAAAATGAATGAACCATCAGCTGGGTCAAAGCAACACAACCAGCTGTTTGACCCAGCATGAGCAACCCAACAGTGTGTTCACAGAAACAACCCAACACTGTAAACAGAAAATAAAACTGGTTCAAACACACAAGCCTTGTGTTACACTTAGCACACGTGCTAATTAAATCTATCGGACTTATACATTTGGCTCGGTGAGAATGAGAGCAACTCCTCCATTTGCCATTATAAATCTGCCTCAAAATTTCTGGACGAAAGACAATGCCAGTTTTTAAAATGGCTGCAATGCTCCCATGTACTAACTTTATTCACACAAATTACATATCTACTTGTTCAGAAATGCCTTCTGGTGTCGATGGTGAGGTAAATTCACCGATACCATCTATGGTTTAGGCTTTTTTGAGTCTTGTTTGATGGGAAGTTTTTACACTGCTCTCCCAGTGTGTCTCAACAGCAGTGCAGTTTATGCAGACACACAGCTGATGTTGATTGGCTGAGTAAAGATCAAAGCACTTTGAACCTCTGTTCTGAACTAATTTTGTTATCTCTGTCCTTTTTAACTCTTAATAAATTCAAACTTTGAGCTGTTTGAGGTTCAACACTGAATCATTTTGTCTGTCTTTGTCTGTCTGTCGTTACTACTACTAATACTATTTTACCTCTCACAGTCTCAGGCAAAAACACAGATGTGCCTGCTTTTGCAATGCATTTGAGCTTCAAGATATTTCAGGCATTTCATCTTAGACTTCTGTGTTTTCTTTGACATCTGCATACTTTATGAAAGTGGACATGTGCATTCAGGTATACATTCATATGTCAAAATATTCAGCTCTTTAAGGACATGTATGCTTCTGTTCCCCCTTTTTATACCTTTTATGCTTTTAAAAAAAAAATGTTAAGCTTTTTTCAAGGACTTAATAGAAGTCAATGCAGCTTTGGCAGTATTACAGCTGAGTGGCCAGCATTAACGATGTATCTCAGCTTTAAGCATTATTAGGTAATGCGGGTCAGCTTCCACCTCTGCCAGTTTTACATTTCAACTTCTACGTGTTTGAACAGTGCAGTGCACTGCATTTAAACTTTTGGCCTTTTTAGGTAACTCATTTAAACTTCCAGTGTTGACAGTATTACAATTTAGCTTCCAGCTTTTTTAGCAACGTGTTTCAGCTCTTACACTCTTTAGTTAATGCAGTTCCACTTCCAGGTTTTTAAGGCGTGCACTGCAATGCATTTGAGCGTAAAGATTTTTTAGGCATTTCATTTCAGACTTCTTTTCAGCAGTGTTTTGCAAAAGCATTTCAGCTTTCAGCAGTCCCACGCATTTTCAGCAGGAAATGCAATTTTTTTAGTTACTATTAGGTCCTCCTCATGCCTCCAAGCACATACTGATTTATACTTTCATTAGAAAGCATTAGGTATCTCATCCTTCCTTCCCTCCTTCCTTTCCATTTTCTTACCTCTTTCCTGTCCCTGTCCCTTGTGTGTGTGTGTGTGTGTAATTGAGTGTGTCTGCGCATGTGTTGTACATTTTTTGTATCATATTCTATAATGTGCATATAGTGATGAAGGGCATTAGTCATCATCTCCTGGAACTACAGATAAATGCTGCCAAGAAGATAATCACACTGTTGTTTCAGAGGCTGCAAACACAATGTATAATGCAAAGACATAATCACACATTCTACACATATGGCGGCACGCATGCCTGTTTGAAGGTTTGTATGTTTTATGCACCACCAGAAAGCCCTTAATCCAATCTGGGGTGAGTTCCTCCAATTAATAACTGAAATCGCTCACAACCCGGAGATAGCAGCTCTTAATATGTCTCCACTTACTGCACATGTCCACTTTCACCCCTGCTTTCCCTTCATCCTTACACACTGATGTAAGTAATTCTTTGTGAGACACTATCCTGGGATCTCTCACAATAGCAGATTTCATACCAAGGATTCCTTCTTCTGTTACTTTGAGGACACTTAAGCACAGACTACATGAAAGTCTTGAAAATGTGTGGCGAAAATACAACTTGTAGAAACAGAAATGAAAATGTGATTCTCATTCTGGAATGTAGAGTGACGTCGCTCTATTTCCCCTTATCGTTTCCCTCACTCTGTCTTTCTCTAGTCATTATTACCTAGGGATCTGTTTTTCTGAATAACTATTAACATATTCTATTGCCTGCTTACCTACTTTGTTATGCAGGAGCCAAGCACTGGTATTAAATATTAAACTCAAGTGCCAAGGAGAGAAGATACGTCACCTTTCTAATTGTAGATATGGCTGCAAAAAATCTTTACATGAACAGTATTTTATGCATCTCCAATCTATATAAATATTAGAGCAGAATAAAGGGCAGTTAGAAGAGGTCTGAGTGAAAGCAGAGCGTGAAATCACCTTCATAAATCATACTGTTTACCATTGATGACATATCTCATTCATCAGTCTGAAACCATCAGTTGATGTAAAATATGTCTGGGCCTGATGATGAAGCTGCTGATGTCTGAGGCAACAATAACCTTGTGTGGCTGAGTATGAGCGAGTGTGTAATGTGTTTGGACAGAGCTGCGGATCCCCAATGGTTACAGTTTCATCTTGGTTTGGGACAAAATGTACGTTTCTTTTAAAGATACTAAATCTGACACTGATATGATACCAAATAGTTAACACTTTTCTTTCCAAGAACTTTCTAGAGCTGACAAACTTGTGCACAACATATTGATTTGCAGGGAGGCTCGGTTTTCCTTGAAAGGATGTTTTGCAAAGGCTTGTGAGACTGAGGTTTGACCAGCAGAAATGTCTTTCACAGAAGGAATATGTGTC
This sequence comes from Coreoperca whiteheadi, assembly GCA_011952105.1. Taxonomy (NCBI): domain Eukaryota; kingdom Metazoa; phylum Chordata; class Actinopteri; order Centrarchiformes; family Sinipercidae; genus Coreoperca; species Coreoperca whiteheadi. The sequence goes on from CM022479.1 coordinate 21,268,771, forward strand.
ACTTTGTCAGTTGTAGCAGAGGTTATACTGTAAACATCCTTTCACTCTACAGTATGTGTGGGAGTCGCTTTGCCATCTCCTCCAGCCCCTCTGTTGTCCTTGTGTCACAACATTGGTGAGAAATATGCTAGATTTGTGTCCCCCCGCATTTTGTCGAAGGCTCAGGACATCTGTTGTAACTGCACCACTAGCAGGCGGATGAGTAATGTAGCATGTAATGACAAACCTTCATGCCTTCTGTATAGTCACATGGTTATAATACTAAATAATAATACGCAATTTGTCTGACAGAAGATCCTAAGTTACACACAGTTCTATGACATTGGTCTTCCTCACTTGTGACAGCTTGGCAAGACAGCTGACGTTACACCTTGTCATTGTTTACTTTGAGTGTTGGCCTGAGCAAAACCCTTCGGGCTTTCTGGTCCCATATGGACCATGACAGCAGGAAATCTCAGCCTCCATGTAGGAAAATAGAGAGGGAAGACTTGGGAATCACACTCTCAGGGATCAAGCATAACCTACAATGGCCTTACATTCCATATGAAGTAAGTATTTTCAATAAACAAACAAGCAAATAAATAAATAAATATGGGCAGAACTTTCCCATTGGACTCAAAAACATTGATCTACAAGAACTCACTTGATAGCAAATATCCACGTTTCTAAATGAACACAATGAATTTCCATTTCATGATTTACTTTTTCAATCACTTATGTTGCCTGCAGCGTTGACTCCATGTCCGGTTCCTCCAGTGAAATCTCCACGTTGACTCCAAACTCCATCTTCCATGACCCTGTATGTTCCGTAGTCCTATCTGCTGCAGCTTGAGGGTTGTCAGACATCTTACTTTTTAAATCCACCCCGAATATTTTCAATCTGGTAGAGAAAAGAATATGTATCTTGATCTTTCAGTCATGAAGCTGTTTCCTTGCATTCTTGTTCTTTGCGCGTTCCTTATACACTTGGGTCGTGAAATCTTCATCAAAATACATCCTTCGGCAATTCGCTGGAATGTCTTTCTTTGCCCAGGCAGCGTGAAGCACTCTTTGTTTTGTGTAGCTTTGAAAACCATCTACAATCAACCTGGGACATTCCTTCTGTCCTATCTTGAGCCCAAATGGCTGATGTGCCAATCGATGTTAAGTTCACCTCTTATTTCCAATTTCTCAATCAGTCTTTCCACAAATTCAATCATATTATTTCCCTCGCAATTTGCAGGCACAGAGTAGATCCTCAGATTCTTCCAGTGGGCTCGGCTTTCAAGATCTTCACACTACTTCCGATTGACTTCCAATTTAGTTGATAATCATTTTTTGATCTTCATTTTCCACAAGCCTTGAGTCTGCTGATTTTCAATTCACCAACCTCTTCACGTGGTTCTTTTATTTCCTTCTTGAGCTTCTTGAGTTTACTGAAATTTCCATTTGGAATTCTCTTCCAATATTTCAGTAATTGGCAACATTACTTTCATATTTTCACAGGGGTGATGTATTTTTTTTAGATTGATTGTTTAAGCATTGTGTTTAGCAGAATCTATTTGCCTATTTTTTTATATTTTTCCCCCACCACTCTTACACTGAAGTTTCTCTTAGTTAAGTTGTAGCTTTATATTGTTAGAACTTCAATCTGATAACTAATATTTAATATAAGTGTGTCAAAATCACCACCAGACTGACAACCATCTGCTATGTTCTAACACATGCCAAATCAAAGCATGGAAACTATATTTTTTGGCTTTATAATGTAGCAATCATTCACGCTACAAACAGGAGTGGTGGCCACAGTTGACCTTCAGCACCAAAATGTTATAAATTGCTGTTAATACACTGCATTACCCACTCCTAAACAGTGATTTCAACAGTGATCATACAGTGCTGCATTGCTTCATGCAAAAGATGGAGAGAGTGTAAAAGAGAGAGAGCAGGAAAATGAAAACAAAACATACATTGTAATGCCCCGAGTTCCCCTGTTAATGATTACGCTGAATGTGGTTACTCCGGGGAGTCTTTCTAACCTTTTTCTTCCCTAAATAATAGCTCTAACCTAGCTAGTCCCAACTCTGTAATCTAAATATAATTGGAGAGGGAGCACCACTTCCTTAGCAGGGAATATGAGTCTTTATAGCTAATATCTTCAAATTAAACCCTCTGCATATCTGATCAGCATCGCCTCAAATGCAGCTTGAGCTCACGAGGCTGTGATAGTATCTGTGGGATCCTGTCACATTAGTCTGTTTGTGGATAGGCATAGGCAATTCACTTTTGCCTGCACTAACATGCATCTCAGTGCATTTGCTGATAGTAAATTGTGTTAGTACTATAGACACCAACCTGAAAGTTCTCGTTACCTCACAAAATGGAGATGTGTGCACCAGTTCACCTCATAGTACAAGCTTTCTGCCACCATCTTTTGTGCGTGTCTTTGACTTTCGGACTGGATCTTCAACAAAAAGCTTATGTACCTGCAATATGTGTATTCAGATACATGCAATCACTACTTGTTGTTAACGAAATACACTATGAACGTCGAGGTTTCTTTGGATGATAGGATTGTCAACAGTCTGACATTTCAGCATCCTAAATAAAGAATCCTACAAAATAGTTGTCATACCGCCACAGCTAAAACCATGTAAAGCACTGGGTGTGTGAATTGCTCTGCGACTCTTATGAAACAGGTGCTAAGATCTTCTGGCAGAGAAGAGTGGATTGTTGGAGCTCTAGATAAAGGCAACGGGAATGCAATGGGTGAATACTAAATAGTTAGCTGAGGTAAGTACTGCTCTATGGCTCCCACCAATAAAAGACCTTCTAAATCATAACAGTGTGGCTGCTGCCGCCATTTCATGAAAAGTCCCTCTGTGATACACACACCTATACACAGAGAGCGACACACAATTGGGCGCCCAAGGAGTTACTTTTGACCTGTTATCACAACAGGGAATATAAAGAATGGAATGGAGTTTTCAGTAGTCCGGCAGCTATTAAACACTATGTTTACGCACTGTTTGTGTGTATTTTCACAAACTACATCTATTGCTTATTTCTTCATTGCAGGTAACAGTGCACATGCATACAGGGCACAGCAAGGCCTTGCAATCTGCTTGATTCAGCCAATCATTTATCTAACCACCTAAACCAGTTCTCTCCTCACTTCAGAATCAATGGCTGTCATGGCTTTACACTGCTGTTAGCATTGATATTTGTTCGCCATAACGTCCTTTGCCATTTCCTCAGGGGAGCTTACTGAGACTCCCTCAGGAGACAGAAAGAGCGAGCGAAGAAGAAGAGGGCGATAGCCAAGGAGAATGGGAGATGAGGCTATTGATTTTAAACAAATAAATTATTTTATTCTTACCTGGTTTCCAAGAAGACAGCAAGGTGGAGGAAAGACATGAAACAAAGAGTCTCTGTTAGGAATACACTTTTAAACACAGAAATACATCAAATAAATACATAGGTATGTGGTAAAAATATATACAGTTGAATTTATTTATAAATATAGGTATGCCTCGGCTTTGTTACATTTCTTTTCTCTACTGAATGTTGCATTGGCAGCTGAACGTTGGCAACATCAGTGCGGCAAGAGATCAAGCCCTGTGCTTTAAGTTTTTTCTCTTGTCTGTTGTCGTTCCCTCTCTCTCACTTTCTTTCTTTCCCTCCCTCGCTCTCGTTCTTAAATACGCAGGCACTTGCACACACATTGGCATTTACTTGACCATTGCCAAGTAACTGGCAATGGTCTCACACCTCTCGAAATATTCTTTAACAGATAACACTCTGTAGAGGCTCTCCTCCAACAAAATATCTCCATGTCCCCTGGCACAAACAGCCATGCACCAAAACAGCATAAACTATTGGTGTGAATAATTTATAATCTGTGATTGTAAAACTCTAGCATAGTGTATGTATTGTTACTTTTTATCATGGCAGATTTTTGGGTTGCCCGATTAGCTGGCAGTGGACAGATTGTGATTTACATTGTGCAGCCATGCAGCACTATTCTCAAGCCTGGACAGAGGGCTAATGGAGGCACACACGCAGCTTTTATTAGCTGTGAAATCCACTGGCATCAAATATTAAACACTTCATTATGGAGCACTGCTTGTCTTGTTCCACAGAACAGCCACTTAAACCTACAACAGCCAGGAGAAAATAAAGGGAAAAGGAATATGCGATGACAGCAGTAATTACTGGAAATCTATTTTATAAGATGTGTTTGTCGTGGGAAATTGCAGTGTGTGTGTGTGTGCTGTGTGTGTGTGTGTGTGTGTGTGTGTGTGTGTGTGAGTTTGTGTATGTATATGTACTCTGTGTGTGTGCATGTGCTTGTACTCATCAGCGTGTCAGCATGCAACAAGCATAATGTTGTTTGTTAATAATTAATCCTTATATATCAAAACAACAATAGTTTTCTCAGTGGACAGAGTGGAGAGTGTGTTTAATAAAATGAAATGTTCCCATTACATCTGACATTATAGCCTGTTGAGGCCTGATTTAGCAGCATACGCCAAGTATAGTGGGCCGTGTTGGTGAGGGGTGACCGGACGAAGAGAGGCCCAGTATAAGCGGAGAGAGACAGAGATTAGAAAAGACAGAGAGAGCGAGGGTAAAGTAGAGAGAATGAAAGAGAAAAGGAGAAGAATGGACAGACAGTGAGAGAATGAGAAAAGGAATTGAAGAAGAGAAGAACCAGACAGGCAGTCGTCAGAGTGCATGAGTGACAGCTTCACCGGTGACCTCTGAATGATTTATCCCTGGACATGCTTCTGTCTATCAGAGTATCAGAGGCCATTAATATCAGGGAACGCAGTGAGTGGGGACAGAGTGGAGCCTTGGCTCATCTGTCATTACTTAAAAGTTGACCCTCAGGATGGAGGGACAAAAGTGTTCCCTCTCTACCAAAGCCCTCTGTCCGCTAGTATGCAGGAACAGTTACTCAGAGTTAAAGGTCTCCCAAATTTTTTTAGTTTTTCATAAAAAATGATTCACCTTGGCAGCATAGAACTTTAATCAGTTGTAATCTAGACCACCTCACTCTGACTCCCAAGTGTGATTGATATTCATAGAGGTTTCTTTCTTGCGGCTCTTATTTGTCTGTCACAGCAGGGGTTAAAGTCCACTTTTGAAAAAAGGCTGCAAAGAAGTAAAAAGAGCTTTAACTTAACCATGTTTGTTTTATTCATTAATGTGTTTTATTTGATTGAAAATGAATGTCCATTAGTACGCACTTTGGCTTTTAGGCCCAGCAACCTGCAGCAAACTGTGCCGAGATCACAACCCTAGCAGCTTTGGAGGAGATCGCTGAAAGTCCACTTTTTTTGTAAATGTACCAAAGAAGAGAAGACAGAAAAAAAGCACAGACTGATTGTTGTGCCGACATCTGTTTATGCCGATCTCTGCATTGAAAGAGAACGCACTAACAGTTATGCTCATACATTTTCATCAGCCAAATTCAGTGCTAACGGACCATTAAAACAGTAATAGGATAACAGCAATTAAGCCCTTGGCCATGGGGGAGACAGAACCACTAGAGATAAAAGTCGTGAGAGTAGGAGAGAGGAGAGGTACAGATGGGGGGAAAAAGAGAGAGAGACAAATAAATGGGGAGTAATAACATCTACTGCATAACGTTGTGTTATGCTAGAAGCCTGAGTTTTAACCCATCCCTATTGTGAAGGTGGGAGAATCAGGGGCGGTGGAAATGAAAGACAGGGATAAGCAAAAGGAGAAGGTGTTTAGGATTCAATTAGCCTTGCCTCTCCTCGTTAGACCGGGCCAGGGTTGACAGCTGGAGGGGAAGGTTGGGAGGCTGACAAGCACATACATCCTTTCTCTACTGTGGCAGGTGACATCTCAGCCACTTACAGCATTATCAGGTGGGAGACTGTAGACAATATCTACGGAGCCTTGTTTACAACTATCAGCATCACTTATTGAATTACTCTCTGTCAAAATGAATGCGTCTCTCTGCGACTGACTATAAGTGCTGACAGATCTGAAACATTTCATACCAACCAGCACAGCCACATAAAAGTTATCTCCCAGCACAGCATGTCAAATTATTTGCGTACAACTTCTCTCAAGTCAATGCGTTGAGTCATAGGATCAAACATAAATGTCAGATCTCAAAGTTGTTTTTCCTCTATCTCCAACAGAATCAAAATGTTACATTCCTGCTTTAGGGATGTGTAACATTCACCACCCGAGCTTGGCTATGATGTGGACATGAGGAAAAAGACATAAATCATTGATGCCAAAAATAGGCCAAAAGACACTGCCAGAGTGTGAACATTTTGCAGTTAATGGTAAAGTGAACTATGGACAATAAGACCTGACCTGAGGAGGCAGTGGATTATGATGGTGTACCTCAATGAATAATTTGGACAGAGCCAATATTGAGGTCATAAACAGGATCCATCCCCTGCCCTCAGATCAGTTAGGAGCAAGCAGAGATGGGAACCATTGATTTTCTCCATGGCCCTGGATGTTCTGTGGATCTCGTCTGCAGACTGCCAACTATGTGCATCAATACAGACGTGCCGTGCTTAGCCAATGGCACCCTTCAAAAGGAAGAGTGAGCCTGTTTGTGTCCAGGGGTCATCTTATACGTTACTTGGCCCGGTTTGCAGTCGATGAGAAACTCTGTGTTTTCAAGCTGATAAGGACAAGTGTGTGCGCGTCTGTCTGTGTGTGTGTTTGAGAAAAGTGAGAAAGACTGACATGTTTAAAAGCCTATGTGAGACTTGATAGAGAACATTTTTGTCTGTGCTGAACCAACGATCAAGATGTTGCTCTCGCCTACAGTAGAGAAGTAAACAGAAACACAGTTTATAGATGCAGAGTATTCTAAGTTAAAACACAATCCTCGGGGCACCCCGGTAGCTCACCTGGTAGAGCGCGTACCTTTAAGTCCTGACCACAGCAGCCTGGGATCAATTCGAACACGTGGCCCTTTGCTGCATGTCATCCCCTCTCTCTCTCTCTCTCCCACGTTTCCTGTCTATCTCTGCAGCTGTCACTATCAAAAATAAAGGCAAAAATCCCCCCCCCAAAAAAAAAAAATCTTAAAATACCAACCTTAAATTCAAATGTAAACAATATAGTGGTCAAAATCATTCCAAAGACCTACTTTAGATCTCATCCCATGACAATTTTTATCTAATTTATACTACATTGTCTCTTTATATAAACATGTTGTGAAAAAGTATTGTTCTGTTAATATTTGTTATAGCTTCTAAGTCCAGAGGCAGGTTGAAGTGTGCGTGGGTGTGTGTGTGTGTGTGTGTGTGTGTGTGTGTAGATGGCTTTAGTGTCTCCAGCTGTGCCAATGAGAGACTGGACATTTTTCATTAGATCTCTTAATAAAACTCAACCAGGTAAGACTGTGCTGCCTAATCAACCCTGTCACTACACACATCACCACCACTTTTTATGTTTTCAATTAGGCTTCTCACTTGCCCAGTGCTTTCTGTGTGTTTGTGCATGTGTGTCTGAACCAATCACTTGTACAGGTTGTGGTGCACGGCACTCAGCAGGTAATCATGGGACTGTCAATGACATGCCATGTGATGGGCATCCACTATTAATATTTATGATGCGCTGAATCAGCCCCACACTGAGCACTGTGACAGCAATCACCCCGGTTTTTTAATATCCCCATCCAGATCAATTCTGATTAGCATTTCAAGCACTTGGTGGAGCCACGCAGTCTGCTGAACTTCTCCTCGTTCTCAAAGACAGCGAGAGCGAGGCAAAAGAGCAAAACACAGCTGACACCAAGTTAAATCAGAAATGAAATGTTTGCCATCCAACATCTAAAGTCTAGAGAAACTGATGACTTGTTCTTGAATGAAAGAAATGGAGGTGGCAGTGCTGGGATTTTAAATATGAATAAAGAACTCCAGCAAACAATAAAAAATGATTCAGCCAGTGAAGCAGTCACATGGTGAGCCACAGGAGGAGTAAGAGACCCAGATGTAAAGCCATGACAAAAGTACCTGGGTAGGAATTTGCATGCCTATATTGTTGATATGGGAAGTGACATTTTCTGGCATTAGAGGTAGGCTTTGGAGGCTCCTGTGAGCTCTGTTTCTTCTCTACCACTATGGTGGTGCCATTTTATAAACCTTTGTGTGGATTGAGCTCCTTTTGTCTCCTCCAAAAGACAAACCAATCTGCTTATCTCGAAATCCAGAGGGAACGAAGGCGTTTGTTTCTGCAGATCGAAATAATACGCAGGAGAGGATAGTAACCTTCTGAACAACTGAATGGGTGGGAGGAGGCGGATTGTGTGTCAGTGTGTGTGCCTGTGCGTGTCTCTGCATCTGTGTGTATATGTGTAAGAGAAAGGCTCTGCTGGCCTTGAGGCGCCCCCACAGATGTTTATTTGTAGTGACAGCAAGGTTTGTTTTCTCTGTGTTCTTATTTATCACACTGAGCTGATTGTATGGCTGTGGCCAGATCCCACAGAGAGGACACAATCACCGCCACGACAGATATGCATGAGTAAGCAATATAGCTCTATGAATTCACAGACATAATCTATCAGCCTGGATCAGCAGTCTTCACTGTGAAAAACAAATATAAGCAAAGAGGGGCAGCAGACCATGTACTGAATATGGAATGTTAATTTCTTCATTTTTACAATGCATTATTTATGAGGGATACACTGAAAGGTTTGAGGTAAATCTTAAAAGATAATTTATTGAGCTCCAAGTGCAGAAAAAAGTCATCTGAAAAGCAAACAAATGATAGACACTAGCTGGCATTCTGGAAGAAAGGAATGGGGAAGAACAGGCAGAAAGGAGTGGGTAAGAGCGACTCCTTTGGGGAACAAAATGCTCTTTGCGGCTTTAGTGAAAATAATGACTCACCAAATGGAGCACTTTAAGGAAATTCACACTCAACTCTCTTGGCTCTCTTCCTTTTCCATTCCCTCTCTTCTCTGCTTCACGCTCGCTCCTCACTTCACTGTTACATTGTCTTTTTTCCCAGGAGGAATATCACAAGGCTCCCAAAAAGCAGATAGAGGCAATATCATCGCTTGCACTCTTGCATCTGCTACCACACACACACAAATGCGTGCACCTCCATATACACACATAAAGGTAGGTGGCATACACCTGCAAATCCCCAGTGTGAATCTTGACCTTTTCACATAAGTCATGTTTCCCATAAATATCTTCTTTTGTGTGCTTGCTTTTCAATGTGTCTATATGTGTGCTTGTCTATGTCTATATTGAGTATGTGTGTGTGTGTCTCTATCTCTCTGTGTTTCACTGCAGAGTTGACCTTTCCATCCCTGCTTTGTCCCAGATTAGAACTGACACCGCCCTCTGCTACAGACCAAACTGATACACATACTGACACCAACACACACAGAGAGACACACACACACACACATTTACAGCATAAAAACACATGCATGCAGACACATTCAGAAATGTGTTGTAGACAAGTGAAAACGTTGCATCTCCAAAATGTCACTTGTTAAGGACCTCCTTTAAAGCTTGAAATGCTTTTTAAAGCTTCCTAAAAGTAAGGTTGGATAATTTTCTCAACTCACAGAGAAGCATGTAATCGTTCAACTTCCATCCAACAAGACCAGAAGTCTACAATGCTAGTGGGTCTATTAGGCTATACTTACGAGGCTAAATCCTAACATCAGCATACCTAACATGCTCACAATGTGCTAACATACTGTTTAGCAGGTGTAGCATGTTTACCACCTTACTTTAGCATGCTAGCGTGCTAATATTTGCTAATCAGCACTAAACACAATGTACAGCTGAGGCTGATGGGAATGTCAGGCATTTGGTTATAAACCAAAGTACATCCTCTTGCGCCATCATCAGGTGCTAGAGGGAGTACTTACGGAATCACTAAAGTTATTTAAATTCAAAACAAGAGAGACATGAATGTCTGTTACAAATGTCATGGTAACCCATCCAATAATTGTCATTTCACTCCAAACCACAAATGCCAACATCACAGTGGCAATAGAGGTAAAAATTAAGGTATCCCCAAAGTTATTAGGATTCATCCTCTGGACACAATTGATATCTGTAGCAGATGTTATGGCAATTCATCCAATATTTGTTGAGATATTTCACTAAAAACAGCATTCTGGTGTTTTAGGTCATAGAATCTGATGGGACACAGATTTCTGAAACGACACAGCGAGCTGAAGCATCCTACTAATGTTGGGAAATATCTGCGAGCGATTGATGATCACAAGTAATCATGGGTAGGACCACGAGCCAACAGCTGCAAAGTTCCTCCACCCAAGTCAAACTCGCAGCATTTTGTAAAGGAAACAAAATGGAGGAAATAAACGTGAACTAGTTAATTTTTTGGTACTGTGAACCTAGGTCAAAATTCAAAATTGTGAACTAGTTCATTTTAATCTGTGTGAACTGAACTTTACTTATGAACTGCACTTATGAAGTGTGAACTTGCACAACACTGTGTCTACTGATGCATTGCAATTGCTATGGCCCTAAAAGTTACTACATAGTTATCTGAGTCAACTGAACATGCTCACCCATGAGGATGAGGATCTATGTGTCTAGGTGTTGGTGGTGGATGTGGCTCCATCTCAGTGGGAGAAAGACCAGAGAATAAAGCTCAGACTGAGCTGAGCAATACTCCATTTCACTGATCGCTGAGCAGCCTCTCAGCCACTGCCGCGGGGGGAAAAGCTCACTTACCTGGCCTGAATGTGTGTTTCTGTCTGAGTGTGTATGTGCATGCAAGTATCTATGTATCTCTATCCATCTCCGGCTGAGTATGTGATACTGGTTTCTATCTTTCCATCTGTGTGCACGAGAGGGGTGAATTCGACAGGCTGTGGGCTTCTCTCCACGGCAACCGTTACCGGGTGACTAGCTGCTTGGACGATGGTCCTGGTCATTTAACCTGAGCTTTGACCCTCATCGCTCATCGCTCCGGTGAGGATGGGGGACAAAGAAGTCAAAATAGTTCGCACAAGGCCCAGGGCACAGCCTGGCCTGCTTGACCACCAGGTAGATGTGTGTGTTTGTGTGTATTTTTATGTGCATGCATTTTGCGAAAAACACGCACAGACAGAGAATAATGATGTAGAAGAAATTCTGAGGGCATTCTGCTTACACAAACATACCTGTGTCCCTTTCATCTCAGACGCATAAGCTGGCCATTTTACTACTGACCTTGTCTAAACTCTTCAAAAAGGTCTGGGTTTCTCAGGCTCTGTTCACATAAAGTTTGTATGGAGACACACGAGGATGGAAAACCAAAATAGTATAATACCCAGTATATATAGTACAAATCTGATACAAATATATTGGCCGAATGTCAAGGACACCTTGACAAAAACGCCACTTATTATAATTTTTTTTTTAGGATTGTGAGTAGACGTCGTGAGCTGAAATAGAAACTTGTGAGTCCTCTTTGGTGGTCAAACTAAGTCATGGAGACAATACACCTGACATATACACAGCTCCTGATGTGTCTGCAACAACCTTATATCGGGCAGTATAGCGTATATAGGCCATTTTTTGGTTCAGAAGCCTACATCCAGCCATGCAATTGGTGACGGGAAAAGAAACACAATGGAGAGATTTCCACTTTACTTTAGCTGAATGTCTTTGCACTAATAAGAGGAAGAAACTGACGCAACCACGGGGAAAGCTTGAAAACCTCACACATAAAACAATCAGCATGGCGATTCGACCAAGGGACCTCTTTATTGTAAGGTGACATCATTTTTTTAATGACTGCAAGCTGTGCTGGAATCCCACATGCCATCCCAAACACGCACAGGCTCGAACAAACACAACAGAGGAACATTGACACACAAACCTTTCACACATATCCACAAAGACATAAAATTGCTTATACCATTGGTTGTATCATAAAGCTATTCCCCGCAGAGAGAAAAGAGCTACATTATAGCCAAGGGAGGAAATGGATAAGAGCAGTGAATATGTAATATGCATGAAAATGACACAAACAGAAAGGATCACAATAGAAATGAAGCGTGCCAGGGTGCAGCATAGTAAGAAAGTGAGAGAGTTAGCCTGAAGAGTTAACATTTCACAAACTCTTATTGTCAGTATGTGAACAGATGCTAAGAATAAACTGGGCTTTTGTGAATATCTTAGGAAAAATCCATATGGGAGAAACATTAGAACGGCTGCCTCCGATTCCTGGTGCAAAAGAGACAGAAGACAGAGGGGATGAAAACGTGACAAACAGTTCATAATTATCTCCTTTACGAAGAGGTTAGGAACTGATACTGAAGAAATCCAAAAGGCCAGATGGTTTAGTGAACAGGGATCTGAGACCAGTAGGGACTTTTGCTGGTTCTTATTTTATGCCTCTATTTCTCATTTTAGAATCAAAAGCATGATATCACGTCAACTTAAATCCCCCTGACAATATATTGAGTTCAGCTAATGACTGTTTAGTATCACTGTGTCAGGACACCGTGAAGACAGAAAGCAAAGATTAAAAAGAACGGAAGGAAGAAAATGGTGTGACTGATGAGGAGCTCTTATAAACATGCTGATTCATTCATCTGCAAGCGCCGGGAAGCACTTCCTTTGGGAAAGAGGGGTCAAACACATTAGCTCCCTGCATTGAGCGAGTGCAGTGCTTTTTGAGAACTGCTAGTGCTAGCCTGTCAAGGATGCATCACCTCTGCCACCTCCCCAGCGTCTCTCGGGGCAAAGTGACAGAACTCCAGGGAGAAAAAAATGCAAATTGCCCTCTTAGTTTACTTCATCTTTATTAAAAGACTAATTTAAAAAAATAATAAATTGAATGCATGTATTCAGGTACCTTTGCCCTGTGACCACCACATGTACTGTACACCACATGTACTGTAATAATTAAAAAAAGTATGCAGGAAATAATAATAAAAGCTTGTAAAATAAAACAGTGTATTCCATAGGGATGTAAAAGTGTTTTTTAATTAGCCCTTTGTAATCACATGTGTGCTTGGCACTGGGATATTTAGAGTTAATAAACTTTTCATATTACTTTTATGTTTCATGTATTTTTCAGAAATCCCCACAGCGCTCTATCAAAGGCCTGGAGGTCTTACTAATCAGAGCCCCGCTTTTTATGAACACATCAATATTAATACAAAAACAGAAGCGTGGAGTAACACAACTTTAATGCCTGCTGATACAAGTGATTTTGAGGTCTGGTATAATTAATGGAAAGGACTGTATTTTATATTGCATGTTAACATTCCCCTTAGGAGTCTGTATGAGTCACAAAGTCTATGAAGAGTTCCCAGGACTAGTAACATGGTGTAATTAAGTCTTAACACTGGGACAGACAGACACACACTCTATATAATACTTTAGATTTCCCCCACTTTAAATTTCGATGTATGCAAATGCAAGAGCCTCATGTGTGCATTTACAAATGGCAAATAACAACTCAAACTACCACACATACTGCTGGTCAAAGAAATCGCATCTGCTGCAATATAATGTCAAACGCCAACATAATTACACAAACTACTTGAATGTTATGAGATTGACCAAAGCTGAATTCCCAATGACCTATTCTCTGCCTGACCACAAGAAGCACTTTGTGATGTGAAGCATGCGAAACATCTGAGATTATGTAAATGAACCCATAAAACCCAAACCTCTATGTTGCTAGAAATTCGCCAACTGTGAAGACTGTAGCACTGGGACGACCCATATGTCACCTCTATTTGTTTGAATATGCACAACTATGATATCCTTGCAGGTGGTGCAGGTCTTCTAGTTCTACTGACATTGCTCAACTGTCTTGCACATGACGTCCATAATTAAAATGGAGATTTTGTTTTTTGGCCATAGAGCCTATCCCTAAGTCAAAGTTTTGTTGAACACTCCCAGGGTAAAGGAATCATTCTTATAATTCTTCTTTACTGAAGGTAAACTTTCCCCACACCCCCTGCCAGTGAAACATGCCCAAGGCCAGACAGGCACTTGAATCAGTAGGAATCTTTGTGTGAAACGCACACTCCAGTTCCATGCTTCTGCACTGAGGCCCCAAGCAAGAAACTGTGTCGTTGGTGAAAACCATCCCTTTGCCATGGCCAAGTGAGACAAGTGAGGTCCCCTGAGTAAATATAGATCTCATTTATTACATCTTATTCAAATGTGTCATTATGCCCAATGGGCAACTGTAGCTGTACTGTCTGCTGCTGGAACTAGTATATAAATTCACAGGGTAGATTGGATATTGCTTTCAGAATGGCTCTCAGGAGTGGTGTTGAGGCCATTCTTAGTGCAGATGATTGGTTAGAATTGCCCATCTGTTTCTTCTTCTTTGTTTTTAGTTACATGTGCATCTGTGTCTGTCACGTGTGAGCATGTGTGTGCATTGATGCGTGAGTGCGTGTAGGCAAGGGGTGAAGTGTGTGTGTGGGGGGGGACCCCATTAGAAGATGTCCGAATAATTCATATTTTTATCACAGCATCTGTGAGCTCCTTAAAAACCTGACAGGCTCAGACGAGGTCACGGTGCTAAACTTCATGTCACTTCCCATTTCCTGTGTAACAGGTCTGTGGGCAATGTTATTACAAGGCCTCTAGAGCTAAAATTGACTTGTATAATCAGCTGGCAAATATTATTTTGGAAATTGTCTTTTATTATTAGAAACACTCCATTAAATCCTGATATAAATACATTAACTGCACTGTGTGAAAGGTGCTAATGTTTTCCCGTCCTCCTCCTCTTCTGGATGGCATCTTCCCGACCCCCTCCAAACTGCGCCCTCTTCTAGCCAGAGCCTCCAAAAAATAGTGTGCGTGGAAAATTTATTGGATGCGTTGACACCCCATGCCTTGACTTGGTTGGTGAAAATGAAAAGGTATGAAATTAAACTAATTAATTCTGCTCTTTGACTGGCTGACAGCCTCAGTGCCTGTCACTGCTGCTTAGTGTGATGCTAGGGGGGGAAAGATGAGGATGAGAGAGGCCTGTGGTGGAGAAGTCAAGCCTGGACGTCAACTGTCAAGCCTGGACACGATGCTCAGCAGGCCTAAGGGATACCAGCAGTGCAAAGACAGTTGAAGAAGGGATGTAGACAAGGAAGGAGACGACAAAAGCGGGAAAGAAAGATTAAAAGACGAGAAAGAGACAGAGAAGGATGAGAACAGAAAGAGAGACAAAGGGAATAAGAGAAAGAGAGAATATAGCTAGAGGTAACAGAAAAATATGAAGGAGAAGGAATGGAGGGGATGGTAGTGGAACAGGGGCACCTTCAAAGTGTTGAAGCAGTTGAAATTTATTGCAAATAACTGCTCCTGATGCTCCGCCGTTTCAATTTCACACAACACAATTCCACAGCTCTGGAGCAAATGTGTCCCTGTCAGCATCACTTAGGCTTCCGCTGCTCTCTGCCTCACACCTCTGCCTTGTCCTCCTCCTCCTTCACCTTCGCTCCTTCATGTCTCTCCCTTTCTCCAACCTCTCCAACCTCTCTCACCTTATCCCTCCCATCTCTTTTTAATGTTCTTTTTAAATGGTTAGGCCACTGCAGACAGACAGAGATGGAGAGAGGTGGGAAATGGGCAGTGAATGAGCGAGGAGAAAGACAATTGAGAAATGGGCGAGACGGAAAGATGGGAGAGACAGAGAGGGAAGTTAAAGGATGTGCAAAAAAGTTAGCTAACAAGAAACTATTCTGTTATGAACTTTATTGTAACTCAAAGAGAGAAAAAGAAAAAAGACAAGAGCGAAAAGGAAGGGGGGGGGGGGTGGGGGGGGATCTTGATTGTGCCAGCCAATATTTAAACCAGTGTTGAAGCACAAATGAGATGTGCAGCAACCAGAGGAAGCCTATTAAAGCTTTGGTAATAAAAGACTCACTGTTCATTAGTGGGGTGACACCAAACTGTCCTTTATTCAAGGTTCTGACAGAGGATATTCACCACAGTCCCTTTCCTACACCCTCACCACAGTGAGGTTGGAGGGATGGAGAGATAAAGGGAAGCACAGAGGGTTAAGAAGAATATTATTCATTTGGGCCATGTTGTGAATAATTTATCTCTAGGATGAGGAGCAGCTCTGGATCCATAATGAGGCAGAGGCCACTGTTTGGAAGACTTTCATCTTCCATAGTCTAAAGACCCCTTATCCTGGCATTAAAATCACCAAATAGAAGCTTGAGTGTAACTTTAACTGTCTCTCTATGTACTGTATCTCCCGATGCACACGCACCCTCACTGATAGAGACCCCACAGCACAAATAAGCATTGGAATGAGAATCAGCAGCATTCGCTATGTGGTACACCACAGCTGGATTAGCACTGTGTGCTTCAGCGGCAGCATCATGAGCACTGGCAGCAGCATCTGAGTGGCAGGAAGAATCAGTCGGGGAATCAGCCGACTGAGAGACGAGTGCTGAGGCAGAGAGAAGAGTAGCAAAGACAAGGAGGCAGGGAAGAGAGAAAGAGCAAAAGAGAGTGCTCCGCTCAGTCTGCAGTGGTTTGATAAGTGTTATTATTTCATTATCTCTCCCTGGGCCTAGTCCTGAGCTGGCATACACATGCACCAACACACACACATTTACATACAGACAGATACACATATACACACTGAAAAGATATAGAGAGGAGGAGAGAATGCAGATTAAGGGAATTTTAATGAGGGGGATAAGAAAACAGGCCACAGAGCACTTATTACACGTTAGCACTGAAAGTGCAAGGGAAACAGTTGTTCCACCTTTTACTACTGGCCCATTTATTTGACTGTGTTTCATTAGTCAGTCTCTCACACACACACACACACACACACACACACACACACACACAGCACAGCACAACATGTGTCTGCAGTCCTTACAGGGAGGTGGTTGCATCTGCCTGGATGGCATAAAAGTGGCATTTTCTGCTTGCCAAGCGATCTCTCCTGGACTGCTCAGAGTTTGATCCTGGGCCAAGGATCAACTTTTGGCGCGCTGGGATTTGGATTTGTTTGACGTCCCTTTTATTGTGGACGTGATGGACTAATGTCGTGAAAATACTAGAATGCTGGCTGTCATAATATCAAATGCTACTACGATACCAAGATATTTATGTCTATTTTTTAATCTTCGAAAAAGATGTTTGGTTGACAGCAGTTGGTTACCCATCGCAGTCAGGACTGTAAACAAATTAAATGTTTCACTTCTGTCATCAGCTTAGTCGACCAGTTTAGGAGGACCTGGATTCAATTCAAAGTGTGGTGGGCTGTTTGATGTTAGCGGCATATACTCAGTGGGATGTTTGTCCCCATTAGAGATTTATTTGTCCTGCTGTCTGGCATGGAGCCAAGCAGAAGCTGCAGGCTTCTTTTCTTAAAGCTCCAAACCATCATCACTGTCAAGCTTGAAATGCACACCATACAGTACACATTTCCACATGGCTGGCAGTGTAAACTCTTAATACATTGGGGTTCGGATAACTGCAATTTCAGTTTCATACCCACCAAAAAAAAACAGATTTTATCTAATTTTAAGTCCATTGTGTGCTATGGAATATAAATATGACTGACGACTGGAATCATTAGATTTTTTTCTTTTCAAATGGGGAAAGTCAGGGGTCAAAAAAGGGACACATCAAGATCATGCCAGTCACCTACAGCTGACAGACTAGTGACAGGGAAGGACCACACTCCTGACATGTTCGGGGCATGTCAAAACAAAGGCATGACAACAGATGTGGATTCAATGATGCATGTTAAGAATCTGCACTGACAGGTATGTATTGTAGTGCAACACAAGAAGAAACACAGGCACACAGAAGTGCACACACAAATACACACACACACACCCGGCACTACCAACAGTGAAAATCTTAAATGCAAATGCGCGTAGCTCTTTCCTTACTGGACACAACTTGTCAAACAGCCGACAAACACACAGTGAAGACATTTCCTAGTTGTGTTTTCTCACCTCTAGTGTCACCACTTCCTTCTTCCACTTATAGTAAGATGTATGATGAGGAAGAGATGCAAGGAAGAGATGTGAGTAGGGAAGAATCAAAGAAACACATATTTTGTGAAATGAGACATACTTTCCACTCAAGCTTCCTCTGAAACTGTCAGTGAATAATGACGATGCACAGCTGGATCAGCTGTCAGTGAGTTTGTGTTAGCACAGATAAATGCGATGTGTTGTCAAAACAGTGAGATTGCACAGTTAGCACTATTTTTTCAGACATGTCCTGCCATGTGAAAAGAGGAAGCCTTCTAGAACCTACTTGTGTTGACCAGAAGAGGGTGAAAATTGCTTTTATGGTTCTGGTCATTCACAGCTACACTTTTAAAATGATTTTAAATAGCTTGTGAAACAGAAAACAAAAGAAACCGGAATAATATAGGCCATTATTTGGCCTGTTCTGCTTAGCCCCACTCAATCTGCCCGCTGCATCCAATAAGGAACACGTATTCACAGACAGAGATTGACCGTGTCCACTTCCACATAGATCGATCTTGTATTTTCTTGCTCAAGTCTCCTCCGGAAAGCTTCCTCACTTCTTGCTCCTCCAAGATGAATTAAGGGGATTGGAATAACCTTAATGATGGTGGACCTGATTAATTTCTGAATCAAACAGGGATAGTGGATGAAGCGGATATGAAGCAGTCACAGATGATGTGCTGTCAGCTAAATAAACTCACTTCCTGCTTAAGCGATGAGCATACATTAATAAAGCGGAAAGGGGGTAAAGAAGGGCGTAGGCAGGGTGGATGCTGGACTCATCACAAAAAATTGTGCTTGAAAGACAAGGTGGCACTGTAGTCGTGCCACACATGTGTGGACTTGAGTGCATGCACAAGTGTGGGCACTTATGAAGACAGGCATGTTTAAATAACAGGAAAAGAGCACAGTTGAGAGCAGGCTGTGCGAGTGATACAGTAATAGCTTTGACATTTTTGCAACACCTTTTTTATGTAACTCTACAAAGTGCCTGGTACAAAGGGTGAGAAGCTGAGAAGAGAGTGGAAGAAACTTTAAATGCTCCCCTTGTAAGAAAACGGCAGTGTAATTATAATAAAAATGCTTGGAAGATGAAGAGTAATTGTTCAAACAGTTTTGGCTCTTTTTAATTCAGCATGGGCTTTACAATCATTTCTCTGTAGAGTGAGCCACCTCCCTCTCTTTTTTCCCTGGGGCAGTTTGTGGTGCTTGGCAGGGACCATGCTGCCATGCTCAGCCCTTCATACTTCATTAGTGTCTCCTGTTAGCTCCCTACCCTTTTTTTCTCCATCCCCTCCCATTCTACTGCCATCCCAACCTCATTTATGGCCAGTCTCCTGGAGAATTAGTTCTTCCTCGGGTATGTCCAACAAAGGAAAAGGTGTGTGTATGCAAGTAGTATTGCAGAGTGTTGAACCCATACATTTGGTGTTTCCAATGCCCCTTTGACCATGCCTTATCCTCTGTATCTCACTCTCCCTCTTCTTCATCCTTACATCTGTCATTTGCCGTACATTTGAAGTAAGAGGTGTGAAAGACATGAAGTCAGCAAAGCTTGGAATTCCTCACTCAACCACTCCAACTCACAAAGAGGGTGAAGCCATTGCTCCTATACTTCTATAATTCATATAGTGCCCATACACATTCATACATACAGTACACAAATAAACACAGACATGCACACATCGAAAGAGGGTAAGCGTACATGTGCAAATGCACCTGCAAAAGTTATCTTCCAATGTGGATACTTCGAACTCCCCCTCTGCCCTGATAAAAGCAGCAGGTGCACAAACACACACCTATATATAAACCACGGGGAAAAATGAATAAGTGGTTGTGCATTGCAGACCAGCCTCTGTGACCCTTTTAGAACCCTTCAACTCACTCTTTCGCTCACAGTCCCTCAGTTTCTCATTCTCTCTCTCCAACAACCTCATCTCTCACTTCAGCTTCACATAAAGCCCTTGACTAGCCAGAATTGTGTGTGTGTGTGTGCGTGTGTGTGCGTGTGTGTGCGCGTGTGAGTACCACAGCCGATGCACTAGCAGCCTGGTATGAGGTCACGACATTACATAGGTAATGGCAACGCATGACAATATTTACGAGAATGTAAAACTAAATCACATAAAGGTCTAAGTAATATTTAATCTTTTAATACTTGATAATTTACATTTTTTTAATAATTGCAGGTAGTCTTGACCTGCTGATACTTCAATTCCACATTTAATTTCATGGATAAAAAAAGTTATTTAGCGTAAATCCAAAAAGGAAATACATCTTCACAAGGGGCATTTTGTATCCATGTATGTGTGGAAATCACATTTACACAAGCAAATTGGGTAGAAATTCACATGCTATCTCACACTGATTGGATCAAATGTAATGGTTTTCTTGACCCAACTGAGCTTGAAAAGGCTGATAACTGAATGAATTTACCTACTCTTCTCAGTACACAGGAGACAAAGGGAAGTATTTTCCCACAAAGACAGATAATCCATGGCGTTCCCACAGTTTGCATTTGCATTTGTTGTAAATATGAGACATGTCGCAATATCCAGTATTACTATAAGTGCTTTATTCCTAAACATAGCTAAAGCCAAAACCACATCTCATGGTACTTAAATGTGAAAACTTAAAGTGGTTTGTACCCACAACTTTCCCAGTGCTTCTAACCATGGGAAGAGGCTAAAAACGCTAACATTAAAGCAGAAAATAATCCCACCACTTGTCCCTGTGCCCCAGGAGAAAGTGGTCATGTTGGCCTATCACATCCACTTGGTGTAAAACATTTCCCATAGTCCCTCCAGAAAAACTGAACACCCATAATGTAATTACAGTGGGGGGGGGGGCATGGTCAAAAAAACAAACGTTTACTTTCATGTTAGGTGACTGTCACCAGGGATGCATTATGCTGGCCTGGATTATAAAACGCAAAAAATTGATTCAATAGGCTGCTTTTAACAGCTAGTACCTACACTGTGGGACTCAAGCCAAGGCCTTGTCACTAAGATAGATCTGTGATTACTGTATAAAGCAGACCAAGGAGGCTTTGCCCACAAGAAACAAAAGCAGACACAGAGGGAAGATCAAGGATCAGAGCAATAATGGAGAGAAGAGAGAGAGCTGAGAGGGAGGGACGAACGCGAAGCCGAACAGATTGAAAGTGTCAGCGCCCCACTTTACAGCAGATGGGGATTTCACGATGCACAGCTCTCCTCTCCTTCTCTATTTACTATTCTCCCACTTAGGCTTAGCGCGAAGCAACTCTTTAGTGAGACTGTCATGGCTCTTGTCTAAATACATTCATATTCTGTTGCACAAACAAGTGCAACACAATTCAGTGCGGTGATATGAATTCGTCAGCAGCAATATATGGTTACTTGTGTCTATAAGAATAAATAACAGCAAACACATGCACAACATTTTCTCTTCAAGCAAGATAAACCAGAGGTACAGTGTAATTGGCTTGATATGCACACACAAACACACATTCTGCTGGCTCCATCCTCAAGGATTGCCGTGGGTTCAGGCGTAGAGCACCCAGCTTGGTAATGAGGGAGAAAACTAATATTTGGAGTGCATTAATATTGTTGATCTGAGGTGGCACCGAGGCTAAGCACACCAGCCAACGGTTGTTTGTGAAATATGCTGGTGTTTGTGCATTGGAAGTGCTGCGGCGGCCAGGCGGAGAGCATCACTCAGCCATACGCTGGGCAGCTGAACCCTGCAGATCCGCTCGTACGCACTCAACAGCAATCCATCCTCAACCCTCCATTACTCGTCCTGTATGCGCGCAGATGCACGTAGTGTCGCACACACAGGCACACACAAGCACAACCGGATGCCCATTGCAAGAGTAGGAAAAGGAAATTAAACCAATTTAAATGTTTGTCAAACTATATATATCAAATTAATCAAACTATATAATCATTCTGGGTTTCAAAGAACTGCCTTTTTAGTTTTTATTTATAAAGAAAAATCCATGAACTGGCATTTTCTGAAACTGAAATCTTATTGGAAACATTGCAAACATTTTATAGTTAACTAAAGACTTAATCTGCAGCATCATCAAGTTTTTCGTTTTCTTAACTTGATTTTACCTAAAGGAGGGGTTTTCAAAGTCTGAGTCTGTGGGCCTCCCCTTAGACAAAGCTCTGAGCTGAAGCATACGCTAAACTGTCCTTGCCACGAGAGGACGCTTTTTACTGTAAACTGCAGTGAGCAATGTCGTCTTGCAGCAGGAAATGGTACAACAACCATAAGTAAGTGAAAATAAGTAAAATTAGGATTATTATAATTATGATTAGCTTTGGGTGAAAATAATAAAAACACCTTTCTTATACACCACTGTTTCACCAACACTAAACTTCCTAAAGCAGGTGTTAAACTGCATATTTCGAGTATCAACACACCAAATATGCGGGTATTACTGTTTTACCATAAGGAATTCTATTATCAGTCAGTGAAATAGCAACAAACATGACTACACACTAGTACCTTCCCTATACAATTGATTATTGCCATTATCTTAGAATTAGAATCACAATGACCTATATAAACTTGGATTAGCATTTCATAGCTATTGGCTATAAGCTAAAAGCTGTGGTCTTTTAAACAACAGAGAGGATTTAGGAACCTCTCAAGTGCAGCAGTTTCCCTGCTGTGACAGGCAACATGGCAGTGGAGGTGCTGATAGTCTGTAGGAAATTTGGCCTGAGGTCACTTGGAAGAATCCAGAAGGATACATGGGGTGTCACTTCCATTTATTCCTGGCTCCAACAGTCTGGTTTACAGTGTTATGGTGAATCTGCTGAGCGAAGGGAGGGAAGGCAAAAGAAAGGGAGGGAGAGGGAGGGATAGTATTTGAAATGTTGAGCCACAGCTATTATTCCTTTGCCTGAAGAGTAAATGTTTGTGACTCAATTGTAACACAATTTCTAATGATGCCTTCTCTTCTAACAAGAGCCCGCAGATGACATGCTGGTCCCATTGTCTCCTTGTCTCAATCACTTGTATGTCACTGAGGCCAGTGCCAGGTCACGCACGCACACACAGATTTGTCTTGTGCCTGCGCCAAAGCAAAGGTGACAGGGATGACACCGTAACAAGGATGACTCACCCTTTCAAGCTGGGCATAAAATCATCAGCCATTTGCATTTGCCAGCCCTAGGTTAATTTGTTTTGACTGGTGAAATAAAAAAAGTTGTGGGAAAAACGTAATTGCCTCCTGTTGTTTGGGGGGGCGTTGGGGGGGTGTCCCTGCTGTAGGGCATCCAGATCCTGGTGGACAGTGTGTGTCTCTATTAATAACTGTTATTTTATCTCCCTTACCTCGCTAGACTGCCTGATTAAAAATTAAAAGAAAACTCAAATGAAGCTGATATCTCTCTGGCCACCAAAATTTCCCCAGCGTGCTGAGGAGGCCAAATGTGGCCCCGTCCCTAAACCCCCAACCAACATCCCACACACACACTCCCCATGTTGGAGAGTCCAATACCTCTCTATCTCACCAGAGCCATCCTGGCAACCACAGCTTTCACACAGATTGTATCTCCAGCGCGGCAGTGTCAGGCTGCATCAAGGTCTGGTGCAGGCATTAGCACATGTGGCTAACCAGGGAGGCTGCAGATTGAATTACGACTCTGCCTCATGTGGGCAGAATGAGCAGAAACACATGTGTCGCTGTCGCTGATTTAATGAGCACATTAAGCACATCAGCACACTCACCATAAAGCGTCTGCACAGACATCTGCATGTTGTCGGAATAAGGAATCCTCTTTCTGGATGCGGAGTGAAACCATTGTATCTAATTATTTTTTTTTCGCTGAGAGGCGATGTCAGTTTAAGGTCAAGACCTCTGGAAGAGATCAGCAGTAGGCCACTATTTTGGAAAAACTATTTTCCCTATCTGCACTAAAATGCATGACCATTATTGTCAGATGGAGAGCAATTTTCATAAACCTCCATGTTGGATGTTAAAAAAGTCGCTCCTATGTAGAGGCTAGGCCAAAATTTTGAAGAAAAGACATATCTTCAATTTGAGCCAGCTTGCTTTGGAAATGGCCACAACAAGTTCCAAAAAAATAGTTATTATTTCTCACTGGCAGTGCATAGGGAGATGATGGACTAAGATATAAGGAAGGTGTATAAACAGGCTAAACACCAGCACAGGATTATCAATATTTCCAAACAAACTCACATGCATGAACAATGCAAGCGCTACACACCAACAGCAGGGACACGAGGCAAAGGGAGCAGTTAGCAAAATAGCAACTTAGCTAGCAAGCTTCAGTTGGCCCAAATCAATAGTTATTTACTCCCTCAAAATGGATGGGGACAAAAGAGAGAGAGAGAGAATATGTGTGTGAGTGAAAGAGAGATTCTGAGTAACAAGGCAATCAATTTCCGTTGTTGTAAAAAAAAGAACCCAAAAGAAGTCCAATGCTGCAAGGAAATGAGAAAATATTTGAACTAAAAAGCAACTAATAAATGTCAAACCATGTGTTCTTTTATAATCACTCCATCCATCTTGCTCCATGTGCTGCATATACTGTATGGTATGTGTGAGCAGCCTGGTGGAAACTAATCAGGCAAAACCTGGTATCTGGACCTGGGTGATTCTGCCCAGTGATAGGCTGCTTTACAGAAGAAATGCCAGTGTTATTCTCTAGAGCAAAGAGCAGGAGGATGAATGGGGAAGAGACATCATCTAAAGGTGTGTGGGTATGAATATGTGTGCGGTTCAATGTGTGTGTGAGTGGGATTGTATCCATGAGTGTGCTCAAAAACCTGTGTGGAGAAGTGTGTTGGAGAGGTGAAGAGTTGTACAAATGAGGGACTGTATTGGCAAGCCTGGGCTAAGAGAGACTGGCGATGGCGAGGGCAAGAAGATAAGAGAGCCACAGCAAACAGTAAGTCAGACCAAGTAATGGAAAAAGGAGGGGTTGAAGAGAGAGTGATACAGGGTGGGCATGAATACCTGGGAAATTCTGAGAGGAAAAGCAGGCTGTATCACCCTAACATACAGTCTAACAGTTGTGGAGCTTGAACTAGTGTTGCTCTGTCATGCTTGGCTGTAAAGGCTCAGACAGAGACAGCATGGACAGACATTAGAGGTCACATCCCATCCTACAACACCAGCCTTGTAACTGAATCTAAATTAAAGCCAGTGCTCAAATAATTCATCTCACAGATCACTGCTGAGTATGTTACAACCAAAGCCCAAGCTCTGTGCTGTACAGTACATTAAAACCCTTCATTACCATGAATAAATCGCCTAACAAGATATGAAGTGCCACTCCACATTGGATTCTCCTCTATACAAGGAGAGCCCAATGTACGCTGGGATATGGAGGGGGAGGGAGAAAGGGGGGGGTGAGAGAAGGAGAGAGAAGCGAGATAGTCCAATCACTGTCAGCGACTATGAATTATACATGAGTTGTAGTTTTAACACTGTCTGCTCACTCCCCCGCTTTGTCACTATTAAATATTCACACCAACATCTTTGTAGGCCATTGTTAATTACTCATCACAACAACAAAAGGTCTCAACAGGAAATTGCCAATGCCAACCTCCATTAGTATGTGTATGAAGTGTACAGATAGCACTATCAGATCAGATGGGTGGCGGCACGTCTTCCTTATCCTTGGCAGAGACTGTCTGGGATTTTTACTATAAAGTATGTCATGGTACACATGGTACCTTGGGCAAATCTACTAAACATTTCCTAATTCGAGTGAATTGAAAATGCACAAGTAGCACTCTGTTAAACTAGCAAAGTAGACCTTGTTTCTGAGAAGTTTGTATCCGCACCCCCCTTGTTGACCCAGAATATGGAACACAGTAATGGTGAGCACATTGCTAAACTGGTGTATTTGGCATGTGTGGATTTACTCTTGGCAGGCAAAAATTGAAAGCGGTTTTGGAAGAACATTGAGAGGTTTTTGAGATCCTGAAGGGTCAAATGGCATTGTTCATATTTACTACTCGACCTCACCAAAGTTGGCAATCTGGCAAAAAGCAGCAAGGCTAAATATTGAGTATTTAGATTAAGGGAGCAGGTCACCTATGTAAATCATGTGTGTAAGATATCAGAAACTTCTGCTGCCAACCCACTACAATAGATTAATTGATATACATTAATGAAGTTAAATGAAACAGCGATTCGGTCTGTTTCTCGGGCTACAAATATGTGGTCAGCAAGGCACTCGAGCGCTATGTCTGGTGTTGCTGTCAGCATATTATTATTAACTTTGTTTAGCTGCCTGATGAATAGCCTATCAATTTGTTTTACAATGTACTTAAATACATTTACTTTAATCTCTGATTGTGATGTATGATCACAGTTAGAACTTACATTTCATACCAGACCTTCCTCATACTGATACTATATCCTCATACTGGAGTCAAACTTGCTTTTGCATTAGGTGTATAAATATTATAATAACGCACATACTGTAAACATGAACAAGCATAGACATTCACCGACCTATTGACATAGGTCAAATCTTACTTAGGCCTTCTGGTTATGTCTGATAACTTGCTGTCGATCACGTTAAAAAAAAAGCATCAACCTTCCTTCAACCCATCCGGCAACATCAGGTGGGAGACAGAATAACACCCGAATACTGACAAACATCCTTTGAAAAACATTGTTTTTCACCAAGGGAGATAACAAAGTGAGCAGGCAACAAGATTTTTGTCCCCAGAAGCTGAAATTTACACACTTTAATCCTGAGCTAAGCACCAACACACAGGAACCTTGGGCTGTGTAGCTTTACTCTGCTGGCCTGGCTAACAAGGCTGCAGGGACCTGCTGGAAAGTCACAAGGCAGAAAGTGCAGAAATGCCTCTTAAAAATACAATCTGTATTTTGTCGCACCGAGTGATGCAAGTGTACCCACACAATATATGATAATGTTTAATAGTGCAACCGGCGTGGTTCCATTTCTCCTGTCAGCCGCTGACCAAAGTGAAGGACTGTGTGAGTGTACATGTGTGTGTTGAGGGTGGTGGCAGCGGGGATGAGGGGGGTGGCTGGGTGGATGGTGTAAACACGCCAGCCTACATGGATTGGGCTAATATCCAGTTTGTTCCCTCTCGCCTCAGCTCCACGGTGGCTGCAACGCAATTTCTTCCAATTGACCTCCCTGCCACCGGCACAATCACTCTCCACCGGAGACACAACGGCCCCAGAATACGGAGCAGCCAGCAGCGCAGGCCTGACGCTGGAGGAGCCAGCACTGAAAGGAGGTGGGGATTGAACCAACCACGAGGCGGAAATGAGATGAATTAGAGAGCGAGAAGGAGGAGGCACAGGGAGGTGAAAGAGTACATTTATTCTGTGGTGTAGTGGCAGTGACAAAGCACAAGCATTTAGAGATCAGCTAAGGAGGAAATTAGAAGCATTACAGCCAGCCCTGGTTGTTTCTGTGCTTTCTTTCTTTCTGTCTGACTTTTAGTTGTTTTGGTCTACATGGCATTAATTAAACTGTAGAACTATAAGGCAGCTGTTAAAAAAACACATAAAAGGTGAACCTTAGCTGAAAACTTGTAGGTGAATGATATGAGCATTATTACAATTAAAGAGTGCTGGATTCTGTCAGTATACAAATGTCTATAAGAAAACATTGCAATAATACAAACATAAGGGAATTGCTCAAAGGCCAGGAACTAGATTTATGAGAGCAATAGCCCAGCCAAAGGCTAAAAGTCTTTATAACTGCAAAGGATTTCCAATAAAAGTGAGGTTGGAGCCCTCTAAGAGCAGCACTCTCGAGTAATAAGATTAGTAGAAGTCAAGAGCACGGCCATTTTAACTCTTTATGTTGCAGAATTCGCTGCGAAGCATCTCTGCCACAGCCAATATAGCTTTGCTGATGGTACAAGAAAAATCCTGAAACTGCTCCATGGGCTCTGGCTCTTTGAACTCAAACACACACACACACCCACACACACACACATGCACGTGTTGTCTGACATGCAGATGAACAGCAGGAAGCAACTGCTCAGTGTGATTTGCAACACTCTTCTGGATCACGTCCATGTTCAGCTAGGGAGAGACCAAGAAAGAATTGATGGACTAGAGTTCAAGAGATGTAAAGGGTTAGTTGAAAATGAGTAATATGTGGAGTAATGAATTGATGGCTCCCGGCTTATCTCTGATTCTCACTACATTCAACACAAACTGCTGACTGCACCATGTTTCCCCCAGCTCCTCTACCTCCCCGAATCCCCCCCCCCCCCGTGGCAACTTTCTGGGATCTGTTCTTCTCATTTCTTTAAATGTTAAATGAAATTAGTGCAATGCATCAGTGAGTTCATTTTTCCCACTGAAAATCACTTGGTAATCTGCTCTGCACATGAAAGGAAGACGCCAGGGTACCTGAAGGTCGACCACATCTCTGCGCTCACCATGCACTTCCCTTTTTCAAACACAGGAGTAAAATCATTGATTTTTTTTTTTTGTCCACCTCCCTCTTCTGTATTCCCCCCCCCCCCCAGCAGACTTATTCCTGTGTTCTCTCTCTATCTCTCTCCCCCTGTCTCTATGTGCTGCTCAGCTGAATTTATAAGAGGTAACGTGTTTGGCTCTCCATTAAACTCAGTGAGCCAGCAGATGAGCAGGGCATCCTCACGGTGCCAGTGTTAATGTGAATGTGCGTCGTGGAAGCATGTTGGCATGTGTGCATATATTTTGTGTATGCGCGTACATAGGTATGCTTGCACACATACACATGCCTGCGTGTACAAGTGGGCTATGCTGCTGTTTTCCTCTCTGTCCTGCGAGTATGCTTAAGTGCAGCCTGCTTCTTTACCCACAATGCCTAGCTCATTTCTGCACCTTTCCCATACTCCCTAATGACTTGATGGGCCCTCCAGTCCCTAGATCTGGCTGTCTAAATTACCAGGCCAGACTCCCTGTGTACCAGTGCAAAAAGAGCACCCCCCCCCTCTCTGCTTCTTCCCCTTACAGGGACTCTGCAGCGGAAGTAAGGTAACCACCGCTGGGAATTGGGCTGCAGGAGGATAGAGCAGAGGAGAGCAATGAGTGGTGGAATTGCGCAGAGATTTAATTCACCTCTGAGGAGATGGCAGCTTAATGTATATCAATGCACTATAAGGAGAGGTATGAGGGGAGAAAGGCAGCTGCTGCGTGGGGGATCATCATGGCTATCTCAAAGCTAAGGAGTAGAGACATAATACAAGATAATTCAATATATTACTACCCAGTATAAATGTACAGCCCCAAAGCTTAAGATGGCACGCGCTTGCTGTTTGTTTGCTGCTGTGCTGCTGCAGGGGTCATAAAGAGCTGACTTCTTGTGACAGGGAAAGATAAGCAGATGAAAATAAAACCATTCATTGTTTTCTTTGTTAGATCTATTGTTTAGAAAGTGAAAACAAATACATTAACACATACCATCTGTTGTATAAGCTTCAAATACAGGGGCCACATCTTTTTAGAAGAAGAAGTGAAACCAAAAGGTTAAAATTATGTCATGTTTAAAATAGTTAAATCAAAAATAATAAAGCTTTGCTTTGCTGATCACATACATTTAGAATTATAGTTATTGTTTTTTATTGGTTTCAATTATATGTTATAAGTCTATGCATTTGTTTGCTTTGAGAGTGTGTGATAAAATAGCAAAGTCTGTTAACAAAGAAGTCCAAGATGATTCATAATGAACTAAGAATACATTTTTTTCTGTGGAGTAGATCAGCAGTGATGACACTCAGGCAGGGGGCGGTGGCTCTGTGGCTCTCTGTCTGTCTGCCCAGTCAGTCTGCCATGTGATGCCCAGACAGTGCTCATCGCCAACAGGCTAAGTCTTCCCTGACCACCTACTGTCCTCACATCCCATTTGGCTTTCTCGCTCCTCATGAGGTCTACGTCTACAGAGCTTGGTTTCATCCACATCATGCAGACAGCTAGCCACTGTCCCCAGTTATGGGCACCAAAGTGTCAGATCTGGGGCATGCTATGACACTCTGGGCTGGCTTTCATTCCACCCTCACACACTGACACTTTGTTCACTGTCACACTCCGCCAGGACGTGCAATGAAAATAAAACTAAGGCTGTTCAGTCACCCAATGTGCAAACAGACACACATGTAGGCACAAATATATACACTCTCACGCATGCAGATGCCGACACACACATACATGTCCCTCATTCTGTCAACTACTCAGTTGGAAGATTGTCAGTTATTGCACAGTGGGAGAGGGAAGCAAAAACATAGACGGGGACAGGAAGAGAGAAAATAAGCTCAGATAAAGAATTGAATATGTAGGAGAAAATTCATGAGAAAGGCAGCATGAAAGATGCACGGCGACATGGACGAATATAAAGAACAAGAATAGAGTGAGAGCGCGGAAATAGACAGAGAAAGAGTGACAGGCAAGGGGAAAAGAAGAAAGGGAAAGCAGAGCATCAGTCTTTCCATTTGGCATTCTTCTCGCTGCCCTGTCTGTGTCTTGTCCAGCTACTCAACTGTGCAGCCTATCTATTCAGAGGCCTCTCACATACCCTTTCTCATTGGGCCCCAACATTATCTTCCACTTCCTCCTACTTCATCTTACTCTCCCTGTCTCTCTGTCTCTTAACCCCCTACTGCCCCCTCAGGTCCTCCGTGTGCGACTGTCCAACAACACTTTTGGACACACAGAGGAAAGTTTCTGCATGTGTGAGTGCTTTCGCATCTCCCTCCTCCTCTTTTTCCTCACCTGTTCGCCTTAGTAAGGGAGAGTCTACTTCTCTAAAAGTTGGGTTACAAGGATGGACACTTTTGGATATAACGCAATCTATGGAAAAATGTCTAATACTATTGAGATTACTAAATGCTAATCATGCATAAATATACAGTGCTCCTGTCCACCCAGCTCTCAATCCCACTATAACCCCATCCAACAACATTTAATAAAGTAGGGAACCAACACTCCTGCGTTATAAAAGGCATGGGGAGAGTTTAATTAAACAATGCTAATGAGCAACTAATTAAAAGCTTTCCGATCAAAACAAGCCAGTAATTACCTGGAGCAAAGATGGATAATGAGCACACTACAATCACTGGCAGACAGACAAACCCATGGAGACCTGAGTAGATCAATTCCCTTAGTATTAATGACCGCTCTCTTTTCTCGGTCTTCCTTTCGCCTATGTCTTTCTCCACTCCAACTCTTTCAATATGTCAGACCATAGACAGGATGAGTAAGGGTTGACATGAATCCTAGAAAAGAGCTCTTGAGGAAATACTGTAGCTTGAGTGTTGACAGACACATCAAACATGCTTCTTATGCCAATGTCATTCACTCACTGTCTCTCTCTCACACACACACACACACTTCCTCTGTGTATTGATTCTAATATCCTTGTCATCTTCTCTAGTGGTTGCACTGGTCTCACATTTTCTCTCAGAATGGCAATTAACTATGTGGGTGGGAACCTCCCTAGACTTATTCTCTACAGTGATGCAATGGTCTTCGCTTTCTGGCAACATTGACAGGTAGGTGTTCATGACTGACTTCTCTTTCTGGCACTCCAGGAAAATCCATGACTTGGCTGAAAGGGTCGCTGCCACAGAGAGTGGAGGAGCCCCCCGCATCTAAACCACTGTCATGCCATAGGATATAACCATGGCATACCTCATGCTGTATCCATCCAGGAAGGCTTAGAAGAAAGCGAGTAGGACTGGCAGGTGACAGAAGGGAGGGAGGGATAAAAGACTGAGAATGAAATGAGTATGAGATTCTACTGATAGACAAAGAAGCCCAGAGGACTCTTAGATAAGACAGGAAGACAGGAAATGGTGAAGAAAAGAAGAAAGGAGCAATATGGGAAGACAAAAGAGCAAGAAAGCGATCAGAATGCGGTTGGACACAGGAATATGATGAATGGCCAGAAAGAATAAGTCAGGACATGGGGGATATGCAGAGCTATATCCAGTGACGGGGAGGAGAGAGAGATAAATAGATGGATAGATAGCAATGCCCTCTTGGCATTTTTCTTCCTTTTGATCCTCTCCTCGCAACTAAAAAGATTATCAGTTTCTCAGAAATGCCTCAGTCAACAGGGAACAGTCAGCATCATCCGTTTCCTCTTGTCTCTTTTTTCTCTCAAGCAACTCCAGAGAAGGATTTTGAATGAGTTCTCTTACAGCTAATATGTGGGGACAGTGGTGTATTACAAAATATTTGTCTTCCTAAGACATTCATTATAACATGTTATTTACAGTGATAAGAACATATGAAAGGTATTCTTAATGAAAGTCTTGTACTCTTGTACATACTAATTAAAAATGCAATACTTCTGAGGCCACCAGGATTATTGGTATCCTTGATGTATTTTATGCAGTTAGCCATGACCTATGCACTGCAGCACATACACACATACAGAGCTTGTGGAGTTTATTGCTCCATCCTCCGTGCATGCCTCAACCGGAATGTGTGAACCATTTAACCAGGTGGAAAGATCAAAACAGCACCTGCTGTGGGCTATAACTCCACCTCAGCCAATACATATTTCACACTTATTCTACCATATATTTCAGCTGAAATATTAACCAAAGCAAATTAATAAAAAAAAGAATTGGATAAAAAAAACAAGGTCCATGCAAAGTCCACTTTTAATTGTTATTGATCAAGCCAAGGCTTTATTATTGATGAGATAATCAATCCTAAACAATTCATGCCTGTATTCCAATATGATTTCAAGCATAATATGATTTCATAATTTTCTCTATTGTTTGAGAGAGGAGTGAGCATGAATCATATGCGAATTAGCCAGCTAATACTAAGGCCTTCTGTAGCCTAATGAGTCTCGCTGATGAAGCCCAAATGAAGGGAATCATACGGTGAGGCATGTGAAACTGCACACCCCCTAAATGCTATGCTAACTGAATGGAAGTATGCTTCCGTTTAAATGAGAGAGGTGGGTTCAAAAAAACAACACAATTTTCTATTTATATAGTTTTTTTGTCAAGAGCTGAATAAAATGTTCCTGGCGTCAGAGCATCTCAGACACAATGACCTCCCAATAGAGGGAAAATGTCGAATTGTTGGAGCTCTACGCCTGCAGCTGATACTACAACCCAATTTCACTCCAGTAGAGAAAGGTGTGAAGGGACAAGGTCACCTCCAGTCTTCCATTTTGAATGTCACACTCAAAATGCAAAAAATTGTCATTTAGTGGATTTTATCAAACCAGCGCACACAAACCTAAGCCAGTTATACTTGCTTGAGTGGTCATGTATTAAGTACGGTATTAATACAATATAGGAGAGATTCTGACAGGTCTTGAGGTTGATGAACTTTAACAAAGCCCAACTTCTTTGGAATATAAATGGACAATGGATTAGTGTCAGTCCATGTTAATACTAAGCAAGAATGTGAGCATACAAATTGGTTTGCCCATCCTTAACTACCTGTGTTAGCTTTCACCAATAATGTTTTAAAGCAGAAAGGGCAAATTATCTATTCTGAGCTTGTTGCATAGTAGGTCATAGAATGCACTCTCACTCAAACACACTCAACACAGATTTGAATTAAACAAAGATGCTTCACTGTGTCCTTCCCTAAACCATCCCTTCAAGTAGATTCAATGTATGTCTCTGTGTTTGATAGTGGTGAACTGGATTTGTGCTTGCAGCTGTAAGGGGTATCCTGTGTGGGTCCGAAGCTTCAGCCCAGGGCTCAACAATATTGCCTGATTGCCAGGGGCAAGTAAAATGTAATTTCAGGCAAGTAAATCTAGCAACTCACTTGTGGTAAAAAATAATTAAACACGTGCATTTTGATGGAAGTAGCTATCTCAGTTGAGAGTTGCACATACTGATTGGGCACTCACAAGTGGGGATGGGTACTGAAACCCGGGGATGGGTACTGAAAAGTATTAAACGGCCCCAGGGCTAACTCATTAGAGACCATAGTATTATCATGCTCACTGCAGCCTCTCATTAATTCGGGGCTGGCCTGAGCTCCTCCGACACACTTAGCTGCGTAGTCAGCGGTCAGCAGATCAGACAGACTGTCGCGGAGATTACTTGATTTGACAAGAACTACACTCGTTACTGTAAGTACGTGCAATTAAACCTCCGCGAGTAAAAAGGAGTACTTTATCAATACATCTGTTCAACAAGCATAAACATATGAACATGTAGGAAGCGATATTTTAATCTTCTCTGTCTGCAGTCTGCTGTTTTACACAAGCACAGCGAGTTAGCTCGGCTAATAGTGAATTGTTACAAACAAGCTAAAACTAAGATGTTTGTATGTTTGTAATTCTTGTAGTTCGGTAAAGTTGGAAAGTTATTCACAGTTTTGAACTTCCCAGATCAAAATCTCCTAAGCGAAACGTTGTTAAAACACAAATGACGTCTCTTTCCTACTGTAGTAAGGTAGACAATGGGCTGCAACCTAATTTTAACCAAAATGAGCTGTCCTCTGAGCAGGACAAATAACATTGTTCTCTATGTATAGCCGGCTGTCAGGCGAGCGCACAGGGACCGTCTAAAAAGTGCAACAGCGAAAAAACTACAAAAATACTCAATAACTTCACTCTTATAATGTGTAGTTTCCCCCAAATCACATCACACATCAGTGATCTCCTGTTGGTCATACTACAACACGTATTTATGGTGAAAACGCTTTTGCATAATTTGGGGAATTTTAAGTCATAGTAATGACATTGGGATTAGGAGTTATTTATCCAGGAAGTTTGAATCTGTGAATATCTGTCCAACTTTACCAAAACTATTAGTAAACTTACTGCTGGCTGAGAGAAACCAGCCCCTCCTCACTCTACCAGCAGTGACTTTCCTGCAGTGAATCACAGCAGAGGGAGGAGGACAGAGAACAGAAGAAAAACTGATACTGGCTGATGTTTAGAAAGAATGAAGAACACAGACATCACTCAGTATTTTCATGTCAAGAAAATGATTTATTTTATTGACACTCTAGATTTAAATAGTGACTTTGCTATTGTAAATACGGTTGCTGCTTTAGAAACAACATTTAGTTATATTTAAAATATTCAATACTTTTTCATTTTAATCCTGTTCTGAATTTGTTTTCTAAAAAGCAATTGTTTAGTAATGAAAAAGAACCAGTAAGAGTATCGATAAAGAACCGAACCGATAAGCGCATCGATAAGAATAGTATCATTAAAGTCCTAACGATACCCCTTCCTACTCATAGTGGGTGGGGAATTGTCATAACATTTTCAACATGCAAGAATGTTTGATGCTTTGCATCTATGACACAATGTCCTTTTCTCATTCATTTACTTAATTTATAAAGATTAAACACAACAATTAACTTTAGTTTTTGTTTTTTGATAACTACTAATAAATAAATAATAAGTAAAATAAATTGTACAGGGGCAGGTAAATATTGACTTTAAGCAAGTAGATTCCTGTCCCACTTGCCCCAACTGGGCAAGTGAAAAAAAGTCTTACCGTTGAACCCTGCAGCCTCTGTAGGACAAAGCAGCAGACTCTGTCAGAGAGCTACCTCAGATCACGCTACACGTGTCTACCTCCTCTCTCAGCTACTCTCATCTCCTGTCCTCTCTTTTCTACTTTTCATCTCTTCTGTGAGGAAGGGGGAGGATAGACAGATAAGGCTGTTTCCTCAGAAATTACCTATCACTGCTGGGCAATGTGTTCAGCATTGCTGTCTGAGAAATGCTGAATTTGTCAATTCAGTTCAACTGAAAGGAATATGTGAGCTCAATTTTAGTTGTCGTTTTTAAATGAGTCAAGTACTGTAGGTGTATGGATAACAAAGTGCACGCTGCATAGCTAAAATGGCTAAAATGCTCTGCAGCTTTTATTCACATTTTTTATACCAGGATTAATCCAGAGTGAAGACCTTCACAGGGCATTCATCACCAGCAGCAAAGCAGACTAGATTTGTATCAAGGTAAGATTGCTCCTCTGGGGCTGTATGGCAGTCTCCCTCAGCTACACACTACAGTAGAACTAGCTACAGTAGTTCTCTGCAGTGGTGGTGTGAGAGGCCATCATAAATTATAATAAAACAGCATGGCAAGACCCAGCACACTGTTATTACCAAATCTGCAGTTACAAAGCACAGAAGTAATTGTGGGTAATGTTTATTTATTACTTACATACTGCAGGGGGTATGCTTATTCATTAAGAAAGGTACATTTCTAGTTATCTACAGACCCTACCCTTGAATCATATACCACCATCAGCAAGCACTACTCCCAAATACAGATGATGAACAGGTCTGTCTCGGTATCCATTCAATATATTTTTCAAGTGAGCCTTGGGCCTTTAGGGGTCTCTCGTTCACAAAGGCAATTTTCATGATGTTCAGAGGCTGTAGTCACTCTCCTATCCAGCGTAGTCCTTGCTTTGGTTGACTAAGTGTTTATAAGAAACGTCTGCCTGCTCTACTCTGTATCTGTGTATGCCTGGGAGAGATGTAGTGCTGCTGTGTTGCGTTGATGTTTTATGCTCTATCTGGGACGCATCTCTTAGTAACATGCCACAGCCTAACTGGATCACAGATGAAGTGCTATGATTAGAAGAGATGGTTCTAGGTTCACTCGCGACCACTCAGGCTTCCTGTAAAGGCCTGGAATAGACTTGAAAGGAAAAAAATGCCAATGGTGACAATTGCTTGAGTTGTGAACTGTTACACTGAAAATGTCTATAGGAGTCGTTCAAGGTATCATATCTCCAAATATTATGCAAGTTTTCTCAGAACAGTGGAAAACATGAAGCAACCAAAGGTTTCCGAATATATGTTTGCAACGAAGAGAAGCAATTGCAATAACAGAAATAAGCCATTGGCAAACTTTATGACTTTGTATTTTGAGAGAGAGGGTGGTGTTCTTTCCACGTTCACTTCAATACAATAATCGAATCTACAAGCTACGTTGGGTTTGACACTCAACTGTCACTTGTTCCTTTTCATATAATTGATTCTGAGGCTGATTAACTCTGTTTATACCCTTCTGGTCTTTTGGGAGTGCAGGCTAGTAGGGAGAAATCACTCAATCGTTACTGATGGAAACATCCACGTGGATCAACAGGACTGACTGGGAGTTTAGTTTGCATTGTCCCTTCAGCTCAAAGAGGACATAAAAACTTAGATGTGCTGCCCGGGTGAACATAGTGGGCAGTGACTAATGTAACATCTGGCACTACGGGACTGATTGTGACACCTGGGAAAAGGGCTGTGCTGTACATGTTGCCCCTCTGCAATCAGGAAGACATTGCATTCATCACACAAGCGGAATACAATTCTAAATTATTACCCGCCAGCATCCTAAATGTCAGGCCTAATTTGTAAATGATATGCTACTTGTAATTACGCTGATATTTCCAAGAGCAAAACAAACCTCTCGTTCACTCTCTGTCTCTCCTCCCTCTCTAACTCTCTCTGGGGTTTTTTTTTCCTTTCTTCTTTTTATATTTAAAATTTGACTGCCTGTTTGTGGAGAAGAGCAATTCCATTAGCACAGAGAACACTTAAATCTAACATTTAAGAACACTCATCTAACAGGTGTCCTTTTACATTCTGGGGTAGCGATGTCCTGAAGGTCAAAACAGCCCTCTATAAGAATCAGAAGTTGCGCCCTCTATGTTGCGCAGTTATTACGCCTCGCCATTCTGTATAAAATGTATGAACATGAAAAGCAGCCATTTTGGATCACTGTTCTGTAGCTTAGCGCATTTAGAATTAGATTTCATATTGTGTGTTTCTGCTTTGTTTATCTTTTAAACTTGTATATAATTATGCCGGTTTCTTTAATGTTTCTTTAATGTTGTTGAACTCCAAATCCTTCAACCTACTAGCTTTTAATGGTTATTTTGGTGATAGTTATTTATTTAATTATTAATCAGAGTTCCAAATTGATAGTTTAGTGTATTTTATGAGACTGAATCAATTAATTGGCTATCATTTTCCCTTGTTTAAGAGTGGTGCCCCTGAGGACTTTATTCATCAACATTTTTATTTATGATTATCTTTGATAATTCTGATAGCAATAATGAATTGATTGCACCTAGACAATGTGGTGCCCTGTTAACCATTGTAAATCCAAACAGCAGTATTGCAGGATCTCTGTTTAAAAAGGGATAGAGAATCACCAACTCAAATCCCCACACCGACTGGAAAAATCTAGGTGGTGGAAATGAATGCGTAAAACACATCACTCCCTAAAGAATCTGAGCAAGGCAGTAAAACTTCAACTTCTCTAATGGAGCTGCCAAATGTTCACCGATACTGTACACATTACAACACAGCAGCAGTACAGGAAACTGTCAGGTATAAGTGTCTGAAAGTGTGCAGTCCTTCCTCTTTGCAACATTTCCACAATATGGATAAGTATATAATTTAAAAACTAATCCTGAAATGTTGTATTATGTTTGATATTACTGCACTTTCAAGTTCTTCCAGTTTCATGGGCGTGTTCAAACATTTGCCACAGTATCCATTACCCTACAGTGTTGAAATGTCTGTGGCAGAAAAGTATTTAAGTGCGGTGTGATAATAATGTATTCTGAGGATGTGCAATGGTGATATGAGTTTACCACAGGGGTTATCACAGCCTTTGAGCTATGTCAGATGAGTCTTCTGGCCCCAATAGGCAGCACTGACCCTGAGGGTCAAAGAATAGGTTATGCTAAGACATCTCACGGGAGATGAAAGATCGTTCCAACATCTTAGCCCACTGGGTATTACTATCATCATTAGAGATGTTTTTCAAAACATTGCCTTGGGATAGAATAAATGAGCCTTTAGACAGAATAAACAACTGGTCTGAAAAAGGCCTTGCTTTGCTACTGTAAGGGCAGAACTCCATGAGTCCCTGGCTTCCATTAGAGGAGTCAATGTGATTCTCTTTTGTGGCCTCCCCACGGCCCTCTCTCAGTGTGAGATGAGTTGAGTCTTCAGCTGCAGCCACCAGAGAGACACGCAGACAGCCATACTGACTTCAGCTACTATCATTCAGATATGGAGACTGAATGAAAAAGTTGGCACATTTGAAAGACGCTGCGTCTGGAGAGAGAACGCATAAGGGCTCCAGACCGTCTGGAAGAGGAGCATGGGCTAGTCAGCCCTGATCTGAGAACCCCGACAAAGAGCCAGCAAGCGCAAGGCAGACTCAGGCATCCCATTAGCCTTTGAGTCTAAATGTCAGTGTCTCCACTGGCCTAGTTCAGCAGGCTATACCCCTCTCCCCCATGAGAACCACAGTACAAAAATACAAACAGAAGCAGGAAAAATAAGTCAAATGTCATGTGAGACTATTACAATGATGTACTATATTTGTCTCATTTAAGCCTTCTGCTGATCATGCAGATTTGTCATTTTTTAGACAACACTGATTGATCTGCAAAATAAATCTAAAGGATTTTAGAAAGGTGAGATAAAGACCAAGATTTTTTAGAACTGCAACATTAAAATATTTGTAACCTGCTGTGTGTGTGTGTGTGTGTGTGTGTGGGATGCTCTTGTTTTACTGCATTCATAGGGCCCAAAAACCAGGAGCCCACTATACTTGTGGGGCCCGACCTCCTTTGTGGGGCCAAAATGCTGGACCTCACAAGTTTAAATGGCTTTTTGAGGGTTAAGACTTGGTTTTAGGGTTAGGGTTAGGGTTAGAACTATGTTAATGATACGGTCAGGGTAAAGATTAGGTTTAGGCATTTATTTGTGATGGTTAGGTTTAGGGTAAGGGGCTAGGGAAAGCATTATGTCAATGACGGGTCCCTACGAAGAAAGTGCCACAAACCTGTGTGTGTATACATGTATGTATAAGTGCATATGAACACGTGGGTGGTTTTGTACTTGTGTTCATCCTGGTTGCTGCAGCCTGGGGCCCTGCCCGCAGAGTGGCCCTTGATGCCTGAGTGCTTTGTGTGACATTTCCTGTAAAGGCCATTGCAAACAAAAGCATCTCCACGAGGAGTAACAACACAAATTCTCTCCCTTCTTCAGTGAAATGATAACCTCATCCTAATCTCTCTTTAACAGATATCTTTTTACAGAACAAGAAAACCTCCTTCTGCCAATTTTCCAGACTTAAGAGTTGAGAGTTTCTTATTACTTTTCCTACAAGGTCTATTCTCAGTACTATTAACCAGTGAAAGGCCGTCCAGGCGTTATGCATACTTGTGGTTAAATAGACCGCTTAAAGGGGGAAAATCTTTTTACTTAGCTTTAAGTAAACCTCTGCAAAGCAAGCTATTTAAGATAGATGCCACAGTTGGTCTATTAAGGAGCCATAACGATGGAAACAAATGGACACTGAGGAGGACAGTTTGTGAGCCAACAAACAACTGCAGACCAATTTATACACTCTAAACATGGCAACAGAAGCTAACTGGTGCCAAAAGACTCGCACAGCACGAGACTGGCATGCAAAGCAATTGCTCTCTTTCTCTCTGTCTCTGCACTAATTGCATGCGTGCTGTTTTAAAAGGCATTAGTATACTCTAGCCAATTGGTTGGACAATAGAATCGCATTAATGACATCTGTATTGTACTCCATGCCCCAATCCATACCCTGCTCCCTTTCACTGTAACGCGGTCTTATTCCATCATTACTAGTAGCACACATTGTGTACACTTTTGGCTTAAATTTGAATGCCCCAACTATCCTCTATTTAGTTTATTTATTACCTTAAACACTCTTAAATAATAAATAATCATTCTGTCTCTTACACATACATTAATATATTATATACAATACCTATAAAATCTGTTAGTAAAAGAAAAGATAGGAAAAATTAATGACTAGTGTTGGCTTGTGTTTTTGCCATGGCAGCATATCGCTCTCTGGGTTTCCATCCACATTTAGAAAGGGCAATAACAGTTGGAGCCAATCTCCATCCTAGTGCTCAGAGGCCATCCATCACATTTCATCTTATCTCATCCTATCCCAAACAGCAATTAGCTAACCCAAGCCACCACGGTCTAAATCACATCCAGCATCTCTGGCCTTGGTATACCATCCCATTACACAAATTCCATGCAACTAACCTCTTTTTTTATGACACACACCCCATCCCCTCTCCCCTCACACACACACACACACTCACACACTCCATTGAGGTTGTCTGGGTTTGAGGCTAGCCTATTCACCATCGAATGCACTCTGCAGTGCAGTGCAGATTGAAGGTTAAACATTATCAAAGTGAGTATGGGTTTGAGAACAACTGGCAATCTCCCATTAAGCCACCAGTGTGGCCACAGTGGTTTTAGCTTTAGCACAGTTAATGGTAACATTTCCTCTCCATTTCAGAAGCACTGGGACACTTACTGTAGACACAGCCAAAGTGAGGCTAAGTGCAGCGTGGGATGCCATTTTTAAAGCTATAAACAGACACAAAACTGACTGTTAGCACTTTAAGTCTGCAAAGAAATATCACTTTTAATGTTTAAAATCTGTTCTGAAAAAAAACATTGCAATTTCACTGAGATGCCTTCAAGCTGTTGTTGTTTGGAAATTAGATTAAGCTGCTGTTAGCAACTTTAAATAGACTGCATGATTCAAATTAAATACAGAAATACATACATGGAAATTAAATAACCCTCTTAAGCTCAATTAACCCTGGTAGAACTCAATGGGATGTGGAAACAACAACCAAACACATACACAGAATGAGACAGAGGCAGAGAGGGAGAAAAAGAGAGACAAAGGACAAACTGAGACACATTGAGACTGATAAAAAATGCAGGAAGCTGGTTTAGCAGTGGCTGTGATGTCACCAGGGAATTCACACAATTGTTGACTTCCATGTAGAGAGAGACAATGAGTTCAGCTTCATTGACTTCTACAGAGGCAGTGAAGCACAGTAATTACCATGGCTAAGACAGAGGAGGCGCTACCACCACTCAGCACTGTGGAGGTAAAAAAACAAACAAAACACACACACACACACACACAAAAAGGCTGACACACACGTTAACCGTAACTACATTTTTAACTAATGCACACAGGCACACAAGGAAAAGATACAGTAACAAGGTAGAGATTATTCTTCAGCCCAAGAACCAGAAAAAGAGTAGACGTAGTTGCAATTGCAAGTTATAGAGGCAAATAAACAACATCACAGGGGTAGGAATGTGCTACAGAATAGGAACACATAGACCAAGAAGTATGAAAAAATGAGGAACAAGAATCCCCAAACAATCTAATCTGTCCTTGAGTGCCCTCCTACTGCAGCATTGTTCTGTCAGAGCCAGATAAGTTGGGAGGCGCTGCAGTGAGTGAACAGAGGAGAGGAGAGAAAAGAGAAAATCAATGATAAGAGTCTCCACTTGCCACAGTAAAGGACTGAGGTGGGGGGGTACAGGCTGAGGAGGGTGGAGTTGGGGCAGACTAAAGGGGACAGAAGGCATAGTGAGTGGGATGTGATACTGCTGAGAGTCTGACTTGTGTTGATCCTGGTGTGGGTATGAGCATTGTTTCATCTCTCAGGCAACCAATAGCAATCCAGAATATCATAATGTCACTACACAAGTCCCAATGTTGTAAACACGTCTTTACTTTCCTGAATGTTCAAACACACATTGTAATCCCAGGGCAAGTTTTCTCTGTGGCCGAATAATAGGCGACAAAGAGAAAAGGAGCCCATTCCTCCAGGTCCAAGATAAGCAAATCCCTTTTCTCCTGACGATGACATGAGAATACTTTTTGCTTAATGTGCAGACGTCCCATCAGATAGGTGTAATATATACAACCTCTTTGTCTTCCACCTCAGGTCACCCATCTAGGGCCTGCTTAATTCATTAAACGCTATCTTAAGTGGCTGAACTGATGGACTTCCATTATTCAAAAAGTTTCAGAGTAAGTCCAATACAATTACCTCTGAGCATTGGTAGCTAAATTAAAGTTAAATATTTAGAAAATCTCACTAAAGCTGCTAGAAGGATGGGGCTAGATGTTTTATGTTTTCATTTCCAAGATAAATCTGACTGCAAACAGATGAAGAAGAAAATCATTTGCTATGAGTCTGTTCGGAATTTCCTGAGCACTGTGGTGTTCTCTGTCCAAACATTCAGTGGTTAGGAAAGAAAGCATGCTTGCACATGTTCATATTCAAAAGCTGAGACACACACACACACACACACACACACACACACACACAAACACACACACGAACACATCAGGAGCTGATGGTGGCTTTCCAACAGGACAGAGACTCCTGTCACCATTTTTGGAGAGAATATGAGGTTGATCCAAGTATTTGGATGTAACAAGGACTGAACTAAGAACAGTCACAATGTCAGTAAAGGAGGCCACGCTCACACTGGCGGAAACAGTTGCTAAAAGGGGCAAACTCTGTTACTGGGTGTTACTGAGCCTAAACCCTCTAA
The DNA here is from genome assembly GCA_011952105.1 of Coreoperca whiteheadi. Classification (NCBI taxonomy): domain Eukaryota; kingdom Metazoa; phylum Chordata; class Actinopteri; order Centrarchiformes; family Sinipercidae; genus Coreoperca; species Coreoperca whiteheadi. The sequence continues at coordinate 21,312,084 of CM022479.1, forward strand.
CATAGAGGTAGTGAAAAAAGATGCCAGCAAATCTGATGAGGAACCAAGGACAATCCCTCATCGATTAATTCCGTCAATACTGCTAATTGCCATCCAGCTGGGCAGTTGTTGATACAAAATTTGTGGACTCACACGGTTAGGGAAGAAGGTAACTACATATGATTGACAAGTGCTTTCCTTCACAGAAACATCGACATGAATACTTCCTGCACCTGACTGGACAAATGCCCAATTTGCTGGTCCGTCCTTGGGTTTTGCTTCAGCTTTTTAAACTGGAAAAACAGTGAGGTGGGTGGGTGGGTGGGTCAATGCTCAGTTAAAATTGTTGTCATCATCTTAACAACTGCCTGAGGCTTGCTTGGCTGCTGCTGCTGCCTGCATCAATCGTCGGTTTCCCAGACTCATTTCTTAGCATTGTCATTGTGCGCATGTTAGCATGTTGATGCTAGCATTTAGAACAAAGCACCGCTGTACATTCAGCAAGTACAGCCTCAGAGAGCCGCTAGTGTGGCTGTGCTGTGGACTCTTGTTTTAAATATTAACTAAATTCTATCTATCTGTCTTGGTCAGTCTATCTTAAACACATTCACACACACACACACACATAGAGCTACATGTTCTGTTAAGCAGAAAGAGTTTCTTTGTTTTTTGGCATAGATTAGTGCTTCAGCTGTGAGGAAAGGACAGCCCAATTTGTCAAGAGAGTGCATGGAGCTAATCACATCAAAGGAACTGCTAGCCAGGCTAATATCAGCCCACGACCAGGACGCTTCATTCATTAGTCTGCATCTGCAGGACAAATCACTTCTATGCTGACATACAAAAGTAACACACAGGCAAGATGATCCTAGTAAAACTTGCAGCAGGCTTTTGACATGAGATAACAACGCTGAAAATATTTGATTTGATGAATTTGATGTGACGTCATATTTAACTTTGTTAATAGTTTTCCGTGCAACGACTCGCACCGCAAATCACTACATGGCAAAGTTGTGCTGCAGTGCACACTGCAGCAATCATGTGTATGCAAATGTGTGTGTGCTTCAAAGAAAAATGGCTTTCCGTGTATGGCACAGTTCCATTTAGAGTGCCATAACCTCTCCTCTGCTTGAGTGGAAATATGGATCAAATGGATTAAACATGTTTCCACTTCTTCTCTATAAGAAGGAGCAGGCCTCTACGAAGAATATTCTGCCCTCTTAGCTATAACAGAACAGAGTTGTGCCCTTCAATGCAGTATCATTTGTCTCCATTTTCTCTGTCCAGTGGGTATCGCATCCGACTCAGCATTTCTACACACCCTCCTCTGAGAAGACAAGCCCTCCTCTAGGGCTTTTCTGGCCAGAGATGAGATTACAGTTGCGGAAGAAGACCACAGCTATTCAAAATTCTGCACCAAACAATTTCCAGTCGCTGGGTAGTAACCAAACTACTAAGATGCTTATTTACTTAATAGAGTCATTATACTACAGCATGTCAGCCACAAATACTTTATAGTCAAAGCAAGCATCAGCCAGCAAGAGGCTATTGAAAAGTATTTTAATTTGAACTGCGCACATCTTTACCAGTCCTGTCAACTCAATCCTGGTCTTGATATGAAAAAAATCCCAACTATGCTTTTACTGTGGCTGAAATGAGTGTGTGTACAGGGTTTAGATTGTTACATACCTCATACAGTGGTCATTAGTAATGAGGATGCGAATGTGTGAAGCTATATAAAGCCTCTCTGGCTGGCAGAAAATGTTTCCTGTCACATAGCTGAGATGGTGTTATTACGCTCTGCTTCTGTAACGTAAATCGTTTTCACCGAAAATGATGTTGTCGTGAGGTTCTGTAGCACGATGCGGCCAAGTCTTTTATCACCGTCGCACTGACTGTCTTTATTCTGCTTTTCCATTTTATTTTCTTCTGCTCATCTCATTTGGAAGAAGAGAAAACAAACTTTCTCAAGTTCAATATTCAACAACCAGCACCTCTGTTTTTACACACATGTGCACGTGCACCCGTTTGCACACAAAAAGACACACACACACACACACACACACACACACACACACACACTGTGTTGTGTAAAGAAACAAACAAAGAACACATCCCTGATTCCACACCTATTTTCTTAAAACACAACAGGAACTGTCAAATTGCTGTCGCTAAACTTTGTGATTTACCAAACTATGAATAATTTGTGCATAAATTAAGGGAAGGGATAATGAGAAATGCCACGCTTCTGTGATGAGAGGAAATAGAACACAGCAGTGGCCAATCAACTCGTGAAGATGAGAAATAGAATCAACAACCTCGCCTGACATAAGAAACATGCAGGGATGAAAAACCTGACCGGAGTGTCAATAAGCTTTCATGGCTCTGGTGTCTGACCAAATGAAGGGGCAGGGATTTCTGTGTGGACGTGGGGAGATGAGCCACTAAAGATAAGATGCACTGCCTCCTTAGCCGTCTCTCCTAGCTGGGGGGGAGATTCTGTTTCTCTGTTCTCTCCCGAGCTTTGAAGTCGTAATGCCTCTGATCTGTCATCTATCTCTTGCATCCCAAACTGTCCCGTGCGCATCTGCTCATGAACAGGATAATGTGACAACAATGCAGCCAACGCACAGTGGGAAAGGTGGCCGGGCCTGTCTTTTAGAACAGGCAGACTATGCTACTGTAAATTCATTAAAGAACTTGGTTCTGATGCGACAGTTATATATTAGCTGGCTGCTGTGCAAGGCTTGTCATTTTGTCCAGATTCCCCCTGCCACAGCCATCTAAAGCATATGTATTTATAAACAACACAAATCAAATCTTTCACAGCGGGATGTGCTGACGTTTTTTTCCCGTTTTCATTTCCCGCTGGGCACTACAAATAGGCTGCCAACTACTTTATTATATAAGTAAGTAAAATTTGATTTATATAGCACCTTTCAAAACATAGGTTACAAAGTGCTTTACAAAAGGATAAAATGTTGAATAAAAATTGTGCGAGTGAGTCAAGCACAAAAACACTTAGAAAGAGATCTTCAGCAGTGACACAAAACACCCAAGAGAGTTTGCCGACCTGACTCCCAGGGGGAGGTCCACAGCCTGGGACCCGGGGCGGCCAACGCACAGTCCCCTCGTGTTTTCACTCTTGAAAGAGCAATGTGGAAGGTGGAAGGCATTGGCCACAAGCTGAAGGATCAACACTGCTGAGACTTAAGTGGATCCAGATTTTGGTAGGTGGTGTTGGTTGGTCAACAGCGGTTCTGAAATGCACTCAGTGAAAACACCAAGACAATATCATAATAATCTCTTTTCGCTCCCATGGCCTCTCTCTTTCTCCCCCACAACCCGGGGGTGTTTGCCTGGGAGGCACGTCAGCGTGTATCTCCCTATGGTCTGTCTTTCTGCCACCGTGGCAAATCAATTCTTAATAAACCATCTGAAGGCTTCCTCTGCGATACCTTTCATTTCCCCTCCTCAAAGCTGCAGGGCAAATTAGCCTGCCAAGAGGATGAGAGGGAGCAAGCGGCAGAATAAAGCAAGAGAGAGGGGAATGAAAAAAAAACGACCCAACACCTACAATTAAATTAACAAATCACTGTTCTTAATTAATCGGGGAATTACAAGCAGAACTGTGGGTTTGAGACGTGACTGACATGGCTAGTGCTCCCTGCATCTGCTTTTGTTAGTGCTGCTGTGGTGGGGAAGCAGAGCGGGGTAAAGGAGGAGAGGAACGGCAGATGAAAGGTTTATAAAAACTCTCCACAGAGCCCCCTGAGCAGAATTGTGAGGCTGTTACCTCTGCTCCTTTTCCCCTCCTTTCTTTGGTTTCCTCTTCCTCCCACTCTCTTATATCCTGCTCATTCCTCCCTTACTTAGTTTCTCTCCCCTCCCACTCCAACTATTTCTATCCCTCGCTTATTCCCCCTTATCCACTCCCTGCCCCTCTTTTCCCATTCTACCTTTTACTGGTTCCGAAACCTAGGTTTGCTAATGAAGTGTGATTGACAGCTGGATTACACCACCACTTTGTAATCTTTTCATTTCTGTGTTTAGGATAATCACCCCCCCCCAGACCAGGGCCTTGCCTCCTGCCTCTAGGGACAAGAAACAATGTAAGTGTATGCTTGTGTGTGTGCATGTATAAAAGCTCATGCATGTGCAATATTTAACTGTGTGTGACTAACCTTTCCTAAAGCCCTGTTCATAGGAAGCCAATAAACCATCCATTATCTCCACCGTACACTGAGGCCAACAATATGCCAGTCATCATGCAAGACCAACAACACTCTGCTACATAGTTCATAAACCATGGAATGGTACAGAGTGAACCCATCTTTTTGTCCATCCAAGTCCTAGCTCAGAGCAGAGAAAGTAGCCCATCTGCCAGCTTGCCAACCTGTCTGCAGCTCCTCATCCCTTTCTACCCCAGAGATGAGCAAACACTGTCTTCTCTTCTGAGTGTGGCTTCTCCTCTAGCCCTTCTCCCCCTCCTCTGTCTCTCCTCCCTCCCACTTCTTTCCCCCGCTCCCTCACAGGAGCTTGTTCCCTCGGCGGCCACAGGATTCACTTTGTTTTTGATCATTCTCAGATTCAGAGCTAGACAACTTATCTGCTTCTCTACATTCTCCCAGGCCCAGAGGAGGAAAGCAGGGCCTTTTATTACCCTCACTCTTTGCCTCTTCCTCTGATGTGCTGAAAAAGACAATAGACAGATAGGGAGAGGGAGAAGAAACGGATTCTGGCCAGTTTGCTTTTAAAAGCGAGTTGGTCCCAAGGCCTGAAAAAGCTGGCTCTCTAGCCTACATTTAGTCATAGAATTTGACCAATAGAATTACAAGGCCTTTTTAGCCTTTCAGACAGAGAAATGCTGCAGTGTCACATACCAATCATCCGAATTCAGCGCCTGGCCCAGAGTTGTATAGAATATCAGCAAAGGGATAATTACTGTTCTCCACAGCAGTCATCCACTGTATTTTTTAGTAAGTATGTAGCCTTCATATTGAAATGAACAACGGGTTATGGTGTGAATATTTGATTTGATTCTTCAGGTTCTTAGAAGAAGCAAGCCCTGCAAACGTCAAGGCACGTAGATAACTGCAACAACAAATAACTGTTTACACTCGGATTGTAAAACAATCTGTATCCTGCTAACAAAGGGCTTGACACAAAATAACCGAACTTTTTAGACACCAGAGTGGAATAGACTTTTCACAGCACAGTACTATATTTGCAATGTCTGCACTCTGATTTTCATTGTAACCATTGTAAAAAAAAAAAAGCAACCGGCGATAAAAAGTGTTTTAGTTAAGAAGTGACTGCTTCACTGTAAAATCAGCCAACAGTGTTCTCTTATGAAGCTTCCACAACCCTACTGCCTGTAGCCTTTTTGTGCTACTTACCATGATCATTGATTTTTATTGATTTGTATGCCTCCGTGCCGGCAAAAGCTGTGGCCGGAGGCATTATGTTTTCAGGTTGTCCGTCCGTCCGTCCATCCAATTCTCGTGAATGCGATAGCTTAGGAACGCCTTGAGGGAATTTCTTCAAATTTGACACAAATGTCCTCTTGGACTCAAGGATTAACGGATTAGAATTTGTTTGCCAAGGGTCAAGGTCACTGTGACCTCACAAAACTTGTTTTTGGCAATAACTCAAGAGCTGATGACCATAGTTCCCAGTTGGTCGAACAATGAATCGGTGACAAGGTCAGAGATCACTGTGACCTCAAAATGACCTTGACAAACATGTTTTTTGGCCACGTTTTTGAAGTGATGACAATTGTAACCCAAAAGATCAAAGGGCAACTTCACTGTGACATGATCATGTCCTGGAAAAGCCTTATTCAATACCATGACTCAGGAACAGAATGGGAGTTTGTGTCCATGCTTCACAGTTAGTCAGACACTGAATAGGTGATGCTTTTGACTCAAAGGTCAAAGGTCATTTACATAGAAAACAAGTACATGTGTAGGTGTTTTGCAAATACATCTATGATAATCCTTCATTAATCATTTCAATAATATACATTCACTGGAATCATACATATGTATCATCAGTATAGTGATAACTTCCATTTAGCCCAAAAATACACTTTATACTTTTTATTCAATTCCTTCCAGTTATATATAATATCTGAGTCTGGACAACTGCAACTTGACTGGTTGGCGGTGGCATACAACCGTGGGGCAGTATTTCTAGTTGGCCATGTACATGCTTTGTGATATTACACACATATTAAAATATATGGGAGCCTGCTCCGACACAAACACACTCACACATAGAGACCATTTAATTATTCAGATCATTTTTTTAAGCATTGAATGATGGGTTAAATTAAAACTGATTTATTAAAATTAAAATAATGGGATTAGATCACAATGTACTGTGATTTTCTGAACAGTTGCTCATTTCTCTAATACAATGCTAAAGCTATTTATATAGCTTATACATTTAATATCTTTAGTTTTTGGTTATTTGAAGACATTAGTGTGGGCTTACAAAACTTGTGATGGTAACTTTTCAATATTTTCGGACATTTTATAAATCAATTTCTTAACTGGAAAAACAGCTAACAATTCAACATTCACCCACAACCTTAAAGGGCCTAACTAGCCAGCTAACTCTGCCCCAAACCACAGGGAAGATATAAGGATTCCCCCTTTGGGGAAATCAATAAAGTCTGTCAAAAAAAAGTCGACATCTATCTTGACATGAATCATCAGACAATGTTTGCAAAGACCAGAGCTCTTCTGGAAGCGCCTTTGTTAGCCCCTTATTAGCTTTTAGCCTGTTGAATAACGTAGGCCCAGGCACCATGGGACTCATCATTGTCTTCTGATTAATTAACATTACTGGCACTCTGTTTGTCGACCCCCGACTCCTCTATACTTCTCTCCCTCTGTCCCCTGTGTCCCCGCACGGCTTCCTTGTTCAGAGGCGATGATTCAGCTGTGTGCTGAACTTAAGAACTTAATGGGGAACATTCACAGGGAGTTCAGGACACAATTAGTGATTACCAGACAGCCATGTCTTCTGAGGGCTTCCATCCTTCGTTTCATCCTCCCTTAACAAAGACGAGGGATCTTCAAGCAAAAGGAATAGCATATGAGGCTGTAATGCTCTTGGATTTGTCCTGCCCACATTCTCAGAGAGATCATACACTTCTGCTGGTTGATTAGGAAAGTGTGAGAAATGGACAGAAGTCTCTTTAATTAACAATAACGATCTGATCGCAGTTTGGGGAAACTTGGCAGGGTGAAGTGATAATTGAGGACTGGGTTAGAGGTGAGAACGCGGAACCATTTTTCATATAATTTTTTTATATCACTGTTATGAGGAGTTTTCATAACAATGGGTGTAAATGAGCTTTTAGTCCACCCTATTTAATCATGTTTTGTTACCAGAAACTGGCGCTTAAGATTTTTGAGGAGAAGAGGAGACATGCAAACAGAGTTCATGTATTTTTAGTTTGCTCAGTGCTTAAACGGTGACAGAAATTGAAAATTGAACTGCAAAATGGTGTCTCCCATGTCTCTTCCACTACCACTGCCTGTCTTTATCACAGCACTACAACAAAATAAATAGTGATGGAGCCATGATAGCTGAATCAAGTAATGATTGGTTGCCTTCACAATGGCTTCATTTTTAACTTAATGAATTAGGCTGTAATTAAAATGCAGGAATGGGCAGGAAGAGGACACCTGTTTTGGCCCAGGCCAAAGCTGTACTAGAGTAGTGGGCGGCCTGGAATGGAAATCTGGATCCCATTTATTTTAGAGTGCTATAATGGGTTTTTGTGTTTCTGTGTGTGTGTGTGTTTGTATGAATGTGAAATAACAGTGAGCAGCACAATATGATAATGTTGTAGTTGCTTTAGGGTACAGAGCCTTATCTTATACTTCCTCTTCTACCCTGTTGAGAGGAAAGTGTCTCTCTCCCTCCACTGCACCCTCTATTTCACCCTCCCTCTGACAGTAGCCTTAGCTGAAGGACATGGTCAGTGTGACTCTCGAGCAAAGAGAAAACAGCCTTGTAGGCTTATCGTTATCCTGCTGGTGTAATCCCTGTCCACCACATCCCAGCAAAAGAACAGCCCTGGGAGCGCCTTGCATCGCTCTTGCTCCTCGTGACAAACTATTTTACCAAAGACAGCAGGGACACCTTACAACAGCCGCTGTGAAGTATTAATCTGACACCACAAATGAAAAAAAAACCTCCTAACCTCAGACAAAATGTGCATGTCTGTGTGTGTGTGTGTGAGAGAGAGAGAGAGAGAGAGAGAGAGAAAGAGAGCTAGTACTGTCCCCATGTCATCTTACAGCCTTCACAGCCCATACACACCATCTGTGCATTAAAGAGCTAGAGTCCAAGCAAAGTATTTAAACGGGTTTAATGTCTTCAGGAGGGCAATAACCTTGGTCCTGTAGGACCCCAGAAGGCCCATCATACCTAGGCAGGAGGTCTCTTAATGTACCAAGCAGATGACAAGGATGCAGAGTTCACACACACCGCAGAGTAACTCAATCTGCAGGAAGTCTCCCACATTGTTCATCCACTCTCCTCTTCCCTCCCTCCCTGTCTCCTTTGTCCCTCCTCTCAAAACAAAGGGAGAAGATGTCAAAAAATCTCATTAAAAAATAATGGCCTCCACCTGCTTTCTTTCTTTTCTCATTCTCTCCTGCTTGCCTTTCTAATGACCAGCTTGGAAAAATCTGGAGGATACCAGCTATGTACGGAACGCCAGACAACTACCTCCGTGCACAAAGCACATCCAACCACAAAATGCCCACACCAAGCACACAAAAGCACATAACTGTTACACAGCACGAGTTCCCAAGTCTAACTGTATTAATCAAAAGGAACTCCTGCAGGTCTAACGTCTGCCCCCCTTGCTTATCTCATAAACCACTCATCTCTAGACCTAAACACGGAAAGAAACGCTCAACCGTGTGGCTAAATCATCTATATGAGCCTCTCTGGAAAATCCACACACAATTCTTTAAAACTATTGGACACATACATTACACCTGAGGTTACAAGTTAAGTAAATATGTGTCAACTGGCTATTTGTAACAGCTCCCTTAGGTCAGATTAGCCTTTGGCCTGAAGAGCATAAACCAGCCCCTCAGTATGTCTGTGGTGTCTTCACCGCTGTAGAAGACATCCAACAAATGTCAGCCTCATGCTTTTCTGTAATTAATAACCATGGAAAACGTATGTGTCTGCGCCTGTCTCCACGACTGAATATCCTCACAAAAATTAGCCATAAACCACCATGTAATATTTCAAACAGATGGCGGAGAGAGACTAAGGATTTGTGTTGTTATTTTGCTTTATAACAGAGATTAGATGCTTATATTGGAGGAAGTTGCAGAGACAAAAACATGAATGATTCAGAACAACGAAAAGAGAGAATCAAAGAGAGTTAGGACTTTGCAAAAGATTAGAATAAAGTAAGACACCATGATCCAAAACTAATGAGAGAAAACAATGAGAGTGATTTAGGCAGACACAGAAAGAAACAAAGGAGGCTATATTCCAACAATCTCCATGAGGACGCCTGTCTGCTATCGACCCAGATAACACTGCAGGCTGTGTATCATGAGATTTGGGGCAAAAGGTAAACAGGAAATCAAAACAATCTAATTCTGTTTGAGGGTGAAGGGAAAGAGAAAATTGATGTATTGTCCATCCCTATAGAGTGGGTGAAAAGAAATGGCATCTTTTATTCAGGCTCCTGTGAGTAACTCCTTCGAAGATAACTTCTGTCCCCACATCAGCAGCAATCGGAACCACTGAAGAGTGTGTGTCAGTTCTGATTTTGGGTAGCGGTGAAGGTAATAATTGTACTCTAATTCTTGGTGTATTTTTAATATCTCAGGCAGAGGATTCTGTAAGGTTATTTGTGATAGTCAGCCATTATATAAAAATAGTTATGTGCGTTAAACTGGGGGTGAAAATGATACTTATTGTATATCAACTTCTGCGCTTCAAGTTGAAAAATGATGTTCAGAATACAAAGCCTACAGCAACGTAACAGGTCGGCAATTGGATTTTGAAAAAATAACCTAAAGCCTCACAGGAAAGCTCACCAACCAACTAGACTCATCACCCGGGGCCTTGTGGATGCCCGCTGGAGGAGATTTTTGGAAATATTATCCTGGAGAAAATTACAGCTCTGAACAATTTGTTTTATTCACAATGCAAAGCTCTCACATCCATTTCTCATGGTTTCTGGTTATCCTCCTAGTGGGAAACAGCCAATATACTGTATATATGCTATGAATGTGATAGAAAGAAGGTGGCACTGAAGGAGTAGAGAAGGGATCGGGGTCAGAGAGGCAAGCCACGGAATTAAATGCCATCAACTGCATGGTGAATCTCTACTGAATGGCAGCATATAAAGACACTGCAAAAGACATTCAGTGTGTGAGCGTGCGTGTGCGTGTGTGTGTGTGTGTGTGTGTGTGTGTGTGTGTGTGTGTAAGAGGAAGAGAGAGTGTGTGCATGTCTGTGTATGTAGGGGTGAGAGAGAGAGAAAGAGTGCTTACAGTGCATCAGAAAATGTATTTATGAGCACACTAGCAATCCTGAGCCTGGCCAGGAGGGTTAAGGACAGATATCATCACCATAATAGAGACATTCAGGCCATTCAATCTGGCTGATGAGTTACTGGAAGGATCTAAGTTTCAAAATGGAGCCAAGAATCAGTGGAGTTTCTAAAAACAAGGTGATGACTGCAGAGAAAATCTCCAGTTCTCGCTTGAGAAACTGGACTGTGGACGTCAGCATCGATGTACAGTAGCTCAGGTACTGACATGTCCAAAAAAAGCACATACACACATAAGAATTGACCAAATCTGCTTTCAATCCCCCTTCTCTCTCTCTCTCTCTTTCGCTCTGTGTATATGTGTGTGTCTCTCTCTCACACACACACACTCAGACAAGCACAGCCACAGTCACACATACAGAAAGTGAGGTCTGCCCAAAACCACTAGTAACCCAAACAAAGTCCAAGGTCAGCAGAGTGGGCTCACTGAGCTGAAACCACCATCCCTGGCTTTCATTACCAGGAACAGAATCAGCAGAGGGATGAAGGGACACATGGGATGAGGTTACGTTAGCTGGCTCTGTTTATCTGAGTGAATCTGGCCAGGGCCCAACTCATACTCTCTCATCTGTGAGATACAAAACACTCCAAACATCGTGGCAGCAGCTATTGTTAATCTAAATATCAAACCTTCAAATAATTTTAACAACCGACTATACTTTTCTACACTGATGAAACGGACTCTGACTGACTTGAATCTATGTTATACAGATTTTATAACAGAGGAAACAGTGTGTGTGTGCGTGTGTGTGTGTGAATCAGTCATAGTGTGCAGTATTAACCGGGGCTCGCAGAGCTCTACCTCTAATGGTGCTTACAGTGTGTGAGTGGTAAAGAAGCTGTCATAGCTCTAATGAATCCTCAGCACTGAATGTTCATGAAGTACATACATATACACGTATGCACACACACAGACACACACACACACACACACACACAAACACGATAAATGAAACCTCTCACCCCTTAAACCACTTATCGCACCTCTTAAACCCCTGCTGTTTCTCTGCTGTTCATATAAAGGCTTTTTTTTTAAAGGGAATTTAAAACAGTAATCATTTGGTGCTAAAATGTAAATAAACACACCATCTGACCAAACATCATCAGTACTCAGCACTGTAAGCTATATCAAATTTTAAAATAGCCATTAAATGTCCACTTTACTTTGTAATCTACCAGAACAAACTAAGCGGTGTCCTGTTTTCATGTGTTTCAGCCATTAACTTTAAAAACTTGCAGGGGTTTTCCAGATAAATAGAAAGCAAATCAATTCACTGAGCAGGAACAATGTAGGGTGTAGAAGGTATACATAGAAATGTGTATTTCATAAACTTTGTTTATCATTGATAACTCTCAGTTGGCCACAACACCCAGAATTTTTAGGAGGTGATCTAAATGAGCATCGTGGCTCATTAATGGAAGAAACCAAAGTCACGCTAAGCTGGAAATGACTCATGAGAAGGCTGAAAATAAAAATGGCTACGAAATAGAGAAGCTGAAGAAATGATGAAAAAGTGAGCAGCACATTTTTACACAAAGATGCAATGCAATAATAAAACTAAATCTTTTTCATACACTTCGGGCAACATATCCAAGATTGTACCATAAAAATTGCAATGTGGAAAAGATTTAGCCTTGGCTTTGTTCTCAGCTTTGACTTTGTCTCGATATTTGCTGTGGTGGTTTCAATAACTGGTGACTTGGGTGACTCAAAATGATAAAATGTGAAACGTAACCCCCTCTTCCTCCCTGCTGACCTCCCGTCTAGACCCAGGCATCCTCCCCATCATGGCCAAGGTCCTAGTTCTGTCCTTCCCATTATTCCCTCAGTGACTAACATGAATATATATGTGTGTGTGTGTGTGTGTGTGTGTGTGTGTGTGTGTGTGTGTGTGTGTGTGTTTGTGTGTCTGTAAGTATGTGCGTGAGTGGGTGTCATTACTCCTGCCCCCATCTGACGGTTTTGGGTTAAACAATGTTATTATTAAAGCCTTTCCAGAGTAGCTTCCTGCCTCCCTCCAGTGACACCCTTACGAACTATAAATCAACTGCCTGAGCCCTGTAAATCACATACAGTGTGTGTGTGTGTGTGTGTGCGTGTGTGTGTGTGTGTGTGTGTGTGTGCGTGTGTGTGTGTGTGTGTGTGTGTATGTTTGTGTATGTGTGCCTGGCCACTGCAGCTGTGCTCTCAGATGCACATTGAGACGACATTGCAGCTGTGAGTGTGTCACGGCAAAGATGAGCACATGTTACTTTAGCAAGATCTTCTCAAACAACACAGAGGAAACAAATGATAAATGTTAAATGAAAGCATATGCTTTGAATGTGATTTAAGGGAATAATGTAGGCTAAGTGAATTACAAGTCTCTATGTTTTATGAGTGTAGAATGTTTGAAGCTGACTTTTGTGGGGCTTACGTGTTAAGTGTTCAGCAAAATCCCACTAAAGCATCTATTGGTAGTGGTAAACTGAATTCCTAATACTGAAAACAACCCTGTTAGACCACTAAAGATTTGTTTATGTCTGAAAGGAGACGCTGAGAATTTCATCTCCCCGAGACCAAACCAGATAAATAATGCTCTCTGAAATAAATGGCTCTTGTGCAGCCGTGATGGCTCATTCTGTGATTGTTTGTGATTGTGTTGACACCCCCTGCTGGGCTGAAGACATCACTACCACACGGAGAGCGAGCCCACAACCAGCGACAATGTCCCATATCCAATCCCACTTCCAGCCAAACAACAATATACTGAAGTTAATGAAACACTACAATCAAGCCGATAGCTTCCTCCAGACTTATATCACTCCAGCAAAGGACAAACACAAATATAGACACAAGAGAGAAAACAACCAAAAAAATATATATTTTATATTGTACTGTATATCCTTAGTCTCCAACGCCTGCGTGCGCGTCTGTGTGCACGCGCACACTCAAGAGAGAGGGTCTAGACAGCTGCATCCCCGCCAGGTCTCTCACTGCTAAGGAGAGTGAGAAATATATACTGTGCAGCTGCCGAAGACACAGTCGACCCACAAAAGAGCTATTGTGCGCCCACAGCAAAACAATACAGCTTAGCTGAGCTATGAGAAAAAACCATTGGGATCAATAGAGAATTGCAATTAGCCCACATTGGCAGGAGCAGTGCCAGATTAGACACAGGACGTCGATTCCATTTCCTGCACTATCGGGCCCTCAAACTTGTTTGGCTCACTGTGTAATTGGAGCAACACACATACAACTGGGTAAGACGTAGTGTGACGGTGATAGTACATAAGATTATAGTGACGAAGATAGTGATAATAATAATAATGTTGAAGAGCTTGAGCAATGTCAAAAAGCAAAAATTAATTCTAGCACACGTACCCCACGGAGTTACAGACAAGCATTTGGAGTGTAATAAATAGAATGTATTGTATCCAAATACATTTTTGCTTAAAACTGTTTTGTGTGGTGCTTTGTCTGAAGCCCTCTGTAACAACATTGCAACACCACAGTGACTTGCTCCTGATCAGATGACTTCTGTAATTCACAGCTGCAGTTGTTTACAATATTTGTCATCCTCAGCTTCAAACGCATGCATCAATTTACAGAATTCAAGTGTTCACTTTTTCATCAATATTCCAGGTGCATGAGTGCCACTTGTTGCCACACACATTTCCTTACACTGGCCTTAATGCAGAGAGGGAGCTGTTTTACTCACACTAAATCTTCTTGACAAAGCATAAAAATAACTGACTGGCCAATTAAAGGTCTTACCTTTAAGAATGCCCCGGCCTTGCAGTACATCCCTTGAAATCAACACAGAGTAGAAGCTTTGTGAGAAGCCAGCTCGGCAGGGACCTTTGGAAGCATGCTCTCCATTATTCCTCTGGAAGGAAGAGAATACAATGTACAACATCGATAAACATGGATTCCATTGAGTTCTTTCTTCTCAGAGAATAGCAGCATATGGCATAGCAAGTTAACGGAAATTTATTCAACAAGTTTATCAACTATATTGTCATTGAAATCAAAGGGTCGGAGGCAAAATCATAAGAGTTCCTTTAAAATCTTTATTTACCAGTCACAGCAAATCACATAAATACACCTCCTGTTGATCTATCAATTTAGTAAATGTCACAACGTGGCCTGTTATTTGTAGGAGCATCCACACTGATTTTGTTTGTTTAGTCTTTGGAAAGACAGCCCTGAAGTTTTGTTTGTTCTTGTCAAAACAACCTTGCTGGGTCTCTGGGACGAGGTGAATACTACTAGCCTTTTATAACACAGACTCCAAATACCATTACAAGATTTGAGATGATATTATAATGACATATGAACATGTAACTAATACTGTAAGTTTCCACCACAATATGCTCCTGGGTAGGCACGTTGCTGATTAAATACACACACTGAGAAAATGGCTGATATAACGTGCTGTGTAACTCGCTCCCTAAAGAAAGCAGCCCATAATGAAATGGGGACAATTTTTAAGTATTGTGCTCAGGGTTAAGTGAGACACACAGCATTTACCCAGAGTAAGAAAACTGCACAAATGCAGCAATTTTTGCTCATTCCTGACTGTGGGTCTTACACTGGCAGAGGGGTCCAGAGAACTAAGAGGAGTGCTTGTGTCTGAGATATGTGTACAAGCTACTGGTCTGCACGGAACTTTGCACCCAACATTTAGTGCTCCCTGTTGGTTAAATGTAACAATCTGACCCACTACAACCAAGACAAGTAAAAGTGCCAGGACCCCCCCCCACACACACACACACACACACACACACACACACGCGCGCGCGCGCAAGGCTGGCTGTATGCTGAATGAAGAGGAAGCATAACAGCCAAGGTCCTCTCCTTTTGTGAGGGAATAACCCAAGAGTAAAATATATTTGTGTGATATTTTTTGAAGTAATATGAGAGCAATGTCTTTAGTCACCAAAGCGGCAGCGAGAATGATTTAGCAGAGCTTTGCTGCGCCGTAAAGAGTAGCCCACCGGCGCCGACTTCATTCAGGTCTTATTGATTAAATGACGAGAAAGCGTTGTTAAAGCGCCGTATAACTATAACTATAACTAAAGTTATAACTTATTGTAGGCTATTGCTTTTTGGACAGACAAGCCATATAGAGGAAGGTGCTGCTAAATTACGCGAGATGACTGAATGAGTTTGATACAGAATAAAGGGATCACCCTGGGTGATTCAATTGTG
Source organism: Coreoperca whiteheadi (assembly GCA_011952105.1). NCBI lineage: Eukaryota > Metazoa > Chordata > Actinopteri > Centrarchiformes > Sinipercidae > Coreoperca > Coreoperca whiteheadi. The sequence goes on from CM022479.1 coordinate 21,327,866, forward strand.
CAGTCATTTTAACTTGTGTAGAATATTGCAGCCCAGTGACGAACCCGCAGCGATCCGGGGGAAACCTGGCGAGGAACAGAGCGGTAAATACTAGGTCGTTTCCTCTTACTTTCTTCTTTATTTTTTCCCTTACGTAGGGAAATTCATTAGGGAACCAATTAGTGTAGCTACTTCTAGGGAAATAACGACCGGCGCTGCGCTGCAGCAGCAGCACACTGGACTGGCACTGGACTCCATCCCACTCCGTGACTTTATTCAAGCTTATGTGCTCTAGCTTTGAAAGCCTGCATATTGATACGCTGCGTCTCGAACTCTCACAGCTCCTCTACACAGCACAAGCTGTACTAACAAAAAAAAAAAAAAAAAGAGACAGCTCACCCAGAATGTGTCAAGAAGAAGGGCTGCTGTGAGGACCAGAGCGAAGTCAGTTCTCATCGTGGCGAGCAAGCGAGCCAGGGCTGCCTGGACGAGGAACCAGAAAGAGGGTCGATTCGCAATTCTTCTCCAGTAATTGTGTGATTCCCCCCCCTTTCTCGGTCAGTCTGTTCGTTACGTCCCTCCTTGTGCTCCGTGAGTGTGCTGCAGCTCTGCCCCGAGCTTCTCCGGCTCTCTCATCTGCAGGTGAGCGCTCCGCTCAGCACCAAAGCGCAGCCAGCGTCACTCTCCACCCCTCCTATCACCCGGTGCAGGGAAACTCCACACACGCACTTAAAGAAACACTCGTTGGGGCTTTGAATCAAACAACCACACCTCTGACGTCTTTCCGAGGACCCCGATATTTCATTCTCTCTCCTATGGCGACCTGAAGGGCTGGGCAGCTTTATGGTTGCAAATGAAAGGCTCGCTAAACCATGATTCGAGAATACGTGCCCAAATGTGGCAAACTCATTAACCATTCGCCATGAAACTTCCAACACTGCTTTACAAGCATGTAGCTTCAACATCTGAGATATACATTCGAAAGTTAACCAATCGAGCAGATGCGCAGCATTTTAAACTTTAATGGGCCCATCTGCATTACATTATTATGATTTTAAAATCCTACACGGTTCGATTTGGAAAACAGAGTAGCTGCACATGTCTCTCTGTGCAGTAGGTGTACCGCATGACCTGTAGGTGATCAGCACAAGTGAAAATGTATTTTGGAAAGCATGCTATAATCCCTACCCCACCCCTCCTCTATGCTCCATCTTGATCACTAGACTAGTTACTTAATTCTGTACAAAAAATAATCATAAAAGCAGTTCATCTCATTGATGGGTTCTTAAGCTTGTCCCTCCATGATAAACAAGTGTTCCACATATTTAACATCTGTCTTCTTTGAGAGAACACACCATCGTGTTATTTTTCTATATTGTTATCATGGGGCATACCTTTAACCGTTTTTGATTTCCCCTCTAATCCAACAATTTCTGCAGACTACTTTAAATGATGAAGTACCATTGGTGGATATTTGTGGTATGTAGTTATGAATGCACTTTTAATTATTGCCTTGAAGATTACAGTATGCAACTGCCACAATCTACCACACTATCTAGGAAAAGTAATCCTTTTGACAAAGAGGTGTGGGTGGGTGAAATTGAAATACTTTATAGAGCTGGATGTTAGCCTGCAGTCTGTTTTGGTGGGATTTTTTGTTTCTATTGATATGCCTTGTGTGTGGTATGTGATCATTTTTATGACATTTATTACAAGGCATGGAATGTTGTTCATCAGCAGTTCTCTTCTTGTAGAGATGTAGTTATGTCGTCACCCCCGCACCCCCCCCCTCCTGTCTGCATATTCACTCAAGCTATCCAATAAAGGCGAAAAATGCCCAAATAAAAAATCATCTTTATAAGGAATAGTGTTGGACTTTGATTACCACACAGGCTTGGTTAACTGGCTCTTGATGAATTCACTGAATACTCAGCCTACCCTTTTCAACAAATCACTGTCTCTGAGACGGAGACTGTAAAGGAAAAATTTCATCAAAAGAAACGCTGAACAAAAGGTCAATTCAAAAGGTTTTCAATGTGAATCTGAATGTCTCACAAAAAAACTGAACTTAGCTCAGTTTGAACTGAGCTTCATTTTCTAAAAAAATGTTTTCTGACTAAAAAGGGTTGACAAGGCCGCATGTCAGAGTATTACCTTGCATCTTTGTGCATGCAGTTCAATACTACCTCTTACCATTAGCAGTTTCTGTGCCTGAACAGTGTATTGTGGCTACATAAAACCTTTCTCCGAAAATAACCCCAGCAAAATATTGAGGTTGGCCCGTCTGTCTGGCCTTTTCAGCTACTTTATATTCTGCCATCTCTGATTGGCCATATCTGCTTAGTGAGCCAATGGTCTCTAATCCTATCAAAAAGAGTATGACTCTACATTAGTGGGCGGCTGCTCAGCCAGTTTCCTCTGTGTGACATCCAGGCTTTTTACCACCTCTCTCATCCCAATCCCTTGGTCCCAAGGATGAGCTCCAATGCTCCTATCCACAGTCCTTTTTATTCCTGATTGGCTCTGTGACATGGTTATGATTTTTTGTCATGTTAAATGCTGTAATTAGCTGTCTCTGTGTGTATGTGTGTGTTGGGGGAAGGGCAGATTATTCAACATGTGGTAATGTCAGAACAACTCTTTCACCAGTCAGAACGTTGATACAAAATAGACAATTCTGTAAGATTTCAAAATACATTATTATTATTCAAAGTATTAATTCCTACAACATCTATACATGGCAAATGTGGTTAGCTAAGGTTCATCAACTAAACTGTAAGGCTTGTGGTAATGGCAAAACAACTATGGTTAATGCTGGGATAAAGTATGGTTAAGAATAAGGAAAGAATGTGGTCATTCTTTAAAAAATGGCATCAACATTTTGCCATTTTTCAAAATGTGTGAGGATATTCGCACTGAGCTGAGCCATGAGCATCTGCAGCCATTCCAGCCGTGTTGGCACAGTGCCAGTGGTTTACACAGGATAGGAGGTAAAAAGCGTTGTTTACCTTGATGACATGTTGGAGATGGCAAATTAAAACTTGTTTTTTATGTGTTGTAAACATAAAAAAACATTTTGGAAAGCCAGTGTGTTTTTGCATTATTTTCTTTGTTTATTTCATTCTTTGTTTTCACCCACCAAAAAACTGCATTCCAAGTAGAGGTACAAAAGCCACATGTTCATACTACAGTTATTATTGTCTGCTTGACTACTATCTGAAGATTGGATATACTGCTAGTTTTTGTTTTGTTTCAGGGAAGTGCACATGTTAAAGTTCATTTTTTCTTTTTCTAGTATAGCTACTAAGTAGAGAAAGAAAAACTGAACTGGACACTGATTTAGTTCAAAGTCCAGTCCCGCAGTCCATTTTTTGTTGTTTTTTTAAAAGACCAGCAGCATGATCTTTACACCACTGTTCCTCCCATTACGAACCTGGACTTGTCATACTTGCTTTGAAATGTTTGAAGCGCTTCTGTATCCCTTCGTGGCATTCTTTAAGAAAGAACTACAGAGGATGCTAGGTACAGTATGGCTAAAGGGGAAAAGTTCAGAATTTCACTGTTTAAACATGGTTTTCCTGTGCTTTTGGACAGTTCATGCTGAAGGCTAGTACTGAGCCTTCACCACATGGTCCAAAACACACAAACACAAAATCCAAATTTACTAAAAAGTCAGACGAGCTATCAGAATATTATGATTGGGGATGACAGTATGTCCCCCATTAAAATTAGTTACATGCCTTTCATACCAGAAGAGGTGGAAAAAATAACATAAATGTTTCTGAGGTATCTGTTTCATTGGTTAAGAAAAAATTATTTATGGTACAGTAGGTTAAAAGCTCCAGTGAATTAAGTGCAGTTTCTTTGCATAACATTAGATCAAAGTCATATGCTTTAAGAGAAGGGTAGCTTTAGGCATTGATAGAGCATTGTTAATGTTCATAAATAAGCATCAAATTGCTATGTGATGTTGACACAGCAGGTACCATTTAAGTCTCTCAATAAGCCGTGTGGGTTCTAGAACTTGAACACCTAAATAGAATGCAGCCATCATTAATGTTATTAATTCAACCTGTGCTGTTCCAGCAATGGCATGTCAAAATATCTGCCATAAAAAAGCTCTTTTGAACTAATAGTGTGTCCCATTATTATATTAATATATAATCATTCTAAACAGAGTCTTTAGTGTGTTCACATTGGAAAAGTTACTAAATTAAGAATAGCCTACTCAAAAAGATAATTTGCATAGCTGCAAAAAATATGACTTTTGAGTGTGCTGTTTATGAATGTATAAAAATGTCAGTGTCAATGTACACTATTGCTCCACAATGCATTGCACAGGAAATGGAAGTGTTACCACCATGGGTGCTACCGTGGGTGTATTATTAGAACATTCTTATTATACATCCATGGGTGCTATTCACAACTTGAAAAACAATTTGAATATATTTCAAATGGTGGTGAGAGCCCCAGAAACAACTTAGAAAATGAAAAGTATTAAATCTTAAGATAAACGGGTTTTTTTCTCTTTGTGAAGTTTAATAGGCAGTAGCTTTTCAAAGTTGCATTTTGATTGAGATCCAATGGTGCATGTAGGTCTACTGTATTGCATCATTTTTTTTGTTAGCATAAAATCATAAAGTGTATTGATTTCTTGTATACTAATTGCAATAACAGTATAGTATAAATATTGTCTATAGTAGACAATCACTATGTAGTATGGAATTGGGACACACTAATAATTCTTTTTGTGCAATGACATTTTTATTTGTATATTTTGTACAAAGTTCTTACAGACTCACTATGTATGTTTATATACCAAAAAATTATGTTTGAATCGTTACAATAGTGCATGTAGCCACAACGCTGAAAAAAAAAAGTTTGGTTCACTTAGTTGACATCAATAGTCTTACACTTTTCTGAGTCGGGTTTCTACCTACTGTTCTGGATAGGTTTTTGTAAACGTGGCAAAAAAAGAAAAAGAAAAGACAGGTTAACAAACACTGCCAAAGTAAAAGTTTTTTACTTCAGTTTTCAAAATTCACAGACTGTCTGTCAGTGATGTTAAGTGGTGGGCATTTTTCAGCATGGCTTTGGTAATGTTTCAGAGACACACAGAACACTATTGTTAAGGCTGTTAGTGGAGCGTTAGCCAAACAACTATTATACGGTGATAATGCTGAGAATTGTTAGTTTTTTTTAAGTAAAGGACATTTTGCATCTGTTTAAAAAGTAAAAAAAACCTGGTATGTTCTAAGAATCCTTTCGAGCTTTGGTTACCTTTGAATCATTTAGGGTGCCTAGCGGCAGTCCTGCTCCAAAAACTTGACAGTGATGACTAATTTATATTTCAAGATATACAGCATTTGTCAGCTCAAAGGTTCATTATCTGTTTTAAGGTAGTGGAATTGCTGCTTAGTTACTGAACTAATCCTCAGTCTTTACAGTAGGTGCCACAAAAGCTCATTTGTATTTAAGATAGAATTCTAACTTAAGTGATCATTCACACACACAAACACACATTTCAGAACACATCTCTTGAGTGGCCATTTTTAAAGCAGGAACTGTTCAACACAAACACATGGACCGCAGTTATCAAAATCTGTCAGCAGACGTTATTGGAGCTGGGAGCAATGAGAGCCCTTATTGCCTCAAAAAAAGCATCTATCTGCCAATCTCCCATTGAGGCTTGCCACTGTACTGTGTACGGGGTGCTTCATTATGTCATCTTATATTACTGTATTCAAAATACTCAAATAAACTCAAGCCCAGGGAGTAGTAAACAGCCAGACAGCCTGGGTCTAATGGCAGTAAAAGAAAGTAGGGGAGACAGGCGGCATCGCTCTAAGTCTGTGAGCATATTCTAAAGGGGCCCAGTCATCTTGCTCTTCTGATAATGATGCTTTCATTAGCCACTGGGATGCCAGGCATGTCCCATACAGTAAAATCATTAGGGATCTCTCCCTGTGTCTCTGTCTTTCTTTCTCTATGTCTCTCTGTGTGTGTCTCTCTCTCAGTGAACTGATTTGGTCACAGTTTGGGTTTCACGTTTGTATTCCTGTCTCCACTTCACTCTGAGCCCATTAATGCAAATTATACTGAGAAAAGAAAGAGAGTAAAAGTGCAAAGGGTAAAAAGTAAACCCACTGAGAGTGGTACCAATCTTCATAAAAACTACTAAATTATTCCCTCTTTATGTGCCACCAGGGACCTTCCTCTGTGTCTGAATAGTCACTCAAGACATAGAGATTCTCTTGTCACCCGCTGGACTAGCTTGTAAGAAAATACGACTGGTACTTTTTTGGAAAATTGGATTCTTATGGGGGAAACGGATATCATCCCATCCATTCCTTCTGGATCATGTGGCCACTGGGGTTTCCTCATCCTGGCTCCAGTATCCTGTGGTATTGCCCATGGTTGACTCAAGAGGCAAGGCCCTCAAAGGTTGATGATGGATTCAAAGACTTGTTGACAGCTCTGGAACAATGACCAAGGCAGGGATCAGGGATCAGGGAAATTCTGGGCTTAGCGCAATACAGAATACTATTGTTTGATTTCCCATCTTTGATGGAGACACAGTGGAAAGAAAATGCAGCTGGATATCCCCAGTGGCATAGCAGTGGCATGAAGCCTTTTAATATTCAGACATCACAAAGCCAGCTGCGAAGTGGTCAGTTGAACAATGTGGAGCAGTGGGTCCCACAGCCTGTGAAATTCCCATTTGATTTTGATTTGATTTGAAGAATTTATTTCACACACTTCATCAATTTAAAGACAAAATAAAAAATAGTTACAAAAAGGTTATTGTGTGTAAAAAGGGGAAACCCCAAAGAAGCTACTGAAAGCTTTTAGGAGGGCGCCCATGACAAGTGGATACAAATGGTCAGCGGAATGTGGCATTGTGCCATTCAAATGTATTTATCTCTTAAATGAGTCATGCAAATCCTGTGTTCTGTGTTTGAGAGTTCCAACAGATTTTTTAATAATGTGTGTAATGGTAAATTCACTTTACATTTATATCTATATATATATATAATCTGATACAAATGGTATTTTATTATCTACCATAGTTTAGCATTGGCTTTCATGTGCAGTTGTCAATCACATTTCTACCTTTTGTAGAGCTGGAATGTGAGAACAGACAAGTCCACCAACTGCAAATCATCTTCCATTCTCTTTCATTAACGAAAACAAGGTACAAGGTAGAAGATAATTTATTTATCATTTTACAACACAAGGTGGTATAATGAAATGAAAGTTTGTAGTCCCTTCATCCCTTTACACATATAACATAACAGATAATTAAATCCATATTAAAATATAATATAACATATAATATATACTGTATATATAAAATAAAATGAAATAAAACAATATACAGTTATTTATATAGTTACATACACATAGCCTACACCCCAGGAAATAATTCTGCAGCTCATTTTTTTAATTTACATCTGATGGAAAGTAAACTTTAGCAAACAGTGATGTAAACACTGATGACAACATGGTTTTCATCTTAACACAAAAACTTCAACATTTGTGAGACAATGCCCATCCAGTTTGCCTGCATTTGAGCACCAAGACATCGACTCTGCTTGATGATCCTCCTTGTTAGAGTGTTGCGCTCCTTCAGCACGGAACACAGTCCGCCCGTCAAATGCTTGATCGAGGACGTTGATGGAGCCGGTCTCTGTAAAGATGTGGGCACAACAGTCCCTGATTCCCATTGCTTGGCCAGATCTGAGTCCCATTTCATCCAAACCGGACATTAGACAGGACCATACTGAAGTCCAAGCTGGGCCAGCATGGCTCCTGTCCTGGCTCTCTTTCCTCTTCTCCTGGGGCGAACACAACAGCCGCCGTGGTGCCTGCCTGAGCCTGCTGATCTGGCTCAATGTCCGCTGCTCTTTAATCCGAACCCGGGCTGCCTTTTCCAATGACAATGATGGTATTACTGTCATAGGTAATGCGTGTTTCAGCAATAAAGCCCGAAAAAAAAAGAAAAATAACAGATGAAAAGCAAGACTGCTGCTAGCAGAGTTTGAAGGAGCTATAGGCCGCAGCATCTGCATGCACAGCCATTGCAATGTTCTGATCCTGTCAATTTAAAAAATGTTGGCTTAGCCCTTTCATTCAAATCCAATCAGCCATCATTCAGTGATGCTTCAGCATTAATACCAAAAAAAATAAAAGATTACAACAAAAATGTAGCAAAGTTTGAAGGAGCTACCAGTATATCTTTGCCAGTGTGGGCACACTGAAACCCTGGAAACATGTATAGGTGGTTTCATGTGCAGCAGGCATGATGCATGCGCTATGGCCTATGAATGTACAAATATGAGAGGGCTATAAGAGGAGAGACGCGAAAATTATTCCTAGGCAGGGAGAATTTTTAGCAGCTATGTGAGGCACTCAGTGGAGATGCCCCTAAGGCTGATAGGAAGCTTTGATCAGAGATGGAGGGACACGCCTGTTAAAAATCAGCAGCCGTCCGTTCCCCATCTATCTCTTTGTATTCCTCTCTTTCTCTATCCCTCTTTCTCCCTCTCCATTGCCCTGTCTTTCTAACTTCTCTCTTTATATCCCTTCCTCTCTCATTTGTTCTACCTTCCCTCTACCTCTTCTGTCTGTCTGTCTGTCTGTCTCTCTCTTCCAAACATACATATAGCAAAGGGTCAGAGCAGCCATCTTGTTTCCACTACTCTCCAGCTCATTCCAGCTCCCAATGTGGTTGCACCGTCATGCCCACAGGAGGCAGTAGCACCGGACAGATGGCCTATAGTGCTCCCTGACACCCATCATACCCACAAGACAGGCAGCATTAATAAGCACACAGCACACACATAGGCATGCACATGCACATGACTTCCTGGAATATACATACACTAATAAATCAAACAAATAAAATCTAGGTACAATATGCTGATTGCACCCAGATTTCCGGGCTGTTCAGTGTTCAATTGCTTTTTTGAAAACACTTTCCCAGTGATTTGGTTTAGTGGTTCACTTTATGTATTTTCAAGGGTTGGTGCAGTGTGGGGATTCTCTGACACTGAGCAACAGTAGTGAGTAAATTATTCCATTCAATTATCTGAGCATTTGCTCAATATAAATACCATCTGGGTGCTTGAAATAGATTAGTTTAAGGCCATACTAAATTATTAAACTATTCCCAGTGAACGAGTCCCCATTCCCCTTTAAATGAGGCAGAGTTATGGGGTTCATACCAAGCCTGTGGTCGTCTGACGCACTCTGCACTTAAATCGTGTCTGCCTGGAACACTGAGACAGGATTCCCAACAGGAACATGAAAACGGGGTCCACCACCACTTGACTCTCACTTCTTTTCACTGCCAAAACAGTTTCCAACATTTCCCAGACTAACAGGCCTGTCCTAACCAGCAGGAGGATGCTTAGGCTAACTCTAACTCAGCATAGGGTGGGATGAGATATTAGCTCTCTGATTTCAGTATATTACTCTAGACCATAATGTATTTGGCAGGGGGAGTTCTCCACCACATTAGTTCAACATGATCTCAATCACTCTCTTTCTCTCTCACACATGGATTCAGCTCTGTCAGACAACAGACCTACAGCAAAGTATTTCTCATTTATTTGGCACACTCCCTCCGGAGGTCCAAATCAAAATGTGAACATATGGCTGCAATGTAATGCGCAGACACTACTATCCTCTAAAGCGCCTTAGCTCAGTGCTTTAGGGTCTTGAACGCCTAGAAAGTACACACAGCAACACACATACAGTACACTTGACATTCCAAAAGCTTCCAGCTCTGCATTAGAGATTTTTTAACCATCTTATGACCCGTAAAGCATCAATAAAATGTCCTTGCCAGGGACATTTTTTTAACCATTTCACCAGATTTCTAAATTAATATGAGCCTTCATACTAGAGCACAGGGAGAGAAATTTGTCCCTTGAAGGAAACACTCAAAGACAGAATTCAAAAGACGTCTAGAAGTAAAAAAAGACTTCAAATCAAACTAATGTAATAACAGATTTGGGGTCTAAATATGTTCTTCTACTGGGTGAACAATAAAATGATTGCTTTGCCAACAATGGAGAATAAATCTGAAAACTAAATTGATGGAATCAGCATGAAATGTTTTAATTGGCATTGGTATGTCTTGGACACTCGGGTGAAGAGAGGTGCGGAACTGATCACCACCTGGTGGTGAGTTGGATCCGACGGCCGGGGAGGAAGTTGGACAGACTTGACAGACCCAAACGTACCGTGAGGGTCTGCTAGGAACGTTTGGCTGAGTCTCCGGTCAGAGAGATCTTCAACTCCCACCTCTGGCAGATCCCGAGGGAGGCTGGACACATTGAGTGAACAATGTTCTTCACCTCCATTGTCGACACGGCCACTCGGAGCTGTGGCCGTAAGGTTTCCGATGGCAACCCCCAAACCCGGTGGTGGACTCTGGAAGTAAGGGATGTCGTCAAGCTGAAGAAAGAGTCCTATCCGCCTGTTTGGCTCGTGGGACTCCTGAGGCAGCGGAGAGGTACCGTAAGGCCAGGCGAGCTTCAGCCTGAGTGTTACAGATGCAAAAACCCAGGTCTGCAGGAGTTTGGTGAGGCAGTAAGTCAGACTTGTTCCCAGTGCATGTTGGACTCCGGCAGGGTTGCCCTTTGTCACCGGTCCTGTTCATTATTTATATGGACAGGATTTCTAGGCGCAGTCAGGTGCAAGAGGGAGTCCGGTTTGGGGACCAAAGGCTCTCGTCTCTGTTGGCTTCATCAAACCAGGACCTTCAGCGTGCACTGGGATGGTTTGCAGCCGAGTATGAAGCGGCAGGGTTGAGAATCAGCACCTCCAAGTCTGAGGCCATGGTTCTCAGCCGGAAAAGGGTGGCTTGCCCCCTCCAGGATGGTGGAGAGCTCCTGCCTCAAGTGGAGGAGTTTAAGTCTTTTGGGGTCTTGTTCACGAGTGAGGAAAGGATGGAACAGGAGATCGACAGGCGGATCGGCGGATCTTCTGCACTGATGCGGTCGATATACAGGTCCGTTGTGGTGAAGAAAGAGCTGAGCTGCAAGGCAAAGCTCTCTATTTACCGGTCGATCTACATTCCTACTCTCACCTATGGTCATGAGCTTTGGGTCATGCCAGAAAGGACAAGACACGCTGGACTATGTCTCTCGGCGGGCCTGGAAACACCTCGGTATTCCCCTGGAAGAGCTGGAGGAAGTGTCTGCGGAGAGGGAAGTCTGGGCGTCCCTGCTTAGACTGCTGCTCCCGCGACCAGGTCCCGGATGAGCGGAAGAAGATGGAAAAATGGATGGATGGATGGAACTGGTATGCATTGTAATTGGATGAAACATATAATCACATTTCTTTCCTGTTTCTTTTCCCTATTCTATTAGAAAACTGACAGTCATCATTAGTGAAACTTGCCTCCATCTTCTCCAGTTTGCTTGATGATTTTCAACCGGATAATATATATGTTTAAGAAATGACTTACCTTGAAATAGAGATGAAATGTGTGTTTTCACCCCCCCATCCCCCACCCCTCCCAACTACCCTGGAAGTACTTTGGTAAAAGCAAACCTTTTCTTTACTGCACACAAATAAGATCTAGGTGATAAGTGTTTCCTTTGTGAGGGTTGGAATCAAGATCAAGATATTATATCAAGAGATGTATGCTGTCGGGTGCTTTTTCAGAGATAGAATCTCACAGGAGAATCCACTTCATCTTTTCAAATCAATTATGTACAACTGCCAAATGTATTCAATAGCAACAATAGTTTGTTATACATGCTTTCAATTATGAAAGTTGCATTAATAAATTGTCACTCATTCAAAGCTCTTCCTTTTTCCACTTTGCTGTTCAAATGGCACAGTCTCTTCATTGTGCTTCTTTTGCAGATCATGGGGGTCAGGTGTCCCCAAGCAAGGCCTCTTCAGAATAAGATCCTTCCTTCATCACTTCCACCGAGCATGGAAATGAAACACAAAAACAAAGCACTACTAGCATTTTGGAAAGCAGGGCTGAGACACTCCATCAAACGGCACATCATCAAAACACACTTTGAAAGAAAAATAACTTCCTCTATCTTACCACAGATCGTGAGAGCCATTTTTCAAAGACCAAGTATAATGGAAATTATGAAAAGGCAATTTCACCCTTGGGTAGAATTGGGGCGACCGAGTGCAATGCTGGCATTGTGCTTTATAATGCTGGGTTGTAAACACTGAGATACAGGCCTGCAAGTTGTTGACACATCTCCTTGCTGCATGGTAATGTTAGCCAGAGTACCAAAAAGTCCACAGTTCATAGAACAGAATATGGGGCAACTCTTTCACTAAACTAAACTCTTTCATTTGTGAGATGACAGTAGTAGCATATCGTTCACTCTATCTTTGTCCTCCATTCTTTATCTTCACTACTTTTAAACCAAGTGAGACCTATTTGTTTTATGTTTGTGCTATTCTATTACACCCAAAGCATTGTAGACAAGCCATTTGATTAGATGTTTGAAAGGATATCTTGGCACATCTCAGTTACTGTTGGAAATAAATTATAATTTGTGGCATCTGCACACCATTGTTGGCTACTTGAAACACAAATGTCATAGAAATGGTGTTGAGCATTATTTGCTGGAAATCAGTCATCTTTTTAGAAATTACTTAAACTCAGAAATCTGCTGAGACTTCTGCTAGAACCCGAATACAATAGATTTGAATGACCTGGGGTGTGTGGTGCTCAAGGCATTGTGAAACTCTATTCTACAGAGATAATGTTTTGATTTGATAATAATATCATGCAGGTTTTGTGTTCTGACCGTGCATTTCAGTGGAAAAGTTTAAATGATTTTAAGATTTCAATATAGTAATTTTCTTTGAGCAAAGGGCATTAGAGGAACTTCAGCTTAAGGCACTTCCGTACTGGATTCAACATGTTTCCGCTACTCACATAGGTGGTTATTTCTCTCTGTAAATAATACATAACTTGACAAGCCACACATTGATTAAATCTTGATATCAAACTGAATTCAGTGAATTTTGTAATTCTCATTTTGTCCGTATAGTGAATTTTACTGGGTGATTGAAACTTGGGCAGTAACATCACAGCATGTGTCTAATTTCATTTGCCCAGCTCTCCAACTCTGACTTAATATGCTTCAACTTACTGCTTTTATCCCTGTGTCTCCTGCTGGGGCTGTTGGATTTGTTTATCAGCTGAGCCATCAAAGTCTTGGCGGTAGTGAGACTGGTGTAGCATTTATGTCAATCCCTGTTCCACAGTAGGAATATACAGTAAAAGTATTACAGAGGTATTTTACAAAAACACTGCAAATGGGAAAATAAATCTACTAACATAACAAAATGTATGCTAGAAACTAAACGAATGGGCAATTTATTGACTCCAGATCCTGCATGTCTTTAGTGGAAACCAAAGCACACACAGCAAACTTATGTAAACGCTTTTTGGAGATTCACTCAAAGTTCAATTCAGGGTGCTTATTAAAAGTTTGATGCCATTCTTCCACGCTGTGATCACAGTTCAGCTCTCATATGCAGTTACACATTAAATGTAACCTACCTATTAAGTACTACTTACAACTATTATTTTAAATTTTAAATGGCTCTCAGTTATTTACCTATAAACACAACTATGTAGTCATTCTTCGGCAATTATCATGCATTATGGTCCATAAATGGTCCTAATTAATAAAAAAAATTAGACAATCAAAAACCAGATAATTAAGAGTGCAACCCAATAGGCCATTATAGGCCTTAAAGTTTTAAAAATGTCCAAAGAAGCTGCATGAATTCTTGTTTCTGTTACTCTGTGACAGTCTGTCTGTATTCCCTTAGTGATTTCCCACGTAATTCACCTGCCTTGTGTCTCTTGTCTTTTTTGGTTTGCCTCTCTGTGTTTGTATGGGTGTGACTGGAGGCTTCACTCCCCACTGGACCTGCACTCTCGCTCACCTGATGCTCCTCAGCCAATCACTCCACTCTGCGAGCACACCAATCAACTCATCCTCTGCAGTATATCTAGCCCAGCTTCTCAGCCACTTGTCACCAGATTGTTGTCGCAACCATTGCGGTAGTCATTTGTTGGTGCACATTGCTATGATAGCATTTTGTCAGTTTATAACAAGCTTGTTTACCCATACTAACCTATGTTCTCTAGGATCACTTCTTGCCTGCCTGCCACTTGTCATTCTGCCATGCCAACTGTCATCTGCCATCATCCTCAGCTTTATCCACTCACCTGCTCTGAAGATTCAGCGTCAGCTTCACCCTGCTCACCGCCATTCAGCTCCCATTCCCCATGGCCCATCAGCACCCTTGGTCTCCATCCACTTCCCCTTACCCAATCTTTATATTAAATGAATCCTGTAAAACCTTTTACCGCTGTTTGACTCCTGCGCTTGAGTTCCGCCAGTGTGTAAATGTAACCGTTCCCACACTCATATTTTTTCTACTTACATCAGCACCTAAATATTAATCACTGTAATCTTATCGTTGCTGTCTTTTTTTATTTCACCCCTCAGGCCTTGCAGGAAAATGGCCTAACTAGTGATATTTAACAAATTGCAAAGAATGCCAATAATGCTGACAACCAATGTATAGTATGCCAGTAATACACAAAAATACTGTATGTATGAGATCACATTTTTGAAAAGTGAGGGTTTATTTATTGTCTTGTCAAATTCTGGAGGTCTTATTTTCGCCTGGGAAAACTTGGATTACAATTTTTGCAGTGTTGCCACCTTGAGGTGAGAATCTGCTTTCTCCTCTCTAACCTTTGACTGATAACACACTAGTCTGGAATTAAGGACAGACTTTGCCTTAGCCCTGGGTTAGATTTGATATATCCTAGTTCCCTCTGCTCATATCCATGCGGGTATATGTATGTAGGAATGTATTTACACGTATTGGAAATACATTCCTATGAATTATGCATATGATTGTGCAGTTTCAGGGCACTGGCAATGATGCTGCACCTATTGGACAGCTAAGGTGAAGTTAAGCATCTGGAGCAGGCTGATTTTCCTGTCAACTCTGTCTCCCACGTCTGCATCTTAATATTAGAATTATAAATATATTTTTTAAATAGTAGAGATACGTTGTACTACAGTGCATAACATAAACTCTCATAAACTTGGCTGACCTATTGTGTTTACGTACATAAGAAAAATGTAAACAGGTTAACCATCTGTTTCAGCCTTGGCAAACTGCAACAAGATAAACGTGAGCTCCTTTTTACCTTGCTCTGATCACCATTATACATTAAACATTGCCAGTTATGCTAATATATAATCAGTAATTAAGCTAATTAATGCATCAATTAGCAAACACTTCATGTAAACATACTTGTGTTCCAACAGCTTGTTGGCAATAATAATAATATGAACTATAGGCTTAAAACAATTACGGGTTATAGTGTAGTTTCAAGGAAATCAGTTCGCCTTCATTAATATGCAAAAATGTGCAGCAAAGACCTCTAAAATCTAGACAGATCTTTCACACGGAGAGCTGTGTAAAGGTGTAGGTGTATAGTTTTTCAGTTACTGCGTTTATAGACACAAACCGAGATGACACCATGAGGTATTTGGTGGGGGTGGGGTTCTCACATGCTCACAACAAGCTTAGCTCAGTTTTGTTGTCACTGACTTTTGTAGAAAGCAGACAAACCAGGTGTGCACAGGTCAATGCTATGTCTCTTTGTTGTGCTTGTGGTGTGATTAACCTGTCTGGCACCTGTAACTCTGGCTGAACTCAGGTCAGTGACACTGTTGGCAGGGATTGTTAACCCAGCTGGTGTCTGTGACTCTAGCTACTTAATGCCTGAACTTGGATCAGTTAGACTTATTAGTGCATGGCAGCCCACCTGGGAAGTTGAACTTAGGTCAGTTGGACAGTTAATCGCAGACTAAGACCCATTTCCCTCTGCATGCTGTCATGTAGCCCTGACAGTTAGCTTGACCCCATACAGCGAGTTTTATGTGTAGACATCCTGGACTACTTCTTAGTGTTTAATGCACACAGCACTTTTTGAGACCAGGAGACAGGCTGGATTCATGTTGAACCGCCACTGCAATGTACACACACAGACTGTAACTATACAAGTGAACTCAGAGGATTTACAGAGCTGTAGGGAGAGAGGACTTTTGGCAAGGTGAATGAATGTAAATATATGAACTCCTGTGTGATTGTAGGTGCACACATTGGTACTGCATGTGCATGTGTTTGTGTGTAAAAAATATTACATACATACCAATTCACTTTTGGTTGCTCATGGGACACGAAACCCCGGTCTCTAGCGTGAAAGTCTTGCGTTTCTTTGTGGCACCCATCCATCACCTTACGTGTCCTGCTCGCTCTATATACTACATCTCATGAATTCTTTTCTGGCTGCCCTGTACCCTGAAGGCATTTCCTACAGACGCAAAAGGAGTTTCTTACAGCATCTCCTACTGACACTAAAGGGTACCTTGTGTGTCTGTTTACTATACTGAGAGGCAAGACAAAACGTTGCTATTTGATGCCCTGGTAATGATAACGGGCTGTACCTTCATACTGTAAATTCAAAGTCTTATTAATACACTCTTTTTGTAGAAGAATCCAGTATCTCTTTTGGAGTTTACCCTAACTTGTTTTAATAAAAAGGCCATGAATGTTAAGTAGCACATCAAATATAGGACAGATATTTGCTTTATTGCTTTTTAATATGTGGTTACCTTATGAATAAAACATGTGTCATCCATAGAATAATGTTGCTTCATAATGATAGCTATGTATTCATGCATATTATGCAAACTACATTAAAGCAGTGCACTACAAGGACACAGTGTTACAAATACAAAGCATAACTCGTAGATACTGTGGCAACTTCCAGCAGTGTTGTGAATAACAGATCATGTCTTGTGTTTGTAAATGAAATCAAATCCTTTAACTGACTGATTCACCCTATATATGATTTACATGTTCTTATTTGACACTGAATATCTCCATCATATTATCGTGATAATGTTTTCTAAAAGCACTGGATGTGAAAGGGTTGCTACTGGATGTTTCAGTGTCACCTCTAAAAAGTGCTCAGTACATTTGGCTGAGAGTGCACTAATAAATCACAAGACCATATTCACAAATAAAGATGCTGGAGTGATTTACTTAGCATGCAGTGCTGGGAGTGGAGACTAATAGATGATAGATGTAAAAGTGGGTAACTACTTCTGAAAAGACTTGGATGAGGTTCATGTGTGCAAATGTTGGGCTAATGAGAGAGATATTTGAAACATGAAAGACCCTCTTAAAGTAAAGTAATACGTGAAGTCACGGCCCCTAAATTGACCATATTCTCTGCTTCATTCTTAACAGTTAACTGACTTTAAAAAAAAAAGAAAAAGAAAAAGAAATGCTTTATGTCCATATTAATGGATATTATCTGTAGTTCTCTTGTGAACGATCTTTTCTTGTCATTGTCCATGACAGCCAGCGGCCACTGAGCCCGCTACCATCCCCCTCTCTTGCTCACCCACACACTTATTATGCACTGCCCTGTCCCTCGAAGACGCCACACTACTCTTATAACAAATACGGAGGAAAAATAAAGAAAGACAGGGTGAGTAGGCAAGGATGGGCTGTGAACGATGTCATCGTCCATCCCGATGTTTTACTGTGGACATTGTCATATGTCAATTTGGTAGACATCGCCCAACCCTAGTGTCAGTATAATATGGTTACTTTGACCTGTTTATTGTTTACTGTCTACTTGGGCCCACAGCTTCCGACATAGAGGCTAATCTGTGGGTGCTGGGGTTTTTTGGGGAGTTTTTCATTATCCAAATTTAGGGTCTAATGATAGAGGGCGCAGTATGCTGTACACATTGTAAAGCCCCTTGAGGCAAATTTATTATTTGTGGGCTGTATAAATAAAATTGACTTGACTACCTACTGCCTATCTGTTATTGATGCAATGAGTGTTTTGTCAAAAGAATGTCGTACTCATGATGCTATCCTGATCTTGATTCATGAGAGGTAAAAAGGGATGGAGAGAGTGGAGGCGGTGAGTGTGGGAGACAGGTGTGGGGTGCTTTGATGTTAGGAATATGTCTTTGAAGCCTGTTAGCTTTATAATGTGCTTTAAACGTTTCCATACCTGAGCAGAATTTCTACTTTTTATGGTCTTCCTGCTACCTGTGGCTAACCCCAATGTCAAGAAAAAAAAAATCCCACAAGTCCTGTGACCCCACAGGACCTGAAGATAGCGAGAGTATGCTGGCAAAATTATATCTTCAAACTGATGTTGTGAGGAAGTCAATTTGTCAATAAACCGTAAGCTATATCCTCCTTTCACTCCCCTCTCCTGTCTCATCAGATCTGTCCGTCTCGTAGTCCAAGTTTTCAGCAGACACAGCAACAGCAAAACGAGATGCTTCATTTCTGACACATTTGAAAAGCACCACAACAGGCTGCAGTGTCTGTGCCACTTCCTGTCACCTCCTCTCCTTGTGACCTAAACCAAATACAGTGTCACATCTGAGGCATAGGGACCATGAAGAGCACTAATCGGCAGATGCCAGGGTGTTCTGCACAAAGTGCTCCAGTATGACAGTCCGTTCCCCTTGTAATTACTGCATCTTGGTTGGGATCATTAAAAATTCATCCGCCATCGGCTGGGAGCTGCTCCAATCTGCTATGTGGCAGCTCTTTTCACATAGAGGTTGGTAATGCACCCTTTTGTATTCCCCTGTTCTCTTATTCACATTTAAATGTTTTACTTTTAACTTTGCAAGAGAGTTACACAACTTTCACCTCTTACTGTTTTAGGTTTCCTTTCCAGATGTTCCCTTTTGGTACTACCTAATTCTTTGAGTTCATTAGATATCGTTTCGATTTTTTGTGAGTTCATATACAACACAGCAGAACAACATGATCTATTTCAGGTCACTTAAAAATTATATTTAATCAGTTGTGTTCACAGTCGGCAGAGGGGAGAAAAAGATGCTATTGTGATGTTGCAGAAAGACATAAAGAGAAGATGGGAGGGAAGGTTTGAACTCTAAAACATTAAGGCAGCTTTCCTCCATGAATCACAAAGCAACAAAATGTGAGAGGGAGCTGAAAATCACCTCTATCCCACAGGATTAAGTCTGGAGTATTACTAAAGCACGGGTACCATTTGGGTTAAATCTGTGTGAGGGAGGTGCACTTAATATGAGAGATGGGTCTATTCAATATACTCAGATTTATTACTCCTGTGTGCCTTTGAAAAACAGACCAAACGCCTACTGTATAAGCCAGGGGACAAGCGGAAGTTAAAGGTCACAATTGCTCATTTTAGAAAATTGCAAATTCTAACCCACAACATCACCCAACATTCAGAAATCCATTGATATTTTCTAACAGTTAATATTTTAAGAGGTAAAAATGAAACACCAAAGTATGGTTTACATATTGCATCACCTTGTCATTTGCAAGTGCCTTCATCATTTCTAGTGTTAATTATAAAAAAAGTAATTCTTTTATTCATTCATAAACCATCAGATGATGCGGACATTTCTTTTTATTTTATTTGTTATCATTCAGAGCTAGCATGTGTTTTGACTGTCATATTTATTATGAACAATTATGGTGATTTTACTAACCTGTACAGAAGATATAAGTGAGGGGTCGGAGTTCTCCCTCTGGAAGAACACTTCATTTCCCTCATTGTGGTGAATTTTCATGCATCAATTTATGGTGGAATTTATGGTGGTCTTTATTTATGTAAGGAAAAACTAAATTCAGACACCAGGTGACAATTCAAAATATAATGCAGTAAGGCCCCTTAGGCATTCTGTATTGCTCTTGCTTATTGCTTTTCTCAATTTTCACCCTGCTGAGTTAACACACGTAGGCATGATTTACTCTTCCGTCCTCTTTTGTGTCTTTTGTTGAAATAATGCCCTAATATTGGACATCCTCCTCCTTTTCTCTTCTGGCTACTTACATGGTCATCAACTGTGCAGTTGTTTCTTCTTCTTCTTCTTCTTCTTCTTTCTGTTTAATGGCAGATTGTAGCCATTCTTTTTGAGGTTGCATTTGGCCACCTCCTTCTTTACCAGAGGCATTTTTGCGTCTACGATTTGTGTTCTAGCAGTTCGTCAAAATAAAAGTCCTCTGCTACTTTCAAGTTTTATAGGAGGGGACATACACGTGTATTCTAAATACCTTTGGGGACATGTCCCCTGCATCACCCCAAAAATCTACGCCTATGGTTAAATGGTATAAAGATGTGCTATATGTGTCATGGTAAAGTGTTAAAGGCTAACTTATTAAATATAAAAGTGATAAGACAATATTGTTTACCATTCTGTTAATTACTTTTGGCTTGAAACAAAGGTGTGATAGCTTTACTTTAACAAATTGAACACTGACCATTGTATCTTAGTTTTGTGCTTTCTCGCCCCTCTCTTACGGTCCCTTTCAGCAGGTACTTCTGCCTCCGGAGATGTGGAATCTGGATCTGTGATTGTGGCCACCTGCTGGGGCAGTGCTGCTGTGTCGATGGTGGAGGGAGCGGGTGACTCGGGTCCTGCTCATTGGGCTCCACCTGGAGCTACTCGGTTGTCCGTCTGGATCCATCCTCTTCCCTTATGTTTTACATTCTACAATTTTCAACCAAAATTATATAAACCACAATATCATCATTGTATGTAGTATGATTTTCTGAATCTATTCTGTACTCTTCGACATCTATTGCAAGTCTGTCTGTCCTGGGAGAGGGATCCCTCCTCTGTTGATCTTCCTGAGGTTTCGATCATTTTTTTTCCCTGTTAAATGGGATTGTTTGGGGAGTTTTTTTGCCTTAAATCAAATCAAGGGTCTAAGGACAGAGGATTTTGTATGTTGCAGATTGTAAAGCACTTTGAATTGAATTGATGTCATCATTCTGGTAAAACATTGCAAATTGTGGTCGTTGACTTCTCTCAGAATTTTGGAGGTTTGCTTTTGGGCCCATTAGTGGTAGGGCCCATGAATGGGTTGTAAGCTAGTTGGGGGGCTGCCCCATTTGTGGTTCACAGCAAAATATCCCGACAACCACTGGCCACATTGTCATAACATTTAGTGTGGGTGTTTATGATCACCCTTTTTAGCACACTTCATGATATCACATATATTTGAGGCAAGCATCTTGTCATTAAATTTGTTAACCACATTCATGCTCCCAATGAGATGAACCATTTTTGTTTTATACCATAAATATGGCCTGTAGTCTATTGCCACCCTTAGAAAAACTTTTACTTTTTCAGCCCTACTAGGCCCCTTTTCCCACTCAACTCCAACCCACTCATTAGACCATAAAACAATATCAGGGAAGGATATTTACCTAAATGACAAATGTGACCGGATTACCGCAGAGTGACTACTGTTTTGCAACTGATTATACAACATTGTTGAACACAATCGTTTGAAAGCCAACACAAAAAGTGATCATTTCAATGACAGGCTTGATGACAATGGCTTAAGCACTGGCTTATGAAAGGCTTACACTCATTACCTTGACAAAACACAATAGATCTTAGACTGTGATACTTGTTGATGAAGACAAACTCCACTCAAACTTACACAAATACACAAATTGTGATGGTGCAACTTTCCTTGAAAACGGAAACAAACAGATCAGTTAAGAACACATAATAAAACTTACAATCAGGTGCAAAGACTTGTGCCAACTGAGAAAAAAACTACCATAGAGGATATTTTGTGACACATTTCCCTATCTCCTAAAATTCTGTGTTTAGTTATGAATCTTTTACAGACAGAAACACACAAGCTTTTAGGCCTTGATGGCACGGTAGCTGAATAACACAAATGCAATGCAAAAAAAAGAAACCTGGAATTTTTTTTACTTACTTACAGACCATGGCTACATAATAGGTTTAATCATATGCATCAAACCACTCTCAACCACAAGTGTGACAGTGGCCTACGTCTAATACACAAGATAAATACAGCTGCACTGTACAAGGTTTAAAAAGGTCACAACAAGCACACGGCATGACAGCCGACACAACAAAAACAACATAAAACCAATAAGAATGACTTGAAATTACTGTCTGTAGGTTTACTAACACACAAATCTCTTGTATTCCTCAGTCTTAGCCTGTAGTTTTTACCCGAATTTAAATGTAAATGGACTGTACTTGTATAGCGCCTTTCTAGTCGTCCGACTACTCAAAGCGCTTTCACATTACATATCATATTTACCCATACACACACTGATGGCAGGAGCTAACTGCCCATCAGTACAAATTAAACTAATCATTCACACACCGAAGACACAGCTTTGGGAGCAATTTGGGGTTCAGTATCTAGCTCAAGGATACTTCAACACATGTGTGGGGGAAGCCGGGATCGAACCGCTGACCTTCCGATTGGTAGACGAAGTCTGGCCAAAGCCAAAAGTCATCTACTAGTCCAACAGTTTTTATCCATTTTAATGGCTAAGGCTGGCATTGTTTTTTCTTTTTATTAGCATCAACAATTGCCCTGAAGAGACCGCAACCAGAAGTGAATTGATCCTGCTAAAATGTTGTCTGTGTAGTTAAAGCCTGATATCACTACGTGTTAGCTTGGCGCAGGGGCTGAAGATATGGGGAGGCAGTTAGCTCTACCAGAGGACGACAAATGTGACTCCTGGTAACTCCAAAGTTGTCTTTTTTTACACATCGCATCTTCTTAGCTGGCTTGCTAACGTCAGCCACGGGTAAGCCTACCTTCAAGAATTGGTTTTGTTTAGAGTTGGAGGTAAACCACGCAGCTTTACTGCGAGAGCAGGACTTCTAGAGTGCTGCTGCGTGCTGTCACCGGAGAAAAATGTTGATGGTCAGTAAATACTTCTAAAACATAGGTTGGCTGCTTGTTAAACCATTTTCTATTTCCACACATGTTAAATACTGAATATGAGATGAGGTGGTGTAGGCTTTGGAGTTGTTAAAAGGCACCTTAGACAGAGCTGAGCTGTAAGTAATGTAGCCTGACGAGTAATGGAACTCATTACTTTTGCTTGTGAGTAATTAATATATAATAACTTTTTCAAAGAGTAAACTGTATTGAGTAATTGATTACATTTTCCTTCATTGGCCATAATTTAGTACCTGCTCACTGACTGCAGTGCTTCTCATAAGGAAAGCACTCAGTCTTGCCACTTCTGGCTGGAAGCTAAGTTGCAGCAATATTGGTATTTCAGCATTGTTTTACACTTCCACATCCACAGAGCACTGACTTTCCAATATGTTGTACTGATCATTGTCAACTCCAATGACCTTAACCTTTTCAAGATATATATTTGTTTTTCTCCTGCTTGCATGGTACTAGAGGAAAGGCCATGGTGCTATTAAGATCAAAAGGGTTTATCCCCATGGTACAACGACAGTTTTCAACATGTTTTATGGAAATCTGCCTACTGGACTACAACACATCTTGTGTACAAGTGTGTCTGGATTGCCTGTGGCAGTACACGAAAGGCCAAGCAGTCAAAATAAACACTAGGCTTGATCAGCTGGGAACCACAAAAATCCACAGAATAATTCATGGACATCTGGGCATTATAGTAGTTTTGTTAATACTATGGACCCAAAGCATTACTCAGGGGGAAGGTTTGACCTGACTATTGTGCTAGAAGGTCAGAGGTCACAAACATCAATGAGAATTTCCTCTAGGGATATTGACAATATGCTTAATGAATAGTGTGGTGAACTGACCAGTAGTTTTGAGATCTCGGGCCAACCTCAAGACCCACAGCTTGAGGAGCAAAACTGTAAATTCTACCTATGAGGCCACCATGTTTCATCTGTTTCTAGTCTAATTGTCCCAGGAGGGAAATTAGTGTTCACCATTTGCACATGCCCTATAAGGAAAACATACAAATACACATCTAAGTCATTACCATGTTTGTGTAAACTGTATCCGATGAAGTTTTTGACTTGTATGACTTATAACTGCAATATTTATTCACAAACATTTTACAAAAATTCTGACAAAATGTCAGGACACCTATACATGCAATTACTGCCGCAAGTAAACCGTAAACATTAAAAAGTGGACAAAATAGACAAACTTACCATAGTGTTATTTGTGCAACAGGGCTGACATTCATTTAGGGACACACTTGTATTTATTTAGTAAAACATTAATGATGACAAGCGTTCCAATATTTGTCATTTGTAGGTAGATTTATAGAATAAAATTAGCCTTAGCTTGCATGCAAATACTGTACACTCTTGATGGTCAGATTCTTTGCCCTGGTTATGTCTTGTAAGATGTCACTTACATGAAAGCTCAAAGCGTGTAATTTCTTACGTTAGTTTAATACAATTATAATCACTCAGTGTTGCCTTTAGTGACAGATTCAATCTAACCTCAAACTGAGATTTTGCTCCACATCGAAAATCACACACAGCATCCACACCTGGGCATCCCAGACTTGGTGTCACCTTGGAGTTCATTATTCAAATCCCTTCCTCCTCCTCTTTTCGTAAATTTCCACAGTAAACGACTGCTCTGCCCTGCACCTTTACCACAGGTATACCAAAGACACTCCTTTTCTGTCATGGAAGGCTGTTTGTATCATTACTAAAAGTTACAGTTGACATATAGAGAGGCACATGACAGTAGGACAAAAAATCTGTATACAGGTTAGATTGCTACCATTTACTGTAGAGGGTTTTGCTACAAGTAGTGCAAAAGTGCATGGCAGTGACTGGGATTTAAAGCGTAACTGCACCACAACTTTCTGCTAGCTCCCTTCCTACTAGCATATTACAGGAGAGGATTGCAGGACAAACACTGTAGGGCGCGTGGTCTTGTGAGTACCGCGGGAGGTAAGGAGACACCAACCAGAGTGGCCGACAGACGGCTAACCAGCCATGAACAGCTGCTGTCAGACTCTCTGTGTCCAAGCTGGACACACGCTGGAGCGTTGACAGTCAGAAGCACATTCCTGGCCCTTTGGAAAGGTTTCGGTGCAGTACCTGTGTTGTAGCTGAGCTGACGTTAGCGGCTCAGAGAGGGCGAAAGTCTCTCCGGTGAATGTGTGTGTGTCTGTGGAGGAGTGTCAGTATGTAGCCATAGCCCTGCTGTTTATCATGGGATCATCATCAAGGAAAAGAATGCAGACAGTCACCAAAAGCAGAAGTCCGAACCATTGCACAAAAACTGAAAAATACCAAGTAGATGGTTACAGTGTGTCGCTGGGCGCTCTGGTCGCTGGCTGCCAGCCCTTGCTAGGGGGCGGGAAACTCCAGGAAACTGGTGACCGCAACAATCAGCTTCTCCTCCATTGCTAGTATGCAACAAATATTTGCTAGGAGCTTCAGTACATAGGGAGACGTTTACAGGGGGAAGAAAATCAAATTCTGATATGCAATTGGTTGCTGCTTGTATCGCTGCTAATTTGCTAAGTTCAGCTTCGCTCACTTCCAACTTGTCGCTGGCATCGCGCCGCTCACTGCTGCCACGGCATCGGTCGCCTTTCGTCTCCCATTGAAAATCAATGACTGCCAGCCGCTTTGCAGCTAATGAAGCTTCTGGTGTGAGAGCACGGTTAGCAAAAACTAAACGCCTGTGAATGATGTCGAACTGCATACATTTGAATAATATTTCTTCATTTCTGTTTCACAAACTCCCACTCAAAGGCAGGGACTGGGGCATGTTGAACGGCCACATCTGATTTCAGGGTGTTAACATTCTTTTTTTTATATATATGGCATGACGTAAAATTAGTCCCAAAAGGTCGACTCTATGTCAGCATTGGCTTTGCAAGGTTCAGGGTGATTTAAAACAATAGATGATGGGTTTGCTGATGTGTTGTATGCACTCGTGATCTGGTCAATTTAAATACCTTACCTAGGGTATAATATGTAGCTCTTAGTATTATCACAGTTTCCTGCTTAAATTGATAGCTTTGACTGACAAGAGGAGAATTAAAAATAGCGCTTTTTTTCAAGAAAATACACCGTCTATTCAATTTTCTCACCATACTCATGGAATTATGTGGTGAAAAGCAAATGTTTTTACTCATTTCTATTTGATTAATACTGTTGGCAGCTAAATAAACATGTATTAAATGAATCCTCAGTGTATAGTGAGCCGTCCTCCATTGGCTATTGGGAAATGAGCAGAAAGCAAGAGACGGCAGCAGCGTTCAGTGAGGAGCCCTCTCTGAGGAAGCACTGCTCTGCCGGCTGTAATAAATTGGCTGTTTATTACGTTACAGGAAATTAAACAGTGGCCCAGGAAAGGCTGCACGTTCAATTTAAACTCCTGAAGAGATGAAGCGGTTTAAAGAACCAATGAAGTCACTCAACAACTCCTCTAAAGGAGAGCGAGATGCCTCAGAAGAAGCCTTTGTCTAGCCGGTTGCCTTTGCTCCCTTTTATTTCTTTTAATGTCAAATTTGCTTTCTTATCTTAATCCTCGTTAACAGTGTTCTCCTGCTCCAGTCTGATCTCCGCTAATGACTTAAAGGAGCCAGCCGAAGCACTTACACTCACCGTTGCGCTTACAATTCCTTGCTCCCTTTGAGAACTACATGTCAAGGAGAACAAACAATATTCATTGTTATGATAACTCACACTTTACAGTACCCGCGTTACTACTGCTACGGTCGAATCAAATCTTCGATGCTGCCAAGCACGCACAAACAAAAATAATTTCCCATTTTTTAAATACATACTGAACACAAACAACAGAAATGAAATGCTTATATCTTGCTTAAAAGGTAAATGGGAATTTGTGTTACAAGTGAATGCTTCATTGTTGAAACGGAGGGGGAAAGAGAGACAGTTAGTGGTCAGATGAGGCACTGCATGTGCATTATCGACTGAAGGAGTTGACACAAATGCCCCCAACTGCGCCCACCCCCATCGTATTCCTCAACCTTCTCAGGAATAAACCATTACAGAGGCAAGTTTAAAGAAACCTTCTCAACACTTAAAAAAAAAAAAAAAAAAAAACAGTGGTTCACTGCATCTGAAAGACATGGTATTGGATGTTTATCAAACAGAAGAGTGAAAATATGTTGTCACATCTATCTGTTTCTATGTCATTGTTAGAAAATTGGACTGCCTGCACTTGCTAGAATCCCAAATAGGCAGAGAAACAGAAGGAAGGCAGGAGAGACTATGAGTCAATACGAGACAAAAGCAGGCAGCTGGATATTGTCAGATCAACACTATCCAGGTCCAAAGTTATTTTGGTTAACGACTGACGCAGACAGACTTTCGATCACTGCAAGCTTGTGTCTGCTTCATCAGCCACTGACTAGTTTGGACTTGTGTGTTTGTTCAGATGAAGGAAAGGCGGTTATGTCTGACTGATCAAGTGATAGAAACAACGGATATGCTGCACAGAGCTTTGCAATATGGATGGAGACACGAGCAGGCACACACTCACGCACATAGTTAAGTAAGAAAGTTCACTTTCAGGCCCATTAGCCACGCTTTTTTACATAACACCTTGCTTGATATCATCATAAATTATTCACAGTTTGTACCTTAAATAAACAGAGTTGTACTACAGACGCAGATTAAGTTGTTTACCCCGTATAATCACACAGGGAAATAAGTAGATGTGTTTCAGTGTGTTGTACTAATCATTCTGAGTGCAGGGCTTTAGCAGGAAACATTGCACAGCAGTTTTGTATTACATTATTCAAGCCCCTCTTACACACACTCCACCCTCTTTGCAAATGTCCAGGATGTAATAAATACACCAAACTGTAAATGTAATTAAGTGAGCACCGAAAGACGTATCATTTAGTGAGCATTTCAGATGCCAGATTGACAGGAATTTATGTGTGCGTAATGCAGAGCATGAAAATAAACACAGTGTGTCCCCCTCTGTTACTGGACTAACCTCAGTTTAAGCGTCATCGCGTGGTTATGTAACCACAAGGTTCACTGCTCAACAGAAAAGAATGAATGGCATGAAGTTGATAGAGTACATTCTGGTGGGCTTTTCCCTCAGACCTTTCATAATTAGTCATATGGGCTTCCACACATTTCATTTTAAAATAAGAAAAGCAGAGGAATTATATATTGCTTAATGAATATTAACCCACCAAATGACCTCCTAAGCTACTATGCATCGTACAGTAATGCCAGTCAGTTATTGCTATTGTCAGGGTTGCCCAGCTGATTAAATACAAATTATAACTCAATGCATTTACATTACATTGTCCTTTTTTCCCCTCTTGTCTTATTCAATCTATGTTCCCTTTGCTCTCTTATTTTACTCACTTTATTTATAATTCTTTTTTATTCCATCCTTCTATTTTCTGTTAATGTTCTCTCCAGTTCTGTGCATTTTTCATTTTCCCATTTATCCTTTCTCCCCACTTTCTCTCCTGCTATGATGACAAAATGATTGCCTATCCACAGAGGGGATCCTCATCTACTTTATTGCACAGGTGAAAAAAGGCAGTTTATGCCATCACTGTTCTCCCTCGGCTCCTGCGGACCAAAGCAAAAAATAATAATGATGATGATTTTGTAATTTTTTTGGAAAGAAGAAGAAGAAAGCCATTCAAAATTAATCTGTCTTTTAGGGTGGCTGTAGAGTGGGCTGTACATGCAGAGCCTCAGTTGAGGACGGAAGAATGTAGAATTGAAAGGCTGGTCATGAATAAATATGACACCACATTTTTCCTTCTCCTTATCGAGGTTGCCCAGAGAGAGGTGGAAAAGGAAGCACACTGATTACTGCAACTGCTGCTGACTTTCTGACAGCAGATGTCTTGTTGATGATAGGACACATAACTACATGAAGGCAACATACAAATCTGTTGAGAGTTAGCATACAGCCTCATAGCACTGTGGTTACAGTAAAAACCATCCATTTAGTGCTATGATTCTTCTTAAGTAATGTCATAATGTTAAGCGTCTCAATGAAGCTCTTAAATACCTTCTCTGGATTTTGGACTGCTGGTTGTGTACTTGCAGTCTCTATATTTTTGCAGGTTGAGTATTGCCGGTGTGATGGATGTAGCACAGCGTATGTGCTATATCCATCATAGTACATGCTAGTATGCGCCAGTGGGTGCATTCTTGCTGAATTTCAATTAACACCACCTTTTTTTTTGCACAGATGTCAGCTCAAAAGCAGAAACAACAGGCAGATTTAAACATCCAGATTTAAAAACAGTCACCTTACAAAACACTGCATCTAGATAATGGTCATGTGCATCTGCCCATTGCCATGATGATATCCTGCTGTGTCCCAGAGGCTTAACAGGAACTAACTGTACTTTGTGGAATTGAATGAATAAAAAAAACAGAGGAAGAGAAGAACAACACAGGTAGACACATGGAGATGGGCTACCACTGGCGGATGAATTGTTAGAAATAATAATGGTTTTTAATGCTCAGGCAGATGCTTTTGTGGGGGGACCCATGAGCTCCTCCTGCCTCTCTGCACACCCTCACAAACACACACACACAGGCACTCCCACACCCAGCTCATGCATTTGCTCGCTTTGTTTATGTTTTTTTTTTTTGTTGTTGTTGCCCTTTTTTCTCTCCCCAATCTCTCCCAGGTGATTGAACAAACGATTACAGATTGCTGTCTTTAGCCAGGAGGAGCAAAGGGAGCACTATGCAGCAGTCACCACAGTTTAAAGAGACTGTGGTCCAACAGTCAGTGCAAACTGGAAATGTATTAGTATTTTTATATTACGTGTAAAAAAAATCATGTAGACAACCACAGTAAGGTGTAGTGTATGCTGGTGGCTTTCACCGCTGAATGATGTTTAGCAATTGGATAACACATTAATGCTCCTGTCTGGAGGAGGGTCTGCATTAATGCAGAGCAGATGGACTGATTGATCAACCCTTTCTCATCCAAGGGTGTCATGTAGCGACGTATTGTCACACATCTGTAGAAGACTCCTTCTGGAACTCCTTTTGCGTCTGTTGGAGACGCCTTCAGAAACTACTTGGTTAGGTAGCTGGAAGTCACGTGACTTATAACTTAAAACAACTCAATGTTAACTTTTGGTTTCGCAAGGGACACAAACCCCAGTCTCCTGGGTGAAAGTCCTGTGTTGGTCTGTGCCATCCTTTAATCCAGCCACTTCCACAGGTGGTTTGTTTCACTCTTGTTCATTACACTATGTCACCTGACTTCCATAAGGCTTTCTGGCAGCCCTGTGTGTCCCATACAAATGCTATACAAAAAGGGCACCTTCAGCGTCTGTTCACACCGCCGAGGAGCGTGACAAAATGTCGCTATATGATGCCCTGGGAATGAGAACGGGCTGGACTGACAAACCCGGCTAGTGAGGCACATTGTGTGTGTATACTTTTACTGAATGTACTGAAGAAGCACGTCACAGTGATTAACGTCATCTGGAGAAAAAAAAATCTCATCACCAGCTGTTTTCCTGGAGATCATAAATAAGGTGGATTATGTTTTCTAACCCTATTCTCAGCTGATGACCAAGCTTGTACTGTTGTTGCCACTACTGAAATCTCTTACTCATGCCTCTGATGTGAGCACTCCAGGAGGCTGCTCATGGTTATCTGAACACTTCTCGATCTTTATATGACGTCCGTGTCTGCCGAGGGATAGGAGATGAAGGGATGTGAAAAAGGTATCAGGAGAGGTGGCTATCTTTCGATTTACCAAGATTTTTTACCAATACTTCGGGAAGGAGTCCAGGAGTAAGACGTTGTCCAGTATCAACCCATCACTGTGTCAGTTAATCCTATAATCAATGAAATAATGGGAGTTTCAAATGCCAGCAATTAGGTCCATATGATACATTTAAAGCACCACAGTACTGTGCTGGTAATTGAACACATTGAGACAGTCTCTCCAGGACGGTAGTCATAATGCTGCACTCTTTTGCTCACATGAAAAGTGACAGATGTCTTGTGTAAGGAATCCTTGTCTAAAGGTCGTTTCTCACCTCCGCACAACTGGCCAGCGTGAAATGGGAGTGAATGTCGAGTTGTCGATTTCAGAAAGTCACCGAAAAACATTTGCATTAATTTGGAGTCCTATTTGTGCACACAACTTAAAATATGCTCATGCGCACCACAGGCCAGGAGGTGTTTTGTTCACTAAGGCTGCTGCTGATGTAACTATATTAAACATTGACTTCAGCTTACACATTTGGATGCAACTCTTCCTTTAGCTTCAAATTCACATCTCAACTTGGAATGTAAATCTATAGATCAATAGATGCTTCTAATACTTGATCTCAACACCAATGTAGAGAGCAGGTATGCCTTATCTCTGATCCGAACAGGCAAACTCAAAGGATAGTCTTAATCATTAGCCTGCTAGCTAGATTAATACCACTGTAGAGTATTACCATCCTGAAACTCAGATGAGAGCGAGAGGATGGTTCCCGTAATGAGGCATCCATCTAAGTGCACCTGTTATATCGGTTTTATCCATTTTATCTGTGGACAGGAAGAGAAGAGGTATTCTCTCATGTCTCCTGTGAATATGTCAGGTAAGATTCACTGGATATGTGTCTGTCTCTGCCTCATTAATGGGCACACTCCCAATTAAGGAAGCTGAAGATCATCAAAAGCTAGATATAGGACTGTACCGTAAATCCTTTCCTCTAAAGCTTCCTTTCTCTGTCTTTGTTCTTTCACTGAAAACCTGGTATCCTTCTTATAGACAAAGCACCAACCAGCAACATTTTTTAAAATGCTGCACTTGCATCAAAGTGACACTTTTCTTTACAATGTATTGTTGAGAGTCAGCGTTATTTGGATTTAGCTGAACACCCAAGGCTAATGCCATCATTGTGAAGAACTCTGTCACTGAGCACTTCTGGATCAGATACACTTGGCTGGATGAGTCCCCTTAAGATTGAGAGTAACAACCGTTTTATTCACAATTGCTGTCCTAGCACTAACTGAGGCTTATGCACTCTAGAAAATAATTATTTAGAGGTTCTTAAGCGCAACATGCTGTGTAAATATACTATATAGACCATAATAAACACTTGTTTAAATTACTTTATGGCAGTTGTGCAGTTTTTGTGTACAGTATATTAAATAGGCCAAAATGAGGAATTGGGGAATTATTCAAGGTGAACTGAGTTGAATTATCACCTTTTGTGGAAGGAAATCATAAAAAACAGTCATTGTGCATAGTTTCCAGTTTTTCAAAAGGGGATAAACCTGTCTTTGGACATATTTGTGTAGACAGCGTCTAAGCCTCAAGCGTCTGTGTTTCCCAGCAGCAGTTGACGGACATCTAAAACCAGTGTTGTTAGGGGATGCGCTGTCAAGTTCCATGGTGCACTACTGGAGCCCTGTATATCCTACAAACGTTGATACAAGGTGTTTTTTTCCTCTTTTCTATTAAGTCCACATAGCTTTAAATATTAACCATTAGCAATTTAAGTCATGTGCAGCTTTATAACCTACAACATTTAAGAGGACGCATTGTGCTGTGAAGTTTGTATTCCACTTCAAAAGTGGAAAATTGTAGTTAATTTAAGAATGACTTTTTGTGTTATACCAGTACTGACCTCATCAGTCTGAAGCAAAAATTCACACCCCTGGGGAACAATAATGTAAGGGTCACTATTCCAAAAAAAATGTCTTTGCTAGTAATTACATTTTGACCAAATAAGTGAAAAACAAACACTTTCTCATCAAAAACACATTTTAGTATCAGTTCGACTTTAAATATATTATAGTGGCTTTACAAAATATGGTGGTGTTTCAGTTTCTGTAATCATGCTATATTTGAATTTGATTGTTTTAAAAGGAGTATTTAGACATTAATGACTTTTATCAACCTTGATCGGCTATGATGAGGAATGTCATCCACATTGTCCCGGCTCTGGTGGGTTGAGTGGTTGATCACAGCAACTGGCAGGGTAATTGTCAAGTAATTTCCGTTAGGCAGCCATTTGTTATCTAATGTACAATATAAATGCAACTTTTCAAACAGCAAGAAATGTAGAAAATACAATGGATGGGGTGCTGTCTACCACTGAAATTATGTTGTACGCTGATGACTTAATTGCCATTTTGGTCACACTAATAATTCTGTCACATTTTCAAGTAATGCTAACTGAATATTGTAAATGTGAGTCTAGCTTTAAACCATCACAAATTCTATGGTACATAACATTCTTAAGTCTTAAAGCGTGAGGAGGAAGTGGACTAAACCATTCCTTTCGACTTGATTTGACCGCGCAGCTCTTAAACTCCCAATTTGGATATGAATTTCAACCAGTACTCCGTTATGTTTACCGGCTCCACTTAGCTTGGCAGCCACTCTCCAACTAATGTCACTGCGGAGAAGAGGAAAAGAGACAAGAAACGAGATGAGGGCTTTAATGCTAAAGCACTGCGCTGTCAGCTTCCTGAAAAATCTACAGTGACAAGGCCAGCTCAAAGTAGGCACGAGAGGCCTAGTTTTAACACCCCATCCAAAAACTTCAGACAACCCTTACCATTTATTGACTTTGTTGTTTAGCAGCAGTTTCACTCCTTGCTCTTGTCTCAGTGGGACAGAATTGGGAAGATGGAGTAAGATCTGCTGTCTCAGGGAAACTGGATATTATTTGAACAGAGCAGCAGCCATCGGCAGTGTCTGGGAAAAGGGGATGAGATTACGAAGTGCTGCGCGACTTGAACATCTCTTGTCCTAAGGCTTGTTCAAACTGATTTGTACTGCACAGTGCTATGGAAAGATTGGGCTAGAGAGACACTTTTTGTTTGGTCAAAAGTTTATGTGTCATTCATATCAAAACAAAGAGCAAGGATGCAGTGTATGAGAAAGAAATGTGTATTGATGTGTAACGAAAGGTGTTTTTGATATGCCTAAAGCAATGGCCATTAGATGGTAATAGATATTAGATATTGGAGGAAAGACAACAGAAAAGTATTGTATCTATACACTGTTTGAGTGTAGGAGAGACTGCAAAAGTAGGTTTTCAGCCAGTGCTTTTATTGGGAAGATGCTGTAGACGGGTACAGTATGTTAATGAAAATGAATCATTCTAATCAGGGCTAAAGAGAGGATCTTATCATAGCCCACTGAGAGGCTTATCAATATTCCAGCTTCAAAGGAGAGGGCTAACAGCATGGGCCTGAGAAGTATCTTCAAATTACTGCAGTTGTATCAAGGCATAGTCCTCCTAATGAAGGAGAGAGGCCTAATTATAGGGTAAATAATAAAACTGGCTGACATCAAATAAGCCTGAAATGGATTTTTCACCCCTGGCATGATTTTTGGCATTTTTCCTACATCAGAATATACTGTGCAATGCCTGACTTGCAAATGCGTTTGGCCTTGTCAATATTATCAACTGCTTTTCTTGAGTGAGCGAAGAGCGCCAAATAGCAGTTTTGAGGAAATAAAATATAATGTCTTGAGTATGCGCGCACCAGATTCCTCTGACTGCTCACACATACACTCTGACAGTCATATAGAGATCTGAAGATAGCTTAATTGAGCATACCGCAACATACTTGAACTCCAATTATGCCCCTTTTTGTTCTGTCAGCTTCAACTGTTAATAGCTTTAAGCTTATTGTTCATTCTAACCACAGGCTCAGATTTCATTTGAATGGAGTGAAAAGCAGATTTAAACTTCTCACATTACTGCATAAGTAAATTCACTTTGAAGCCATACTCCCATCTTTTTAGCAAGTAATCTTTTTGGCTTGCACGCACACACACACATATTTGGTGAGGTTTCGCAAGATGAAAGGTAAGGTAGCTGCTTGTCAGAAACTATTAATGTGGGAGTAAAAGTAATTATATTGGCATCTCTTTGAAAATCAGTCACATTGTCATGGAGTGCTTCCAGTAGACACAGTTGCCTGTTTGTAATTGTAGGGAGTTGCATGCATTCGTCTGAAAAATTAATTAAGCCAAGCTATGAGTATGAAAAACAGATAGCTGTGATTTGACTACAGGAAACGCGAGTGGGATCATTGACTAGTTTCCATCTCACACGAATATAGTTCAACATATATTATGCCGAATGTTATCATCATATTTTGTGCTATAAACTGGATAAGGGCTACATCTGCATCTAAAATACAAGCCAACATGGTTGCAAATTTTGAGTTAAATTTTATTAGGAAAAGAATAGTAAAAATTTGGGGAATTACATTACATGTATTTCGCAACAAAGCGAAATACATGTAATGTAACAAGAACGATAGCACTCTCATAGCGGCCTGTTAAATATGGCATTATAGCAAGGAAACAGTTAGCTTAGCTTAGCAGCCAGAAATGGGGAAACAGCTAGCTTGGCTCTGTCAAAAGGTAAAAAAAACTGCCAACCAGCACCTCAAAAAGTAATTATATTCATTAAATCTCTTTATTTTAAGTCTTGCAAAAATCTAAGTGTAAATACGACACATTTAATGGACAGATATAAGAGTGGTATTGACCTTATTACTTAACTAAAAACACTATTTCAATATAGTTGATATATGAGTTTACTTTAATTATTCAGTCTTATTATATTTGCTTCCTTTGAGAAACCTTTTAAATTCATCGATCCAATGGGCGAAAAACGGACCTGTTCACTGACCATTACAGAGACAAGTTCATTGTTAGTGAGGTCACACATGCACACAGAGGAGCAGCTGTCTGATTGGTTACTTATCACAATGACATCAAGCCATTCCAGTGGACAAGACTGCTGTCAAGTTGATTCTGTCCAAGTTGACATTGGGCAATGAGGGACGTCTGCTGCAAAGCAATCAGAGGAGGAACATCGGCTGAGGCCCAGCAAAATAATACTGTTTAAGGTTGTTTTTTATTCTAAGATCATGGAGCGTGTCTCCTCTGATATTCCCTTCACTCATTCACTGATGTGTTCATTTATTTATGGATCTGGCTAGGCAACCAACAGAGAATTCACATCAGCCTTCCTCATGAGGAGCCCTGTCACATCTACATATTTTTAATAGCTCATAACTCAAACAGTCCTGGCTTGACATGTCCCATCAAAAAGATGCAACACTTCTTCTGACATCTAACTTTCTCCCTAAAACCTTTGGATGTTTGTCCCATTAACCCTTCACTTCCCCCTGTCCAGATGTTTGTGACCTCAATATACACATTATAATGACCTTCAAGTGCATGGGCAGTAAAATAAATAGCCTGCTATTGCTTTTGATGTACAATCTATATAGCAGTTTGTGAAAGCTTCTTTGAGCTTAGGTGAGATAGAATTCATACAATAACAGTTCACTCTGTTTGTTTCCCTGTCATTATGGATTAATAATTTTTGGTAAAGGCTTACACGAAAATAGCCATATGCTGTTAATTTCAAGCTGTAGTAGGCGGAGTGTACTGTAGGTCCACATCTATCCCACCATAAATGGCTGGTTGCCATCTACATATATTCCTCCTCCTCCAGCCTGGAGGATAAAACAGTTTTAACAGCCAAATGAATCAGGGATGCAACAGCTTCCTGCCAGCTTTGATTTCAAGTCAATATTTACTCCCGAGATTAAGGGAAGTGAAAAGCAGCAGCAGCTATTAAACAGAGGATTTAGCATCGGCACTTAAGACACACTTGCAGCTTCAAAAATGTAGAGGTGACGAAAAACAAAAAAGCGGAATGTGCAAAAAGCCACCCCCCCCCCCAAAATTAAAACAAGTTATATAAATCACCATGGAAGTAGTGAACAAAAGAACAGAAACACCTGTATCTGTAATGCAATCCAATACAACAAGTCTATATTATGGAGGTCTTGTTGTTTGATACTATCCTAACAAACCAACTCACATTGCCGTTTTCAACCTTAGGATCACAAAAACTTTAGATTACTACAGAGGGTACTGTACACTGTATGTGTACTTATATCACCTAGCAGGGACAAATATCTGTTCATGCAGTCATATTATGGGATCTCGCCTCCCAATAGGGGACAAAAAGCTAGTCCACCTCAAGGTAAACCATTACATTTAGGGTTACAACTTGGTTTTTGGTTGAAGTTAGGAATTACATTATAATGCTTAAGATTTCCATGCCATCAAAGCCCATTTTTGATACTAATAATGGTGGACATTTAAAAAAAAAAAAAACATTCGGTGTATTTACGTTGAGTAATTATGTCTCTAGATTGTAGTTTGTATTGGTGGTGGCACCATTCCCACGCTGAAGACTGCCCAACTAAGCATGAAGAACTCACAGGAAAAAGATGCATAAAGGTCATCAGCAAACTTTTGTCTCATTTATATCAGCATCACTGTTTGTGGTTCACTCTTTTAATCGCATCAGAAGTTACTGCTAATAAAAATAGAATTCACTCCCCTTTTTGGAACCAACTCCTCCACCATGGAGTGGCACAACACCGGTAGCTATGCCATGTTACTTTAGTTTTCAGCGATGCTTGCTGCTGCGCATAAAGGTATGATGTCATAACGTCATCAAGTCGGAATGTTGCCACTATCACAATATGACCTTTTTTATCATATTAAAAATTATAATGGTATTATCATGAACAATATGATATGGCACACCCCTAGTGCTTATATGTGAAAAAAAGAAAATAAGACCGGTCTCTTAAAATGAACAACTAACTGGTTTAATTTTTAGAAAAATCTAAATTTGTATTGCTTACATTACATACAATAATATTATATGTCAAAACTAAACCTATTTAGTGCCTTTAAGGGCCACATTACATTCTGGCTTTTAATCTGAAACGCAAAAACAAACACCTTATTTTAAAAAAGGTATACAGACTTAACTTTCAGAACTACAAGTTTCAACCTAACGACAGCTCAGGCATAAAGTAAGCCTTTACTGTCTTCTTTGTGCCATTTGACGGAGGCAAAAACGAGTGGACAGGAAACTGTGACTATCATAATAATAAACAACATGAATGAAGCTCAGGCTTTCACAAATTGACCGCAGCATTTTATACAGTTTACGACTGAGGGCAAGCACTTACAGTATTTACAAAGAGAGTGAGTTAAAAATGATTGCTCTAAGAGGAACAACAATACATTACCTAACCTTTAATCTCGTAGTCAATTACCACAAGCAGGCAAGAAACTACACAGAACCTTTTTTGCTGTAAAAGCATTTCCAACAAACAAGTTATGAAACACCGCAAAAAACATAATAGTTGATGTCACAAAACATTCTCCACTTACAATCACACAGTAACATCCTGAAATGACTCTTTCCACCACCAGTTCCTTTTTGTTTCCAGCAGAAGGTGAAAGAGAGAAAGTTACTGTATGCAGCAGCAGAAGATTTTGGAATATGTCACAGAAAACATACTCTTACATCTCCACACTGTACATTTTTGCTCTAACTAAATCAATATGCTGTATTAGAAACACATTTTGAATTGTAGTATGTTGCGTTGGAGTCATGTTCTTCTAAACACAGCCCTGCTGTGCCTGGCAATGACTGATGTAGCCACAAGCGTTAAAAATTTGCATGTGAGTGTGTGCACAGTGGAGTCTGACCGATTTGTCGGCTGCTATTGGCCTATGGCAGATATATCAATAAGAGCCAAAATTAAACTGTTTTCTTTTAATTATATTAAGCAGAAAGAAAGGCTTGTGTCAAAATATTGGTGTCACTATAAGGTTTATCCAGCAACGTGTGCTGTCACTACAGTGGCAAGCAGTCTAACATGAGAGTGATGACACAGCTCTCAACAACTCACATGATCCAAGTAAAATACAGCTGGTTTCGGGAAATGTAACAGCCACCTCACTAATGGTTCAAACTAAAAACCAGCACCAAAATGACAAATACCAACATAAACATGTGCTGCGCCATGCTGAGAGTATTGTAGCGATAGCAACATCCCACATTTCCTCATGCACTGGCTAGTGCTGAAAGCAGTTTAAGTTAGCTGCCTTATGTTCCAAATTGCAAATGTTACTTTTTGTTAGTGTTTGTAACGTGTCTGCCGTGTGCAAAGTTGAGCACACGCGGCAACACTGTTGCTGTGTTAGTGCGGTAGCTAGTCAGCTATAGTTTGTCAGTCAGTAAGAGAATAAAAGGTAAGGTCGGAACATCTCGTCATCATAGGTTTTGAATAGGTTTAGTGTTGACTTCAAGCTATATTGTCACCTAGTTGGTAAGATGCTATGCTGGAAAGTAAATAAAAAACATCAGGAGCCTATTGATTTCACATTGAACGTCTCCCCTGAACATTTATAGCAGAGGCACTTATCCCTTGACTCGGCAGCAGCGAACCATGACTTGTTTGTGACTGTTTGTGACCATTACATGTTACATTAATAGCAAAATATTGCTAAAGATGACATGTTTTGATAAGCAAGAAAAAGGCATTTCTGATTGGAGTTCAATCCATTGAAATAATGGTTCAGAATTGGAACAAAGCTGTAGCATGAATCTCATAGCTTGATAGAGTAAATTAGAGAATATGTAGTTTAGTAGAGAGCAGTGGTGGAATGTAACTAAGTACATTTAGTACTGAACTTTAGTAAAGTACAAATACCTCTAAGGTGTACTAGAGTATTTCCATGGCATTTTCTGCAACTTTAGCAAATGACTGATACTAAACAGTGCTGATGTTTATTTAGCTATTTATTTTCTCAGTGTTCATTTCAAGAATTGGTTGAAAATGTATACGTGAAATTATTTAACATGTTATAGAATATTTAACTCAAATATTCTTTGATAAAGTTATTCTCTTAAAAAAAGTAGCCCTCTGAGTACCTTTGTATAGTCATACAAAAATCAATGCAAAATCCACATAGAAAAGGTCTATTTTCATTCTAGCTCAAAAAATTCACAATATCGGCCACCATATCAGTAATCAGTGAATATCTCCCCTTCAAATTGGGTAATGGTCTCAAAAATTCCATATTGGTCGGGCTTTAGTGCATAGTATTATAATTAATGGTGTACACGGAGGAAGACATTGAAATAACTGTTGTCATCGGTATAGAGTACCCGAGAGAGGATCATGCATCAAACACAAAGGAAAAAGCCAGTCAAGATGTAAGACACTATCTCATGTTACCCTGAGAACCTCTGAGCATTGTACAGAATTTTAGTCACTGGCAGCTTCTGTTGAAGCAGAAAGTCTATTTCGCACAGCTCCTTGTGTGTTTTTACAGCACGCTGAAGTATGAAATACTCAATATCTGAACTGTACAAACAGTTGATGGTCCATACACCATTCAGTCAGTTAAGATAGATAAACAGAGATGTCCTTCAGAATGCAGAGATGAAAAGTATGTTATTTTTTTAGGAGACTTTCACAAGAATAACAGATTTAGTTTCTTTATTATTTCTCTCAGAGGCGTCTGCTGTTATTTAACATATTTATAAGACCGCATCTTCAGAATAACAGAAATGAAAAAAGAAGTAAAACTGCACCCGGTGTCTTTTTCCTGTTTTCTTCACCACATAGAATGCAATGATGCACTAGAGAGAGGTAATTGGCTGCAACTGATTTGAAATTAAGAATCGCAGGTTTTTCGGTATTAGAAAAGCAAACTGTGCACTGGGATGCCAGTTATATCCTTACTTACATTAAAAACCCCAAAGGATACTGTTAGAAATCACACTTGGAAAAGCTGATAAATAGCCATAAGCTTAATTCAGTATATATGAAGTGTTTTAGTCTACAACACAGATACACAATATTTTTATAAATATCAGCTGAAGGTGAACTGGTACCTGACATTTGCCATTTCAGAAACAGACATTTTTTGTCCTTGTGGTAAATAACTGCTAAAAGCAGAACTAAATGTCAGGAAACCTTCCTTTGATTCCAACTGTTTGTGAAACTTGGTTATTCTATTTATGTAAGTGTATGAGTCAGTATACAGAATCATGAATTTGTCATTATTAAAGTTAGTTAGTAAAATACTGTGCTCATGTGATAAAAGCTGTATAGAGTATGTATTCAGTGAAATATAACATTACAACAGCTTGTTTTTCGTCACAGAAAAATCAACAAATTCTTGGCAGTGGATAGCAATTCCTCTCGACTAGTCTACTGCTACAACTTATCATACTCTTGTACAAAAGGTGCTCATGTACTGAATTAATTATTTGGGTGAATTACTCTCAAAACAAAGTCCGATAAAATCAGAGTACATCTGAAGAAAAAAGTCTTTCCTATCATGTTACAAGTGTTTTTTATGTTTACACTATAATGGGTGTTTTTGAAATCGCACCAATTTGGCCTTTGATTCTTATCTGAAACAAGCACTTTGTTTTCCACCCAGAATTACCTACAGCAGCAGGTGTAATACTGCAACTGTAGTTTCAGTATTATTCAAATACAGTATATGATAAATCAACTATACATTGATTAGTGCAGGCGTTCAGGCGTTTATTACCTGTTATTCCCCCTCTTTTTTTTTTTAAATCATCAGATAGAGTAAGCATGTTAGTAGTGAAGGTTTAAACCTGCAGTGATCTGTGGCACTATAGCAATTTGGTTATTCACCGTGCCACTAAGTGCAAAGACTGACAATTCATTCTGTTCTCTGTGAAAGGAACATCAATGTGATGTTAATCACTGAAGTCATTTATTTCCCTTAAACTCTGGAGCCAGCTGGAGGCTGCAGCAATAACAGCACTCCGTATATTAATTGCCCAGCTATGTCCCCCTGTTATCAATCTCAACCAATAACACTTTATTAAATGAAGATACAACTGCCTTCTGGCACACACTCACACAACAGTTGGCTTTAACAGTTCGCATCTACAGTCAACAACTCTGCAGCTCTGGACACGTGAAGATGATCAGCTTCAAGACTGATGCACCACCGTACACTAAACACAAAGTCCAGGCTTTCCATTTAAAATCATTTTGGTGTTATTCTTTCCACTGGCATTTGGTCTGTTTAAATGTGTGTTTATACACATATGGTCAGGCATGATAGTGCTGAAGGTTGAAGCTAACATGTCTAAAATACTGTTCAATACTCAATGCTGTAAAGAGCGGATGCTTACCTCTTCTGATGTACCCCACTATTTGTTGTCTGTCCTTCCCACATGGGATGACTCAGTGGCTTGTGGGCTGCCGTGGAGACAGTTTTAGGTTGGAATTATGATCCTTTTAGTTGATCAGATCTGCTTTACCACCCACACAAAAATTTGTCAAACATTTCATGAAGCCTGACTTCTTTAGATTTGTTGCATAATATGGGGGGGGGGGCGACATGAAAAAAAACAACAACCTTGGTTGAGAGTTGATTCTTGCATTTTGGAGTTGTGGAAAATGCTTTTAGTTTCAGGTTTGTAATTGAAAAGTGCTCAGAAGTCTTGTCTCAAAGAGAATATTTTATTAATTTGAGAGGGAGTAATAGAGCACATAACTTAAGTCTTAGAAAAAATGTTGTGTAAGGCCACCACAGATTTCTCTATCATCCAAATATGGCAGTTGTGTCATATATATATATATATATATATATATATATATATATATATGTCGTTTTATTCTGCTTATTTTTTCCCCAGCTTTTTTCCCATTTCTACCACAACCCCACTGCATTACAGTGGCTACAGAAAGCAATGTAGTAAACAACAAAGGAGTAATATAAAAAATTAACTGATGCCTCAATGTCCTTTGGGTCTTGCACAAATCATACAGGGGATTCCTTGGATGCAAGTTAAGACTGCACAACCAGATGGCTTCATTTGTGTTTCATATCAGGGCTCATGCAAATGTTAGTATGTAGAACACTGGAGGCTTGGAAACATAGAGTTAAATATAAAACAAGTTTTTGTTCAGTTTGTCAACTCTTCTGACTGAAGGCTAAAAGAAAGTGGGACAGAAACATGTCAAAAAAAGGTGAGGATGTTCACTCATTATCAGTAAAATTATTTCACTCGATGTTTCACATAGCCTTTGAATACAGACAAAATTGAATGCTAGGTTCAAATTAATTGCCTTTATGCTGCTATCATCCTCCCACAGAATGGCTTTCATCAAAATCATTATCTAATGGTTGAAAAATTCAGGTTAAAGCTCGCAAAGCTATAGCAACAACTCACTCATATTCTGTCTCATGAAAGCTTAAATGACCCACATCCATTTTCCTCCCACACCCTCGCCTTCCTCACTGACACTACAGTGAACATAATGCTGCCGCACATTACCCAACAGAACCATGGCTGCAGAAAGAGAAAGGGAACAGATTTGTACCTAATAGCAAAGTCAAGGTTCATTCTCCATTATGCTGACCCTCCCACTCACCTTGTATCCATGGATGATCCCATGCCAATCACTGACCAGGTACATTATTACCCACTGCAGCCAATCACAACCCTGCTTTTAAATCACTCTCAGGCTGCCCTGCCTTTGAACCTAGCAATAAGATCATCTAACATTTAATATATTTCTGAATTATGAATAAATGTAATGCCCTTATCTCTCAGAGTACCATCACTGAAGTTTTTGGTACTCTGACTGAACTGATTCAAATATTTTTGGTGAGAGTGTGTTTACAGTGTGGCCTTTGGCTCGGGAATTTACACAACAAATGCTATGACTGCAGTTGACGACAGAGTGCAAGGGCAGGAGTATCAGGTTAGGCTTATTACGGTTATTCAGTAGGTGTAATTGCAGGCAGCTTACAGAGGCCACAGGTTATTTATGATTGTGATGCACATGCATTCGTGTGGCTCAAAAACCTAAAATGAGAGTCTTACAAACACAAGTTCACTGATCACAGGTTTTTAAAATGTTCAAGTGAAATATGAGAATGTAACCTCATAATTTTTGGAGCTCATTCCATTTGTATGCAGCATAGTATTAAAACACACTTTTTCCAAGTTCAGTGTATATACAGCTGCAGCTATCAATTAGTAATGGAGTATTCTACAAATTATTCCACCTATTAAAAAAGTAATCGGATAAGAAATACTTTTGCTTTATTAAAGAGCAATATTACATGCAAAAGAGAAAGTAAGAAAGGTCTCTTAAAATGAACAACTAATCATTTCTACATTCTGGGTTTTAAAGAAAACATGTTCTGAACAAACACCTTTTGCTTTTCAAAAAGGTATATATACTTAATTTTCAGAACTACAAGTTTCAACTTAACTACAGCTCAGGCATAGCCTAAGCCTTTACTGTCTTCTTTGTTGCATTGTCGGAGGCAAAAACGACTGGACAGGAACTGTGACTATCATAATAACATGAGTGAAGCTCAGGCTTTCACAAATTGACCGCAGAATTTTATTCTCTGTGGTTTATTTCTTGAGAAAAACATAGGTAACTTAGGGACATAATAACTATCCACCATACTGATTTACAAAACTAGCCATTACATTTAATGTTAGCCATAATTAATGTAACCTATATTCTTTACTATCCTTCATAGACTGGATGCTTTCTGCTGATATGCATAAACAACATGCTATTGTGGTAGGCTGGTTTGGTTTTACAATAGACACCCTATACAGAGTTTTTGTGGGCACATTCTGTCGCTTTCTCTAGGCTGTCTCTTCTCTGTGTCCCTCGCTATTTTGTCTCTCTTTTTTTTTAATCCGTGCTGTCAAACAGACAGGTAGTTATTTAAGTCACTAGGATCACCACCATTATGTAATGGGATAACCTGTGACTTCCAGATTAGTTAAAGTAAAAAATATGAGCTAGAGGTGCTGCATTTAAATCAGCACTGTTTGTCTTTAACCTGACCAGTTACCGCAAACTTCACTTCAGCTTACAGATATGAAAGAAAATGTGGAAAATATTTTGTGAAGAACCTAAAGATGGAGAGCCAGCACTTATTGTAGTAGTAGTGAAC
Organism: Coreoperca whiteheadi; assembly: GCA_011952105.1. Classification (NCBI taxonomy): domain Eukaryota; kingdom Metazoa; phylum Chordata; class Actinopteri; order Centrarchiformes; family Sinipercidae; genus Coreoperca; species Coreoperca whiteheadi. Next base: position 21,372,581 of record CM022479.1, read on the forward strand.
TGTTTGCTAAACATATTAACAGATTAAAAGCCTCACACATATTTGATGTGTATATTATGATTTGATTTTCAAAACAGATCTTAGGGGGCAGCGAGGTAGGGGAATTATTTTTCAAAGATTTGATAATTTTCCAAAACTCCAAATGCATTGCCAGAGATATTTGCAAGTGAGGACAAGTAGACGTCAGATTTGGCTTTTCTAAAAAGTCAGAGTTATTCCGTTGGTGCTTGAAATTCTGCCAGTCAGATGATTGGTAGATTTGACTGTCTTCCAAGCTTTGTAATAAGAGCTTTGGAAATGCTTGAGGAAAACCAAGTATTAGAATGTTGTTTTACTTGTTTAAATTTTTCTTTTTTTTAATAGGGAGCATGTTTATTAAGTTATTCGTTAAAAATTGTGTAAAAATTATAAAAAGTTAGATCGGAGTCGGAAATGTTTTTTATTTTTTCATGGTCAGAGTGATACAAATCATTAAAAAATTCTGCTTGTCAAAAAGTTTAAAATTCCTTTTCGAGGCTGAGTTTTGACCTTTACAAGATTATTCAAAACAGAACCATTCAGTCTAGAAATTAAGAACAGGTGCCAAGCCTTAGCGTTGGGATCGGGCCAGAGATGAAAAAACTTTTACGGTGTTCTTTGAACAAGTTCAAAAGCAGAGTAAAGTTTTGCTTCAGGAGCTCAGATTGTTGGCGATTAATATTGTTCATGGCAACATATATCACACACTTAGACGATGTGGGATGTATACTGGGGATTTTATCAGCCAGATTGCTGACTGTTGCTCCAGGAAAACAGTAGGTTTTAAAACCGACTTTGCACAGAAATTCCTTTTTATGGAATCCCCGATGATTAATATTGGCAGAGATGGAGATGAAGAAACTGAAGTTGCAGCATACGGGGGTGAGGTGGTTTGAGGAGCTACCTGCGTTTTTCTTTGAGGAGGAATGGTGGTGAGGTACTGTCTGGAGAAACGTCACCCAGGGACCCGGTTACTGGATGTGTGTAGCAACTTGCGCTGCATGTGTGGAGTAGAGCAACCATCCGGGGAGACCATGGATAGGCCGTGGATTTAATGCCTGCCAGTCCGAGTTGGAAGATGCATGGGGTCTAGAGCCATAATAACATCACTGGCCTGCTGCACGGGAGAAGCCAAATTCCCCAATTCATCCAGGACTGCAAACCCGTTTTCCAGCTGCACCGGAGAAGCTGGCTTACTCAACTTGTCCAGAACAGAGGGCCGGGGCCGATTAGCATTGCGCAGCGCTTTAGGTGATGGCATCCTGGAAGATCGTTTTCCCTGCTGGAGCTTGCATTTCACAGAGATTCATGGTCCCTGTGAGTGTGAAGAAGAGCATGCACGGGCAAAGTCACCGGCTCCACAGCTTGGCCACTGATCATCTGACAGAGCCAGTTGACCACAGGGGGGTACAGAGGGTCAAAGAGGAAGCAACTTGCAGCAAGACACTTTGGTCCCCACAGCCAGATACACCCAGACTTGAAATATGTTTCGCCTGCGTAGAAGTGACGGTGGAAAATCCCAAGATAAATTTGTCCTTCTTGAGTTCATTTTCTAGACGTTGAATGCTCAGATGTAATTGTTTAAACTCATGGTTGCAATTCACACACACAACAATTGACCATAACAGGCAGACGGTAGTCCAACACTCTAAAAGCCCTTTTAAGATTAAAAGCCAGACAGATCGCTAGAGAAGTCAGATAAAACGAATTAAAATTCTCATGATCGATCAGTACCTAGTCTTAAAAATTTTGATTAAAAGTCTTTAGGCCAAGGTGAGCTGGCGGCGGTGAGGCATAAGCAGGAGACGGATGGCAATGAGTTTCAGGATATATAATGGTAAGATTTACCAGTCGAAATTTGTTATAATTCGTGGTAATTTTGGACTTCCAAGTCTATGACTTCAGAAAAAGGTTGACAAAAGCAGTCTCATCATTTTGCTGGCTGAAACAGATTTTTTTCAGGTGTAGCTAGATAGCTAATTAACATCAACTCTGTGAGTTGGTTGAAAACTCCAACTTTTCTCTAGTATTAAGGTATAGTATTGAAAGAAAAATATTAAATATCTCTTGTTTCTTTCAAACATAGCGTGGTTATGGTTAGATTTATGCTTGATTGTAAGTCTTAAAACAATATGTTTCACTCTTGGCCTTGGAAATAATACTAATGTTGGGTAACTACCATAGGTAGTAAGATTGTTAGCTAGCATGCTAACGTTAGCAGCTTGCATTAGATATCTGGCTAATACACTGTTATCCATGTCCATGCCTTAAATCTGTTTCTTGTATTTTTGGTTTTGGAAAGGAAAAAAGTCACACTTCTCCAAAGTCTTTGTATACTGAGTAGGCCTATCACTCTTGGAGCCCCATGCACACTGCTTCAGCATATAGAGACAACAAAAGCTTGACATATCTGCTGTGCCTAGCTACAACTGCTGTTTGAGGAATAACGATTATTGAATGGTCAATTGAGGATGTACTATATTTCTGAAGCAACACTACAACACTACATAAAATATTAAATTATAATGATCAGTGAAGAACAATGCTACAATACAGTATGCTTACATTTTTACCCACACCTTCAGATAATAGGTTTCTTTTATGTGAGTACTATTATATTGCTGCCCTAGAGGGACACTTATACTGTTGGAAGGGAGGGGCTGTTTTGAAGTGGACCAGACAGAATTAGGATAAGTGACTGGTGAGTATATGTACTGCTATTCAGTGGACTCATTTCACACTTAAAATCATGACCATTAGGGACCTCATTTAAGGCCGACTAAAGGTTCATAGTCAGAATCTGAACTTTAAGCTATTATCATGGTAATGGCCACAAAATCACAGCCCTGCTTTCAAAAGTCACCAGAAATGAGAGCTTGAAGGCAGCTTTTTAAAAAATTGCATCCCACAGGAATATACCAAGTAAAAAGAGAAGGAGATGAGGTAGAGAGGGAGGCAGCCAGAGGGAGAAAAAGGGAAAACCAGATGAGTTTGGTGTGGATTTTCTCTATAACTTTAACCTGGGCTGTCTCCCTTCCTGTCTGACTGCCACAGACAATGGGACGTTAGGCATACTTCTGCTGGTGTCATTGGAAGACTAATGAGATGGCACCAGGCCCATGAATGCCTCATTGGCCTGATGCACATTACTGTCTGTAAGTGTTTCTTCATCCCGTTATAGCCGGTCATGCAGCAGATCTTCTACCTGTGTCAGAGATTGTGATGAATAATAAAAATGCCCATCATGATGGCCCAGAGTGTACCACCATTACAACCAAATGTTAAGGCCTGGAAGCCATTCTTCCAACACCCACCTGGTGTAATCAAATGTAGCCATTTGCTATTCCAGACACCCTGATTTAATTAATTTACACCTTGGTCACAGCAAGGGGTGGTGTCATGTTAAAAGTCTCTGCTGCAATCGAAGTAATTAATTTAAAGAAAACATTAACAACAAAGCAGGCTACTGGTCTATCTTTCCTTCAGTTTTAGATATTCTCCATTCAGAGTCAACCAGAGACATTTTGGCCAATGGACTCTAGCCAAAGAAACATGTCGCTTGCAAGAATGAAAAGTATATAAACATCCATGCTTGTAGTACTTTAATACAGTAATTTTAGCAAAAGTAAACATCTGCATAAGGGCTTGGGTGATTCATTGATGTAATCGATCATAGAAATACTGTACGTTGATTTGTATAATAGGCTCCATTATTAACAACAAGCTTCCTCCACACGAAGCCTACGTGCTGGTGTGAAAATGGAATCGCGGGGGACAAACATCCAAGACGCGAGTTGTGTTTTTTGGCCGAGTGTATAAAACATACTGCTGACAAAGAAGGTCAACACAGCAGACACATACAGGAAGAGAGAAACAGACACAGGTGGGGTGGGGCAAGCAGGTGAGACAGAGGTGTAGGTGTCTGCGTGTGTGTTTCGGGAAAAGAGAAATGAAGGTAAATGCAAGGTAATCAGATTAAAGTAGTTTGTGACTAAAATAAGGTGAAGAATTAAGTTAAATTAAAATTGTGGCATAAGAAATAACCTATTAGAAATAGGGTAATGTATTAATGTCTACCCATCCATCATCTTCCGCTTATTCGGGGCCGGGTCGCGGGGGCAGCAGTCTAAGCAGAGGGCCCCGGACCCCATATTCCCAGAGCACCCCCCACAGGTCGACGCGAGGGACACAGTCGAATGACTTCTCCAGATCCACAAAGCACATGTGGACTGGTTGGGCAAACTCCCATGAACCCTCCAGCAACCTGGCGAGGGTATAGAGATGGTCCAGTGTTCCTCCTGAATCCGAGGTTTGACTATTGTCCGAATTCTCCTCCTCAGTACCCTGACAGACTTTTCTGTGGAGGCTGAGGAGTGTGATCCCCCATAACTACCTCAGCTTGGGGAAACAACGAGTCCACAACTGAGCCCTCGGCCTCTGCTTCCTGGTGGAAGACATGTCAGTGGGGTTGAAGAGTACTCGAAGTACTCCTTCCACTGTCCGAGGATGTCCCCAGTCGAAGTCAGCAGATTCCCACTCCAACTGTAAATAGTGTGTGCAGGGCAATGCTTCCCCCTCCTGAGGGGCAAACTGTTTTTTTGTTGCAGAATTAGCCTTGCAGTTCACACTTTGTTACATTTTCTTGTTACTGTAGGGATGAGTATCTTTCAATTTCATCATTCAGACAGGACAGGAGGTGAGTGTTTTGAGAAGGCCAAAAGAGAGGATCTGTTCATGGCCTTTCAAAATTCCTTTAGGGTTTGAATAAACATTCTTCCTTGACTTTCCCTGGATTTAGCTAGCACTCATCAACAAGTAAACGTGTCACTGCGAAACCTTCCAGATCTGGTACGGAGACTCTCTGGCTCCCTTGGAATTACAGTATGGGCCTTGTCATGATAATGAAATTAACTGCAGAAGTGGAAATAATTCATTATGGCTACAACAACAAGAAAAACACCTACCTACTAATCAATGAATTACCTTCCCTACCAAACAAAGACTGGAGCCTTACGTGTAAGACTGAATAATGCCATAAAAGAAAACCACATTAAAACTAAAAAGGAGCGGACATGCCGCCATTGCTCTCCATGCTTAAGGAGATCCAAACCGCCGCTCTTTTTAATTTTACCTCTTCTCCAGAGATTTCCTTTCTTACATTTTCGTTTCTGGTCTAAGTTGTGTGTACTTTAACCTTAGTGAAGCAAACCTAATTTATTTTTTGTATTCCAGTCAATCTCGCTTTAATAGCAACTTTAAAAGTAGTGTCAGCAAGCCAGCGAAATTATTTTCAAGTATCTAAACAAGTAGAGAAAGGAAGCTTAGCAGAGCTTTTATCTGACAGTCAGCCACATTCTACGGATCAAGATTCATAAGGCTGTCTTAAATCTGACGACAGCCTAAGTTGCATCAAAGACTACCCACGGTAGTGGACACCCAAAGACCAGCTAAGAAGCCCGCTGTCTACCCTGACCTGCTCCACGACCAGCACGTGCCAGCAGGTGATGATGCTAGTTATAATTCCATGGGGGGAGGTTTGACTAAACTCTGCTCAGACCTCTGGATCTGCAAACTGACTTCTTCCCCTCTCAAACAGTTAAGGCGTCAATTTAGATACTTGCCAGACAAGACCAGAACTTTCCATCCAAAACAATAGTTTTTGCCACCCTAATGGAGCAACAGCAGAATTTAAAGACAATACATTGACTCTGGATCAGTTCAAATAAGGGAGAAACTGAGAAAAATCTTGTCCTCCCTTACCTGTTTCACACGTCACACACATGCAAAACAAATAAAATAAATAAAAACACTCTTCTCTCATCTGCTTATGTGGTCTGAGATAAGGTCTGCCAAACACCTATCATAGTGTTGAAAGTACATTCCTAAGGGAAGTCACACTGTGATATTCCTGCTTTGTAACCCAAGCCTGAATGAATGTGAATTAGCTATATAACCAATCGGTAATCCAACATTAATTAGCACGTTTCTTTGATGTGTAACCCAACTTTTATTTTTGTAGGACAAGAAATGAGCTAGTTATAAACACAGGGAGTTAACTTCCTGTTTACCAGGTGACAGCATTGCCACCTACTGACCAACAGAAAGATGTTTCTGCAACGATCGCTATTGTGTCTGAATCTGTATAATGCTGTAGCTATTATACCATATTACGTAAAGCAAACAGTATTGTTTAACCTTATGCCACTTATTAGTAGTGTTAAAAAGTATTTTGACAGTTAGACTCTAAAGGTAACTGGTTGAATGACCTGCGAAATTGTTGTTGGTTGAATAATTTTTCTCTGGCTTGAAGCCAGCCAACTTTGAAAGCCTTTCTGAAAATAGCCTGGACAATGTCTGTGCTCTAACACAATAAAAAGGTTAGAGCTGAAGAAACTTTGAATCCCGCATCTCCCAGAGAACTGTGCCGGCAGCAACTTGGCTCGGACCTTCGCTGTCTGCCCTGAAACCAGACCGCAAGACCGGCCTAGAGACCTCATCAGCTCAGTGACCGACTGCTTTCACAGAGTCATCTGGGAGCGGCCTACCGGGCTCCTAAATCACAGTGTGTGAGCCACAGGCAAACAAGCGGCACCTTCCGCTGAACAGTGGATTCAACCCTGCACACCACGCCAGAAAGCCAGCGGAAACGCCTCATCTTTGCCAGCACTTTAAAACACGGTATTTGTTCTGATAAAGAATTGATGTACAATGAAACATATTCATTTCTATTTAGAGAGGTTAATTGCCCAAGTGTTACGTTAGCATCGTTTTTATAAGCAGATCACACACTTCACTATTACCAATAAGACAGGTTTATTTCATCACTCAGTATCTATTTCATCTGTTGTTTTTGTTAATTTCTTTATCATATACCTTATTAATCCTTCATTTATTCAGTTTAGGCATTTAGCTATAAATAAATGTCCTGATTTAATCAGTAAGATGTTGTCTGTGTGTTCTCTGTGAAGCAGGAGACAAGGTCCATCTTATGAAAAGAATTCAATCCTTCTTAGAGACTGATCAATTTAAGATAGTTTTTTAATTAATTTGGTTTTGTTTTCCCAGTTTAGCAGGTGGTGCCCCTTAAAAAGAGTATTCAAGTGTAATTATTTGATCAAAGTAGTTGATTCAATATGTATTGGCTACAGTACCATATATTATCCACAACACTCCAAAATGGGTGTTGTCCAGTCCCCTGAAGGTCATCTCTAGGCTAGATATGCTCTTGGATCCACAGGAATTGAAATGAGGGCAAAGAGAGAGCAGAGTATAGCAAAAAATGAGAACACACAGCATTGGGTGGTATTTTAGCATGGGATGCCCAGTCAGACTTCAGGGAGGTAATTAATTAACAACAACAACAAAAATGTCCAAGCTAAGACCTCCAGGGGCACCCTATGCTTCCTCAGATCTCTGTCCAGGAAATGGAAGGCTGGGCTGGAGTGGGTTTGTGAGGAGTGGGGATCCAGAAAGAATAATGTTGCAGATATCAAAAATGCTGCAAATGCAAACAATTGAAGAGCGTTTTCTCACATGTACTGTAAAAATAAGTCAATGATATTTAACAACTATTTTAACAATAAGAATTTGCAATACTGTTATTTGAGTTGAACATTAAATTGAGATTTTTTTTTATTGTATGTATTTGACAATTTTTGGCTACAGAAGTTTATAATATGAAATCATAAATAACTTATTTATATTTGGAATGAATTCTTCCAAGTCTATGAGGTGACCGTGACATTTTATTACTTAAAAAAAAAAATTTAAATGAGAGGGATTGAATTTCTGAGCATAAATATGTAACAATAACAAAAATGGGGTGTCCACATGGTCATCAGTGAAGTTGCATGCAATTACCTCTACAAAGTAAATCAATAACAGTTCAAGCATGTCTGTGCATAGTGTAATAATGAGATTGTAGGCCACATGGATGGGAAATGCTAGATGTAGATTTCTGGAACACTTTAGCATAAACTGAAATGCAGATTTTTTTATTTGAAATATCATTTACCACATTCAATTATAATTAAGATGCTTAATTAATGAAACCACCATGTAAGAAAAAATAACTAACATGCATAGGTTCTAAAAATATGAACATCGAGAAGAATCTCACTCTTCTTCAGTGTCATGAAGTGTTTGTACTGACTGATATACGCTTGTCACATATGAAATGTAGAGTAAGGAGTAAAGAGAAAGCCTGATGAGCTCTATCTGACACAAAAGGAGACAAGAGTGCAATCACTAAAGCCTTAGCTTGTGGTGTCCTTTGATGCCTGACCAGCTCTGCAAAATACCAAATCCCTTCAGGTCTCAGGCTGCACACTGAGAACCTGTCAAGTACTATATATCTCCTAGACTCTAATAATACATTTAAAAGATGGAGGGTTTGGGGATTTTGCATTGATAAATACAATTAGTGAAATTGTGGCAAACGATATCAGAGAGAGTAAAGAGAAACTAATAAGAGCATTTCTAATATACAGTATGGTACCCTTTGTGTAATAGTCACAAATGAATCACTTTAAAAAGTAGAGTCTGAAAAGAGAATTTTTCTACAAAGTAATGAAACAGTGCCACTGGCCACATACAGCCTCTAGTGTACATTAATGAATTTACTAACAGCAACCCAGAACCAAGAGTCACATTGCTGATCAATAGCCACAGCACTCCTTTAGCATGTTTTCCCATCACGCATGCATTGTATGCTAAGAGGACACGGTGTTATAGGAGAGTGCTAAGGCTGTTTTATTAGCTCCCTCAAACTCAATTTCCATTTAATTTGTGAGCTGGCTCTCCGAGTCCGGGCCTGGCAGCTAAAGGTATAAATCTGGCCTTATCTGGCCCCGGCATGCACAGTTCATATCCACACACCCTGTGCCAACAACAGATCTATAATTCATGCCCAAGCACACCCACATTATTGGCTGCCCATGTATTAGAAAACACAACACAGGAAAAAGAATTCAATGTAGTGTCATCCAAACAGTTCAGAAGGCAAGAGGGTATGTTTTCCCTCCCCAGAGAAAAACCATGTGACACAAACTTCTCTGTAGTGCTATTTCACACAAAAGACAGGAATGTACTGCATCAAACTTTTTACATTTATATTCTGCTGGGTGGCTTCTTGTGTTGTTATGCCAAGGTGAGGGTTAACATCATTGTAACCCCACAGGTGAAAGAGTGCTGTGTTTGACAGACGGGAAATTATTCCTCCAATTAGACTAATTGGATGAGACAGGTCAGGGCATATAAGCTGTTGAATGAAGTTGAATAAACAGAAATGATGGTGGTAAATTATCTTGAGGAATAGCTCTGTAGGGACCAAATAAGACCACTGAGAAAATCTATATGGGGAAAAAAAATATTGATGCTACAATGGTGGCTGGCCTTATGAGCGGTTGTCTGCTTTTGATGTGTTCTGCTAAAAGCTCTGTCCATGGATCATTATCCAATCATGCTCTCCAGCTCGTCTGTGTCTGTCTCGTAGTGCTTGCCTGCCACACTTCAAAACTGCCAACATCAATAGTCAAAAGTACTGACAAAGTTTTCAACTTTTGTCACAGAACAGACTGACTCATGAGTCGTGAACACATTCAGTTTTTCATTCTTCACTGTGAAAATGTGGATGTAGAGGACATCAAAATGCCCAAAATGAGGGAAGAACAAAAAACACTTAAACTTACATGGCAAGGCAACAGGCATCCCTGGGGGACATGTTAACACCCCAGCAGGAAGAGAGGTAGTCAGTCAGTCAGTGTGTCAGCACTCCCCATAAGAACAGGGGGTTCAGGGCTGGGGCGTGTAGACAGGTGGTGCAGGAGGGAAATTTTTTTATTTTCGGCTGGCCACTCCTACCCTGGTCATGTGAAATTGAAAGGGGAAATGTAGGGCAAAAAATGAGGACTGAGGCTCAGTCCCTCCGGTATCCTCTTTAATGAGCATCACTGTGCCAGCAGAGGAGCAGTAAGGCTCCAGCACAGCGGCACGGCATCATGGTCAGCACGGCGCTAGGATAACTTCCTCAACCACCTTCTGTAGCTGGGAACAGACAGCGAGATGAGAGAGACATCAGACACTAGGTAATTAGGACCACTTGAGAAAAGAGGTGGAGGAGGATACCACAGCTAAACACCTCATCCTATCTTATTCTATCCTTCCTTGATTCCTTGGGGTCATGCTTGTTTTCGCCTTGATATCTCTGTTAATGAATGAGCGCGCATCTATTGCCCAGAGGGGACCGATGTTTGTGTCTGAAAAGGGAGGCAGGGAGGCCACGCAGCGTTTTGTTTGTGTTGTTCAGGAGCAGCTGGAGGCAATGACGGGGAACACAATAACAATTTTCATGCAGTGTGTGAATGTAGAAGCACCCACTCATCACAAAATCATAGGCTTACAAACACAACTGTAAAAGAATACCTGCTGTGATGTACAGCATATGAAATAACTCATCAATACTATACAGCATGATGTCTAACTGTTGTCAAGTGGGCTTCAAACAACTTAAGAATGGAAGTGTAAATAAAACCACAAGTGAAGATGAAAGAAAGACCTTGCTTGACTATATAACAGAATTTTATGCTGTATAAACTTAGGGACGCACCGATTGGCTCATCCTGCCAAGTAAGGGTTGCACAGACTAGTGGACTTTTCTGCACTGTGATGACGCTTTAAGCTTGACGTGGACTAGTCGCTGATCATGTGATTTTGACACTAACAACATGGACGCCTCAACCACAGGTGAGGAGCCTGGTGAGTCATTGCAGAAAACCAGCAACAATGCATCATGTCTGTGGAAATACTTCACTAAAGATAAAATCCGTACTACTGTCACTTGCAAAATATGCAAGTCCGTCCTAAAATACAAGTGTCATACTGAGGAACAATCCAAATCTTCGCCAGCAGTAAATTAGCAACTTCACCAAACGCCCTGATGTAAGTGAGAAAAGACGGCTGCAGATCACCAATTAGTTGGTGAATTTCATAGTCAAAGATATTAGACCTATAAATGCAGTACACAGAGAAGGTTTCAGAGAAACAGCATAATTTTAATGCGGCTACGTTGTTCCATCTCACAACATGCTGTGGAATACCATTAAACACCAACACGCCAAAATGACTGGCCAATGAAAATGAAAGTCCAGAGTGTCGCTAACCACTGACCTGTGGACATCCTCCACTATGGAACCATACATTTCAGTAACTGCTCACTACATCACCGACACATGGAAGCTGAAGGCCCAAGTGTTATGTACATCTATGATGGCAACATTGCTGATTGTCTGTCTGCGATATTCAAGGAATGGGGCACACTGGTGTTTTGCACAGTCCATGATAATGCCAGTAACATGATCTTAACCACGGAGCTATGTAAAATGTTTCCGAAAGATTTGGGATGCACCAGGCACACTCTACAACTGTCAATAAAAGCTAGTTTAGTCTTACCTGATGTGATGAAGGCTATCAATGCAGCAAGGAGAGTTGTCAGCCAGCCAGGAAATGGCAGGAACAGCTTGGCATAAGAGCCAACAAACTCCAGACTGACTGTCCCGTCCGGTGGAATTCCACGGTTGTGGTGCTCCAACGGCTGTTCCAACAAAGGACTGCGGTGCAATCGGTGCTCGCGGATGAAACACTCACCAGTGGTTTTATTAATGACGTCATAAGCGATTAGTCAACGTCGACTCAACTTTCATCACATGAAAGTCGACCGGACAAAATCACAAGTCATGCAACCCCTATTATTAAGAGGGTCAGGTATCAATCAAACATAACCTATGTACATTAGTTTTTTGTTCCACCGCGTTCATTTACAATGGTAAGCCAACGTGCATAAAGCTTCCACTGATACTTTGCATTTCCCTTATTATGCTTCAAAATAAATGCATTTTAATGTGAAGGCAGTGGTAGGCCTTTACTGTGAAACTGAAGTTTTAACAATGACCACTGCATTTAGCCAACGTTACCACAGATTTACTCCATACAGTTTTTCTAACAGTACATAAATACAGTATATTTTCTGCACTTTGTTAGGTCAATTTGAAACTTGAAGCACAGACGGAATATGTATTATTACATGTTTAACAAAGCTTCATAAAAGGAGAACGGCCAAGGATTTATGTTACATCCATGAACTTTTAGAAGCTGGAATTAAGTAATACCACACTACTGGAGGAGCTAAATTGTTAATCAGGTCCATTTTGGTTTGGGGAAAAAAGATGGCGCCACGCACAGTTGGAAGTGGTTTGGTGAGAGATGTAGAAAAATTTAAGTCTACTGCAAACCCTAACCTCATACATTTGAGTGGCACACATACACCAGTGTCCCCCAGTCCTCTATTCATCTCTCTGAGCCCTCCATCCAACTGCACAGCTGTTCCATGTACCTGCTGAAATATTCACACCTGGTCTCCTCTTGCTTGGAGCCACCCAGTCCCCTCCACAGATGTGTCCTGTCAATCTAGATAAAGAGGAACATGGCCAGCTAATCACCATGCTGCTGCATTGTAGAATGGCCCTGCACCTGGACTTTTTACAGAAACGTTATTTTTGTATTTCCCTCCTTTCTAAGATCTCTGTTAGCCCCAGCATCAGGATGTCTCCATGAAGTATGCCCAGTCTGCTTCAAACATGCACGATACCTGAGTATGTAATTGCATCATAAAATGTGTTTATAGGTGTAATGTTTGTGGAGATCACTTGAAATGTGAAAGCTGTTCTACTGTTAAGCAGATTGTGCTATAAACACTATAGTGTTGGTTAGAAAAGCACCCATGGGGACAATAATGTATTGCACAGTATATTATTATAATGCAGTTGGCTAAGCACCGTAAACAGTATGATTAATATTTCATGTTCTGAACATTGCTTTAATGGATTATTAGACTATATACAGGCAGGGAAATTAGTGTTTAAACAGAGTGATCACTTTGGATTTATTGGCAGGTCAATTACCTGGAGATGATGGGGTCCCCTATTATTACATTTCAAACTGGACCAAGGACATCACAGGGTTTCTTCAGATCATGAAGGAGAAGACATTTTAATTGAACAGGGCCAAAAAAAAAAAAAAAAAAAAAAAAAAAAAAAAAACAAACAAAAAAAACACAACAC
>CM022479.1:21385813-21396390 GCA_011952105.1 Coreoperca whiteheadi
GCTTTCAGCACCACAAGCCGACTGCCATCTAGTCCTATTATATTTAAAAAAAAAAAGTAGACATCTCCAAATATCTCCAAAACTCACACCAAGACAATCTAGATGGCTAAATAGCACTATACAGGTAAAAGGAAATACATGTACTTTTGGTTTTGCGGTGAACTATCCCTTTAAGCTACGCAGCAGTAAGTAGTTCATTAGCTCCATCCTGAGCAGCTACATTGAAATGCTCCTTATACTTTAAGGCACTAGTAAAAATGTAATAATAACCGAACGCTCTGAAAGGGGCCATTCTGCATCACAGGTACTTGGGCTGCAGGACTTTCACTTGTTATTGAGCATACGTTACTGTGGCACTTCTACTTTTACTTGAGTAAAAGATCTGAGTGCATCTGCCACCACTGCTGCGTAGTCTGCAGAGCGTCTCGGCCTCCTGGTGGCAAGTCTGCAAGGGGGTTTGCTCTTACAGAGAGCTTGCCTTGCCTATCTCCTTCCTCATTACACTGCAGGTTAATGGTTGACGTTTAAAATTAACGACCCCGAAAGATATACAAGCCCCTTAAGGGCTAAAGGCGTGATTTATAATTTCATGTCATCATTACTGGTGGCTGTAATTTTCAATCTCGTCTCAAAGCCACAGAGAACAGTGCTGATGTTTTTGTTTCTGTTTGTTTTTGCAGGGTTTGCGTTTTTAGCGCGACTACGGTCATTGCGCGTAGTTTGTGGCCGTGGTTTAAAAAAATACACGAAGATGCACGTGAATCCGCTTGCTTTTCGCCTTGGATTCCCACAATTGTTATTTAAATTGACTCATTTCGAATTCTTTAGAATTAAGTGATGGCTAAAATAAATGCAAAGGCATCTCCGCAGTGTATAATTGATTAGGATCACACTGAGACTGGAAGCTGCACGGCGACAACAGATTCTATATATCCTTCCTGGTTCAAATTAAGCTTCCTCCACTTGGCATGCCAGAGTGTGACAGTGATGCTCTCGCTACAGTGCCTAAAACATTCAGTGGATTACCAGGAATAATAAAACCAACACCCCGCACTTTAAACTGGATGTGCCTCTCTGACGCAAGGGGGGTGGGGGGGGAGATTGATCTCCCATAATGCTTTGTCTTGATGAGACAATGAAAAATGGCCCTAGCCGGCGACATGTCAATATCAGGGCTGGAGATGCACTACGGTCCTAGGTTCTTATTTAATCCGGTTTTCTTTAAGATGATAGCTCTTGTTACATTTTCACTGCCTGTCTGTCAGCTTGACATCGCAATATTGCCCCTCTCCTCACTTTCCTGCTCGGTTTCATTTATTTTAAAACGCCATTTCACACACGGCTGACTTTAACAAGGCATTATACAGCACTGAGGGAAGGTCTGGGAGATAGAATTGTGACAGATACAACATTTTTTATGGTGAAAAGACAGAATATTGTAAACAGCAGGGTGTATAAATGTGGCAGAGTTCACAGAGGAAAGCTGCTCATGTATGTATAGATGTCATTCAGTCTCCTCCTCCCTGCGGAACTGATGGCCGCTGTCAATACTCCATTCATTTAGGGGTTATTAGCAACGGTAGCAGCAGTTGTTCAGGCCTCATTTATTAAAATGCAAACATAATTCAGAGATCACTGGTTAGTGTACATTGATTTTGTGTCATTTAGGTGTTACTGGAAAAACATAAAAAGGACCAATTCAATCCATTCCTTCTACCATTTGTAACCTTCTCAATGGACAGACAGATGATGGCGATGGCGATGATGATGGCAATCTTACCTCAGAAGACAAAGACTCGGCACAGAGCTTGGGGAGCTCTTAAGAGCTTAGTGGAACTTTGGCTGATGTGAAATAGATAATAGAGAAGAGAAAAATATACACAACCAAAGACAGCAGATTCACAGGTGCCCCTAGTGTTTCCTTTAACTGTATGAGTGGATTTAAAGCTCATGCAAAGCACTACAGTATGAGCGGGGAGGGAGTGGAACAATGACCATATGTCGAGCTTGGTGCAGCCGCAGGGGGATCGGTTGGTGAATATTTCATTAGAGCATGAGCTAAATTCTTTCCATATGAAAGCATACATATCTCCCTGAAGGTGGGGTTCTACCATATGTGCATGTTTATTAATATAGCAGCCTTGCTCTTTGGATATAGGGTGATGGATATAGGCAATTACTTTTTTTCTGATCCCCTTACCTGCTTTTACTACAGCGGGTTAATTGTGGCAAACACAAGGTAAGCTGATTCATTTTACACTACTGTAAGGTCTTTTGTATTGTTCATAACATACTTATTGCTGTTATAGCACCTGAAAGCAATCCACAAGTTTTTTTACGAAGTATGTGATTTTTCTAGAAGCTTGGTGACATAGTGACTACTTACAGGGCTAGTTGGTGAACTGCTAGGTCTGGCAAACAAACCACTAACACGCTAGTCTGCAGTAGTTCGCCAAGCTTCTCTCTCTTTTCTCTGTACCAGGCTCTTAATCTGCTCCCTCCTGGCATTTTGTTCTTAGGATTGTACATTATTTCATTCAAGAATTATTTAAGAGGGGGAAAAAGGTTGATAAATGTCAGTATGCAAACTCTGTAGCTTAGCTCAGTCACTATAATGACACAATTTATTAAAAAGACGTATTTGCATCGACTCCTGTTTCATACTGGCCAGCAAAGGACTAGTTGTGGACTAGTTTATATTTAGACAGAGGAGGGATAAATAAAAAAGTGGATGGTGAAACACAGCTAATTGTAAAAAGCTACTATAGCTGCTTTCATTTACTTTTCAGCTCTCTGTTCCCTCAAAGTTCAGCAATGACAAGATAGGCTCTTATTGGTCAGTGGTCCAATTTTGCATATCAACTCCATGCAAAAAATCTGTGTGGATTTACCTCGCCGCTGCAAATCCACTAATTCTAATTCAGTTCTACTGATCTATTCATAACATGTTTATGGATGTCACCACAAACCTTTTGTTGTTTTAAATTCTGGTATGAACAGGTCTTAAGTTTCATTTAATGATTAAATGACTTAAAATCATAGATTTGTTAACCTGGTTAAATAAAAATAAAAATAAAAATAAATGAGAGAAACTAACTGCCACAATATGCATACAGTATGAACGGTGTTGAAGATGTGCAGAAGAAGTGGCAGGTGCTGAAATGTTGATGACGCTGATGTCATGGCAGGAAGGGTTTATTTTTCAGTTTTGTCATGGCACATTTCTCTCATGTGACAAGGGACAATTAATACTTTCCTGTCCTCATCTCCTGCTACAACAACTCAAAGAAGTGAAATAGGAGGAGAAGGCAGAGGAGGGGTGCAAGAGGGCAATAAACCTTAATCAAAGCTCTTTATCTTTACTTTTCCCTTCTCATCTCTACCTGTCGCTCCTATCTGTCCTTTGTTGTCTCCCTTTCAGAACCTTTATCTACACATCTGTCTCTCAGGTCTGCAATATCTTTCCTCTTCCTCTTCTGTCATTATCTACCCGTCTTTGCTTTGTTTCCACTATGTTTCCACCTTCCACTCTCTACAAACTGTTGTCCTCCCTCTAAGTATTTTTCTTTCTTTGTCTTGTACTCCACCGCCTCCTCCCAGAGTACTACTTCATCCAACCACATTAGGGATTGTGTAATTGGATGCAGCTATTTCACCTGCACATAACCTGTAATCCTTTAACAGTATACAAATTACTTTATAGTTTTTAGTGGTAACACAGCAAATGCTGTAATCTGGAATCACTGTCTTACTTTTTTCCTTTAATCAAGTATGCCAAGTTCTTTTCACTTCAGTGATGATAATTCATATTTACATTTTAATATAGCACAGGTAATACAGTTTCATTACATTTCTTCAGAAATTCCTCACACTGAATAGAATATTACCTGCTTTGTAACTGGCTTTTTCCATATAGAGCATCTCAATATCATTCAAACACAGGATTGTGTTCTCATTATTCTGAAGGGTCAGTTCTGTAAGTAAATTTAAAGGCACCTCCATCTACCTGATTTAACTAAAGATCCTCTATAGCTTTAACGCGTGTCAATATATTATGACAGGGACGATGACACATTGAACAGTGGATGTACATTAAGCTAGTTAAGCCTGTACCTATATTTTTAAGCACGTACATTATTGTGACCCCTCCGCTCTGACATCGCCTGCACAGGGAGCAGAGATGAGTCTATTTGACATTCATGCCCACTTCAGATGAATTATACATTAAACATAGCATACATGCACTATAGCCTTAAAGAAACTGAATAATAATGTGGAATAATTTCCTTCCAATGTAATTCTTCCATAGATGGTTAAATGTAGGGGGAAAAAAGTATTTTAAAATCTTCTCCTCGCACTGGTATCACGCTACTTTTTTTATTTTTATTTAACAGTATAGATCCTCTATAATAGACATAACATAAATCTTTCATTTCCTTATTCAGTCCTTCCCAATATACCTTGATATGTGCACATTTCCTTATTATGAGGTAGATGTGAGGCCCTCCAAGGTAGAATGTTCCAAACTTCACCACCCGAGGCAAAAGTTTACTACCATAAGGACACCAAAGCCCTCCTGTCATTGTTAGCAATTTATTAAATTAATATGGATGTTTTTTTTACAGCAGTCATGCTAATATATCAAAACAGGAAGAAGTTTGAAAAGAAAGAATGTGTGGCATCTGAATCATACACCATACACATTTTGTGACTTTGTTGCACAGAGCAGTAAGTCTGTTCTTCAATGGCAAAGTTCAGGGCTTTGTCTTCTCAATCTGAATCCCTAAATAAATCATTAACTAACTAATTGAATGGCTGACTGAAGGAGTGACAAACTACACAGTAAATTCACAAATAGTGACCCTTAATTTACATCAACGGCAACCAGGCCTTTATTAAGCTTGTATTAGACAGGCTTTTATTCCTAATTTCACCAGCTTCCCAGTTAGTGAAAACCTGAAACATCTGTTCTCTTAACTTCAGAACGATGTACATTTCCACAGCATTAAGTCCATCAGTACAACTATAGTCTCATCACACTCACCACTTAAGTTTCTCTTTTTTTGCAGAAATGACGTTTACATTCAGCAATAAATGAAAGTCCTTTCACTTTTGCCAATTGATGTTAAGCTACCTTGAATGAAACTCAACATTCTAAGCACATTTTTCACATTAAAAGTACGGCAGCCCTCCCGTTATTGGTAGGATTTTAATGTCAACAATATACAGGAAGTTTCATCAATGGCAGCTTAATAACAGTCAGGAAAAACTGTTCAAAATAAACTCACTGCAGCAAAGGGGTGAGTATGGCCTGACTCTGTTGTACTGATGCAATTAGGGCAGTGGAAATGTTCATCATGCTGAATTTACCACGAGTCATTGTTGGCTACAGGTAATTCCACCCCACTTAATGTTTTTTTTTTTTTTTTTTTTACCTGGCCTATATTAGCAACCGGCCTTTATTTGATTCTGCTGGCCACACCCCCAGCTATTATTTGAGACTCTTTCCTTTTTTAAATATTGGCTTTCATATATTATATTGGCTATATATTTTTCTATTACTGTATTATATCCTTAGCAGAAGCCTTCAACTTGAGCATGTAAATACACAGAGAAATGCAGAGCTATTCAAATGGGTCTTTCTGAGTTGAGTGAAAATCTGTTTTGCACATCACAGGGGCTTAAGCTGTTTATTTGTAAGTCAGTTTGCAGAGATAGCAGTGTGTGTGTGTGTGTGTGTGTGTGTGCGCGTGTGTTTGCTGACGGGTAAGAGGAAAGCAGTTTTAATCACCACTAACCCTCACACTATGCTGACAGCGTCAGAGAGGACCAGTCTCACCCCCTTCCTATGATCAGCCTCATCAGCTGTCTGCTTAGCCCTCCATTCATCTCTTCATTATTTATTTACCTCCACTTTGTACATACATATTCCTCAGGGAGCACATCCTTTGAGCATTTAAGCAGGGCCCCTGCAAAAGTGCCTCAGCTGAGGAACTTTTCCACTCTATTTGTGTTTCACATGAAAACCAAGTTTGCTTTGAGTTTAACTATGACATGTGCTTTTTTCCATTTGACAGGTTTTTTTTTTTTGGTTTTTTTTTTTTTCAAAGGGATGGATAAGCCTCATTAAAAGTAATGTTTGGATTTGGCTTGATTTATTATATCTTGACATATCTCCTAAAATTAAAGACAGACAGCTCATTTATAAAAAATAATCCCACTAATGGGAGGCCAAATAGCGGCACCAAATGACAGCATATTTGTTCACGCTGGTATTGATTTTGTATATACCAAGTCAAATTAACAGTAGACAGGCTTGCTCTTGTCTTTGCCTGTATAGCAACAACACATCAAGCCAGTGTTTGGAATTCACTGTATCTTTTGGACTTGATACATCACTTTAATTTGCCCATGTAGCCACCAACAGCAGATTTTGTTAGATTCATTAGATGAGGTCATACTTTGTGGGCACTGAGATCAGTTTCTATTCTTTGATTTCTGTCAGGGATCCTCAAAGTCTGCTGTTGGCTGTGTCATGTGACACCACCTCAGGGCAGGAAACCAGAGAGTCCCTCCAGACTGCATCATTGAGTGAAAGTGTGAGGGCAGGTTTGGGAAGGCTACTTTGTGACAAAATTCTTTCAAAAGGCATATTATGGAGCATAGTTGTGAAGGAACAGTAAACCGTTTTCTACAGTTTAAAGCCTGAAATTTGATTGTCAGGTATGTTACTTTAGATGTGTTAAGTAATGCTTTTTGTCTTTATATTCTCATAAAACAGATTTTCTCATTTTGTTTCTATCTATAATAATATCACGACTTGAAGTACCCGGATACCCCTTTTCCACCAAGGTGGAGCTGGTGCTAGTTCCGAGCCAGAGCCTAGTTTCAAATCGGTTCCTTGTGTTTCCACAGCCAACGCACCAGCTCGGAGCCAGGAAAAGTGGTTCTTAAGTAGCACCAACTCGTTGCTGGGCTAGAAGTAAGCACCGCTTACGTCAGCGGCTGGGGGCGGGGTTACCGTGACCGACAAGACGAACAGTTTTCACTTCTGCTTCTTACACCAACGCTTAATACATTTTTATTTAACTGCAATGTGATCGTTTATCAGCACAGTTGATGCTCGGAGGCTAGCAACATGCTGAGGCTAAAGTTGACACGTTATGGTTTGAAATAAATGTTTTGTACGTACCATTACTCTCGCTCGTAATCTCCGTCTGTACAAACTACGGCGAACATAAATAGCAACGCAACGTCCGCGATTGTTGATGGTATTTGTGTTTGGCGCTGCGCGAAAGATGTGACGTATTCAGTCACGCAAGACCTGGCTCTGTGCTGGCTCTGTAGCCAGTGGAAACACAACCCGGTTCTTAGAAGGCTCGTCATTTGAACCAACTCCGAACTGGCTCTAGCACTGGCTCTGAACCAGCACCTGGTTCATTTGGGTGGAAAAGGGGTATCAGTGCTTCAGATTGCTAGTGCTGGAATGGTAGGCTAACTGTAGCTTACATACTACTTTATCTTGAGGTGCCACAATTTTGCCATTTGGTGACAAAAGTCTGAATCTGAGACACGCTACACATTGTTAGGTTGGTTAGATTCTCCACAGTTCAATCGTTCAGTTCAATTTACAGAAACCATGAGCACCAAAGTATAATTCATTCAGATTTATTGGCATTGCAAGCAGGAGAGAGGAAGAAAAAGTGGTCACTCCCACCTTTCAAGCAGTCAAAAAGTCCGGGTATGTGTCCATTCCTTGATTATTTATATTTCTTTAGTCCGTATGGGTCCACCAATCAAAAGAATCTAGAAGTTTTTTTAATCAAAATTAATCCAGTTCAAGTTAAAGTTAAAATAACTATGTTAACCTTCGGCTTTCATTCTTTCTAAGGTGGGCTACCTGTCAGGGTGAGTATGTTGGAAACAGGGAAAAGGACCCAAACGCAGACAGCTCTCGGCGGATGATGACTAGAATGTTTATTCTCTAATTACAGGCAGGCAGACAGGCTTTATGCAGCTAACTGGCAGGCAGGCAGGTAAGCAAGCAGGCAGGCAGGCAGATAAACAGGTTGTAGGCAGGTATAAATCCAAAATGAACAGGCAGACAGATCCAACACGGTAAAGACGACAAAGTGACAATGAACAAAGGAAAAATACCCTCAGGTAGGGGAGAAAACGAGACACAGCTGAACTAAATCAACACAGGTTAGATTGCTCTGAGTGCAAATCACACTGAGGAGGGTTGTGAACTATTGGCCATTATTACCACACATTTTTTGTTCAATTATTTGCTCGTTTCAGCTTGACCTACATTTCATTATCATCAATGAAAGTGACGTGTGACTTATATTCTTTGACAGGCCTAGACCTCAGACCAACAACCGCAACTGAAATGAAACCATTATTACTATTAGAAATCACAGCAGTGGAGTAGTAACACTAAATATACATTAATTTCATCACCTTAAGCCACAACTCTTATCTGCCTTGCAAGGCAAGTGCTAGAAACTGGGACCAGGCAGGTTTCACCCCACAATTAGTCTCGCAAAGCCAGACCTTGATTTACCTCTGCCGTGACATCTGAGGGGAATCGGCTAGAAAATGGCATTGCAGTGCTGTGCTGTGTAAAATATCAAGGCACCGACTGTTCTGTGGGAAAATTTCACAGAGGAAGTCTGAAAATGACATGGGTCAATATATGAGCACTTGGAATCTCACAACACTACGAGACAAGAGCCATCACAATCACTTTGGAGGTTGAAGAGTAAGTTGGCGTTGGATCATTAGAGACAACATACTCCTACGACACATGGACCTATTTTACACCTAATTGGTAAGGTCATGATTGGACAGAGAGAAAACACAAATGTAGGTGCAACATCGTCCCAGATTCACTTCAGATCTCTTGGATTTGGCCACATTACCAACAAAACGAACAAAGCAGCAGGTAATAACCTGGATACTAACTTTGCAAGCATCATGAATATTTTTCTCGATGCTTGCAAAGAAAACAAGATACATGCTGTTTATTAAGGACATAAATGTTACAAGATGACAAAAAAAAAAAAAACATGACAAATAACATGCATGACAATCTTCCAAAGCAAGGGAAAGACAAGATGTATGTCACTGTACTATATTGAATGCAAATTTAAATTCTATTCCAGGGCTGCACGATTTTGGGAAAAAAAGAAAAAAAAAAAAGACATTGCGGTTTTATTTTCTGCGATATATATTTCAAAATAAAAAAAAACTGGAAATGTCACCATATACATGCTGTGTGTTATTCATGTACAGATATACAATTAACAATAATAATTTTCATCATTTGGGTACTTTCAAAGTCTGTCCTCTTCTAACAAAACAAAATACCCCTCCTACCCTCCAGAAATTAGCTTGCATGCGACTCTGACAAAGATTTATCAATATGCCGGCAAGATGTAAGTACAGTTAGATCTGGATACTGCAAGTTGTGTGTGTGGGTCTTGTGTGTGCTAAGCCCCTCTTACGCTAACAGTACGGACCAGCCCCGTGACCGTAACTTTTTAACTTTTAAGCAGCACTTGGACGAGGTGCCACTGATAACGGGAATACAAGCACTCAAAAGCCACTTAATGCAAGGGAAAGCCTGCCTCTAGCATCCAGGCGACATTATCCGTGACAGTAACAGCAGCACGTGCATGTTTACAGGTAGGTGATACGCAGACTCTGCATGCACAGCAATCAGTTCGCTACATGCTCTGGTGAAAGGGTGCACCTGAGCAGTTTATCAAACCAAAAACAGGCAGCGCTCCTTTTCAGGTTGTGGTCGGCAACTAGTGGGGGCTGCTTTGGTTGTTTGATAAATTGATGGAGTGCACTACTTCACCAGAGCACATTGGGATTAGGGTTGGGTCGATGAACGATGCCATCGTCCATCGGCGATAGATGACAGTCATCGCAGGGCTCCAGGGTGCGACTATTTTGGTCACACCAAAAATCTGTCTAGTGTCACTAAACATTTTCATTGGTCTAGTGCGCATGAATTTTAGCAGGTCTGATTTAAATTTAAAAAACGACGCCATCTTCAAATAGATTAACACGTGGACAACCTCCCCTTTCTCTACCCCCCGTGTGCTGTCTACTGACAATCGCACATGCTCTGCGGAGAAACGTTCTGTTTAACGTAGGTCTACTTATGCCGTTGTTTTGTTAAAGCTTTTAAGTGCACCTGTTGGTGCCGATGTTATTCAGTACCACGTTGGTTTAGATCGGGTCCTCCTCCACACGCGCACACCTGCTGTTGTGAAAATGGAATCGTGGGTGGCAAATTCCAAAACACAAGTTGTGGTTTTTGGGCGACTTTATGAAACATTGCTGTCGAAGAATGCTAACAGAGCAGAAACAGAAAGAGGCAATACAGTCCAAGTCGGTGTGTGTGCAGGAGTCCAGAGGTGTAGGAGTTTTGAGTGTGTAGAAGAAAAAAAAAAAAAAAAAAAAAAAAAGAACATAAGGGAAAAAAAAAAAAAAAAGATAAAAGGATAACACTAAAAAAAAAAAAAAAATAAAAAAAAAAAAAACCAAAAAAAAAACCACAC
>CM022479.1:21396415-21421269 GCA_011952105.1 Coreoperca whiteheadi
TTACTGGCTATTAAAAAAAATGAGAAGTGAAAAAGAAAAAGGGGCAGGAGTAAAAAAGTGAAAAAATTTTAAATAAGAAAAAAAAAAAAAAAAAAAAAAAAAAAGAGAGAACAGTAGGGAAAAGCAAAGTGAGCAGATTAAAGTAGTTTGTAAGTAAACACTAAAACAAGGTGGAAAATTAAGTAGAATGAAATAATAATAGAATAGTGAAATAAGAAATAACTTACCAGAAATAGGGTTATGTATTAATATATTATTTCTAAAATTAGCCTATATAACATTGGTTTTTGTGAGTAGCATAAAGGGAAACATAACTCAAATCTCGTCATACAACCTTCTGTTGTAAAATGATAAATAAATCTACCTTTTATATAATATATATATATATATATATATATATATATATATATTATCCCACCAAAAAAAGGTCATGCTTAAAATGTATTAATGGATGAATAAAAAAGAAAGGCACACCAGTGCCACCAATGTAAAGTCTGGAGCCCTGCATCAGCCACTGAGCCCTCTACCATCATAATATCGTGATGTTTTATGCTACACAGCTTCAATACTAACCTTTCGCTCTGCTCCGATCGCCAACAACTGTCTGCTCTGACTGCACTGTCACTCTCTCGCTCACACACACTCACTATGCACTACCCTGTTCCTTAAATGATCCATGTTACTCTTATAGGGAGGAAAAGTAAAGAGAGACCCGGTGAGTAGGTGAGGATGGGCTGTGAATGGGCTCAAATGAATTGATCCTACTAACAAGTATTGTCTGTGTGACAAAATCCTGATATTCATCTGTGCTATAGACCTCCATTGTTGCCCAAAAACTATTTAAAACACATCAATCAGCCACACCGTTGCACTGGCCACCCACCAAATCTGCAGCTGAAAATAGTCCCCAACAAATACGCCTTTGATTCCTGTTTGCAAAATGTTTGCTCTAAACAATACTGTATAACTACTTCAGGAAACGATTTAGCCTTAAAAAAATATTAGTATATATATTCATGACTTATTTTTAAAGATTGATGTCATTATGAACTAATGGGCTTGGGGTTGAGAGCCTTAGACAGGGTAGGGAAGTCAGCAAGCGGATCGACACATTGCCGCTTTAGGTCTTTTCGACAGTTAAAAAAAATATATAGAATATCATCATTCTTAGCGTTTAATGCTTAGTTCAATAAAGTCCAGCTACATCACATCCAGGTGTAAACACAATCAAGAACATGTCCGGTGAGAAATTACTTGGATTTATCAAGTTGATAAGTTTAACTAAAACAACCAGTGAGTCTCAGTTACAACTATGTGTTCAATCGTGAAGAAGGTATATATGGTCCACGACATTCAGCCCAAATTCACTGCCACATGATGGAAATGCTTTATTTGAATTAAATTAGCAGCATATTGTAGCAGTGTAGAGCAGTAGCTCACCCACGGGATCAATACACAGGGTAGAGGACCTCTTTGAATCTGCAACATGCATCAGTTTTTTACAAGTCAATGGATTTGATCATATTGATTAAACTGAGGAAGCGAGGACAAAGCACACAGTTCGCCAATAAGCAGAAAGACATGTGTTACTGTTGATGAAGACAAACGGACCTCAAGACACTGACTTCAAGTCTCTGTGGTCAATAGGACATGGATCCCAGAGATGACGCACCATGCTTCAGATCACACATGAATAAGTCAATGTAATGACATCGGCAGTGGTGCTGTTGGGGGGTTAGGGCAGCATAAGCAAGGCACTCTAATAGATCAAACAGCATGCAGTTTTGATTGATGGTGTGCAACACTCATGTCATTCTTGCTGGCCTTGGGTCTGGCTAATCCACAAGCATGTTACACTTCAAATGAGCTCTGCCAGTTATGTGAAGGGATTCAGATAATGTTGTTAAATCAGTCCAAGTGATAATCAAACCAGTGTCTTTTTGAGTGACCAAGTATATACCATCTGTCAAATTGATAGACTGCCTCCAAGGGGAAATCTTTTAAATGAACATATGTGCAAAGTACTGATAGTCTATACACCACATGATAACTCATATCTTTTTTGTTTGAGCCATACGAAAACTGAAGTGTAAAAATTACGAGTTATGGTTTCACATGAGTTTGACACTTTTTGCTAAGCTAATCTAACTGGCTGCATCTTTAGATTTACCGGACAGATATGAAAGTAGCATTGATCTTCTCATCTAGCTCTGGACAAGAAAGCCAATGAACAGGTTTCCCAAAATTTCAAAATACTTCTTTAGTAGCAAAAGTAAAGTAAACAGTTACATGAACAAGAACGTGTGCACTCTTTCAGCATTTAACCAAAATTAACCAAGTTTTACCCACCTCCCTCAATTTATGCATGGTGTGGTACAAAGACTAGCACTTCTTGGACTCGAAAAAACATTGCCAGTGAACATAATCCAAGCAGCTGTTAATTCCCTTCAAAACATATTTGGCAGAACTAGTTTATAGTACGTTAAGGTCCTTACGTAAGTCTTTTTTTGTCTCAACACACATTTTATAGAGTGTATTTGTCATGTAATCAGAATTTGTATGCTGTGTAATTCAATATGTCATTGTAGAACAAAGAGCATTGTGAAAGTCATATGCATCACACTCTGACTCTCTTGATAGAATCCTACACGCTTGACAAATAATCTCCCTCAGTGGTGTTTACAGAACGCCTAACACAAGTGTTAAATTTGTACCACTAATCGGGGGAAACTGAAACCACGGCATTGTGTACGGTGCAGTAATCCATTATCCATCATTGTTATTCAGCTCCAATCTCATTACCTCTATTCAACATGTAAGTACGTCGAAGATGAAGACTGGGACTGCTGTACAAACCAGAAACATTTCAGACACGCAACACATCTGGGGGGGGGGTTAACACTGCATTGCTTTCTTTTTTAAGCTTGCTTCTTCCATCACACAGTGGCATCTCTCTGATGTATGAATAATACAGTAATAAGACACATAGTCAAGGCATTTCATATTCATAACAACTTGAACAATGTATGTAAGCATTTTTGGATTTCATGCATCTAATATTACACCTTCCCAAAGGTTTTTTCTCCCCCATAGCCAATGAAATTCATTCACTGAATGTTTCATCGTGTCTCTGCCAAAGATGTTATTGAGAAATTACAGTACAGGCAATGAGTCAGGAAGCACTATGACAGTGGCCCAAGTGGAATCCAGGGGAGATGTATTATTATGATAGTTTCTTGGAGGAATCTGGAATTGAATTCTGATTCAGTGGAATATGATTTTAAAGTGAGGTTATGCTATCCCCTGATAGATGACACAGAGGCAACAGTCACGCTACACAGAGCATCGCAAAAGATACACTGAGTACAGAGCTGGCCATGCACAACACCAGCGGGCTGCATACAGATGAGCTATAGAGGAATGGGATCAGTGGGGCATAAACACAACAACAAAGGATGTAATGGAGGGTTTACCATCCGAACTCTGTTAATCCACTTTGTTACCTGTAAAATATAAGTTTCCCAAAATTCCCATTTTCAAAGGGCTAGAAATGTTTATAATGGGAATTTATTGCGTGCATTATAGAATCTGGCTAATGGAAGTTGAATTAATACATTTCTAAAAGCATAATATTGGAAGCTTTTGGCTGTTTAGTTAAAGGCTAAACTTTACCGTTAACACATGAAATACAGATACATTACTGAACTTTCTTATGTAGCGTCTCACTTGTTTGTATCTGTGTGTCTCACCTTTGTATGTGAGTGTCTCAGTATATTTTCCAAAGGACATCTTGGTCTTACTATAAAAAGGACAAAAAGAAAAGGGCAGTGTGACCCAAGCAGCCATTGTGGCAAAGCAGGATTGCAACATGGCTGAGAGCTGGAAATGAAAGTTAAATGATTTTTCCTTCAAAATAATAGTGACAGAAAAAGAGCAGCACACCAGAATACAAAACCAAAAAAAGTGTGGTAGAATACTACTGAACCTGAAACTGTACAATCATTATAAAATTGTATTGTATTGGTGGATGGATTTCTAAATGGAAGAGTGCAGTCTGGGCAGGTAATTTTAAGGATAAAAAATATGTCTGGTTACAATGTTGGATCCATTCTGTGTTCGTGGTAGCACCAGGGGACCACATCAGTCCTCCTGGGGCAGATTCAGCTCTGATAAATGACTCCACAGGGATGAGATAGCATTGGATGACTCCTTGCTTCCCTTTTCTTTGTACAAACACACACCTGATCTAACCTTTTTGTTTACTTCTTTACCCCTTACAAAGCCAGACTACTCCATTCATGTTCTTCAAAAATGCAGTGTATTGTTAGTTAGTGATTGTTGTGATAGTAGAGTAAGCTGAAGCAGTGATATTCATAATAATGGGGTCACTGCATGGGCAGAGCTTCATGTTACAGAGGCCTGAGAACAGTTTTGATGGAGGATTTGATCAGGTGAAAGGTGCTATTTATGGCACACCTGTACAGTATATCATGACCACTGATTCACTTGGTGGTGAATGATAGTTGTGCTGCGGGTGATGAATATGTGCTCTGTATGCTGGGAGGTCATCCACATGACATCAAGACCGATTAGGGACCTTGTCCCCAATCTATCAGGGGACAATCGGTGTATTTCATCACATCTACCCCCTTTTTCCTTCCTTCATCCCTCCCCCATGGGAAAACGCTCATCAGAAACACAGCCATTTAAGTGTGTAGTCGTGGACAAGGTCACAGCCAGACTGTACGTAATGTACACTTTCAGTGTGTACGTGTGTGTTTTTACCTGCCGATGTATACCCCACAAAAGGCAAAAGGGAGACGAGGAGCAGCTCAGCCATCTCTTGTCCCTGAGGAGTCATCCATCAGAACTGGATCTGACCCTGGAGGACAGATGTGGTCCTGTGATGCACGCACTCACCCTGGATGGATCCAAGGCTCTACTGCTGTACTCCGGGGCCGGAGGAGTGGTTGGACTCATTAGGCATAGTGTACAGGTGACAGGTGTGGGACTCAGGGGACCCTGTGGTTCTGTCCTTTAGTCTTTAATAGACTTCAGTCTTTGTGACTGCCTTTGTGTCCTGTGGCCCCACTGACCATTTGTGTAACTCTTCTGATGCTTTTGTAAGTACTGTATCATATGCGAATTTGGATGAAACTATAAGTAGGTAGATTAGATTTCACAAACTTCTTACACTTCTTGACGCAAACACTAATGTATGTATGAATATATATAAAAATAATGCATCCCTATTTTCTTTCTTTACTGAGAATCTACAAGCACAGCTCATGGTTACTGAAATGGTTGACCAGTAGAGAAAAAAACTCTGTGCCAAAAAGGATCATCAACAGGTCCTGCATTTTGTGAGTGCTAGGTCTCGGTCCTTTTGTTACTCACTGTTCTTTCACTCACTCTTTTCTCATGTAACACAACTGACTGCTATTCTGCCTCTGTGTTTCTCTCGCTGCATGAATCCACCTCTCTCTCCCTCACACTCTCTGCATCCTTGGCTTCACAGTATCCATCCCTGAGGACCGATCGATAGACTGCAACAGCCTTTCAATGAAATCTCCCTTGTGCTACTGGAGAAAAGAAGCATCGTTCAATCGAACCGATAACTCTTTCCCTCTGTTACTTTTGATCGCTCCCTCTCTACCTTTCTATATATACACAACCTCCCTTACTCTCGGTTTTGTGCTTGGTGCGAGGAAGATGATAGGGAGGAAGTATAGGCAGCGGTCGGAGGCTACAGCTGGAGGCTTGTTTGATGATCAGTGGGGACGGATACTGAGGAACCATCCTGCCACAGGCATTGTAAAATACCTCTCAGTAATGCAAAGGAGATAAAGCAGACAGCAGGGGGTGGAGAACATGTAGGCAAATTTAGTGGTCAGTGTGGAAAAATCACAAAGAGAGGAAAAATCTGTCAAATAAAACAGGACATTCAATCAATTCAATCAATATCACAAGCCTTCATATGACCCAACCTCAAGCCTGACACAGCTGCAAAATGTGTTTTGTGTGTCTGCATGTGCATGCCTACACAGCTGACAAGCATACAGAAAAGCCAATAAACAGGTTGATGATTAAAAAAAATTTGTAGGTGTGAGGCATTACTGCAAAAGTCAGCATGTTTATTTCCAGGAATTCATAGTCAACATCCTAAATTCCCATTGGGACCTATGAGCAAAACAGCAACTCGTAAAATCAGCTATAATTTTGGGTAAGTGGGCAGCTGTGATATCCAACTGTGAAACATATGTGTTGTCCACAGTGGGCCCAGTGCAACCCTGATTTGTCAATTACTGCTAATTGTGATGAATCAGCGAAGGAAGAGGCAAAACTATTTGTTCATCAAGGTGGAGTTGCTGGTTTTCTTGTATAGTACATACTGTTTGTATCACATATGAAGTAAGGGGGAAGGTAAAAGGATACTTGTGAATCGTGTGTGTGTGGGCGCACATGTATGAGCGAGAGACTGAAAATACATTATATAATACATTCATAAAACTATGTACAGTTCGTTGCTATCACAGTGTAGCTTACTGGCTAATTGATTTGTCAACTTTCCCAAAGCCACTGACAGGAGCCCTATGGTGGCTGTTCAGATTCCAATTTGAGAATAAGTGTAAATGTTAAAAATTGTAATTAATTAGAGACATTTTATATTACAGAAGACATCTCCAACCACAAAAAGCTAGACAACAGCTCAAAACAATATCATCAGCATCAGGTTTAAATGCCTCGAGCTGATCCACTGAAAATAAATATCACACTGCAGGCTCTATTTTCTTTCTCAGTGGTAAACGTCGGGCCTGTGGACCACCGAGGTGGTGTTGTTGTTAGCAACACACAGGTGTTTTCCCCACTTGTGCAAGCTTGGAATCTGGGTGACCTATCATAAACTGGGTGGACATCCACTGTAGGGGATGTTTCGATAACAATAACAATTCAGTACCCAGCATAGTGCAATTTTGGTGTCAAAAATCAACGGGTTTCGCACTAATGGCAGGCTGTTGTCAGGGAGGCCAAAATTTCTAGCACTGCCCCTGCAGGGCACAGCCATGACATATGCTTATTTTGTGTCTTTCCTAAGACCAATGCACTGCACTCAAGTTCAAGTCATATAGTACATTTTTATTATTTTGAGGCTTTTTTGTCATCAAGATTTATAAAAATGCCTTCGGCTCTGCAGTAGCACATGGCAGAATATATAAAGGTTTAAGAAACATAATCTGAAAGGTGTTTTAAATCAACAACAGCGACCACTGTCTAACTCGATTAACTGCTTCTCCTTTAGCAATGCACGAGGCCAAACAAAGGACAGACATCAAAGTTTTTAAAGGCAACAAGACAAACTTCATTTCATTCACTCGATTTGTGGTTTAAGTGTTCATCATAAAATCCCATCTATGCTTCTCTCCCTTTTGGGAATCATATCTTATCTCCTTCCCTAGGTGGCATTTCCATTACTTCTCCGCCCATAAATCTGAAAGAGCCAACATCATGTTTGTGTCTGGCTACTGAAGATTTAACATCATTATTTCTAAATGCAATTTTATGTTCACTTATCCTGATCTTTAACTCCCTGTTGCTTTTACTTTAATATCCACTTCAATTAAAAAAAATAAAAAATAAAAAAAAATAAAAAAATAAAAACATAGTCCACATCACACATAATGGTGCCATTAGGACAATTTTCCTTTCTGTGTATGGATGACAGCAATACGCTGATCGTATCATTGCGATGCAATTCATACAGTATAATACACATAATTAAGGCCTAAAGACCTAAACTCAGTGGGAAGGGTGTTAATGGTGGTCTTTATAGCCCAACATATCTCTTTATTTTTTAAAGGGTGAATTTAGGTTTATCTCTAAATATGTAACCAAGAGGGCCTGGATGGGCCTCATCTAGTAAAAGTACCAGTAAGGCCGAGTCCTTACTGCAGCGGCCTGAGTTCGATTCAAACCCGGGGCTCTTCGCTGCATATCCCCTCACTCTGTCTCCCACCATTCCTGTCTCTATCTACTGCTGTCACTGCTAAAAAATAAAATAATAACAAAAAGAGAGTCTGGACCTCATGTCAGTGACTATGTTTACCATCCTTTGGTCCTGTGGAGTTCCTACAGATGCTTTGAAATTTTAAACAACTGCCATTCAAGCCTTAATTGTTTTGTTATATGCCCATATATACAGACTGATGTACACAGTTTATCAACTCTATGTATGACAAGTTGTCCAACCTGGCTTTTTTGTTCTGTAAATCCTTCCCTACCAGATAAAAATAATATACTGCACATTTCAAAAATCACTTGCGACTACGATTTGAATAACTGTCAGTAAGCACCATGACACAGAGTGAGGAGTGCAAATAAAGTGCTAGGCTCTAAGTGGGAAACCGTCAGGGTTCTGTAGGCCCTCAGAGGGCTAAGATAAATCAAAATTTAATTTAAAAAAGTATTACTCCTAATTTTATATTCATATTCTCAAAATGATTTACCATAAAATCTAAATCTTTCTAATTCAAGCATTACCTTCTTAACACCACTGCACATGGTCTTTGCTGGAAAAATCAAGCACAAAAAAGAAAACAATTATCGGTGTCCCAGCCTATCAGGATTTTGTTTTGGCAAGTTATGAGGGAAAAAAACATGTCAGGAAGCTCTGTGATTGTCGTCCCTCGGTAAGGCCTTGACGGTGTCCTCTGAGGACCACAGCCGGATGTGTAATCTCCTCCCTACCTTAAATGTAAAAAGCTGTACATTCATCTGTTGTGATTCAGCACCTCTGCAGCCCAAGAGCATTAGCTTCCTCTGGAGAGAAGCTTTTGTAGTGGACCCACACCAGACTGTTCTTTCCCTCATGATATTGGACAAACAATTTATGTTTTATAGTCCGATTTGTGTCATACCACACCCAGATTTTGCATTTGTGGTGCCCCCTAGTGGTCGATTTGAAAGAAACGGGTATATTTCAGGTACCTATGTGGACATATTCTCTAAGTTGTGTGATGACTGATGGCCCAACGATTGTTTACTTTGGTCTATTTATGTGCTGAGCCACACCCATTATGAAGTTCATTGGTCAATATCTTGAAAACTAAATAAGATAAACAATCCTTATACAACTTTTGATAAGCTTGGTCCAACAATGATCCACTGGAAATTTGGTAGCAATTAAGACTACGGTTTAGGAGGAGATGTTAAAAATCTTTTTCAAAAAATTCAAAATCTAGTTAAGCAGACTTAAGTGGTCCAAGAGGCGTTTTTGTAGAGCACATTGAGCTGGACTTGTGTGAGAAATTGCAAGTCATTCAGACCGTCGGTGTGAGGGGCATGGCCTGTTCAAAATTGCATTTTTGGGCCATAATTACAGCACCACCATGTGGCTGATTGGGCTCATATTTATGTGGAAGTACATGTATATCATTTCCAGTTACTGGGCTACGTTTCGTAGCCGCAGCAAAAGACAAATAAAACCAACAAAAACTCAATAATAGTTGTGTAACAGTAAATGGTGAAACCGTGATATTTTCTGAGACGGTTATGGTACAGTGAAAATCTCATACTTTTGCAACCCTAGCGAATGTATAGTATTCAGTGAGATGTAGTTAGGTTTTGTAATTTCTGGTTGTGTTTACAAATTCTATATTTTATCTATTGAAATAGTGTTTGAATTTATTTCTAGTTTCCTAATCTGTGATTTTGTTTTGCAACTCTCCGACCTCCATACTAATTGTAACCCAAGCATGTTCATGCCGGGTCACAGCACCAATTATTGAGTGTGAAGTGTTCTTCGTCTACTGTAGAGACCAGATAGACAAGTCAGTAGGTGTTAAGAAGCTTTGCTTGCCTTAAGGGGCTCTCATAAAGCATGAGCAGGACTCTCAGCGCCTGATCAGCAGAACGATGACATTGATGCTCAGGCTCGCCATCCTTGCTACTCCAGCTCCTCCTGCATTATTACATGTCCAGATACCATCTTTAATTCTACTTCCTTTAAACAAGGTTGATGTGAGGGTCATTAAACCTCCATTCATGACGTTAATTACCTGATAAGGCATGCTGAGGTAAGATGGACAGAGAAGCTTTCAGCAGAGAAAGAATGAAAAAAACTAACAGATTTTCTCCAACAGTGAGCAGCTGTATGCATTATTCTCTGGCCTAATCGCATGTACCATCATTCCATATCCAAATCATGCCAAGAGAGCTCCATTTAGTTAGTGTGTCAGTCTTCAGAGCAGAAGCCAGGTTGTTTTCATAACCTTTTCTTGGCTGCGACCCTATTTTTAGGTCCCAAAATCCTCATGATCCCTTCAATTTGACCATTGACATATTAGCATAATTTGTACATTACAAGCACATTAATTCAATGGGTTTGCTTATGTTTTAATCAAGTCAAAAAGTAATGTCGCCAGCACCACCCGGTCCTGTAGATTACTCTTCTACAACATCAGGAAAATCAGACATTTTCTATCTGAGCAGTCTACACAAGTCCTAGTCCAGGCTCTTGTCTTGTCCAAACTGGACTATTGCAACGCACTGCTGGCCGGACTCCCTGCTTGCACAACCAAACCTCTGCAGATGATCCAGAACGCGGCAGCAAGAGTGGTCTTCAATGAACCGAAGAGAGCGCACGTAACCCCTCTCTTCATCAGGTTACACTGGCTCCCAGTTGTCGTCCGCATCCAGTTCAAAGCGATGCTCTTGGCCTATCATATCTTCGCTCGCTAATACAGACCTATGTTCCTGCCACATCCCTGCGCTCTGCAAACGAAAAATGTCTGGTGGTACCATGCCAAAAAGGGAAAAAAATAAATAAATAATCACTCTCGCACACCTTCTCTGGATCCCCATTGGTGGAATGATCTGCCTGCTCCTACAAGATCAGCAGATTCTGTAGCCACCTTTAAAAAGCACCTGAAAACGCATCTCTTCCATCAACATCTAACTGACCATCACTAACTTCTTCTTCCTTTCTATCTCTTTTCATAAAAAAAAAAAAAAAAAACTTCCTATCATTAGCTTTGTATACTGTGCTGGGCTTTGACAGACTAGTTTCTGGTGCACTTGTGCATTTTGTTACCTTGTGTTGTTATAATTGCTTCCATTGTCTTCCTAAACTTGACTAAATGTAAATGTAAGTCAAGAGCATGAAGGGAGCTTCACATTGATTATATGGAAATTATGACATGCCTGTGATTTGAAAAATAATTACTTTGGCTTTTGTTTAATCAAACATTAATATAGAAAAATTAGAACTTTTTCATGACCACATCTGTTTATCAAGTGACCCCACGTGGACCTGGAACCTAAGGTTGAGAAACTCTAGCAGTCAGTGTGTGGTTGGATGTTTTTATGTGAAGCAGCAATAGGAAATGTTGAGTATGCATTAGTAGCAACTTAACTATGGCTGCAACTACTGACATTTTTAACATATCACTGTCACAGGAGATTGTTCCCACCTGCTTAACGACAGCCACCATCGTCCCTGTGAATAAAATGTCTGCAGTGTCTCATCTAAATGACTACCATTCTGTGGCGCTCACCGCCATTCTGATGCAGTGCTTTTAGAAACTGGTTCACCAGCGCATAAAAACAACGTCCCAGCAAGGCTGGACCCTCACCAGTTTGTATTCAGAACCAACAGATCCACAGAGGATGCCATCTCCACTACCCTCCACTCAGTCTTTACACACCTTGAGAACAACACCGACATAAGAATGCATTTTGTTGATTTAAGCTCAGTATGCAACATAATCTGCCCCATGAAACGGATTGGAAAATTTAGCACTCTGGGCTTGAGTACCACACTCTGTAACTGAATACTGGACTTACAAACAAACCCCAGACAGTTCTGATTGCCGGTCAAACCTCCTCCACTCAACACCGGAGCCCCCCAGGGCTGTGTGCTCAGCCCCTTCCTGTTCACGCTGAACACCCATGATTCTAGCCCCCGACATGGAGACAACTCTGCTCAGTGTCAGTAAGGCCAAGGAGCTGATCGTTGATTTTAGAAAAAACGAGGCCAAGACACACACCCCTGTCTACATCAGTGGAACTGAGGTAAAGCAGATGAATAGTTTTGGGTTCCTGTGTATCAGCATCTCAGAGAAACTCACACCAGACATCTCCACCCTGGTCAAGAACGCTCAAACGCCTGTATTTCTGAAGGAAAATTAAGACGGTAAAAAATTCCCGTTAACTTTTACAGAGGTACAACAGAAAGCATCCTGACTGGAAACATCACAAACTGGCATGGGATGTGCACGGCCCAGGACCGCAGGGCTCTGCAGAGGGTGATTATAACTGCTCAGAAAATCATTAGTACCAACCTACCTAGCATCAGTGATATCGGTGAGGTGAGGTGCCTGCGCAGAGAGCAAAGGATACCAAAGGACACCAAAGGACCGTACCCACGGCAGCCACAGCTTGTTCACCCTGCTGCCGTCTGGAAAGAGACACAGAAGCATCCGCTGCCGTACCACCAGACTACAGAGCAGCTTCTTCCCTCAGGCTGTGAGACTGCTAAATTCATTCTCAGCACTCCACTATGTAAAATAGTTTTCATTTCACAGACTGCCTTTTTTCACCTACGTAACATTGCAAAAATCAGGCACTTCCTGTCTCGAAATGATGCAGAAAAATGAATCCATGCATTTGTTACTTCAAGGCTGGATTACTGCAATTCCATATTATCAGGCAGCCCGAAAAAGTCCCTTAAGATTCTCCAGTTGATTCAGAACGTGTACTGACAGGAACTAGGAAAAGAGATCATATTTCTCCAATATTATCTTCTCTGCACTGGCTCCCTGTGAAATCCAGAATAGAATTTAAAATCCTTCTCCTCACCTACAAAGCTCTTAATGGTCAGGCACCGTCGTATCTTACAGAGCTCATAGTGCCTTATTACCCCACTAGAACACTGCGCTCTCAGAATGCAGGGCTACTTGTGGTTCCTAGAGTCTCCAAAAGTAGAATGGGAGCCAGAGCCTTTAGCTATCAAGCTCCTCTCCTGTGGAATCAGATCCCAGTTCGGGTTCGGGAGGCAGACACTATCTCCACATTTAAGAGTAGGCTAAAGACTTTCCTCTTTGATAAAGCTTATATTTAGGGTTGGCTCAGAAGAGTCCTGAACCATCCCTTAGTTATGCTGCTATAGGCCTAGACTGTCGGGGGACCTCCCATGATGCACCTCTCTCTCTGTCCTCCTCTCCGTCCGTATGCATTCTCATGCCATATATGTATGTCACTAACTTGACTCTCCCGGAGTTCTGTGCTTTGTCGTCCGTCTCTTCTTTCTTAGGGTCCCTTTCAGCAGGTATTTCAGTGTCCGGAGATGTATCTGGATTGGTGACTATGGCGACCTGCTGGGGCAGTGTTGCTGTGTCTATGGTGCAGGGGACGAGTGGCTCAGGTCCTGCTCGTTGGCCTTCACCTGGAGCTGCTCGGTTGTCCGTCTGGACCCATCATCTTCCCTTATGTTTTACCACCTAAACATTTCTAACATATATATATACACACAACAATTTTGCCATCATGGCTGTATATGTTATAGTTTTGATGCTATACATCTATTCTGTACTTACGACAGCTATTGCTTGTCTGTCCGTCCTGGGAGAGGGATCCCTCCTCTGTTGCTCTTCCTGAAGTTTCTATCATTTTTCCCCCAGTTAAAAGGGTTTTTTGGGTAGTTTTTCCTTAATCGAATCGAGGGTCTAAGGACAGAGGGTGTCGTATGTTACAGCTTGTGAAGCCCTTTGAGGCAAATGTGATTTGTGATACTGGGCTATATAAATAAAATTGAATTGAATTGAATTTCTACTTATATTTCTAGGACTTATTTATTCACTGATCTACTGTATATACTTTTATATTGAGTAGCACAAAAGGGAACAACAAAACTAAATCTCAGTATACAACCCTGTGTTGTAAAATGATCAATAAATCTATCTTGCAACTAATGATTATTTTCATTACTGATTAAGTTTCAGATTGTTTTCTCAATTAATTTGTCTTTAGGGTGATACCATTATATCTATCATTGGGTCATCTGCAGATAAACTTACACAAACAGTAACACTGAAGTACCTGTCAATCCATTGTCCATGTGAAGGCAAGTTAAATCCCGAGCATTTTGAATGGCTACTGCAGGAAAAATGCTGACAATAAATGGTATAAAATGGGGTTTGATAGAAAGAAAATCTCCAAGATTATAACTGAGTCACACGAAAGTTGTGAAATATGTATTTCCCGCTGACCCCTACTTTCCCCAGAACACCCAGGGGGTTGACTCACAGGGCTGCAATAAACGTTAACGAAACATAAAGCTAATTCACTTTAAACTCCATCAACCCTTTTCCCCTGTTGCCGGTAACGCTGCAATACAGCGCCTGCATTAGACAGGCTTCCTTGCATGTCAATAGTCAGCCATCTGCTCAGGCTGCTGTAGCAGACAAGAGCCCAGCAGAGAATTTCACCCATAGGAGGCCTTATTTGGATGAACACAGTACAGACAAGATGGTCAGAAGCTCAGCGATGGTCAAATCATCTTTGTGCCCAGTCACCTGTGAGACAATCCCTCAACTTTATATAGACAGAATGATGTATTGCTGTCTTTTCAGCTCTAACCTGAGTATAACCTGAGGTTGACCTGGTTATGACCCAGCTTTCTGGAGAGGGGAGCATCATAAGCAACTGTGGATTTTCAGGGGAGACTGCAATATGCTGCAGGCATTTCTGCTGCAAATATAGAGCCAAAACAATTAGGGATTTGTTCTGTTCTGTTTATGGTAATTTTCCGAGACAATCAAGACACAAATCCATCACACACGCCACAAATTCCACCTACAATGCCAACACACAAAACCAAACTGACTCTTTACTACTTTCTCTCCATCATTTGTGCACACCCACATTGATCCACCCACGCGCACGCAGAAGAGCGCACACACACACACACACACACACACACACTCCAAGCACAGTGCAGTGTGAAAGTTGAGTAGAAAAGAAATAGTTCAGGTTGAAAATAGAGTATGGTGCAATCAGTAAAAACTCAGGGGGAGATTCAATTAAATTTCTCTCAACAGAGGAAATGCCATACACAAAACATAACTGTCTCTGTTCAGATTCCATTATGTTGTCACCAACCATGAATCACAATGAAAACAGCTTCACAACAGCTTTGATTTTCCTGAAATGTTGGGTATAAATTATTTTTCTAACCCCTGGCTATGTTTTAATTATGTAAGCACTTGCTTTGAATCATCTGCCCACTGAGTAATCATTTTATTTTTAGATGAAGAAATTGAAATAAATTTTCAAATAAATTTTCAGGAATTTCAAATGAGGTTTGCAATCATGCATTTCATGACTTAAAAGTTTCCAATTTACATATGAAAATTCCTAATAAAATTAACATCAACTTGATTTCCACAGGCACATTATTTCCACCTCAAGAGTCCGAGCCCTGTGCTTTTACTGACACCATACTGTCGCCAATTCTGATAGGTGTTTGTGTCTGAAGATACACTGTTAAGTGAAGAGAGGATATGAGAAAAATATTTCAAACACAGAGTGAAAAGTCCCCAAGGACCATCAGTCAGAAGACTGCAACACTTAGGAACTAAAATAGAGCCAGGCAGAGAGCATAATTAGGCATTTTAAGTGCTTTACATAATACAGTCAGTCATAATGAAAGCCCTGTGGGATCCAGAGGCTGGGCGGCTATTGTCACTCTGCCGCAGGAGGAGCATTCATAAGAAGGCTGGAGAAAGAGATGGAAGGATAAGGGTAAATGGAGAGGTGGAAAGTAATAATGCATAAAAAAGCTATAGCTAAAAAACATAAAAATAAAATAGTGAAATAACTTCATTTACATATGGGTGCATTACACACTCAGAAAGGAGCCAAAATCAATTTACATTTTTAACTGTCTCCCCAGAGTGCACAGGCACGTCAAGACAAACATGATCAATAGAAAATGTAATATTGTAAAATACATAACAAGCACACAGCAAACCTGTGCCATAACAACACTCTCCTGTCTCTGTCTCTCTCTCCCCACCTCTCTTTGTCATTCTTTGATGAGTGAACCACTTGATGTTGACAGCGGATTGATACAGACTCTTAATGAATGATGTTTTATTAATGGTCCCATAATCAGATTACCTGCAGGGGGACAAGCGCCATCCATCTTTCTCCTCTAAGGTCTAATAATGAAGGAAGAATAACACATCTGGAGGTACAGAGACATTTGTCTGGTCCACATTTAACCTCGATCAGCTAGAGGAGCTCTGCTTGTACTTACAGTATACTGGATGCATGAGACAGAGTAATGTTAGTAATAATCACTGAATGATAAAGAGCTCAACAAGCAAAGCTGTCTGGGGCTTTCTTTATTTGTTTTTGATAGACAAAATTAGCTGACATTTTCACCTACACTAATGGCATCAGTCAGTCCACTGTTTTCATCTAATGCCACCAAGAGGTAACTTCAGTTCATGACCTCTAAAACTAATCAGTTAATTGCCCCAGCTATACTTTGAGATCAATGATAGCATACCTAGCACGCTAATGTAGAACAAAACGTTAGCATGTATGTTAACGTAATGTAGGATCCATAGTTGTTGATTGGTACCGTTACAGGTTAACTAATGCAACATTTTTGTTCGTCTCACAGCCGAGCCATCTGAGGCTGCACGTTCAGACTATGAAAGTTGAACCAAGTCTGACAGTGCAGACCACACACACTTACAAACTGTGTTCCTCTGGCACCAACATCAGGCCGGTGCTCTGAGTAGGAGCAGTGATGTAAAGGTGTTTCAAAATACTTGGATTAAAAGGCCAGTGGGTGTAGCTTATGCCTAGTGCACACTACAGGATTTTAAGCCCGATTTGCAAGTTAACGAGCTCGCCGACAGGTCGGCCTGTGATTGGGGACAAATCAGCGGGTGATCAGTGCTTGCCAATCTTTATGCGGAAACTACTCAACGACGCATTAAAGATGCTCGCTGATGCGTCTGCGACGCAGAAAAATAACTAGCATGCTAAATATCTGGAGCTGTCGGCCGACTCGACGTTCTGTGGTGTCACGCCAAACTACAGCAAATGAGAGCAAGGCATGAGTCGAGGTCATCTCCGCAGACAGACAAACAACAACATATTCTTTTTTTTTTTTTTCCCCCTTTGCCTTTTTCGGGGTTCAGAACAGATCATTGCGCAAACCACTTGCACAGCTAATTTTGTTTCAACGTCCATTTTAAAAACAAATCCTCTTTCGTGTCATTTCCCGTTCGACTTCTCGCGAGTGTTTTCGTGACAAAACGTGGTTTGGGGGCCGGATAGAGTCATTGGGTGACAGAGAGTTGTTGTCAGTTTGTGTAGTGTGTGACTCCCTGTTGCGGAAAATGTACGTAGTGTCATGTAGTGTGAACACCACAACGACTTCAAGACTCAGTAGCAAGTCATGTAGTCCGAACAGTGATCTGCCGACGTTTAAAATCCTGTAGTGTGCACTAGGCATTAGTTTCATCAGAAGCAGATACGGTTGCCACCCACAGCCACAATATCAAATATTCTCTAGAGAAATTTGTTTCATAAGGTGACTGTCTGGCTGCATGACAGCTGCTTTCCTCAATAGGTTTTGACTGGCCCAGGTTCATTTCATCACACCTCGTCTTTCGAAAGATAGTCTCTTTACCCACCACAACAGAGAGGAGAGGACCCTCCACACTGGGGATATTTTCGCTTATTTAATAAGTGTCCTGGTCTTGTCTCGTCAAATCATTCAAATAATTTGACTTGTCGCCCCCCACACTCAAGGCAAATAGCGGAGACTTTTCATCACTACAGTTACTAATAGACAGAGCAATGAAAACTGATAGGGGGAGGAGTTGCTTACAGGTATAAAAGTTGACATCCAAGGTGGAATTTGATTATATGGCTGAGTCCATTAGGAGAAATCTGGAAATGTCATTAAACTATGTTCTCACCCATAAGAGAAGTGGGACCTGGAAGTAAGTCTACAGGAGTTTGAAAAATGAGAGACCCAGCGTTCACTAAGTTCTCTCCTGCAGCAGTTTTCAGTTAGCAGCCAGGGCAAGAGGAAAGTGTACATCAGATGTGAACTTTTTAAGTGTGATTTATGAAACTGCTATGATTGAGGTGTCAGGATTTATGACCAGACCCGCTGACAGCAATTACTCCCCAAACACTAATGCAACCGAAAAACTCCCCTTTGATAGATCTAGTTATTAATGCAAGTACACAGGTACGCAGCCACTAAGGGCTCCCCGGAAAGGTTAGATTTATCATGGTGACATTTTACTTGCATTATGCACCCACATTCTCCCAATGTGGCTGAGGGACAGGCAAAGGAGGTGCATGGAGATGCCCTCAACAGTACACCAATCACACAAATAATTAAGCACAAAAAAATGCAATGCATTCCTAACCTAGACATATACAGTATTTTTGCTACGGCAAGGTCACATCCAAAAATAATTTCACCATAATTTTCACAGGAAAAGAAAGATCTAATAATGAGGTGACTGTCTTCTTCTTCTTCTTTTCCTTTCGGCTGTTCCCTTTCAGGGGTCGCCACAGCGAATCATGTGCCTCCATCTATCCCTGTCCTCTGCATCCTCTTCACTCACACCAATTAACTTCATGTCCTCTCTCACTACATCCATAAATCTCCTCTTTGGTCTTCCTCTAGACCTCCTGCCTGGCAGCTCCAACCTCAGCATCCTTCTACCAATATATTCACAGTCTCTCCTCTGAACGTGTCCAAACCACCTCAATCTGGCCTCTCTGGCTTTATCTCCGAAACATCTAACATGAGCTGTCCCTCTGATGTACTCGTTCCTGATCCTGTCCGTCCTCGTCACTCCCAAAGAGAACCTCAACATCTTAAGCTCTGCCACCTCCAGCTCTGCCTCTTGTCTTTTCTTCAGTGCCACTGTCTCTAGGCTGTACAACATCGCTGGTCTCACCACCGTCTTGAACACCTTTCCTTTCATTCTTGCTGATACTCTTTTATCACACAACACACCTGACACTTTTCTCCACCCGTTCCAACCTGCTTGCACTCGCCTCTTCACCTCTTTTCCACAGTCTCCGTTGCTC
Source organism: Coreoperca whiteheadi (assembly GCA_011952105.1). Taxonomy (NCBI): domain Eukaryota; kingdom Metazoa; phylum Chordata; class Actinopteri; order Centrarchiformes; family Sinipercidae; genus Coreoperca; species Coreoperca whiteheadi. The sequence goes on from CM022479.1 coordinate 21,415,550, forward strand.
TGAACCGTTGACCCTAAGTACTTAAAGTCCTGCACCTTCTTCACCTCTGCTCCCTGTAACCTCACCGTTCCACCTGGGTCCCTCTCATTGACACACATGTATTCTGTCTTACTGCGGCTAAGCTTCATTCCTCTGTTTTCCAAAGCAGACCTCCATCTCTCTAGATTCTCCTCCACCTGCTCCCTGCTCTCACTACAAATCACAATGTCATCCGCAAACATCATAGTCCATGGAGATTCCTGTCTAACCTCATCCGTCAGCCTGTCCATCACCAGAGCAAACAAGAAGGGGCTCAGGGCCGATCCTTGATGCAGGCCCACCTCCACCTTGAACTCCTCTGTCACCCCTACAGCACACCTCACCACGGTCTTACAGCTCTCATACATGTCCTGCACCATTCTAACATACTTCTCTGCCACTCCAGACTTCCTCATGCAATACCACAGCTCCTCTCTCGGCACCCTGTCATACGCTTTCTCTAAATCTACAAAGACACAATGCAACTCCTTATGACCTTCTCTGTACTTCTCCATCAGCATCCTCAAAGCAAACACTGCATCTGTTGTGCTCTTTCTAGGCATGAAACCATATTGCTGCTCACAAATGCTCACCTCTGCCCTTAGCCTAGCTTCCACTACTCTTTCCCACAACTTCATTGTATGACTCATCAGCTTTATTCCTCTGTAGTTGCCACAGCTCTGCACATCTCCCTTGTTCTTGAAAATTGGCACCAGTACACTTCTCCTCCATTCCTCGGGCATCCTCTCACTCTCCAAGATCTTGTTAAACAAGCTAGTCAGAAACTCAACTGCCACCTCTCCTAGACACTTCCATACCTCCACAGGTATGTCATCAGGACCAACTGCCTTTCCACTCTTCATCCTCTTCAACGTCCTCCTCACTTCACTCTTGCTAATCTTTGCCACTTCCTGCTCCACACCAGTCACCTCTTCTACTCTTCGTTCCCTTTCATTTTCCTCATTCATCAACTCTTCAAAGTACTCCTTCCATCTTCCCATCACACTCCTGGCACCTGTCAATACATTTCCATCCTTATCTTTAATCACCCTAACCTGCTGCACATCCTTCCCATCTCTATCTCTTTGTCTGGCCAACCTGTACAAATCCACCTCTCCCTCTTTAGTGTCCAACCTAGCATACAAGTCCTCATATGCTCTTTGTTTGGCCTTTGCCACCTCTACCTTCACCTTACGCTGCATCTCCCTGTACTCCTGTCTACTCTCTTCAGTCCTCTCAGTGTCCCACTTCTTCTTTGCTAGCCTCTTTCTCTGTATACACTCCTGAACTTCCTGGTTCCACCACCAAGTCTCCTTGTCCACTTTCCTCTTTCCAGATGACACACCGAGTACCCTCCTACCTGTCTCCCTGATCACATTAGCTGTAGTGGTCCAGTCATCTGGGAGCACTTCCTGACCACCCAGAGTCTGTCTCAGCTCCTCCCTGAAAGCTAAACAACATTCTTCCTTTTTCAACTTCCACCACTTCGTCCTCTGCTCTGCCTTTGTCCTCTTCATCTTCCTCACCACCAGAGTCATTTTACACACTAGCATCCTGTGTTGTCTGGCTACACTCTCCCCTACCACTACTTTACAGTCACTGGTCTCTTTCAGATTACAACGTCTACACAAGATGTAGTCCACCTGAGTGCTTCTCCCTCCGCTCTTATAGGTCACCCTATGTTCCTGCCTCTTCTGGAAGAAAGTGTTCACGACAGCCATTTCCATCCTCTTTGCAAAGTCTACCACCATCTGTCCTTCTGCATTCCTGTCCTGAAGACCAAACCTGCCCATCACATTCTCATCACCTCTGTTCCCTTCACCTACATGCCCGTTGAAATCTGCACCAATCACCACTCTCTCACCTCTGGGGATGCTCTGCATCACTTCATCTAACTCACTCCAGAATTTCTCCTTCTCTTCTAACTCACATCCTACCTGTGGGGCATAACCACTCACAACATTGAACATCACCCCTTCAATTTCCAGCTTCAGGCTCATCAACCTGTCTGACACTCTTTTCACCTCAAGAACATTCCTCACAAACTCCTCTTTCAGGATAACTCCTACTCCGTTTCTCTTCCTATCCGACCCATGGTAGAACAACTTGAACCCTGCTCCTAAGCTTCTAGCCTTGCTACCTTTCCACCTGGTCTCCTGGACACACAGTATGTCCACCTTCCTTCTCTGCATCATGTCAATCAGCTCTCTAGCCTTCCCTGTCATAGTCCCAACATTCAAAGTCCCTACTGTCAGTCCTACATTCTTAGCTTTCCTCTTCTCTCTCTGCCTACGAACACACCTTCCTCCTCTCCTTCTTCGTCTTCGACCAACAGTAATCCAATTTCCACCGGTACCCTGTAGGTCAACAGCACCGGTGGCGGTCGTTGTTAACCCGGGCCCCGACCGATCCGGTATGGAAGTCATTGTCATGATTCGCATTTTTAGTTTGGCATGTGTTTTACGTCGGATGCCCTTCCTGACACAACCCTCTGCATTTATCCAGACTTGGGACTGGCACATGAAGACACTGGCTTGTGCCCCCCTGCGGTTGCATTGACTGTCATGTTAGTTTAATGCAGATTTGCAAAGTAGTTTTCATCTGTCTCTAAAAAGAAAAAAAAAAATAAACAAAAGGTGCACTGAAAAAAGGTTGTTTGTCGAAAAGACTGAAAAAAAGACCAACTGTTCTCATTTAGTCATTCTGAAGTGCTGCCAGGGAAAAGTCTGGATGAAATAATCATTTTTGTAATATATTTAAATGCTGTTTGAAATTAAATCATACCAGTTTCCACCTCAGGACATCAGAGTGCTGTCATGTACTTACTTGTCACATTATTTATACGCACTGGAAAACTTGTGTGTACCACCATAGAGCTGTCTGTGTGTGTATGTGCTTTAATATGCAATTTTGTGTGTCTGCGAGTTCGGCATCATGTTCTTTGCAACCAGATAGTAGCCTTCCAACAACAATTTTAGGAAACATTAATGAGAAGTTCAAAGACACTATTTATGTTTTTCCAGCAGGACAAGAGAAGACTGACATGAAATACGAAGCGCATAAAATAACAAGTCATCGAAAGTCTGCTCAGAGGGCTTCAGATTACTTGATATTGCCTACAAAAAAAGAACGTCTTTACAATCCCTCTATGATTCAGTACGAAACAGTTTCCAGGGAAACAAGATGCGAAGACCCCTGCCTCACTATTCACTAACCTTAATAGACACATATATGAACCCGTGTGGTGAGCCATGCCCAGTGGGGAAAGCACTTCTCGTTTCCTGTGTTTCCCGCAGCATCCAACATCCTGGGGTTGACGTTTTAATGGAGTGTGGGAGGCAGACTCCTGGGTGTATCCGCATGATAATCCGGACTCTCCGGTGCCGCGCGTGTTGGCCTTGTGTGTTGTCGGCTAATGCAAGCTAAAGAGGATGAAGATTCATTTGTTCAGTCTTTCTGAACACTGGACTGACTTGAAGCTGTGTTGCACGTTTCGAAAGGTACAGTGCTTCTTTAGAGTAACTACTATCCTGTGGCCTGTTGGTTTATTAGCAGTATATTATGTATTCACACACTAATACATGTCCAATGAAATGCAGTGTTTTCTCAGGACAATTCATGGGGGAATAAGTACGTATAACACTAAAATCAGCTAGGGAACAATGTCAAAACTCAATAAGGAAAATCAGCATTTTTTAACTTTATGAGATGTCTTAACTGTCCGCAGATGATATGCTGAGATGGCTGCAGAGCCCACAGGGAGCTCTAGATGCAAACGTGGGAAGATTCTCTAGAGACTGATCATCCTTATTCCCCACAGGGCTAGACACTACATACCGAGAGACTCACACACACACACAGGTACACGCAAACAAATGAGAAATCCAAGTAACACATTTGCAATCATGTCATGTATGTGAGAAGGACAAAACAGAAAATGGGAGAATGTTACAGTTAAAGTCACCATCCCCCAAATATGTCATTCTTCTGTTTAAGCATTTATGCAGTAGGAAAAAAAACACTTGTGAAAGGATCAGGCAGGCAAAGGGAAAAAAAAGTCGGGGGGAGGGGAGAGTGTTGCAGGTGAAAGCTAAAGCATGCAATAAAGATTAGGGAGGCAAGATGAATTATAAGGCTCCAAGGCTACGGCACAGAGGGACCTGACAGATCTAGTGTTTTCCTGGCCGGGCCGCTCCGCTGCAGGGACGGCTGCATTAAAACCTCAGGAATAAAGAGGGTGTTTTCTCCCCACTCCAACACTGTATTGACTGTTTGGCAGGAAACAGGTTGAGCTAAAGAGGTGTTTGACCCTAAGAGTACATTTTCATTATTTAGAGGGGTTTGTGCGACAGTGACATCTTTTCAGGAAGACCGAATGAGGGAAGGAGACAGAGTGCGTGGCTGTGTTAGAGAGAGAAATCTTCTGTTTGCATTCTGCCTGGTAACCGCTACATAACAGTCATCAGCTGAATTTAGTTGAGGTTTTTGAAATGGTAAACTCTCCAGCTCAGTGGGAAATGTAACATCTCCCTCCCACTCGCTCTTTAAAATAGTTTTTAATGTCACTGCATATTTGCTGTGGCGTTAGACACATTGTACAATGTGTGAACATTAATCCCGGTCTCCTGTGGGAGCCCTGTGTTTGACCCATTACTTTTATGTTTGATCCTTAAGAACATGTAATAGCAAATACTTCAGTAGAATTTTGAGCTCAAGGCTTCTTGAGGTGCATTCAGGCTTGAATTGATTAACCATTTCTCAATTAAAATGTTTTTTTCTTTCAATTTTTCTCTGGCCTCTTTAAAAAGTTTGTATTAAACATAATACCTTATCTCAGTGAAATTAACTAAACCAATGTATATGTGACATGACACAAAAAGGAAATGTATCATTTTGGCCTGTAAAACATATGCTTGAGTTACCAGTCCAATTGGTCGGTGAGTCAGAAAGCACGTTTTGGACACCGGCCGCATGCACAAGAGTGTTTAACCACACGTGTGTGTAATCATAGTTTGCCTTCAGCCAGAAATTATTTCATTAACAAGGTTTTTTGGGAGTTATTGAGCATATGACTACAGGGCTTGACATTTAAGCCCTTTACACAATGGATGCGTGGCGGATAAACGGCACAAAAATGTGAAGTACACGTCTGCGAAGATTGCGCCTCAAAACTATCCATACAGGCAGCGATCCGAATGTGCGGCAGTTGTGACACTTGTTCAATAAAAGATTCGCGGCAGCTCGTACTAAAATTCATTCGGGGTTGGAGCTGTTCCAGTAGACAGCGTGTCTGTGAAATATGATCGTCACCACTGCCCACACAGAAACTCTGGACGGGATGATCAGCAGCACCACCTCCATCACACACTCTGCCCGAGCTGTCACAACATCATAGACATCCAAGTGGAATCTCTCGCTCTCACGGGACCAGGCTTTCACTGCGCTGCTGCTGCAGAAATCCTCTCTAGATCATTAACAGTTAAAAAAAAAAACAACTGTCTTTTTTGAGACAAAATCCAAATCAAACAGGTCATTAGGAGTCGTCACGTGATTCGAAAAAAATCTAACATAATTTGAGGTGAATGTACTCATGACAAAAACAACTGTTAAAAAAAAAAAGGTGCAAAATACCCCCCCCCCCCCCCCCTCATCTTTTTTTTTCTTCTCATTTTACACACACAACACACACTAACACACCTAGT
>CM022479.1:21421294-21453871 GCA_011952105.1 Coreoperca whiteheadi
AAAAAAAAAAAAGGGGCAAAATCCCCCCCCCCCCCCCCCATCACCTCAGTTTCAGCTGGCAGATGTGTGCGAGTTGCACGTTCGCTACATTTTGTTTATGTTTTATCAAACTGAATTCACATAACTCACTCACACATGTCCAGATATTAAAGTTTGAGAGGCATGTGAATTAATGTTTAATCCTGGAAGTGTTAGGCAGGGAGAGCAATATGTTCCTTGTCCCCCCACCCCACAGGCTAGTTGGCAACCATGAAGCCGAGTGTAGCTTGAGTCAGGGCCTGTTTACTAGAGGAGGAAGTCGATGCAAACGTCACCGGTCTTTCACAATTATTTGTGTCACCTTGAAGGCAGATTACATCCTGGGAGAGGAGCTTTTTTTTTTTTTTTTTAAATGTCAGGAAAACAGATGCCTTAGCATTCACAAAGTTACCTAAAGTGCGCCTACATCCCAAACGTATCTTCAGAGAAATACTCGAGCTTCCTCTGAGCCTAAGGAGGACGGAAGTTTGCTGACTGTATTAAGTATCCAGGGATCTCTCACCCTCACTGTGTGGAAGATATGCTCTATTAGACTCGGTGACGCTGATTGAAGCTGACATGCACAGACACAGATGAACTGTGTTCAGGACTGACAGAGACTGATGTCAACCACAGAAAATTAGAAAAGACAGGTAGGATGGACAGACAAAAGGCCGGGCTCTAATTAAATAGAGTTGATATTTTCAAACTGAAGTCTCATCATTTCTCCACTTTGATATTACAAATATTGCACAGAAAACACAACTGCCTGAGCAGGTGACAGAAACTGTGCCGTATTCCTAAAAACAGCGTGTGGTAAATATGTCTCTTAGAAATGATGTTTGTATTCTACTAAATTGCAACAGCTAATACATTTGAAGGGAAACGTAATGCCACCTGGATTACGTTACTTGTCAACATAATGAGAAAACTTTGTTATCGTATCTGGCAAGTCACAAAATGTTTGTAGCACCCAAACACCTTCACTGTTTCTAGGACTCCGTGGATCGAGTTTAGACTAGAATGACGGGGGCTTAGGGGTTTGTTACTCAAAGCTAGCTACCACGAAGGTTCACCTACTTAAAGTGAAAGTTTTACAACCTGCGAACAAGAATAACTACATAAAAGGGGCCCTGTTGAGTTTCCTTGTAAACAAACAAAAGTTGTCTTTACATGCAGTGTTACTCACCAAAGCTATGTCTTTGAGGTCTAACATAGTTTACAATCTTGCAGTTTTAGTCTTCCTTGTGCACGCGGCGCAGAGCCAAACAAAACAGGGGCCCACTCATTGAACAGCAGCTCCATAGGGCTACTAGAGGTCTAAAACTCCACAGGCAACCGTGAACTCAAATTCAGGTTTATTCACACATGACCATATGCTCTATTGAATATCTGAACCCAGACAACAATATAAACAAAAATTGTTTTTATTGGCAGTTTAGTTTGGATTTGCAAAGAATATTTTGCTCCCAAATAATTTAAAATGTTCCAAAAAAATAAAATACCCAAATAAAGCAAATAAAACCCTTTTAAAGCAAAAATATAACTCCTTTAAAATTAATATTACTAAACTCCACAACTTGGCAAAGCAAACGAGTTAAAAATATCAGTAAACCCTATCAAAATAACTAAACTACAATTTGGCTTACACAGAAACAATTAAATATGCCCTTAAAATGAACCTTATAATCCTGAAAATAGCACGGTATTACACACACAATTACCTACAATTCTCAAACGTCTTAACTGAAATCGACAGACAGTAACGTTGGACAGCAGGCTGGCAGTAAAATTCCCCTTCACTCACACAGTCACAGGTAAAGAAAGTTCAGCTTACGGTTCTGCTGCGGCCTGGAGAGACGGTCCAACGGGTGTCTTCAGACCAACACAGCTTCCCAGGGCACCGCGGGGCCTATCGGACCCTGGGCCCTGCATCCGGTGCCCAGTTTACTTTATCTACTCATCACACAAGCCGACGTCAAGAAAGTGCCGCGAGCCAATGCTGCCTTTACGCCTCAATTAGCGCCATTACTCCCGCTAGCTTAGTGGCTAACAGCTACACATTGTCAGATTTCGATCTTGCACACAAGCACTAAACTTCAGGCTAATTAACTGAAATGAGGGAAAGGTTAGGGCAAAGTGCGTGTTGGCGTCTTAACCTGCTGTTGCTATGTTTCCTCCCTGTGCTCGAACACTTCCTGACCTGCAGGCCTCGCCCTTCTTTTATCCACGGCTTTCTGCTCTTTCCCTCTCCGTTTCCCTCCCTCACCTAGTGCCGACCACTGACTGCCCACAGATAATGACCAATAAAAAGAGTTAACAATAAAGATATTCTATGTTTCTTATTTTGTTCAACTCAGATAATCACATCTGGTATTATTTAGAACTGAATAACTCCCTATTTAGGCTCCTTATTTAACTATTTACATCTCCACTTTATTTAAAACTAAATTACTTTCAGTTTTAATGCATCTCTTAGGCTGCCTGTTTTTACTTAAGTTTATTTGGAACTAAATTATTTAAATTTAAATCTTATTTAAAAAGTATTTTATTTATTAAATGCATTTCCTACCTTTGACAACATGTTGATACTAAATGAGTCTGTAAAATGTACAATACCCACTGTTGCAATACAATAGGATGCACTTGTACATCATTGTGGTTATAGTTATGTGATTAGACACTCACCGCACTTTAGGTTAAAGGTAGGGAAAGATCGTCATCTTAGTTAAATACTGGAAAAATCAATGCTGGCTTGTGGCTCGAGACAGAATGAGTTTACTTTTTAAACATTTAACCTAAACCACAAACGGTTAAAGGTTAATGAGAACTCCACTAATTATGCATATGAAATTCAGTTTACTCTTCACCAGGAGCACTACTTAATCAACCTGTGAAAACAGTTGTATAATGTCTTCTGTGACTCTGGAGGGAGCTTTTCAAAGTCTGAGGAATGAACCCTGGTGATGTCATTGTGATATCGCCGGGGTTATCTCAGCTTGGGTTTGAGACATTTTTTAACAACAGAAAGACTGCGTTGCAAACTTTAAGTGTGACAGAAATGACTCTTACTTGAAAATGTATTTGGCAAAACAAATTTGTCGTATATAAACATAATTCCAAGGCGACGGGTTTGGAAGAGTTGACAGAGACTGCAAATGTTCACATAGAATGAGGTAAATATGAACCAGACATTATACAAAATGAGCCTGAACTGCCCTTGGTTTTAATACCTGAGAAAATATGGGAAGTCCTACAGCCAATTTGACTGAGCAAGAGAAAGCAGGCAAAGACCAGAGACTGTTGTAATGTCACATCAAACCTTTTATTCCCGAGGCTGCAGCGATTTGGAAGATGGTGGGACGCTACAGGGAAGAATTGATTTGCCTCCACTTGCCTTGTCGGTAGCTCGAGATTAAAGACCAAAAAATACGCCAATGTGGGAACTCTGACCAACTTGTGTGCGTGCCCATTTGTGTACGTATTGATTCATGTGTGTAAGTGAGCATGTATGATGTGCAAGTATGTGTATATGTGTCCAACGGAATTGCTTTCACCTGGTCTTTGTACTCCAGCTAGCCCACCTTTGTGGCAGATTCTCTCACATAACTGTGTGTTTATCAGGCGCAGTCACTGTACACAGCTCCTCACCTGCTAACACCTTTCTGTTGAGCCACAGCTGGCAACATCTGCCTCAAAACACCCCTCTGTTCACCTAGAGTGCTCTTTGTATAAAAGACACCCCTCTGTGTACCTGGAAACGTTCTTATTTGCAGTCCATCTCTCTTCTGTTTGCCACTCTTTTTTTTCTGATTCTCATTGTCTCTCTGCAGCCAAATTTGGCCCTCAAAACAAAACATGAAACACACTGCAATTGAAATGACATGATTGTTTTCTATTGAAATGTAATCAAGCTTTTGATGAGTTCCTGTTCTCTATTTTATTGCCATTTTCTCCTGTTTTGCCAATATCTGCAAAAACCAGGTTCAAAAATAATTTCAAAGGATGAGGCGATATTCTTAAGCTCCCAGTCAGGTTTGACCCTCGACTGCTATTAAGAACAAACAATGCCTGATTCCTCCTGATAGACAGAGATTCAGGCTGAGAATTTTCCTGTTCAGATCAGTGCTTCACAAGTGATATTGAGAGCCCTAAGAGGATTATATCGATGATGCTCCATTTTCAATCTGCATGGTAAACCATTTAATGTTAAGGCTAGTCTGCTGAATGTAGTGCTTGAAGTCAGCCAGGCTCTTTGTTCTGCTTCTCCGCAATGAAATTAAGGATAAAATCAGCAAGAGAAAAGTGTGTTCTTCTCCTTGCAATGTGAAGAATGGACGTGGAGATGTGATTTACAGACATGGCTGTCAGATTACTGGCTGCAGCTGTGGAGAAGGAGAGGCCATGCGTTTGCTGTGTTGTCTCTCGTAGCTCATTGCAGCACAGCACAGTGTGGTGCTGTGTTTTGTCATGCAGCAGGGTCGAGAGGGTAAGCACATGGGCCGTTTCCCTCTCCGCTCACATGCAAGAAAGCTACACCACAGGCCAAGGCTTATTTTGTCTTCTGCCTCCCTCTTCTTGTTCTATCCCTCCTCCTTGTCCACCCATTCCAGCTTTATTAATATAGGATGCCTAAGTGACCCTGAAAGAAGCCACTGTGCATGATTGAAATTACTCCCTGCACACTGTGCTACAAATTACAGTCGCTGAAGACCCTTACACCTTTCTCCGTTCTCAGTCTCTGCCTCTCACTCACTCTCTCTCTCTCTCTCTCTGCTGCTTTTCCTCTGTCCTCTCAAGTTGGCATCACACTGCTCCGCAGGTCACACTGTACATGATTTAATTAGATTCCTTGTTGCCATGTTCTTTACTGCTTTTGTCAAAGGTTGCTGTTGTCATTTTAACTGAAGCTGTAAATGAAATGTGGGCTGAGCTACCATTCACACGCAGCCGCATTCACATCCACTCACAGACACACACGCATGCACACGGACAGGTCATTAACTTACACACAACCACACATATACAAGTAATGAGCAGTGTAATTGTAAACAGTAAACTATTTACTGGTAAAATAAGTTACTGTTGCCTCTTGCGAGAAAAACGATGTTATCGTCAGGCGTTGACAGGCACGAAAGCTGATCGATGTGAAATCATTTGGATTAACTTTCAAATGAGTCACAATGCCATGTTATGTTGGACCAGGTGAAATTAATGTTGTGTCTGGCCGAGACAGTCAGAGGTCAGCTGTCCAGTCCGCTCCCCCAGAGGGCCTGAGGAGTCCTGACCCTGCACAGTCTCCGTAGCCGAGCATTTCCAACTGGACTGCCTCAACTCACCAGCTATTTATCACAGAGGACCACTGTAGGACAAAAAAGAAGCGATGTATAAATTAAAGACGTCACCATCCAGGCGTTAACTTTGAATCAACAAATGAGGAAGCTTATGGAACCTTGCATCTCTTAAATCTACTCTTGATTGAAAACTTCAAGAGATGGCCCTGAAAAATTAATAAGGTGTTTTATTATTTTCCAGCTTCGGCTGGTCTAGCTCTAGAGTTAATAAAACTGTCAATATTAAGATTCCCTCTCACGGTGATGGAATTTATTTCACTGTTTAGTACGTGGTTATTTTCCATGTGTTTTTTTATTCAGCAGTATAAGAATGCAGGCCAGATATGGAGATGTCTGTGAAGCAGTCATTGTGTCAATGTAATAATGGTGCATTTGAGTTATGTGTCTGGGGAACACAGGATGGCGTCCCCCCATTACCTACAATCCCCACCATCTGTGCCACATCTCACTCAGGGTAATTCTGCAGCGCCTTTCTGTCTCATTCCACGTTTGTCTCCTCTTATTTCCTTTCTCTTTGTCTCTCATACTCACAGACATTCCCGTAGACAGAGTCAGTCTACATTTAAACTATTTATAGAACATGTTTGGGACGATATTAAACTGCCTGGGCTAAACAAAGTATTCAGAATTTGTGTAGATTATTCTTCAAACAGGTAAAAATTGGTCCATGCCTGTCAATAGGTTCAAGCTGCACTGTTTGTGGGATACTTTTTTCTTCTCAGGCCTACATTGTTGTTAAATGGGTCCTGGTGTTTGCTCAAAAGACAAAATGGAAAGACTCAGAATTGATGGATGTTACTGTCAAAAATGAATATGAATACGTTAAATCAGTAATTATTATTTTTCCAGTCATTATTAATTCTAGATTTGCTTTGGCAAATAGATTAGTTTTTTGGATTGATGCCCAAGTTCTGTGTCATGAAGCATTCATTATTCAAAAATGAAACTGAAACTAGGGCGCTCCTGTTGGAAACTGTGAGAGAGGAATAATGCTGAAAGGTTTTAGAAAGCCCTTTCATGTTCCGTTTCTGTTAAAGGGGCTTTTTTGGACTACTACTAGAGTGCAAGAACGGGTAATGTAGCAGCTAATTTAATTGTCATGGATGTCAAAGTATATTTTGAGTGTGTCCCTTTCAAATGCCACAGAAAAAGAGAAACTCGGCAGTGTTTATGTCATACTCAAATATTCCTTTGGCAAGAAAATCAGTGATTCGCCTTGCACAACAACAGATGCTGTATATAAATTATGTACTGAAGTCATTAGAAAATAATTTCCTGAATGGCAAAATGTGGAAAAAAGCGTGTGATGTGTGATGTTGTGCATAAGCAGAGAGCTCTTCTGATTTTTTCTTTCTTACTATGAATGTGTTTTAACCAGTGCAAACACCTGATAAGTTCCACTACAACGATTTTTATTAACTTTTTGCATTTCATTCTCCTCGGCCCATGTCCCTCTGAGGAGGCTAAGTCTTTGGTGTTTGTTGATCCCAACATGCTCTGCATTTCTGATCATGTTTCAAAGGTGGTGATTGAAGTCATGATTCTCATCTTGACTGATGTCGTATAATTGGGCTGGGTATCTGTTGTTAGTGTCTGATGAAAGATCTCTTCTCATCCACAGCTGGTCTGCTACCTTTGATGGCACTTGTTTTAATCTTTGTGATGCATTCCCAAGACTCATTCTAAAGTTTAGATTTACTGATGAGGCAAGACAAAGCTGTAAAAACAGTTGCTTGCTGAGGTTTTCTGTTGCACAGTGCAATCATTTTGCCAGTGCAAGTAAAGTTTTAAATGTCAGATGATTCTGCGAATGAGGTGAGATAGCCTGAATGCAATGCTCACAATCCTCATTCTGTAAAACTAGGCTAAAGGAGGAGTCTTATTGCTATAGCTGAGAGTTGAATTAGGATTTGTGTGGGCAGGTAAGTCTGGAGAGGTCAAATGAGTCTAATATACTCTGACAGCTGAAGATGCAGATTCTTCATTAAGACCGCTAATGTCAGCATTATTCTGGCTACATGATGGGGAATAATAATTAAACCGAGGCCCGAGATAAAAAATGTCACCGTCCAGGCAGGTTACATCCTGTGATGACCTTTTCTCATCCAGGTACCAAACAGAGTTTCATCGGAAGAGTAAAAAACTTAATGAGAAAGAGAGCATGGCTGTCCATCATGCCTGTCCATCACCAGTGAATTACAGTACACTCAACCTTTTTCTCACTTACAATCAATCTGCATGTGTGAGTTGGGACAAGAGTCAAAGCAACATTGCCATGTTGAATTGCTTCCCACATCTCAGTTGTTTTCAGAAATTCAAATAGGGCTGGTGTTTTGCTCAGCAGGGTGGATATGTCACTCACCACTTGGTGAGTTTGGTTACGGCAAACTAAATAAAAATAACCTTGCCGCCAAAAACAGAAATCAAACATGAAAACAATATCGGCCTAAATATGAAAGATTCCCTGTTTTTCTGTAAAGTTATGTTTGTGTGTATCCTTAAGCTTTTCCTTCCTCATAAATGACTTTCAAAGCAGATTATTTAAACAAACAACCAAATTTTTGTGGTGAAGACGTTCTCTAAACACAGTGACGTTTCTCAAAAATTGGATGGCAAAACATGTGTTTTTCATTGCAAAATATCCTATGATTTTGTTGCATTTTAAGCCATTTGTTATGGAATTATCATTCTAACCATAAACCCAGTACATTGTCTGGACTCTTGTGCAAGGCCAAGCTGGTTTCATTTCTTTATTTTTTCCAGACCTTATAGCTTTATAGAATATATTACTAAACATGCATGTAATGACACAAAGTTGAGTGATCAAATCAAAGAGTGTGTACTTACATTGTACAGGCATGTTCTGACAACCCATTATATTTTCATTTGCTTACTTTTGACATTGTGAGACACTTTATAAAAGTAAAAATGAATGAGGAAATTGTAACAAAGAAAACTGTATGGAAGGGTTTTTAATCTGTTTTTTTTTTTATTATTCATGCATTTTGTCGGGTGAGCGAGTGTCCCTGCATCTGGAGGAGGTTTGTTTAGGCATTTGTTGCATCTGACGTTGCTAGCCGCAGTTGTCATCTTCTGGTTAAATGATGCGTGAAAGTGAATATCCATCTTCTGTGATCAAAAACGTTATGTGATGGCAGTACGATACAGGCATTATAAACAACCTGGCTGCTTGTGGAAGTGAAAATGCCGCACTGGGCTCTCTGCCTCAGAGAGAGGAACGCACTCTTTCAGGCTTTCTTTTATGTGTACGACTTGGACAACATATTTTAAAAGCCCTGTTGGCTCCATATTCTTTTGTCCAATCCATCAACTCCCCCTAACAAACAGCAAAAGAACAAAGGAACCTGAAGAAATGGCCTGTTACAACCTCAGGTCTCACTTTAAAGACCCACATATACAATTAAAGTAAGCCGGGAAATGGAAAGGGAAAAATGTGTGAAATATTTGTTCACATTAGCAGTTTGATCCAAGAATAAATGGCCTGCAGAGTAAGGGTAGGGGAGTATTATGTGATGTAACAAGCTTATTTGTGAAAACACAAGTGCTGAAGCGAGAGAGAGTCGGAGGAGGGGTTGCAGCATTTAAGTGCACAGCAAGAAATCACTCAGCCTACGTGAAAAAGTCTCCAGGCGGCCAACTCAGCTGACTAGGGAGAAATACCACCGCCATTAAAGCCCTCTCAACACCTGTGTGGATTTCATAAATTGAAACTGTCCACCTCTGGAGAGTGAAAGAGAGGGGCGGTGTGTGTGTGGTGATGCTTTGGGGGTGTGGGGGGGTCCACAGACAGATGCCGAGTAAAAGGTGGGATGAAGAAGAGAGAGATGGACAGGGCAGCCAACAAGAAGTGAGTGCAAAACAGAGGAATGCCCACTCCTGCTTCCTGTGATTACAGTGCTATTATTTAAATGTCAGTGTCCGTCTGTCTGTGTGTCAGTCTTTAAAGAGCTAAAATCATGTGAACACTGAACAACGTGCATGTTAATGTCGCCTTTATTTCCATTGATTTAAATCAGAGAAGAAACTTTGGACTCCAAATGTTTAATCACTTTTTCATTAATCTGTCCATTCAAGTACAACCTTACAGTGTTGAGTATCTGTGTGTGTGTGTGTGTGTGCGCGTGTGTGCGCGTTAGAGAGAGAGAGTGAGAGAGAGAGAGAGAGAGAGAGAGAGAGCTCTTGTCTCAGTCCCTCTGTTGATGCACACAGAACAAGGTTAATTACTTTTCTGACCTTCTCCAGAAGCTTAAAGAAATATTCCAATCATAGCCTGAATTGATAACGCAACCAGAGATGCTGAGTCAATGGTCAAACAGTGAAAAATGAAACACAGCTGAATCTTTTAAGTGTAACGTTATTTACCTCCACCATTACTTATCAAATGTTTCAATAAAACTGCCTGCATCACTGATTTAATGTCACAGAGGGAAAAGAATTGATTTTTTTCCCACCTACTGCAGCTGGTTGCTTACTTTGATAAAATATGTATGTAAAGCATCCAGTTTTTTCACACATTACATTTATGAAAATGCTTAAATGGATTCTTTTGGATCAGCATCAGTCTGCAGGGCGCAATCACTTATACCAAATACTTAATGCTTTATAAATATTGCACAGACCATATTCTATGTTTCTGGGATACGGTGTTCCTGGATAAGTCCATTTTACAGCTACTGTAGGCTTATGAATATGAAGAGTTAATTTACAAAAACAGATAACACAAAAATATCATTCTTAAAATGAATAAACCAACACCACAATAAAAAACTGCATTTTGGAAAAATTAAAAACATTTGAGGTATCTTGTCAAAACAACCCAACACCAATTAGTATTACGTGCAGTGCGCACAAAAACATGATTAAGGAAAATAAAAATTTAATAAAAATGGAGGTATCTGTTTGTGCAAATGAACCCTTCATATGTATCTTGACCATAATGCTATAACTGTGTAGTTCAGGGAGTTGTAGCATTCAAAAGCTCCTGAGAGTCACTGGAGAGTGAACCCATTAAGCATGAGATGAGTACAAGTGTGTTCCAGTTCACAAACAAGAGTGTACACAGAAAGAAATGGTTATTTAGCTGTACCCAGCAGTGTTGCCCAGTATTCAAATACTTACCTTACAAATTAGTAAAACCATGTGTTTTCTAACTCTTAGAAAAATGTCCAGCTTACTTGAATAGCATAAAGATTATTTGGATTTACGTCAGGATGAGTTGCAACATTTAAACTTTAGACCAAACTAAAGTGATGACTGAAATCATTTTTTTTTTTACCTGCAGGGAATGTTGTCAGCACAGTAATGACTATTTGTAATTTACCAGAGAAAGGATATTGTTTCCAGCTGGGTTTTGTGCGCTGCATATTAGAAGATTCAGAGTAAATGTGAATTAATCATTTTTGGAAATAATGTGAACGTGAGCAGGTCAAAATCAGACTAGATACCAAAAATAAACCCATGAATGTGAGCTACACTTCTATTTAAACTTGCATTGATAGGTACAGTGCTTTGGTTAAAAGATGTGATTCCTCTGGGCTGTCAGACAGCAGAGAATCATTCTGCAACCAGTTAATTTCACTCACCATTATAGAAATAAAAGTTTCATAGCCAACAGCACTTTAGCCTATTAAATATAATGTAGGCAGATAGTGGCCTCGCTTGACGAGCAGCTGTGTTATCATTTCTGCATGCCAGAAACTTGTATGAAAGCCCTTTCGAATAGGGCTATGAACGTGAATATGCATGATGGTGATCACACCATCCATACATCCATTTAAGTTAGTAATACTGTCAGCGTGACACACAGTGGGTCCCATTGTCAGACTATTTGATATACATTCATCCATCTTCCTGGCAGATCAGTGCTGGCAGCCACCCACAATCTCTCCAAGCTCAATTTGATCTCCAGGATAAACAAACCCACAACAATTAAAATAGATATGAGGGTTGACAAAATAATTAACATGGGGCCAGTGTGACTCCATGGTGGTGGTGGGGGGGGGTAAACAAATAATCATTTGGGTGGTTGAGCAATGAACATATTCATTTTGTGTACAGATGAAAACCTTAGCGAAAATAATCTGCACAGAAATAGATGGCCACATTCTTTATGCCCCCTCCCCAAACACATACATCTTGTTAAAAATAAAATAAACAGTGCTTCTCAACTCACTCACTCATAAACTTAACTCTGATGATAAAACAGAAGGCACTTTTCAGTGGAAACCGAAGCCGATTTCAGTGGCCTGGTCTTCAGTTCAGAACATGCAGCGATTATCATCGCTGAAGGTGTTTCTCGATTTAGAAGTCGAGCCCACAGCCACAGCCTCCTCAGGTGAACACATAAGCTTTGAAACGTTGATGATTTGCCTCAAATTGCTTCAGGCTTTGACTAATAATGATAATCCTTACTAGTGGAAATTTTCTTCAGCACAGATCTTCAGTGATTAATTCTAATAGTCATAAGTGTTGGAAAGCAGGTCAACATGATCCTTAAAATGCTTGTCATTGTATGTCTAAATGCTAATATGTCTATCAGAATATCATTTTAGCCTAAAAATGGAGATCATCTTGCATGGTCGGTGTACTATTACATGTACACAGAAACACACAATGAGCCTCAGTTATTGCCTACTGGGACTAAAGCTGGATGTTTATCTGTGTTACCCAGAGGTGAGAGTCAATGGGGGGCAGCTTTTAGCAGCTGCATGTGTAAGTGCCATGATGTCCCCCTGCTGCATCTGGGTAAAAGCACTAAAGAGAAATTGAGGGTGCAACCACTCTGGCTATTATGGAGGAGATGTGCTACTGGTTATCATGATGAGGTCAAAAAAATGACCCTAGTCTCTCAGACAAATTTCATGTACACAAAAATAGACCACATATTGTGTAGGCTAAAAAAACCTTCACCAATTCAGATATAGTACATGCACACTGACACATTTGTCAGCTACACTAATCCATATTTTTATATCAAAAGTTCATCAAAAGACTGATGACTCTTGTAGTGAGGAACCGACAGAGAATTGTCATCAAACTCTGCAGTTCCCCTCATTTCTCGTTAATCCTGTTTTCAGAAGTAGCAAGTAGGTGTTTTTGGCAAAAAGCTCTGATACCCGCTACCTGCCCATAGCCACAGGGCAGAGAGAAAAAGTTGGCAACTAGCTGGTGAAGAAAGTCAATCATCTTGGTTCAAATTGAGATTTTTCTAAGGTGTTGATGGAGACCAAAACGGAACTAAAAGAAGAGTGAACATATTGGACTTACAGGTGGCCAGAGATCCATGTCTGCTGGATGTGTAAATAGGTACCAACTTTATCAGGTTAGAATATGTCAGATGTTTTGTTTTCAACTTACTGCATAGTTCATCTGTCCCCTGGTCGCCAAACAAATAATTCCTGCAGCTTTGAACAAAAAATGTAGCTAAACGTTTTTTTGATAGATATTGGGAAAATGGACTGAAGAAGTCGATAAGACGTTCCAGTCAAAGGAAACTAAGTGCAAGTGTGGACAGTATAACAAAAAAGATCATAAAATGAACATGCAGCAAATGCTTGCAACATTTTGTAAGGTCACAAGGGCAAGGGTAATGTGGCAAAACTCATGGCAATATGCAGGAAAACTGCAAAGAGGGATGGTGGACAAAAGTTAACCCTCAATAATAACTTTGTTTGACAACACATCAAACCTTGGCCTCAAAAAATGACCATTACATTTAATCATAAACTCTGACAATCTCAACAAAAATCCATATGAGCCTGACTAAATTGGTGGTGCATCTGAGAACATGCAGCTTGTTGCAAAAGTCTCTCACTACTCATCTTTCTACAGGAACTGCCAGGTTCCAGATAGTGTGACAGTGATTAGTCGATTAGTCTCCCCTGTGTTACCTCCAGGAGTGTAGGTATTACACATGGAAGTAGTTCCCCGTAGCTCGCAGCCTGCTTCTCATCTGGATGTGTCCATGGATCTGATATTCTCGCCAAGAGTGTGCTGGCAGTGTTGTAACTTCACGACACACAGACACACATACAGACACAATACAAACACACACTTACCCACTCACACACAGAGACCAACATGATAACAACACAGCCCTCAGGACAAGAACTGAATAGCCTTCCTTGTGTTGATAAAGAGAAAATTCAGGGCTGATTATGATTACCAGAGATTATCCCCTTTATAAAAAAAACACCGATCCCTCAGGCAGAGAGCGCAAAGCTTCACATCATGATCAATAGCACAGATTAAACTCCAAAGCGCCTAGTAACTCCTGATGCTTTCTTTTCAAAGTTTATAGCATAGCCAGCAGAGGCAATGCATCCCCTGTCTGCCTCTGTATCTTTAGTTTGGGGTCTTTCGACAGGAATAAGACATTCATTTTGCTTTCCTATCTCTATGTTAACAACGCAGTCCATGAGCTCAACAGTGCCCCGTGCATATCTCTTTCTTATACCTTAAGAGAACCAGATACAGTCATTAGATACCTGCAGGTGGCAGAAAACAAGCATCAGAATGGGTCCAATACAAAATTGCCTCGCTAACCCAACCACTCTATTCATTTATAATGCTTTGTTTCCATTTAATTACCTGGAGAGCTTTTGATAAAGAGGTTGCCATTCAGTTGAGAGTACATGACCTTTTTTTAGACAGAACAAGGGGTTGGGTATCAATTTATGTACCCTGTGCATATTTGCATATTCACTTTTATGTAAAGGCTCTGACACACCAAACCAATGTCAAAGAACTAGCGGTGACAAAAGCCGACAGTTGCGTTGCCTCACATCGCCTGTGTCTTGGCCAAAAAGTGACACTAGAACACACCGCACCGACTACAGCGAACCAACTAGCGCGTACGTTCTGCGCCTGCACGAGAGATAATAACTCTCCATACCAGCTGGTGGCAGTAGTCTGCTTTCGTCATTCAGAAAAGAACACCGGAAGACCTAGGACTGCAGATATAAACAAAAGCAAGCCCATGGATATAGGTTTTCCCGCTTTCGCTCAGATGGTTTCGTAAAACAGCTGCTTCTCATTGAGAAAATGTCTGATTTCCTGTCTAATCTGTCCGATCTGTCTGTTTGTGATAACAGACGGATTCAAGAAGCTAGTTAGCCAGCTAACGTTAGTAACAACACTAATGACATTTAAATATATTTAGCTTCTTGTGTACTGCCTCCGCCTGATTCAACATGCTCATTTGGCCAGAAAAGCCACAGACGAGGGCCGACAAGTGCCAACAGTGCAGAACACACCGCAACAACTAGGATTACAGGTGCTCACCGAAGGCCCGACATTGGCCAACAGCCGACCGTCGGCCCGGTGTGTCAGGGCCTTAAGTGAATGCGTGCATGTGTATCAGTAGTTGTGTGTACATATCACCCAGTCTTGTAAGTCTGGAGCTTTTCACACTCTGGTGATGTCTGGGAGCTCAGTCGCCAACCCTTCTATGTCCTCTTCCACCCCCCCCCCCCAACCCTGTCAGCCCCAGCTGGAGAGCTGGAGATCAGGATGAGCCATGAGAAATTCCCCCTGAGGAGCTGTGAGGTGGACCAGGGTTCAGATGGGGCAAACTCTGCTAAATGCCCTGGGATGGCTCAGCTCTGACAGGTTGGGTCAGAGGAGGAAGTGAGGTGAGAAATAGGATAGGATATAGGGACCCTTGTAGCATGTCATACCAATGTAGGTCACTTATGACAGACCAGATGGAAGTAGATTGATGTGTAAATATGAGGAAAAGACCAAATTAGCACTTACTTTAATATCATATTATATTCCTGCAAATTTGAGAATAGATGTGCCATTTCCATATTCCCATAGTTGATAACCTCTTCAGGGGTATTTGAATAGGTAACAGAACAGATTTGAATTAGGAGTAGGAGCTCTATGTAAGCAATCAATCAAGCCAGGGGTGCCTGTACTGTATTTGCGAATGAGAGCTGTCCAAAAAGATAACATAGTGTATAAGTAGAAAAGTGAAAATGAGGTGAAGGGAGGGAAAGGGCAGATGTGAGCAGGATGTTTCAAAATCTGCTTGTGCAGCAACACAGCAGGGAATGAATTTGGCCAAAAGAAATTAAAATTGGATAATAAAAAGATTTCAAACTGAATCTTTTTCATCCCATTACCTTAAGGTAATGTAAGTACAGGGTGTAAAAATACCATCAGTACAGATTTCATTTCCCCAGATTTACACTTTGATCTCCAAACACTCTGCTCTCGCAAATGAGATGAAACTATTCAATTTCACACATTTTAACTGATCAGTATTTACTTGCTCATGAAGAAACCTTATTTGTGGGAACAGGCCAAGTACGAAAAGTTGAGCATGCTGTGTAATTGAAAACATGACAGGATTAATTCAAATCATTACATCAGTCGATATTTTGTAAACAACATTTTGTTATAGGCTACAATTATCAGTGAATACGTCTTATTCATATTCTATAAATATGCGCTCTTGTTTCTAGGAAAAGTGATGCACTGAGGCTGTTGCACACAATCTTGTGCGATTCTTAGAACCAGCACAGCTCTTCTTCAACACTATATCATATTTTATTACTTACTTAAAAGATTTGTTGAAGCTGCAGTAGCTATGTTGTCCTATAAGATGCCATTATAATTTTTGTACAAAAATTCCCCAAACATTAAAGCTACTCTGTGTAGAATTGTATGTAATTTTAGCACACTTTATGGCATAAGGTTTTGTTTGTTGAAAAATTAAACAATCCCAATTGGGTGTTTGCTAAGTCCTGCACCCTTAGTTACTTTTGCTACACCTGTCAAACTTTTCACATGGTAAAAATGTGCAGTTTACAAAAATAACAGGGGAAGATTTAGCACTCAAAATTCTTAGTTATTTATTAAACAATGGTTAGTACTTCACTATTC
The DNA here is from genome assembly GCA_011952105.1 of Coreoperca whiteheadi. Taxonomy (NCBI): domain Eukaryota; kingdom Metazoa; phylum Chordata; class Actinopteri; order Centrarchiformes; family Sinipercidae; genus Coreoperca; species Coreoperca whiteheadi. The sequence goes on from CM022479.1 coordinate 21,437,578, forward strand.
AGTTGTTGTAGTTATTATACAAGTTCTGAATAAATGCAAGAACAATCTTACATAGTTGCTATCATTGTGGATTTGACATAAAATGTATGCACTCGTACTGTCAGATGATCTGGATAAAATCATTCACCAAATGGCATGTTAGTTTGTTTTATCTCAGATCATCTGCCCTTCTTTATTCAGATCGTGGTAGGCTACAGCTGCTGAGCCAATGTTACAAGCTCATGTGGTAAATTGCATTACTTTAAACTTGAATTTGAGTGAAGCTGCACCAAATGGAGTCACAGATATGTAGCAGCCACCTGTCTGCCACAGTCAGTTGTGCAGGGCTGTAGAGGTTATTTCAGAAAGCTAAAGAAATGCAATTTGGTTTGACTTCTTTTGAATCCCATTACCTTGTCATCCTGCAGTCAATTGAAACCTTTGTAATGATGTTGTCATGTTGTGTCAAATGAAACTGTCCTACTCTGATGATTTTAACTTTTATAAACATCTATGGCGTTCATTTTATTCCTTTAAAATTGTGATATTTCAAAAGAAATGTACATGTTTTCCAATTTGTGTCAATGCAGGTAAAAACTGTGGGAATGAAAACATAAATAAAAGCTGCCAACAAACATTCGCATAAAATGAAGGCGTTTATCAGGAACCTCAAAGGAAGATTTGCACAGTGGTTTCTGTTTCCAGAAGGAACAACTGCAGAGTCTGCATCAGTGTCTTGCCTCTATAAATCACTTGCTTACTTTTCATTTGCTGCACAGCACTACACAGGGAGGCGGAGAAAGACTGACTGATTAAAACATGCAGCCAGATTTCCACCCTCCTTGTGAATGTGACTTTGTGTTGGTGGAGAGCAGGTGAGGCCAAGCACAACACAAAGCTCTTGGCAATAATGTTTCTTTTCTTTTTTTGCTATAATTGTGAAAGCAATTATTTCAAAACAAGCTGAATCGCTTAGCACATATTATCTTCTCCAACAACAATATGGCACATCATTTTTTACTTCTCTGATTTACTTTGTTCTTTTTTTGTCATTCAAAATCATGGCTATGCTGTAGACATAGACACTTTAACCTAGAAAACACTCTAAAATACAACAGGAAAAAATGTGGGAAATTGGTCTTTATCATTGCAACAGAATCATTGCAAAAACAATGAATTTTCTAACTTTTGCAATAAAACAAAAACACAGAAACAATGGAAAATCAGGTTAACAGAAGTTCTAAACAACACAAACCTCAAGTAAAGGACACAATCCAAAAACACTTAACAGTAAAGATGAGCAATTCAAGTCAGAGAAGAGAATGAAATGAAATCATGTTACTGTCTGTTTCAAGTTTACTCTGTGCCTTTGCAGATGCTTGTATAGGAACTATAACAACAAAACCAAGCAACAACACCAATCATTTGCCTTTAATTCAATTTTCATCGAATACCCCAGTGCACATTGGTGGTAGCGGACACAACCAATGTGTAATGTGGAGGCATTTCATAAAAAATGCAAAGACCATAAAATTTAGTTCAATATTGATGACAGAAAATGAAAAATATCAGTTGTGTTAATTGGCTGCAGGCACCACTGCACTGCTGAATTCCCAGCCTATCAGATCTTTGGCAACATCCTTCCTCTCCATAGTTTGGTAATTTGTCTGATTCAGTCTCTATTTTTTCCTGCACCACAGTAATGAGTGTTGGGACGAGCTTTTTGCATTCCATCATAATCAGTTTCCAGGTATCAGAAGAGGTCCGTGTCCACTTTTCTTTTACTGTGATCTCTCTCTAGTCTATGTGACATCAGACCCATGTCAGAAGACTGATGCTTTCAAACTTCAAACAAGACCCTCACCTCCTCTTCCCACAGTCACACAGAACAGAGCACTTAGCCAAGGGACATGCAGCCAGCAGCAGGCTGACCTTGTAGTGGCTCCAGTCGGCACCTCCAGGGGACGGTCCTGACAGACCTTCTCTAACCTAACACCCCTGGATGCTCTCGAAGGCCTCAGACTCACAAGGCTGTTCCCCTCACAAGAACCTGTGACACTGCTAAAAGCCGGGCCTTTACTGGAGGTCAGTGTGAATGGATAGTCTGGAAAAATAAAAAATAAAAAGTATCAGTGGAGAGAAAATAAGCCACGTTACAGCACGGCGGCTAAGAACTAACAAAGACTCACTGGTTAAGATTTGTGAGCCAGCTGTCAGTGATGTTAGGCTCACTGCTTTATCTTATATTTAAATTGTATATTACATAATACTGTATAACAACCACTCTTTTTCAACTTATTGCTATTTATAGTCAGACGAGACAGGAGATTGTCCTATTCATATTTCATTACTTCTAAACTACAAAGTATGTTCTCTGTCGAAGTGTTTTCTTTTGAATGCTAAAGGCTTAAGTTTAGCTTTATCATATAAAAACATTTACGAGAGTTTCAGTCTATTTGGTTAAAGAAGGACATTTTTTCAAATGTTGTTAATCAAACTTTGAAAGATAATTTCTTCAAATCCTCTGACAATTTTGGGGATTTTGCCAGGTTTGCTAAATTGGACCTTCTAAAAACGAGTCTGTACTGTTTTGAAGTATTTTTCTCATTCTTTCTATGTCAAACAACACAAAGAGCACAACAAATTATAAAAATGTCATTGAATTTAATTTGCTGTTCTTTGTATAGGGTTTTGGCTATAGGGTTTCACATAGCACTCATTTCACCAAAATTCACTAGTTCTACAAACTCGACAGCATAACTTTGAAAAAAGATTTGAATTTGCTCAGCACGCAATCTTTAACTACAGACAACCAAGTTTATAATAGCAGTTGACAGATTTTGCTTCTGTGTTACAAGCAAATTTTATTTGCACAGATATGAGAAAAAGCTTTTATTCTGGCAATATTTGGACTTAAGAAAACAAATTCAGAGATTAAATGAACATAGTTAATGGTACTGTGGTGGCAAGGTAGCTTAAAGCCCCTGACAAGGGACAACAATGTTTACAAATTTTAATTATTCCTCTATAACATTAAATATTCATGACTAAATACGTTACAATCAAAGTTAAAGTTTTTAACTCAAATTTTACACTCAAAAACCCACTGTCAGATTTTGATTCAACTTCTGCTAGACTCTGACTGGTGCACTGTATTTGACATCACCTTTATCCAACTGAGACCCGCTCACTTCAAACCAGTGAGAAGAGCACAGAAGAGGAAAAGAAATATCAAAATCTCTTAAATGAAACAACTGTTTCAACTTTAACAACAACATGGAACAACATTAAAAGGGCCAACCTGATTGAATATAGGAAATATGACTGTAATTATCAGCACAGAAAGCACAAGTAAAAATTAACTGTGGGCGATACGGACCCAAAATAATATCTCGATATTTTAGGGTATTTCTGCAGTAATGATATTCTTGAAGATATGACAAAAAGATTTTTGTATTGACCCCCTTTTTTTTACAGCCTTGTTGCACCTCTTACTGTGGTTTGTAGTACATCTGATATTTTTAAACCACTACTGAAGTCGTTCCCCTTCTTGGACCCAACTCCTCCACCGTGGAGCTGGTACCAATGTTACTTTCACTTTCAGCCATGCTTATTGTTGCTCTGCGTAACAGTATGACATAATTATGTCAACAAGTCAAAACATGGCCATTATCACGATATGATTTTTTAAAATCATATTAAACATTGTCGTGATATATTGTGAATGATATGATATGGCACACCCCTATTGTACAAATATACCATCTGCATCCATGCAATTTGCTTATTTTGGTATCTTGAACTACTGATACGTTTATCTACTTAAATCAACCGTGAGAAAACTTATTTCAGGCTAAATATATAGGTGTGGTCTCAGTAAAATTACTTTGGCCTCTGAACAATGTTGATGCAGTAAAATGGAAACTCTGTTAAGGTTTTTTTTTTTTTTATCATGCTGCTGTGATTCCATAATGGGAAGTTGTTAGGATGATAATGAAAACAGGCTGGATGTCCGACCACTATGAATTCAAAAATGTTGGAAAATCTGCATGACAGTCCAAAGAAACTGCGGTTGCATTTATGTATATTAACCCTGTAAAGTAGCCTCTTTAAATTCATGAGAATCAGCTGAGAAAGTTTACCCTCCCTCCCCCTCCCCCGTCTCCCACCCCCACCCAATCCAAACCCCCCGCACAACAAATAATTTAATCCCATCCTTCACTAGTACTACTTTCCCTTCAGTACTTGAAATGGAACTGTTTCCCACTTCTCTGCCAACATTCTGTTTATGTGCCTACATTATAGATAATGTGTCTTTGGAAAGACAGTAGATTGTAGATAGCAGATACGGTAAGTGGACATTACACAAGTGCTCCTAAAATCACCAAATTTTACACATATATTTGCCTGTAAATTATCCTGCTTTTCTACATTTCCACCAGTGTTCTCGTTTGTGTCGTTCTAACAATCCACCCCCCACTTCCCGTTCCGTTACCCAGTGAGTATGTGTGATATGCAGTAATTCTGATGATGAGAAATTGTCACAGAGGTCGTATTTGTTTGTGGACAAGAAATAATGAGATACAACAACAACAACAAAAAACCCCAAACATATTGTTGTGGCTTCTCCAGTGACTTTAACAGTGCGCGCTGCCAGAGACTGCTCATCTCTCTGCTAATTACAGTGGCGTGACATCCGTGTGGGCAGTGGGGTTGCTAATGCTAAGAGACCTGGGGGGTTGTATTCTTTCCTAGCAGAGCGATGTGTTAATGATACACGCAAACAAACACTCAAGCAAAGGACAACTTTTCCATGACAACTCAAGGTTGCATATATGAATAATGCATGACAGCCAACAATCAAGGCATTAAAATATAACATGATAAGTGGATACTGTGTAGGAGAGATTTTCAGCAGCCGCGCATGTCTTCGCAGACGAAAACCTTGTCAGCGAAGGTAGGAGGGTTTTTTTTTTTTCTGTGTGTGTGTGTGTGTGTGTGTGTGTGTGTGTGTGTGTTGTGAGAAAGATTTGGGTGACCTTCAGGGAACAGGTGTTGGTGTCAGTGTTTACTCTGTCACGGCACATTGAGCAGCACTGTACAAACACACACAAGAGAGGGAGGGGAGAGGGAGGAATGAGAGAGATACAGAGTGTGTGCGCGAGAGAGGAAACACATGATAGTGTATCAAGAGGATTTATGGAGGGAGATACATGTTTGATACCAAAAGGACAGTTCAGATATAGAATACAAGACATGTGACATAGGGACTCACACATAGTCTAAATGCCAGTTAAGAAAGTTACACACATCAGTGGTACAGTGGTACATTTAACAAAGTGCATTTACTATACAGTACTCTCTTTAAAGAAGAGTCGGAAATTGTAGCAGAACTTTTTTCCTCTCCCATTAATCATCTCATGACCCCTCAGATTTGTCTTGTGACTCTTTGGAGGGGCCCAACCCCCAGGTTAGCAACCACCGGATGAAACTAGCTAACTGTGTATAAAGTAGTTAAAGCTAGCAGCAGTAAAATGCTTCTTATGCATTGGTGCATCAGTATTAATAATGTTATTTATTATAATATATATGTCAGAAGGGCACATTTTATGCAGAATGAGCCCTTTTACTTTTAATATTATAAGTTTAAATTTAGCTGGTAATTCTTCTGTACTTAAGTATTTTAAATGCAGGACTTTTACTTGTAGCGGAATATTTTTATATTGTGTTACTGGTACTTTCACTTAAGTAAAGAGTTCTTCCTCCACAACTGCACATCAGTACAAATCTCATGTGCATTTGGGGTTTTACTTGCCAGTGTTGTCAAATGTGATGTGAATGTAAATATCCTCAAAAAACACAGAAAATCACACTGAGTTTTGCTTTCCAAGATTTAATATAATGAAAATATGTTCTTGTGTTGAGTGTTTAAAGTCACAGTTGCTGCTGCTGTGCACCAGTTTATGGATAATTTATTGCAATTATCTCCAATCACTATAATCCATCTATGCTAATTGCTGTCGAAAACATTATATGTTTTCATATAAATTAAACGCATCATCTATAAAAAATAGAAACTTAAACTGTATCTTTCTGTCTTCCTTTTTAAAGTATATTTTTTTCTAATAAATGCTTTTTCCCTGGAGGATTTTTTGTACATATAATTAGGCATTATTAAATATAAAAGAACACGGAAAGCTTAAGAGGCACAGTTTTGACACGGATTCACAATTACATGAGCACCTGTAAGAACCTGCTGTTGTCCTTTTTGGTGCTTCAGAAAAGAGCAACCTCTCAGTAACAACATGAGGGAAACTTAAACACAGCACACGGCGTACCAGAAGTCCTTGAATGTAGATTAGCAGGTAATAGAATTCCCATTCACGTCCTCATTATTTAGTGGGTTGGTTAGGAGGGATGTTTTACAGTCACTGCACAGGTGGTTTATGGGTAGAAGGAGCAGAGCATCTGTTTAACCTGCAACAAGAATCAGACACCATGTTGCGTCAGACTCAATTGCTTTCAATTTTCCCCACAAACATTCATCTGGACTATTGTAACAAGCAGATCAATATGGGTAAATAAAGACAGAATACCCTGTGATATCATTCCAGTCAGCCACCGATAATCACTCACAGAAGCAGAACCTGCTGTGTTTCCAAACAGCACCTGTTCAATATGTTTCTATCCATTCTGAACAAAAGAAAAACGATTTAGTCTTTGCTTAAATTAAACTGTGTGTGTTTCTTCATGAATGGGGAGAATATGCATTCTGTATGGAAATGTGCATAATATACTATACGTTTGTGTGATTGTGCACTGTTTGACACAACACAGCAGCCTCTGCGTTGGGAGCGTAATGAGATTTCTGGTTCCTCTAATCGTTAAATTTTTTCCATCACATTGTCGGCAGAGGGAAACACACACTCACACAAATCTGTGTTTTAGAACAGATCAAAAGCGTTTGTAATCTCTAGCTTAGGATGCGGATCTTGGGAAAAACTGGTGCGCTTTTTCATGGGAGATGCACTCATTTTCCAAGTTAATTATTGCAGCTCCTAAGACAATGGAATGCCTTAAGCATGCGAGCAACAGTGAAAGAAGAATTAGATGCTGCAGGTCATTTGAGTTGAGTAACTTTAGGTAAAACAAAAAAATATATCTACCCCAATTAAATAAGTTTGAATTGGGGACAAATCCATTCTCTCCACCATTTTAAACCATCTGAATCCTGCATAGAACAGTTCTCGGTATGTGCATTGAGGTCTGGAAGTATTGGGACCATGACACATTTTTCATTGTTTTGGCTCTGTACTCCTGCACATTGGATCTGGAATAAAAATATGGCTATAAGGTTAAAGTGTCGACCTGCAGCTATAAGGGTTTGAAGGTGTTCACATCCTCCAAATTAAACTACAAAATACGTACATTGTCCATGCCCATTACAACGACACAGGTTAGGTTATGTTTATGGTTGCAGTAATAGACAGGTGGTTAAGGTTATGGAATGATTGTGGTGATTCTTTTAAAAGAACAACAACATTGACTGTCGGTTGGAAAAGGGAAACGCACACCAGTCTCCAAAGTCCAATGTTTTGTTGACCAATCCATCCACCTCGACCTCCTTCATAAGCAGACTTTGTTGCTCTATAAAGATAGCACCTGACTTCCTCCCTCGCTCCCGTGATTTTTACAACGTCCACTAGAGAGCTTTGTCACTTGAATGTAAAAATAGGTGGTTTTGGGGAACTTGCCGAAACGACTTATGCTGTTGGTTTTCTTGGGAGAACAGTCTCATACATATTGGGTAAAACGTGTAGGATTCATAGCCCATTGAATACATGGTGCCGCCCAGTTTAAGGACAATGCAACTGGACAGTGATTCTAAACATACAAACAAACAAAACTGTGAAATTAGTTATCACGTGCTTCACTTGCCGAAGGCCAGACTAAACACAAAAATCCCCCAAAATGGGCAAAAAGTGCAGATGCAGGCCTGAACTAGAAAATAAACCATCTGATATCTACGAAGATTTCAAACATTCATGAACTGCAAAGGATATGCAACCAAATATTAATGACAATTTCATTAATAAAGGGTACCCTGCGCAGTTTATGACCACTCGTAGTGATTTTTTGAGCAGGTCCCCGCTTTTCTTGCATCCCATCCATACACACAGCCAACAGTTTCACACCAATCCACTGATCGACAATTGCTGCCGGTAATGCATCAAAAGTTCTAGCGACGTTTCAGCAAAGGCAAAGAAGAAATTTTCCAAAAATCAGATTTGCAAAAGTTTAAGTAAACACATTATATTAAAGTTACTTGTGCAAGCTGTATCTGTCCTTTCAAAGCAGTGGTGGAAGAAGTATTCAGACCTTTTAAGTGTAAAAATATTAACCCTAACCCCCTTAAGTAAAAGTAATCAAATCAAATCAAAATGTACTTAAAGTACCAAAAGTAAAATTTCCCATGCAGAATGGCCCAATTCAGAATAATGTTTATTATATCATTGGGTTAGAAATTGTGATGGATTAATGTGCTCATCACTACTTTATACAACAGCTGCGTAGCCTACACTAATCTATAATGGTACATTGTAATTTATTAGTTGATTATATTTAGTATTAATAATTTGAATCTGCAAAGTAACTAGAAACTAAAGTTATAAAATAAATGTAGTTCCTATAAGGAACTATTACTTCCTATAAGTACAGTACTTGAATAAATTTACTTAGCTACTTTCCACCACCGTTTTTAAAATGGGGGACTATGTATAAAAAGGGGTACAATTTCTGCACTCATTATCTGATGTGGATTCAAACACCCTCAGATTAAAGCTGAGAATCAACACTTAACCTTATCCTCAATCTTTCATTTCAAATCCAATATACTCCTGTACATCAAGAATGTGTCACTGTCCTAATACAGTAGTTGTGTATGTGCAGAAGTTTTGAAGATCTTTTGAACTGACTCAGTTTAGTTTGATTTCATGTCAGGTAAAATGTTCTCAGCAGAATTATAAACTCAGTAAGCAACATTAGCTCAGTGAAGCATTTAAAGCGTTGAAGAAAAGTGTTAAAAAATGAATATGTAAATCAGCGATTAGGGATGATTGCACATTTTAACCAGACATTTGTTACTGTTCCATGGACGCAAAAAAATACATAAATAAAAGCACTGAGAGAACCATTGTAATTCTGCATTTGAATGAAATTGTAATTATTCTAATGAAACGGTAAAAAATGTGATCAGGCAAGGTACTATACAAGGCTGAGAATTTACAGTACCTCTCAAAATGTTATGAGAATTAAGCCTTTCAATCATGACAGTGTGAATAACACATTTTGAGAAGCAATAGTTTCAGTGAATACAGTCAACATAACAGTCCAAAGTAAAAATAACACTGTATTTATTCATTGTTGCAATCACACTGCATTTTGTGGGTGTACACTGAATAGCAAAGGGAAGACGAAACAAGGCAGAGGAAAAAGAGATGAAAGCAATGTTGAGTTTCTGAAAATGTTTCAGTTGTTCCTCTTTCCAATCTCTTTTTTTTTTCTCTGCTGTATTTTTCCAGAGGAACATGAGATTCAGCAAACAACTGCTGTAAGCAAACAAAGCAAACAAATTACACAGTCAGGCCTCATTGTAACATAACAGTGATGGATGATGATGTGCCCTGAAAGCACTGTAAGAAAAATTCTCTGTTATTGTAAGAGGAATGTTTAGAAACTATTTTTAAGTTCCTGACGCTCAAAACAAGCTGCAGAATATATCACATTTTACTGATAGTGTTACATGTGCTTCATTATCTGGAAAGCAATAACTTGTCTCAGAGCAGTCAAATTAATAACGCAAACAGTTTTTTCACCTCAATCATCCAGGGGAAGAGCTTCTTGTGACGGGTGTATTTCAAGTGTGGCCAGTGTTCAGGTAATTTGTTCCTTTTTTAGTCAGAAAAATCCAATTAAATGGATCTTTAACCCCTGGCCAATGCTTTTTTTTATATCAGCCATAGATTCAAAGGATTGTATGGCATGCTTGATGAAAAATAGTCCCCATGTTAACACATAGTTCCTTTAAATGTTACATTTCACAATCTAACAGCTATCTGTGAGTTATTATTAGTAGGAATTAAAAAACCTTCAGCATTCCTTCCATCAAGAAACGCCCTGACACTAAACTCAGCCATATGCTTCTGATACCTGCACTCAGAGCGTACTGCCTCTGTTAGCATGTGTTTGGATTACCCTGCATTAAACACCTGTGACCCCTAAATGCCACTGTATATCGCCTCTGAAGTGTCTCAATTACCACTGATGATATCGGAGCCTAAGTGGGCCCACACGGTGTAGGTTGCAGGGCATTTGTTAAGTGGGCCTTTGTCGTTGAGTTTCAGGGTTAATGTGAAGTGTGAGCTAATCCACTGGCCACTCAATAGCTTTAACAGCGCATGAAATCTCTTTTGTTAGTAAACCCTGTGCTTCGGGCCATATCTGAAATTGATCACTGTTCCCTCTCCTTTACTCTCGTCATGGTGCTTTGCAGGGAAGGAGTATCGACAGACATCCCTCTCGAAGGGAAGCAGCAGAAGGGCTGATGGAGACTGCTGGGAGGAATTAATAGAGGCAGAATAGAGTGGGAACACCACTGAGAAATGATTGTCTATCTATCTACCTACCTACCTATCTATCTATCTATGCCAGAGAAGCAAAAAGTGTGCAGTTTGCTGCTTTTCTCTACTTTATATGACTGTAAATTAAATTTTCACTGGCCACTTTTCACTATTTTCTGACATTTTATAGATTAAATGATTAAGTGCTTAAAGAGTTACTCTAGCAATTGTGTTTCACTTCCATAAGGTTGAGAAATTCACAAGAGACATTAGCTAGTCTTGTCCCTAAGATGGGTTAAGCTCCAAAACCAGTGGATTCTACAATATGGAGGATATTTTTGGTCATAATTCAAATTTAAAGTCCAAATAGTACATTTAAAGAGATTCAATTAAAAAGATTATTATTTTATTACACTACTAGGAATACTCAGGTGATAATTAAACTTAAAAAGAAAAAGGAAATGGGAAAGGCAAATTAAAAATGTAAAATGATAATTTGAAAATGTAACGTGACAATGAAAAAAAGGGAAATTTAAAAAGCAAAAGCTTAAGTGGAAATACTCAAACTGAAAACAATTCTTTTCCAAATTTAAGATTTACTTCAATTTAATAAATTAAATTGTTTTTGCATTTGCACTTTATCCTTTTCCATTTGGATTTTCCAGATGTATTCCAAATTTCCCCTAGTGGATGAATATGAGTGTGAATGGTTGTCTGTCTATGTGTCAGCCGACGAGTTGGCCACTGTCCAGGGTGTACCCCGCCTAAGGCCCGAAGTTCCCCAACGGGAAAAAGCGGTAGAAAATTACTGACTGACTGACAGATGTATGTAAATGAGGAGGTGTGGTCCAAAGGCTGGAGGGAGGGTTTGAAACAGACGCACCTCGTGGACAGTAGTGATGGGAATTACGGCTCTATGAAGCCAGCCACATCTTATGGCACTGTTCTTTTCCGAGAGCCGGGTCTTTCAGCTCCCACACGGTTCTTCATTTAGTACCACTTCTGCTTATTATTTGTTGCTAGAAAAAAAAAAAAGCAATATTCTTCATCTACAATACAATGAAATATTCTGTCATATTGATGGTCAAAATGACCACACAAAACGAATGTTTCAGCTAGAAGCCACGCTGTTATCTGAAAGTGTTTTGCCCACAATAAACATGAAAACTATGTGTGAGTATGGGTATTCTATTTATTCTGATCATTGTTACGACCAGGCACCGCATTCAGTTTGAAGATTGGGAGTTGTGCACCGTGCTTTTTTTTAGCTCCAATTTAATTTCCAAGTTTCGCAGTTTAATAAACAAGCAAAGTTGCTATAAACTCAGATTGGACTCAAATGCAGGAACCAGACAGGGAATGATTAAAGATAATGTATTTTTTGTAAAAGGAGAGATGGCTGGGGTTGGAGATCCAAATGCTGTTGAAGTTTGGGAATGATGGCAGATGAGATGGCACGGGCAGTGGCGAACGGGGAAGCATGGCTGGCTGTCCAGCAGAAGGATAACAAGAAACAAAAGGTTAACCATGAGCATGACACTAGGAAGCATAAATCTCAAAGGGATAGAGTTTCAGAAATGTTTGGCCAAGGTTTAGCTACCAGCAGCATTGAAACAACAATCGGTTGAAGAGCCGGGGTGGATATATTGCAGGTTGATGGCATGATGAGACGCAGGTGAGCAGACTGGGAGCGACGATGTGCTGATTGAGACCAGATGTATAGATGCAGCTGAGCTGGGAGCCGTGGCCACGCCCATGCCAACAGACTAAGACTTAAAAGCAGGGAGAGGGACAGACAAGACAACAACAAAATGCACAAGTTTTCAGATACTGAATTATGGCATAGTGGAAACAGTAACAGTCCCTTCTGTGGTTCCTTCCTCCTGTTTGACTTCAGGTGAAAACTCTTCAGTTATGAGTCAAGCTCCGGTGGTGAAAGAAATAGATCAACAGCATTCAGTTTTATTTCTGCTACTTCAATAAATGTAGTCAATTTATACATTGTCACTGAGATGCTGTTAAAACACAGTCAGACTAAATGTAGCCTCTTAAAAATAAACAACTCACTTTTTAACTACATTCTGCAGCTGCTCCATACCCTGCTCACTCAAAAATATTAACATATAATCTCCAATATTACAGGAATTATGTTCCATCAGTATGGCCAATCACATCATGAGTGATAGAGATAATTATTTATTGATCCTACATGTCTAAAGCTTATACAGATTTTATCCTTTTAATTATGTGAGCTGCTCTAACAGACTGACAGCTGTCTTGTGTGCACAGAGTCACAGTGTTACAAAAACAGAAGGACACGCAAAGGTTTTATTCTTCACTGAGCTGACTTGATGCTGTTTAATATTTGCATGTGAGGGCAAAAACCCATTTTTAAGGAAATGACTCACAGCACATAAAAGTAACTTCAGATAGTCCTGAGTAACAAACTAATATCCCACCAGGGTTTATATCCTGACAGTAAACCTCAGCTAATTCATGTGCTTCAATGCGGACTGAATCGATGACGAGACAAAACAAAAAAACCATCGAAGGGTTAAAAAAGTCAGAGTTTTCACTAAACCCCCTTTCTGAAACTAGACCGCCATGGCGTGATGCTAGGATCAAACTTAATGGTCGGTTCGATGAAGTAGAAAACTCCTTCATATAAGGGACAACTAATAGTCTGGCTAAATAGTAATGTGCAGTAGTCTACGCTAGAAATCTTGTAAATACATCTATTATTCCTTACAGTAGCCAGGCACATGCGCTGGAAATGCAGATGTCTGTAAACCTTAAGTCAGGTTAGCCATCACCACCTGGCAAACCCATCATGACAATACTGCAGACAGGCAATTTTTTTTCTCAGAGCATATTGCTTCCTACTTGGCTTAACACTATCTGTTTATTGTTTGCAAGTGGCCATGGTATCAATGTCGCATTAACCATACATGCCAGCAGATAACAGCTAATGTCGCTAGTGGGTAATGTTAGCCTTGAACCTGTTGCACAATCAGCACCTCCAAGTCCGAGGCCATGGTTCTCAGTCGGAAAAGGGTGACTTGTCCCCTTCAGGTTGGTGGAGAGCTCCTGCCTCAAGTGGAGGAGTTTAAGTATCTTGGGGTCTTGTTCACGAGTGAGGGAAGGACGGAGCGGGAGGGAGCTGAGCTGCAAGGCGAAGCTCTCTATTTACCAGTCGATCCTACGTTCCTACTCTCACCTGTGGTCATGAGCTTTGGGTCATGACCAAAAGGACAAGATCCCGGATACAGGCGGCCAAAATTAGTTTCCTCCGCAGGGTGGCTGGGCGCTTCCTTAGAGATAGAGTGAGGAGCTTGGTCACTCGGGAGGAGCTCAGAGTAGAGCCGCTGCTCCTCCAGATCGAGAGGAGCCAGCTGAGCATCTGTTCGGGATGCCTCCTGGACGCCTCCCTGGGGAGGTGTTCCTGGCATGTTCAAGCGGGAGGAGACCCCGGGGAAGACCTAGGACACGCTGGAGGGACTATGTCTCTCGGCTGGCCTCGGGTTTTCCCCCGGAAGAGCTGGAGATGGATGGATGGATGGATGGCTGTTGCACTGTCCGCTGCTTTCTCCCCCTCAGACCAATAGGGAATTGCGGTGAAGTTGTTTAATACTCCTTTAACTGCTGACTTTGTGTGTGAGACCACATGGACAAAAATGTTTGAACACTTTATCAAGCCATTACCTTAGAAATAATAGTCTTCCCTCCGACCCTACTCACTCTACTTGCTCTGTTTTCATTGCTCTTTAGCAGTCAGAGCTCCCCCTGCTGCCCATAAGGTTCCTCCGTTTCAAACCCTCCCATCAGCCCTTGGGCCACGCCTCCTCATTTACACACTGCTTAAAAATCCAAATGCAAAACTCCTTAAAACTCCAAGCGCCTTATTTTTGGAGGGCTTTCTATAAAAAAAAGTGTATTCCCCAAGCCGAAGCAGAGATACCCACATGACATCATCAGGGTTATTTCCTCAAATTTTTAATGGCTCCTCCAGAGCCACAGAAGACATAAGATTTTCACAGTAGTACTCCTCGTGACAAATGAACTGTTTAATTGCAAAAATAATGGACACATTAACTAATAATAATTACTTGCAGCACTTTATTGTTCATGTTTTTTGTATGGTACTTAACAAAAATATTTTAATATAATAACATACTGGAAGTTTAGGGTGAGTAGCCAAAATAGTGGATTGCAAACAAAATGTACCCTGTGGTTGGGGCAAATATTGAGACAGATGTTAGTTTGACTGTTGCCCAGATATCCTTAGTTTCAGTGCTGCTGACATATGCCGGATTTGGCATTCATAATGTACTCCAAACTCCTGCTTTTACTGTAATTGCTTTATTGGAGCAACTGCCTGGATTTGGAAAAAAAACAGCACATTTTGTGATTTTATGTGCGTGTGCAGAGTGCAGCGGGAGCATGCACACAGATGTTATGCATTCCCTTCACCCCTTGCTCAAATAAAAGTAAAATGTTTTATTCTAAAAGGAGTAAACACAGCAGCACAGATGCCAGAATGAAGCAGAGTGAATTTTTGTATTGAGTGCTCATTCTCCCCGTCGTGACTTTTAGACTGCGGAAGGATGGATGGTGAGCTGGGAATGAACAAATGGATGGAATTGAATATGCTTTACCTCCACTCAGTTAAACTCTTCAACTGGAAAATGGTGGACTAATAGCATTAAGAAGCAAAATGACAAATGGAAAGTTGTATATTCACAATACCCAGTGCAGCCAGACATTAATAACTGTTTGGGACATTTGCTGAGCTGAAAAATTGATTTTTTTTCCCCAAGGGCTCTCTTCAAGTCAGAAATAAAATCAGTGAAAAGTTGCACCAAAATCTGTCCATTGTATTCAGCAAACATCAAAACCCTAAAATGTTTGATTTTGCTATAAAAACAGACTGTAATTCTTTTGCCCCCATAAACCAACCATTATGTCCATTAGAGTGCTGTCAGTCAATGTTTTTATTGTCCTGTTTGACAAGAGACAAACCATTAAGTGCTAAGTCGTAAGTCCTCCATATTCAACCTGTTTAGAGCTCTGTTTATGTGTTATTATGTACATTGTTCTGTGCCACTTATTTGCCACTGAATGCCTTATTTTGTACCCAGATCACAGCTTTTATTTTTTTCCCTTCATCGCTTGCCTTTTGATATTTTGCCATTGACCACGGAGGCAAATCCAACAGATGTTTCCAATGCCACTGGAGTGAAACTAGCAAACACTCTTTTGATTGTTTTGTGATTTTTTTGGCAGCAATCAGGACTTTTCGTGCCCTCTGTTAAAAAGAGCACCATGAGAAAACTTTTCTCTCCTCAAGTGAGGGGAGGAATATAAAGTTCTGGTGCCATGGTGCGTGCTCCCGGTATGTGTGCACCCTCTCAGGAAAAAAATAATAAATTCCGCAATCTGCGAGCTTTGAGTGACTGAAAGCTGATGGCTCTACGTCAAACTTTTAAAGATCTGTCTGTCTCCCGAGCGATTCTGTGTGTATGTGTCTGTCCTCACATCTCCAATCGGCCATGTTTCTGACTATGATCAATCAGCATCAAGGTTTTTAGCTGGAGCCATGCCCCCCCCCCCCCCCCCCCCCTTTCCCCCCCCCCCCCCCCCACCCCCCACCCCTTATCCACCCCACACCGCCGCCAGCTCCCCTCCCGCGGGGGGGA
>CM022479.1:21453896-21630137 GCA_011952105.1 Coreoperca whiteheadi
GCCATGCCCCCCCCCCCCCCCCAATCTTTACACCGCTCCCCTCTACCACAACATCTTCTGATCAGCGGCAGCCTGGAACCGGGCTGCCGTACGTGGGGGGAGCAGCTGCATGGCTCTGTGACACATGACAAGTGCTTCAGCTCTGATCCATTTTCTGTAAAGAATCATTAGCTGCAGAAAACGCAGCTGTGTCGCGCAGGTTCACAGCTCAATCGCTACAATCCATCTCCCTCCCTGGATTCTTCCCCAGAGCAGGAGGAGACAGAGACGTCTCCCTGCACTGTCTCCTCTCTCACACTCTTCATTACGAGTTTATTTATTTCATTCTTTAATGAGCTGACCTTAACGAGCGCTGACAGCGTGTCAGGCGTCTGGGCGTCCTCATCACTGTCACTGGGATGACCTCCTCCCAAGTGACAAACTCGTGTCTAAATGGGGATGTGAGAGGCTGCTGGGCTATGTTTAACTAGCAGGGCACCTACAGAGACGGCCTTATCTAAGAGGTTGGCTTCACATTTTCAATACCGCCTCTCAAGTGTTCTTTTGTTTTTTTTCCTGGTGGTTGATTGTGGAGAGATTTGGGGCATGAGATAAAAACCATGTTGTCAAGCTGTCAGTTTCTCTGCTTGACACACACTTGGAAGTTGAATAAGTGCCATGGGGGGTGTGGGGAGGGGTCTCTTGTGATGTTACAGACAATTGCACTGTTCCAATTCCCTATCCTATCCTGCTGTTTATAAAGACAGTGTGACCTGCCTCTGCCTGTGCTGAGAGACATGGGACTCGATATGCATTAGCTCCGCCTCTCACATAGACAACAATAATTCAGAAAGTAAAAGGAAAACTATTTTAATATTTTAAACGAACAGATGTTCTCCAAATGCATGGCAAACACTCTTGCCTCTCATAGTTGGCCTCCTAAATCTCATTGTGGAGTAACAGATGAGGATGGTATAGCGGAGGACTAGTGATAGACTGTATCTGTCAGAGATACCTTACAGCAGAGGAATAATGACGCCTCCTGGTAGAATTAGACTGATGAAACCATTAATTCTGTAAACACAAATTGCACTGAACTTTTCAAATCCCCAGCAAACTACGATGGAAACACTAATGAACAATTTATCTCAATGAATTTATTTGTTTCTCATTAGTCAGCACTGCAGTCAGTGTTTGGGTTTTGCATGTGCATTGTTTGAGTCTCTCCTGAGTACTTACAGAAACTGGCCACATTTTCCTCTCTCTGCTTTTATCAGCATTTCTGTTTGGTAAAATGTGAGTGCTGCTTAATTCAGGCTTTGAATGACTAACAAGAACTGTGTTTCCGTAAGATGAATGTTTTGTTAGACTTTGCAACCGAAGCATTTTTAATGTTTACAGCACAGATGTCATCAGAAAAGCTGCAAGCTGTGATCTCTATCTGAAATTTATGAAAAAGATATTAATTGCTCTATGGTGCTGAAAAACAAACTTTCCATCTATGGTTAGACCTAAAAATGTATTTTAGGTTATACTATATTTGACAACAGTTTAAAATGGATAGTTTGACATTTTGGGAAATACACTTACAGGTTTGCTTTCTTGCCAGGACTTAGATGAGAGGATTGATACTCTCATGTATATGTATATATATAGATGAAGCTACAGCCAGCAGCCAGTTAGTTTAGCTACCAAAGGCAACAAAATCCACCTACCAGCACCTCTAAAGCTCACTAATTAACACGTTATTAGTCATCTGTTTCGTCACAGTGACTTCCTGAATTCGTGTCGTCACTGCTCCAGACATCCAACGATCTATTGTTCTTCTCTTCTCAGCATATATGTATCGTTCAGGTTAAATGTGATCACAAACTAATGATTTACATTTAGTTTTCTATTGACTTTGTGTTGAGCCGATGATTTTGAACTGTTTGTCCAGTTATATTTTGCCTTTCTTTCTTCAAACAGTAGTGAAACAAGAAAACTGCTCAATCCCAAACAAGTCATTACATTTATAACCTACAACATACATTTTGAGGTGCAGCAACAGAATGGAAGCTCAAAGCATTTTACTTTTGTATATTTCTTTCTTCAGTTTTTGCTGCAGCAACCCAAAAGTAAAGTACATTACAAAACTAATAAGGCGACAATGTCTGTGCTGTTTTGCTATGTCTTTCACACCCCTATCTTTATTTTTTATCTCCGTCATCTGGTCACAACAGGATAAGCTGGATAAATTGTTGCTCTTGTTTCTCTTTATCACGTCTTGAAATAAATGCACACATGTGTGCTGATGTTAACGCATCATTTTGACTAAACAGATGTTGACTACTATGACAAACCTTCCCGCTGACTAACTATTGCTCTCCCTCTGGTCTCTGTTGCCCTTTTCAATAAGTAACAACGACAAAGTGGTCTATTTAGCTAATTAGTTACATGCTAATGACGTTAAACTTGAATAACAATTTGCATTGGTAGTGAAGCCAAAAAAAGGTACACAAATATGTGTGAAAATGGCAACAATAAGCCAACAAAAACACTCTCATCACAAGGTCCATACAGTAGCTGTTCTGGATCTTTCAACTAGAGTACATGATCTTCCTCTTCTATGTTAGCATAAAAATTCATAGTTTCATTGACAACTGGGCTACTCCATCTGCCGAGGCAGATTGTGTGATATGGTCAAAAGCTCCCAAACAGCTACTGTACTGAGTGGATCTTCTGGACCGACTCCCTCTGGCCTTTTTTGGTCAGGTTTGCTCTGACTAGAGGCCTATGAAATTGAGAACAAGTGCCCATCACACATCAAATTTCATCCTTGACATATAAAACTGCACTTGATTCTTCCTGGAACTTCCTGTGCATCTGATGTTTCCACAGAGCCTCCATCATCATGCTTACTCAAAAACAAAAACGCAGACCTACACAAATAAACACACACACTCATAAGTATTTAGTTAATCTTCTGTTTATAATAATAAAAAAGATACCCATGAGCCTGAGACAACCAGTGCTTAAGAATAGCTTAGTTTTTGTGTGATGAGCCACTGGTCCAAAAATGTACAGCGATGAACCAGTTGCTGTGAACAGGGGCTGCTTTAATGTGTGCACTTATCAGCAAAGTTCCTGTATGGATTAGTTCTAATCCCCTGCCATAGTGGCCACAATGGTTTCATTAAATAACCCGACATATTGTAGCAAAATTGTGTTTGTTATATAATGAAACCGCAGAGGATATGCCAGGAGGGTGCAATGAAGACTACCCAAAATGAGAGACGAACATTCAGCGTGGCTTAGCCTAATAACACACTGACTAGGCTTGTTATAGCACCAGATTATTAAGGACGAGAAAGGGGTTTTATTCTGTATGGCATTATTAAAGATTAATTAAAATTCAAACAAAAGGAAATGCTCAAATGAAGACAAAAAATTAATAAATAATCAAAAAATGGCCGCTTTGCATATGAGCATTAAAGCTTCGGTGTACCCTGCAAATTGTGTTCAACTGTATTCAAACATTTCATGGCATGGTGTTTTCTGAAAACACATTAAGATATCATACTCTGTCTTTAAAGGAGCATACTGTAAGTTTTAACACAAAATACATTCTAAAGGTTCTATTACAGTTAATTTGCGCTGGTAAATATAATTCCCTTTCCCGTAACAATAAAAAATGAGAAAGATCTGCTGAGTAAATAGAAAAGTCGCCATATCACTAATGGTAATTTACACTTGTTTAACCCGCAAAATACAATACAATATGCTTCAGAGTTCACCAGACTTTCCCGTTACCCATTTCCTGCGGCTCAAAAAGCAATTTCCCCATACACCACCATTATAAAAGAGACAACTGTAAAACGTTTGATAGGACATCTCCGACTGCAAAAAAAAGGAATTATTACCATTTGTTTTTATTTATTATTAACAAAAATGTATTAAATCAATATTAAGTAACTAATTAAACCATGCCGGTTTAATATTTCAAAAATGTCAGAGCCTAGAAAATAATGTTCTTATGTTGTGACATTATCCCAATGTAAAGTCTATGGGCCAAGCGGCTCCGAGCTGGTGTGGCCAGGGAGAAACACTATTGGCCCCACAATGCAAGCAAAATTCGTTAAAAGTAATGATGGTGCCCATTAATTTCAGTTGGAGTCCGGTGACCAGTTCTTATAATACATGCATGGAATTCCCCTGCTCTCAGTCTTTCTTAGCTAGGCTAACCAAGTCTTGAGTCCAGCTCCATACTTACAATGTACAGACACAATATTGATATCAAACTTCTCAACTCAACTTTCTGGAAAGTGAATAATAATAAATTATATTTCTCAAAATGTCTTTAACAGGCAGACTATGTAATCTCTATATACAGTATGTGTTTCTATTTCCAATACATGGAATCCATGGTTCCACTAATGCAGGTTTACCACAGTAAATTTGCATGGGACCATACGAGCATGACTATTTTACATAAAACGGGAGGAGGCGATATTTCTCTTGATGATATGAGACTTTTCACTTACTGATCAACTTGCCTGTCTGCTCAATTCATATATCAACTAGAGGCCAAAGCTGAGCATTTTGGCATTTTCATTCTAACAAATCAAGAAAGATTCAAATCAGTGTGCTGCATTTAAATTTACACCTCAACACGTTATATCAATAACTCATGCAGAGCATAAAACAAAGCAGTCTACATTATTCATGTACTAATATTGCAGCAGAAAACCACAGGGTAGAGAAACTCACATATGGCAGCACCACATCTGTCTGACTGTGTCTCAGTGTTTTTACTCTTTGATTCTGCAAATTCTGTGACCATACACAATGTTTTTGACCACAGAGAAATTGGTGATTAGGAATAGTGATTTTACTTTGAAGGCAGGGCTTGAGTCATATATTTTTCTCTTGTGACACATTTATGCTGCACTTGCAAAATGTCCCGGGCTTGTGAGCACTTGCCAATGTGTGAATAGGCATAATGCAATTGTCATTTTCCAGCTGCCATGTATAGCGCTTACTGTGACACAGTATGACACATGAAAAGTGATAGAATAAAAATCTACCAGAAAACTCAGAAATTAAATCCAACACTACTTGCCATAGAGGAATAAAAAATGTAATAATGGATATGGATATGTAAAATGGTATTATGAGTAGGTTGCAAGTATTGAAAGTATTTGCAGGGCGCTCATCCTTTAACATCCTTTGATCATGAATTAAATAACAGAAGTAGACACGAACTAGCATCTCATGAGCTGGCAAATTGCAGCAGTCAGTCTGGCTTATCTTCAGACTGCTGAATGCTACAATAATGTGAATTAAAACTAGGCCTGAAGTTGGATGTAAGGCATCAGAGCACATGATGGTGAAGAGTGAAGACACAACAGAGAAATGAGTTTACAGTGGTCCAACCTACGAACAATTTGTTTCTCCTTACCTCCATCTCACCACTTTCCTGGTGAATCTTCACACATGTACTCAGAGTCCTAAAACCAAGGCACTATAATTTGCAGTGTGTTTACAGAGTGATGTTTACCTGGAGATATATCACTATAACAAGGAAACAAGAAGCATAAGTCAGTCTTAAGTTGGTCTCAGCTGCCACTCAGCTCTCAAGGTCATAATTAATTGAGAGTGGGAGTCTGTAAGACTAGTTACCTCAGCCCTGTTGCTAGAGAGCCAATGCAGCTCTCTGTCCATGCCTCTGAGTTGCTAACTAGTCTCCCAATTACTTGTTGAGGGGTGATATCCAAGGAGCAACGAGAGACATCCTACATTTGAGGACTATTAAATGAGATATAAGGGCAAACAAAGACTCTTCTGGGTCTCGATAATTGACAGATCATTCATTATAAGTCCGGAACCATGCTAAGGTATTCACTTGAACTCTCAAGAACTCTCCTAAACGACAAAGCATTTGACAGCTCAGCTGCACTCGTTGCCATAGATGTAGAGACACACATACAAAAACATACTCACAGACACTTGCAACTTTAATCAGGACATCCATTTTTGCTTTATTACACCCGAGATTCTAAAACTGTTTAGCCTGAGGGCCACTCTTGGAAACTGACAGAGGGCCAGGGGCCAGTTAATATAATTGTCTGTTTTGGCTGTCAACCTTTCAACATTCTACTGTAATCACTGCTCTCAAAATGGCAAGGCATGTCAGCTCTGGGTGTGATGCTGACAAAAATCTAGGAAATCATACACATATCATTCCTTCTACCATTGCTGCAGTGTTTGGTTAACTAATTTGCATTACATCAGAAGAGAAGATGATATGTTAGTGAATATAATATTCATGAATTAAGCAAATGAAACAGAACTGGATTCAGTTTCCTGGCCTACAAAGTTATGTGGACGACGTAGAATAGAAATATAGACCACCTGCAACAAAACTTCAGACCGCCATGGAGAAACTGTCCGCGGAGTTTCCAACCAGTTCAACAACAAACAACTTTCTCCTTGACAAGCTTTTAATATTCTCAAATAACAAAATATTAACCAGTTAATATTAACCATTGCAAAGCAACCGCAAATTGTCAGCTCCAGATGAGGATGACCACTGTTAGTCAGATAAACAATGAAAGTATTATATTGGTTCATCTCTGAGTGCCTGATATTAATTTGACATTACATAACTAGTCTCAATGTCCTTATAGCTAAACTAAGGAAAACTCAGGTACAAATTCAGTTGTGTGAAAACAAGACAAAATGTCTACAGCCATTCTAGTGGCCCTGTGAAGCTGTAGTAAATGCTAAAGTAACAATCAACGGCATCATTTCAAATTCAAAATCCTATTTCTTTGTCCCCCTCACTTTTAAGGTTTCAGTTTTATTTACTCAATAAAATCCCTCTAAACATGATCTTCAAACTGTCAAGCTGACAAAATACAGAGGAGAGAAGAGAGACGTTAATAAAAATGTTGATATGTTCATCTAGGTCACTTTCAAGTATTACTGTGTGTTCACATTTATAAACAACTAATCAAACATTCCAATATGTACTAAATACCCACCAGCAAACAGCACAATATATTGGCCTGATACGAATATGAACAGCCTGCATATTATATAGTGTCTCTTTCGAAGAAAGCATCTGCCGTATAAATAAATGAATAAATCTGAGATACCCAATATTGGGTATAAATATATAAATATATGCACCAAGTCACATAAATAGTTATATAAGATAATATACACCTATAAGCGAACATAACCCAGACAAAACAAAATCTACATTTATGCACCAATTCATATCAGTTAACACACTGTATGCCTGATTTGGTTCATAAATAAATCATATACTGTATAGTCTGTACCCACTTAGAGTATTAGGCTTTTATCTATCATGAGTTATTTTTCTCCTCCTTTTCCATGCTTAGGAAATATATACAGAAAACGCAAAAACATTGTCAAACAGGTATTCAATTAAAATTCCATTCTCACTTCAAATCAATTCTGGAGCTGGAACTTTTTAAAACGTTTGCCACAAATCATGATATAAGTGCACAAAATGATCTTTTACTTGAAGACTAATTATTCTTAACATATTGTTCACATTTATAATCTTTCTTAAATAAACAATAGATTCTCAATTTTGGCTTTTGCCAGATTTCTTCTGCCCATTTCTATGCATTTACCCCTTACACAATAGTTTTTTGGAGATACATTTCCAAATCCATATTCTTGAAATGAATCAAATATTTCAGATGTCCATTCACCTCCAATAGAGAAATCCCAATAAAAAATGTTAATAAAATAAAAAAATGGCACCCTATTGGTTGATAAATCCAGCAACCTATTCCACAAATTTACCATGCTGGGCTTCCATTTAATCTCAGATGTGTCCCATCCCATCTCTTAATATCCATGAACTTCCATATGGACATGTTCACCTTTTTTATCCATGATAGTGGCATGGATCTATGAATGACAATATCAGTCTGTGTGTTGGTCCACCACGTTGGTACAGACTGAAATATATGAACAAATTCTGGATGGACTAACACTCAATTTTGTACAGACATTTAAGGTACCCAAAGTATCAATCCTGCTGACTTTCGCGATCCCCTGACTCTTTCTCTAGTGTAACCAAGGTCTAGACTTTTGTTTTTAAATATCTTAAGAACTATTTTATGGATTGCACTGACATTTGGTACAGGCTTCACGTGCCCCTCAGGTTAAACTGTAATAGCTTTGTTGGCCAAATACTTGTAAAGCTAATGACATATCATCTTATTATTCAATTCAATTCAATTCAATTCAATTTTATTTATATAGCCTAGTATCACAAATCACATTTGCCTCAAAGGGCTTCACAATCTGTAACATACGACACCCTCTGTCCTTAGACCCTCGATTCGATTAAGGAAAAACTACCCAAAAAAACCCTTTTAACAGGGGAAAAAAAAAAATGATAGAAACCTCAGGAAGAGCAACAGAGGAGGGATCCCTCTCCCAGGACGGACAGACATGCAATAGATGTCGTAAGTACAGAATAGATTTATAGCATCAAAACTATAACATATATAGCCATGATGGCAAAATTGTTGTATGTATATATATATTATTGTATTATCAGTGTTTAGTGCTATTTAGCTAGTGTTAGCATGCTAACACACTAAACTAAGATGGTGAACATGGTAGACATTATACCTACTTAACATCAACATGTTAGCATTGTCATTGTGAGCATGTTAGCATGCTGGTGTTAACATTTAGCTCAACCCATTGCTGTGCCTGAAAACAGTAGTGATGGGAATTACAGATATTTGAAGGGAGCAGGATCTTATGGCTCCGTTCCTTTCCGAGAGCCAGCCATTTCAGCTCCCAAACTGCTCTTAATTTAATATCCTCTCTGCTGGTCACTGCCTAGGTTATGTTCTTATTTGTTGCAAAAAAAATACTGTATGTGCAAGATTCTTCATCTGCAATACATTGAAATATTCTGTCATACTGATGGTTAAAAAGTGGGATATGTCAAGAATAACTATCCTAGTTGTATAACAAAAATAACACCCTACTAATGAAATAGTATGATTAAAAAATAATCACACAATTCTATACAAACAGATAAGGTATATTTAAATTTCATTTCTGTGATATAATATTTAAAAAAAAAGAGTGTTCTAAAGTGTTGTTAATTTGTTGTCATGCATGTCTGACGAAATACCTTTAAAAAATGGGCCATATGCAGACATCTCTAAGGACTGAGAACTTCTTTTTGACAATATACTACAATAAGTGTTTTTTCTTTCTCTGTCTTTTTATTATTTCTCACTCCAATGCTAACATGCATGAAAAAGGTGAAGGCAGAAAAATGAACAGCAAGCACTCTATCAGCCTCTCTCTGAAGGTGGCATCCGGCCACCAAGCTGTGTGTAAGACATGGATGGACAGGTACATGCTGGGAGACTCTATAGGCCTCCATTGTGAAGCATGCGGTGTGCTTAACCCCAGTGCAGGAAGTCATACTGTTTGCCCTTGATACAAACAGATCAGAATGATACTGTGGGGATTGTTGTTTGATAAAGAGGAGAAATATTGTAAGAAATGTCTCAGACAAACTCTAATGCTCCTCAACTTTGACACTTTTCTATTGGTTTTACAAATCTGGAAATTTTGTGCATGTATTGTACATTAACACACGAATGCATGGAAACAGAAACAGTATAGCCCGTATATAAACTGCTACCAAACAAATCCCTAACTTGTTGTGGTCAAATAATAATGCAACACAGATAAAGAGTTCAAGAGATAAATGAGAGAGAAATGTACTTCATACTGCGTTTTCCAAAAAATATTCGATGATGTTTGGTGATTGAAGTGGTCATAGAAGCTATTTGATGTCATATTTGTATTGATAAGAAACACACTTTAAATCATTTGGTAGGATGTATGATGGCAATATCATCAACAGTTGGTTGTGTAAAATGGCCTCATAATCCTTGGCTGTTATTGGATCGGTGCAATAATCAGATCTAATGACTCCCAGGAGATTACTGCTCATATCATTACAGTTTGACCATCATTTGAAATAGCCCACAACAGACAAGTGGGTTTGTAGGCTCATTTTGGCATTCTCCAAAGGTAAATCTGTCCTCATTTGGGGTGGAAGGATAAAAAATTACTCATTATTACTTTACCTCACAACCATTTTCTCCTGTGTCACCTTAAATACATATAGTTTCTGAATGGCAGCCTTGCGCTTAAGGTACCCAGGGGAGTTTTCTTGTGAACAAACAAATGTTTTGTTTGTATTTAGTGTTACTCACCAAAATGCATTGAATGCATATCCATCCATCCACCAATTAGCTATACCTGCTTATCCTTTAGAGGGTCCCAGGGGCTGGGGCCAATCCCAGCTGACACTGGGGAAGTGGCGGGTGCACCCTGGACAGATCAGCAGTCAATCACAAGGCTGACACATAGAGACAGACAACAATTAAAAATTTAAATCATAGTGTATTGCATGATATCTGTCAGCCCTCTTCCTAAAGTTTACACTTACTGCTACTTGACTGTGCTAGAAGGCAGAGTCCTTACCACAGTGGCCCAGGTTTGAGTACAACCCATGACCCTGATATGGCATCCTCCCTCTCTCTTTCCCACATTTGTTGTCTCTCTTCGGCTGTCCCTATCAAATAAAGGCAAAAACGCCCAGAAAAATAATCTTTTTTTAAAAAAGTCTCAGGGCTGTTTCATTTTGCAAACAGGAAAACTTAACTCATGACTCTGCAGATTTTTACCAGACTTTAGGCAACTGTAGCTAAACCATGGCATCAGCCCATGCAGCAGATTGTAGAGATCTTACCTTATAATCTTTCTCCAGAAGTTGTGTGAGGCATGCTCCTAACTTGAGTTTGGGCTTTCCTTTGTGCTATGAGACTAGCCTCCCTTACTGTCTGCTGTCTTGTCTTTAACTCAGATTGATTCTCATGTACTGTGGCCTACAGAGTATAAGAATGAAAATCAAACTAATCTTTCCGCCTTGCCAACTGCATTCACTGCCTCAAAACCTGGAACACACTTCTTCCGAGTTCCCCAGTCTGTTAGCATGACAATAGTGCAGTCACATTTCTCAGCGCAAGACACAACCAGACACTAACAAAACCATGGTTTCATGAGACCGTCAATTCACTGATTCAGGTTTCAGAAACATCAAGCTCAGCCCCAAAGTCTCAAAATATCAGCCCTAAAGCCCTAAGCTCATCACATGCAGGCAATCAGGTTTTTCACTCTGCACATATTGGCCAAAGATGTCAGAATATCAATTGATGGGCCTCTAGCTCTTTGAAAACCTAGACAAAGATTCAAATAATGAGAGCACACCAGTACTTACATGGAACCCTGTGCTGCTACCTTTAATTAGCATTCATTCTGCTAATTGCAACCATATTGACATGATGTGGCCCCCAGTGTAAACTAAACTCACCTTTTCAATTTTCCAAATCAGGAAACAGCAATTCTCTACAGGTATTACTTGGAGGGAGCATGATAACCTACGTTTTTTTTTATACAAAATGGAACAAGAATTTTGGATTGAAGATCTGTATGCAAATCAAGTCAATAATTAATTCTGGCTCATGATTTAGTTTCCACAAAACAACTACCTTGGCATATCTAAAGTGAACATTTGTTACAGAGTATACATGCTTTGTTAGTGTAAGTTGCAGGATCCATCTGGCAGTGCTGAAAGAATTAGTCACAGACATAAGAATTAGGGTGGAGAGGATGTAGGCAACCCAAAGGGTTCATTAAAGGAATAGTGCAACATTTTGGGAAATGCTCTTATGCATGTTCTTTCGGAAAGTTATATAAGTAGATCTATAACATATTAATCTGTACAGTAAATATGAAGCTACAGCCAGCAGCTGGTTGGCTTAGCATAGCATAAAGACTACAAACAGGGAAAGCCGACTCTTTTAAAACTTAAAAAAATCCATACAAAAACCATAGTTTAAAAATTGTGGTGCCAGACTATTTTCCTGATTTTTGTACAGATCATACAAAATGAGATAACATTTTAATTTGTTAACTTTAGAGGTGCTGGTAGGTGTATTTAGTTACTTTTGGACAGAGCCAAGCTAGCTGTTTCCCCCTGCCTCCAGTTTTTATGCTAAGCTAAGCTAACCGGGAAATTGCTACAACTGCATATTTATTGTATAGACATCAGAGTGGTATCGATCTTCTCATAACTCTCATATAAAGAAAATAAAGCCTTTAAACCATTCCTTTAATTGACTCAGAGACTTAATGCCTGCTGTAGCCAGAAGTTAGGCAGTTGACAGCCAAATGACAAATTCTACTATATAAGCAACAACCACAAACTGAACTTGACTGGCTTCAAATAAATCTTTGCATGTGCAGTTTACATTAGTATGCACAACTTTTTGCAATGGGGTATATATAGCAGTCTTCATATCCGTTGGTGGTGACTTTTACTCCTGGATGGAATCTAATCAATGTGGAAAAGGGAGGTGATTTACCAGATGATTTATGACATAATTAGAGAAACACTTCAGACTTTGTATTATGTCAGACTGTTGAAAATGCTGTAAATGAAATATAATAAAGAAGCAAATGTAAAAATCGAGGCATGTGTGCTGTACTGTAATGAGAGCCATATCCTATAAACCTTTTTGTCCTCAAGTGTCTCCTTATTCATAACTGCACACTTAAATCCCAACAACTCACTGCATTTCCTCGCAGTTGGGTTTTAAATTTAAAAGTAAATGGGGGAAGGAGCCAATGGGCAGATGAGATGACAGAAACTGAAGACACTTAACGCCTTGGCATACACATCACTTACAATCTGGCAGATATCAGTAATTAATTACCATAAGCAAGTGGCATGATTTTATCAGCCATGAAAAAAAAGGAAATAGGAGGGGTTTATCAGCTTCTATTAATGCAATGTCAGGAGCCTCTAATGGGCTGATGAATATATTATTCATCCACATTTGGATAAATGGTTGTTAGGGGTGCGTTTGCTAGTGGGCAGCTGAACAAAAAAAAAAGTGTAAAACTAAAACATTCAAGCAGAACAAACTCGTTCAGAGCCTGGCTAACAAAAGCAAATCTGCTGTCTTTTGCTAGAGCAAGTACTGTTGAATGGATTCTTTGGGGAACAAAATGCAAATAAGTAGTCAATAAAATGCATGAATGTCATTACCTTTATAATTATTTCTCACTCTTGAAACATTACAGATGACCTTAATGCTTCCTTTTTTTCTGAAATCCATTAGGTAATTAACATCAATTTTGAAGCAGTGTTTGGGAAAAGGTACTAATTTATATCCAAATGCCTCTCTAATGGTCCTTTTATTTCTTGTGTTTGGTATCCTGAGAGTTTGTAAACAAATATATTTTTAGATCAAATCCCAGAGAGGGAATATAATAAACCACCAGGAGATTCAGGCTGAATATTTAATATTGACTGATAATTACCATTGTAAAAATACAGCAAATTCGATAAATGTAAAATTAGGCTTTAGGGTCAATAATAGCTCAAATCCACTCCCCTACACTAGACTGAATGCATAAAGTTGAGGTGGATTTTCACCAATAGCTATATGTATAGGGTTGGTTGCTCAAAAATTCCCCCAAATGCAATTTACCTGTACACTGTAGTAGGTGATGTAACATATTTTCACTTTATGAGTTTACAAAGACCACCTGAAAGTACCATACTCAACCAAAGTAAAGACATGTGCGGCATGTAAAAAGTGAGGGACACTGGATGTTTTCCTTTTGTGAAATCAGAAATAGAAAATGCTGACCTTGACTTGTTTATCGGTTTCAGTTTATTCTTCTGGGTGCAAAAAGCCTTCAACCTCATACCTGTTGTCAAAGAGTGATGTGTTTACAAAGCCCATATTACTCATCTGGTTGGCTTGTATCTCCAATGAGAGTGTGTGGAAATAGGAAATACAAATAGGCCTCTCGGTGTATCTTCAAAATGAATCCTTTAGCACAAATCAAGATGTGATGTATATGGTGTGTTTGCATAGTTACTACCTTTGAGGTTTTGCTTGATAATAGTCATCCATTTTCGTCTATAGCAGACCACTGGTGTGGAGAAGCTCCCTCATACTGACACATCTGCTGCAGTTATCATTCAGGCAGATGCATGAAAAACAGAATGATTTAGAGGGAAATGAGAAAAATTCTGACGGATTCATTTTATTGTGTTTGCTGTCGACGGTCAGCGATCTGTGACAAAAGCCTGTAAATATATCAACCATTTTGGTTTCATGAGTCAGATTTATTCTCCGACAGAGCAACTTTTATCAAAGTGTCGATGTTGAGAGACCATGACAGTGCCATGTACTCAGGCAGATTTATCATTCTGAAAAGTTTTCCAGCACCTTCTATTGTAACTTGAGATCATTTCAACCTCAGACGTGTCATTACTGTCATTTCAAGACTGCACGAGAGTGTAGTTTCACAAATATGGTGTCATCTTTCCAAGTACTGCATACTGGATGTACAGTAAGTGGTTTCACCAGCGCCAGTAAAATGTCCTCTTTTTCTACATGCACATAAGTGCCTTCACAGCACTTACTGTGACTGCAGAACACGCGCTCACCTTCCCTATAGTGAGTGTACAGTAAGTGCATTCCGTCTTGTGGTGGCATTGGGTCACCTTGCAGGTGCAGCTGAGGTATTAAGAGATTAGGCTCAGCAGCTCACCCTGTGGATGGTTCTGGTCTGCGGTGTGCAGCCGCATGCCCGGACGTTAATTGGCTCTGGTGGCAGTGAGTGCCCTGCCGCTACTGAGCCGAATGCTGGTCAGGGGTCAGCCCAAAACAGCCCCATCCTGTCATCCTTCCTGTCAGCCTGAAGGTCAGCACTGTAGACCAGCATGGCAGGAAGAGCGGGTCTCAGCCACTTACTACGGTGCGTGGACAGGTGTACCACAACGACCTGTGGATGAGACAGAAGGTTTCGAGGTGGATTAGGAAAGAAGTAGAGAGGAAGTGGAAAAGTTTGGAGCAGGGTTCATTGTGGCTTGCTGGTTCAAACCTCCCTTCCTCCATCCATGGTGTTTGAAAGTTTTAGACTCGTGTCTGGAGTGACCAATGTATTTTTAGGTTAGTATTGCGGAGTTGTCACTGCCAGCTCTATGGATCAGAGAGTTGAGAAGGCGGGGTTCGCTATGGAATGAGCTGCAGCGCATTGATGGATGTTGACAGGAATGAGAACCAGGAGACCTAACAATTAAAACACCAGGAGAAAGATGTGACTTTAAATCATGATAGAGCATGTGCCTGGGGCTAGGACAAAAGAAGGAGAAGAGGAAAATGAGGAAAAAATTGGCAGATTTCAGATGATTCACAGTCCTGTGTGTAAGAGACCTCTGTGTGATAAGAGAGATAGAGAAAGAACAAGAGAAGACCGAGAGAGAGAGAGAGAGGGCTTTGGGGAGAAAGACGCTTTCTCAAAAGGGCTACTCTATACAAAATGTTGCTGAATAAAATTGCGCATCTAATAAGGAAAACTAATTAAATTTTCCTCCCAGACATCTTGTGTCACAGACGGAACTTATCCAGCTGTTCTCTACGGCAGACAAAGATAGGCACTGAAGCTAGAGGGGTTTTGCCTGAATAAGATTTTCTTTTTATTCTGTTAAGATGAGGCCTTTTCAAGCTGTGCTGATTAAAATGTTGTATCAAATGCTGTGCTGGCATTCCCTGCATCTTTTACAGCAACTCTGATTTGGAAGCAAGGACAAACACAGCTATTACAAATTAGCTTTTTTCTCTATGCCATACCTTTGCTTTTGACTTTCTTGGCATTGCTGAATATACAATTGGTCTTTCCATTTCACTTTTGATTTGTCTAAAACTTACAAGAATAAGTGCTTGTCAAATTTGCATAGTTAATCCCGAATAAATAATATGTTTTCTTTCATGCAGGACTCAATTATAAAAACCAGCATGGAACATCATATCAACAATTTTATTGGATTTGTTTGAAACAATTTATCAAGATACTGGAATGAATTACAAAAAGTGTTCAGACAGTGGGGAGCATTTGGAGAGACATTTCATATTAATTTGTTTGTATTTTGATAGTGTGTTTCTCATCTAAATCAACACTAGCCTATAACTTTCGGGATAATGAAAATACACAGATTAACACTGCAGAATTTATGGTGAGGTATTGTATATGGGCTAAAGAGAGGTGACCGAAGTGCTTATCCACAGTTAAGGCTTTACATGTTAAGAAATTAATCTTAAAATCTTCCATAACTTGTACTCGTAGTCAGTGTAGAGAGGCCACAACTGGTGTCGTGGTTTTTCGTTTTCAGAAAGTGAAATAAGAAGATTGATACAGTTCTCATGTCTATGCATTAAGTAGAGAGCTGGAGCCGTTGGACTATTAGCCTATCTTAGAGTTGTAGAAGGGAGACAAGGGTAACCTGGCTCTGTCCTAGGTTTATCTCTACAAACAAAAATGTATCTGTCTGTCCAGAACTTCTGTGCAGAGTGTCTTGGGCCTGTAATTCTGGCTGCCTAGCAACCTCAGTGTGATGACAATAGTGACAGCACATCCTCCCTGTAAAACAGCAACTTCTCATTTTTATATTCCTGTTTGTCTATGAATTAAATAAACAAGATACGGTGTGCTAATCAGTGTGCTTTGGAGGTGCTGGTAGACATATGTTTGAACTTTGGAGACAGCCAGACAAGCTGTTTCCCCCTGCTCCCTGTCTTTAAGCGAAACTAAGTTGGCTCAACTGGCTCTAGCTCTATTTTTAAAACACAGGTATGAGAGTGACATCGATCTTTTCATCTAACACTAGGTAAGAAAGCAATTAAGCCTAGTTCCCAAAGTGTTGAACAATTCCTTTGAGAAATTAATTGTAAAATCTACTGTTACTTCTATTAGTAGCCAGTGTGGAGAAACCAGAACTGATATTGAGTGGTTGAACTTCCTGTCTATTTGCTAATAAACTATTCACAGCATTGTCAAAAGGAGAAGACATTACAATAAGGATGTCCAGAGCGTGTCCTAAGGATCGGTATCTGTCACACAAGTTAACACAATACACAGATTTGCTAAAATCTAATGGCTCTTAAAAAAAGAGCACTGTACAAAACATTAAGCTAGGAGCTTCTAATATTAAGACAGTCTTTTTCACCAGTTTAAAATGACAAATGGCGTTAGGTCAGCAGTCACTAATTAATATTAATTCTGTTATTAACTTGATGTCAAGCCAAAATAAAACTTGTCTGTCTGGTTTCCTTTCTTTTTAACTAAACCTAACCAAGTAGTTTTGGTGCCTAGACCTAACCAAGTAGTAAGGTTTTCTGGCAGAAAGCCCTGAGGACAAACATCTCCCATGTATGTGTTGTACAGTCCTGACAACGCCAACAGAGTGATACGTCTTCTCTTTAGCAGGGCAGTTTGAGTGACATTCTCCCAGTTAAACTTACATCTATATCATATCAATTATTTAAGCTTATCAGCTTTATAGTTTTGAATCAGTACCGTCAGTATTTGGAACAAGTAGCTCTTGAAAATATGGTGTGGGAAATTTAGAAGGCTACAGCTGTTATTTCAGTGTGTCAGATGCATATTTAATCCAAATTTAGGTAAACATGTATCGGATCGGACTCAGTATCGGTAAATATCCAAAATTAAAGACTTGATCGGGACATCCCTACATTACAATAAGAAAAACCAGAAGAGACAAATGCATGTACATGTATCAGCGTTCCAGTATTTATAGTTTCACACTACATCAGTGTCGGGCAGTAGCGATACAAGTAGCGGCTTTACTAGTTACTTTACTACATTTCTCAGCAGCAGGGTGGTAGGGTCGCTGTTTTCTGAATCAAATAGCTTTTCACTAGCTTAGCTCTTTTATTGGTCAAGTAGTGCGGTAGCGTTCACACAAGCTGCATTTACCCAAGGATTTTGAGTAAACGTGAGCATTTCTGAAGCTAAAACGCAGCTGAGCTTTCTGCTGCAGTCTGAAATGAAACTTTTAAGGATTATTAAGTGACACCACTGTTTACACAGACATACGCTTAGCCGACAGAAGCACTCCGTATGACGGTGACATCATGTACCAATCCTTGGGCTGCCTACGAAGTCGCTGCTGAAACAGCATACAGACACTCGAGCTTAAGTTTACACATAGTTTTCCCAACACTGCACTACATATACATCATTCATAAGTGGCTCCTCACAGCAAATGTTAATATATGTTACTTACCACCTTATAAGTACTTTCTTACACCCACGCCAGCCAAAACGCTGGAAGAGTTATTTTCTTTGCCTTGCACATGCACACACAGATATACGGACACTTGTAATTAAGCTGAGACCCCACCTTGTTCAGTTCCTGTATCTGACGTTCGTATTGAGTGATAAAGATTTTGAAACTTTGATACCTTTTGATTCTGAAGATTTAGCAGATTCACAGAGATATAAATGGTCCCAGTCCTAAAAAGTTAGAGAATCTTTACAAAACTTCCCTTTATCCTTTTATGATTAAATCTCAGCCAACAGAGCTTCACTTCACGATGCATATCTCCTCAGCCACTCAACTTGTGGAATAATGAAACAGTTTTCTTGACTCTCTCTCCCTCTAGCAGAGCTTATTGGAAGCATCGTGCATAAGGGAAGTTTCTAAGTTTTGATAACGCTGTCAAGTATGTACACGTCCATCACATCACCCATCAACAGTTTAGGTAATGAATTAAACATTAAGATGTTGAAACTGCCTGTTTTTCCTCAACAGATAAATTATTACAATTGCAGTTGACACTTTGTGTACCTTTAACCCCAGCTGCACACAAACAAGTACCCAGACAGAGATACATACACACCTGTGTTACTTTAAAGGTAGAACTGCTGTCATAAATACTTCATCAGAATTTCATTTTATTTACATGTGCACCGTTTTAGGCGTAGATAAACTGATATAAACAATCTATGTTTACTACTTTCTCATGAATATGTAAATGTTAGATTTGAATCTAAAAGCTCGGTTTATTTACATGTGCAATCCTAAAATATCTTCAGCTGACTCTCAATGTAAAGTGCAACAGTCAAAAATGAAAATAAGCTAGATTTTTGCAAGACTCATATAACCTGGATTAAACCTTGGACCAAAAAGTATCCAAATAAAATAAAAATAGATGCTGGTTTTATTTTCTTGTGGATGTCCAGGTTTAACAGTTAAAGAACTGGACACAATACAAATAATGCACATCTTACCACACTACTACTTGAATTGTGAACAGACTAAAACATTTACTTACAAAACATGAGTTTCCTGACAGAAGATCAGGCTAGGACCCCAGTAAATGAAGTCTGCACCCTACACCAGCAAGAACCTTTCTGTTACACTTTCTTCCGCCTATAATCAGTTGTGCTTTACTTTTTATGTAGGCCTTCCTCATCTTACCCTTCACTAACATACTGTGTAATATTATACTCATTTGTTCTCATGAGCAGTGAAGTTTAATTAATGTTTTGAAGTAACTACTAAATTGAGAACTGACCCTCCAACCCTCTAATACACTCACTAAGTGGTTTCACATTTTTCAGACCCCAAATCACTTCCTCTAGGAGTTGTGATTGCACCTGATCTGCACATACAGAGCACCCTGCAATGATTTGAAGCCAAAAGTCAGGTGCTTATATATTCCTATTAACGCAAAAACGTTGCTGTATTTTTAACCATGCTAGTGGCAAGGCTCTATGGCAATGTTGATCTTTCAGTTGTCAAATATCTTGAGAACTATTGGCTGGGTTGCCATGAAATTGGCTACACTGATATTCAAGGTACCTAAAGGATACATTTAAATTACTTTGGTGATTCTCTGACTTTTCCTTTAGTGCCACCACTTTTTCAGTAAAATATCTCAACATCTACATGATGGATTTGGCACAAAGGTGTGGCATTCATGGATCCCTGATGATGTGTCCTAGTGACTTTTGTGTTTCATTGAAATCTCTTAACAAATATTGGATGAATTGCCATTTAATTTTTTTTAACCACATTCATGGTCTCCAGAGGATTAATTGATATAACGTTGATCCCCTGACCTTTCATCTTGTGCCATTATCAGGTCATCCTTGCATTTGTCTAATACTTTGGTTCATGACTAAATACCTGCAAAAATAAGGACATTCCCATCAGCCTTGGCTGTACTTTGTGTTAATTTGTGCTAATTAGCAAATGTTAGCATGCTACCACACTAAACCAAGATGGTAAACTTGATAAACATTATAACTGCAAAACATCAGCATGTTATCCTTGTCATCATGAGGATGTTAGCATACTGTTATTATTAGCATTTAGCTCAAAGTGCCACTGTGCCAAAGTATACCCTCACAGAGCCACTAGCAGTGCTTTAGACTCGTAGTCTTGTTGCTGGATTAACACAAACCATCACCAAACACCGATGTCCTTCATTATCTTTGAGACGTTTTATTAATAACTCTTATTTCCATAAATGCTGCACACACATCCTCACTCCAAGCATAGCTGACATCCCAGTCTTCTCTCCATCGTTAACACCTCTTCACAGGAAGAAGTGAGAAATGTAATTTGGAATTTCAAGTGCTTAAAAGAGACTGAGATATCACCTGGCTCGGTACCCCCCCAAGGAAGGTGAATATATTAGCAAACACATCAGTGTATCACTCTACAGAATATCAAGTCGAAGTGTTTTACTCGTCCCTGGTTTTGTTTTTCATTTAAAAAATGTAGAAATATAGCAAGAATATCGAATTATGTCGACTCTATATACTGCACCACTTGCACATGAATTACTTTAAATCACTTATGGAATACGTAGTGAGGGAAGGTGTAACAACTGCAAGTCTATTTTTTGCAACATCACTAAGTGGAACCATCCTCCCTCTGGCAAAGATGAATAAAAACATTTTAAGGAGAAACTCAGCCTGTACAGGATGGATTGGTTTTACCAATCTTACAGGAATTACCAATGAGCTTTCATCCAAGTTTCTCTGTCTGAATCGCATTTCTGAAGTTTTTCAGATTCAAAATGGCAGAAAAGTTGGTTCAAAAGTTAAGTTAAGCTCAATTTGTACTGCTCAATTTATTTTGTTTTTCTTTACATTCCTGAAAACACATTTCTTTACACAATTTCTAAAGTTAGAACAGTTTTGGTATTTTAAATGAAAGATTTCTTTGTTCCTGTTTTTTTTCTCTTCTCACTGGTTTGTGGTGGGGATGGCTCAGGTAGAAAAAGTTGATGCATGTATTTCTGTGCACCAGTTAGAATTTTGCCACATTTAAATCAAAATATGTTTTTGACAGTTTTGGAGTTGTTTGTTTATGTTACGCCACCATCATACATGTATGTGCAGTGTTGCCAACTCTTTTCCAATGAAAGTAGCTAGCACTAGCTCCTAAAGTTGCTAAAAGCCACCAGATTACGTCATATGCTCATTTTCGTGTTGATGACTTTATCACGTATTAATTTGCATAAAGATTAGTGCAGTGAGGGAGAGATCACCTTAATAAAACTTATTTTGAGACATTTTTGGCCAAATAATCACCAACTCACCATGGGAACATCGTGTATTTGAAGTAAAAAGCAAAAATAAATAAATGTACAAAGGGAGGGAGGAGGGAGAAGATCAAACAATTATTAGATTTCCAAGATCAAGCTATAACATCCTAATCCAGAGATGTGGAGAGAAAAAGAGAAGCTAAAAGCTTCTATGTAGTTAAGCTAATTTTGCCATGTTGCTGTAGCTTAGCTTGCTACATTTCTCTGGGGGGTCAGTGTAGTGATGCTTCATTTCATGTAGAGTAATCGGTAGCTTAGCTCACAGATTGCTGAATCTGTCGTCATTGTATATCAACAACGGTTAGTTTAAAAGTTTTTCGTGAGTTTATCAGCAGCTGTGAGTCGCACTGTACACCCCTGATTTGCATAACGCAGCCTAAGCCCAGCATTATGCAAATGAACGGCATCCAACGTGAAGCCCAGTCTCACAAAGCGCAACACTACGCTACCAGAATGCATTGTAGGGCTTTCTACACAGACAATGAATGGAAAGCCTGGAAATGACGGATCCTGTGGACATGTACCATAATTGTCTAAACTGCCATGCTTTATTTCAATTTCACTGTGGTGCAGGACTTGCAGACTGTAGGAAAAGCTATTTTTCAAATTCCTTTAAATTTACCATCATTTTCAGTTTCTAAAATGCTTTACAAATCTTTTCTTTGAATTTGTGGTCTCCTGTAAGGTAAGTGCACGCTGCTGATCTGACTGCGCATGTGCAAATTGGAGAAACAGTACAAAATAACAGAAAAAAAAACAGATGATGGAGACCTCAATTTCATGAGTCCCAAACCTTTTAATGTCCTCTGGAAACACTTCCATTGTCGTTTTGTGTTTGCAGTGCATTTCTGTATTTTCTGCTTGTTTTATAAATGCTGCGAATATATTGTCAAATTAGCTGCAGTGCGTTTGCCCTTGCCGGCCACAATAGTTCTGATTATTTACACATCTAGAGGATCCAGAGCAACATTATCATGAATTTGGTGTCGTGTTTCTGGCCACCTCGTGAATGCAAGTTCAAATATCCACTCTCCTTTTAGCTCTGTTTTTGGTCTCTACCAACTCCTGGGAGATATCTGGCTCTTAAGCTACTACATTCTCTATTGTTTTCACTGCTAGTCACTGTCTGCTGATTGGTTCTGGGCAGGTAGCATGCAGAAGGCTTATCAGAGCTTTTTCAATAAAAACAAATGCCATTGGGCGACTGGAAGAGGCAATATGTGAGCAGTGAAACTAACCCAAATTAGTAAAGTTGCGGGCCAGAAAACAAGAACAATGAGCTGAAAGTGGCAAAAAAGATCCATAAAACCAAAGGGAAAAATGCAGAGTCAGGTGATTATTCTCTGTGGGTTCATCACTACGAACAACAGCTTACACATTAGACTTTTGATGCATTTGTTATTATAAAAATATTGATTCCATCCAGTATTACTGCATAACATTAAATAATAATTACCAAAATAGGCAACAATTAAAGTTGTTTAGGTATTATTTATTTGGATTTTAACATTTAAACCTCAGCTACAGTAATTTGCTTCATCATGAGTGTGGGTGTGGTTTGATTAGATTTGAATGTCAATAACCAAACATCACCTGCCATCTGGATGATTCAAATGTTGCTAAATCCTGATTGGTGCACAGACGTACAGTACGTGACATCACCTTTTTCCAACCAAGCCCCACCCACTTCAAACCAATTTAAAGGGCACAAACAAATACGCAAATACAAAAAACCCTAATGTGAAATAACAAAAACTATTCTAACATTGGTCGAGGACAGTGTGTTGACCCCATCAGCCATAGAAAGAATCTTATTGAGAAAATATGCTTTCAGTTAATCTAATTTGTCCCAAATGCTGGTAGTGTTCAAGCAATCACATAGTTGATGTTTGGTTGTTGTGTCAAGGCGGTGTTTCACACAGAATGAATTGTATTCCCAGCTGTAATTTGCAAAACTCATTGACGTTTACTGACAGTACCACCAAGCTTACTGTTTTGTTTCAGAGTAGGAGAGAATAGACAATTCAAACTGCGTAAAAGGTTGTTTGTTAAATAGTTTGGGTTAAATCAGAATAACATACCATGACATTCATTCCTCACGCACTTGAGTGTTTGGCATGGTTATTCTGTTCTGTGATCATTGAGGTAAGAAGATGAAGAAGTAAGGGAGGAGTAAGAGGAACAAGCTTTAGTCTCTGTGATGTTGATGCTTCCAGTCTCATCTATGATCCAGATGAATCTGCTGTTTCTGTGGATTTAACTGCTGTCGAGTACATGCACAGGTGCTGGTTTCACTTTTCAACCTCTAATGTAATTTTCTTAATTAGCTAATTCATGGTTTATGCATAACAAGCCAATCTATTCATATATATTAATGAGAGATCCAAGTTTGATTTTGTTATCGTCTCTCACTGTGTCATAATATGATATTAATGAATGAAAGCTATTAGTCCTCCATTTGAAGTCATTGCTAGACAGAGTGAAATGAATGTTTTCCCAAAGAAAATTCATTTTCATAACATCATGATCTGGAATTTCACATTCAGCCTTGCAGCAGCTGCCGAGCAAGAACCCCCCCACCCCCATCCCAGTCCCCCCTCCTTTTTGTATTTCATTTCAAGATTATGTTTGGGGTGCATAATTATGATACTCATTAAAAGCTCCTATGCTGAAACAGCGTCAAATGGGGGAAAATATTCTTGGCTGCAATCCAACTCATTAGAATCCCTGATGACGCTTTATGGGATCATCTTTTTTTTATTAGCAGCCACTATTTACTATACAGCAGTACGGAAATATTACTGTAATAACTTAGAATTATGTGTGAGTCCAACTGTTAATTTGAGTCGGTGAAGGAGAGGCAGATTGAGAAGTGTGGTTCACCGTGCCAACAGTCACAAAGGTGAATGGGAATTGTGACAGCTCCAGCTTCGTCAACATGGTCATCTGTTATTTTGGCCCAAACATCAGTGTGCTGACTATGAATGTAACAATACACTTGGCTCACAATTTGGCTGAAAACACAGTAGGACAGAGTTTCTCAAGTTTGGAGTCATGGCCCCTTGCGGGGTCACAGACGGGGTCACAAAAGACTCACGTGTTTCATACATTTTTAAATAAAAGAGCTCCACACATACTCCTGAAAATAGAATACAAATAGATGCCATATTTAAATTGACATCAAAACATGAAAACTCTTTAGTTTCTAGGGTCATTAGAATTTCAGAACCTGAAAATGTGGTCTTAAAAATGGGCCTAAAAAGTTAGAAACCCTTTAGCAGGATTCATGGTTCAGTTATATCAAGGAATTTAAGCTCAGGTCCAAAACTGACTCGTTTATCCACAGAAAAGACAATAATCAGTTGTTTGCATGTGATAAAGCTGTCTGTCTGCTAAAATGCATTTTAATATACAAAAACAAATACATCCCATAATGGTGCCCTTTGAATGTTTATACTGAATATAACACGGTCAACAAGTTTCATTTGTTTTC
Organism: Coreoperca whiteheadi; assembly: GCA_011952105.1. NCBI lineage: Eukaryota > Metazoa > Chordata > Actinopteri > Centrarchiformes > Sinipercidae > Coreoperca > Coreoperca whiteheadi. The sequence goes on from CM022479.1 coordinate 21,478,944, forward strand.
CCTACAATATCTGCTCCTGGCAAGTATAGCATGACATTTTTATGGTTATGTTTAGGCAATTCAAAACACTTGGACACATTTCTGTAAAATATGCTTGTTTTCCTTGTTGCAGAGACATAGATGAGTAGATAGATACCACTCTCTAAATATGAAGCTACAGCCAGCAGACAGTTAGCATAGCATAAAGACTGGGAGCAAGAGTTGGCTAGCCTGGCTTTTTCCAAAGTCAAAAAAAAAAAAAAATCGACTACCAGCATCTCTAAAGTAATAAACACATTGCCTTTTTTTCAATCTCTACAAAAAACTAAATCTAAAAAGCACAAGTTGTGGTTTTTACAGGGGGTTATCGCCAGACTGTTTCTTGGCCTGCTGCAGTGACTTAAGTATATACATTATAGTATGCTGGTGTCACAGTGTGTGGTAAATATTTATATGAGCTGAGGACCACTGCAGTCAGACACAGAATATTTCTGCATTATTGTGACAAAGAAATAAAAATGGCATATGTTTACAATGAAAATTTGACATCTGGTTTGGAGTTACTTAATACAAAGTATGAGACTTCTATCATTTTATCGTGAATAATCGAAACAAGGACTTTGTTTTGACAAGGGAGTCTGGAAATATCAGGCACTTTCAATACGAGGTCCTTGACAAGCTATTTGAAGCCACAGCTCTTAAAACAAAAACCCCTCTCCTATTAAAGAGATGAGCAACCCTCTCAACTCCTGAGTGACACATCAACAATTTTGATCATGTCACTTTAAAGTAAGAGAAATTGAAGGTTGGTCATATAAGTACCATTTAATCTTACCAGAGATAAGAGGAAGACTTTGTCTGGATTATGTGCAGGTGGCTGCAGACCTGAAGTATTGTACCATCTTGATTATCTACCCAAAGCTTAGATGTTCTCTCTCCTTGTGCTGCCAAATTAAATCCACATCAGGTGAACTCTATCTCAATCCCAATTAAGAGCATGTGTCCATGTGTGATATTGTTTCTCATTTCATAACTCTAAGCCGCTCTGAACAGCAAGTAGACGAGGATTGAGGGTGGAAATGTTTGCTTTGCTTGTGTGTATGTGGTTAGATGTATTTGTTTGTGCTGGAATACACACTTAAACCATCCAATTGACAATGCAGGTATTTTCCCTGCAGTTGTAGCCAGTATTGTACATACTCTGACACTTCCCAGAGCTTTCATTTTGTTACAGTTACCAAAGTGACTGTTGTCTGTACTGTTTCACTGTGTCCACTGTGAATTCTTCTGTGTTTCTTCTGCTACTCACAGAGCTGCTTAGAGGTCACAGATCCATGACCTGGACTCTTCCTGCAGAGTCAGTCTCATGACCCGCAGGGGCCAAGTGTCAGCAAAAGCAAAATACATTCATATTCTGCATCTATGAGTACAGCATGGGTGAGGTTCTGGTTGTGCTATTTAAGTATCTTAGTCTGCGTGCTGAAATATAGTTGGTTTACTGACTATACTTTGAAAAATGGAAAACAATGACTGAAAAGCATTTTATGTTGTCAATCTGTGTGTGTATCTGTTTTTAATAAAAACACATGTACTGTAAGGTAATGGCTAAGTGATGCCAACCTGATTTTGTTTTGGCTACAGATGAAAATTGTTTCACCATCAATTGTTTCTGGAACACGCACACAGAATTCATATCAGTACACTGAGAGAAATGCACAAACGAAATCTATTGTCTCCCTGGTGATGTGATTTTGAGCATTGGGTGATAGACTGTGCTAGGATGGGGATTGGCAGCATCTCAAGATGGCTCTGAGGCTTCTCTCAATGCCATGCTTTATGGTTAAGAAGCCAGCAAATTGGGAAAGTGGCATTATCTAATTAGAAAAGGCATTCCTTTAGCAAGCAGTCCCCCAGGCAGAATCATCATTATTTAAGCTGGCTGGCCTTGAGAGAAGCAGCAAGCGGCATTCAGATACATATCTAATGCTCACCATGGAAATGACGATGTGCAGCGGATATGCTCATCGTACAATTATAGGATTTTTTATTCTTCTTTGGCCTTCTTTCCCTCTCAATATAATGCTCTATTTCTCTATCACCCCTCGTAGTCTCCTTAGTCTCCCAAATCTCCATTGTATATTAAAAGGCTAAGTAATAATTATCTTAGTGCCTTTTCATTAGACAATTTTCATGCTGTGGTGAAAATGGTCTTGCAGATTGTCATGTTGTTACTCCACATTAATGCATTAGGATTGGTGCAGCGGGTGCAGCAATCACCAGAGGAAATTGGTCTAAACCCCTTTAGGCTGTGCCGGCGTACATATACCAGCATAATAGGCATGATATCTTGAACTGTAATTATGTGATATTTTCCGCAACATATTAGTATCAAATCGTGATTCACAGAAACACAATTGCACCACACTTTAATGTGGGCCATGAACGCCAAAGGCTCAGAAGGATTAAAAAGAGACCTAATGCATACCATAATGAGCTTTGACTTAAAACACACAAGATCTATGTCCAATGCACATGGCTGTATTTTGCACTAAATTTCTTGATTGTGTTCAGTAAAGGTGTGTGTGTTTATGAATGTGCGCTCTGTGTGCATGTGTGTCTTTGTAAAGCCCACTTTGAAGTTTTTTGTTTGTACAGTGAACAGTCTTTCAGTATCTTAGCCTACTGTGAGCCCTCCTATCGCCCAGCACTGTTAATGAGGCCTCTGGGAATGGACACGGAGGTGTGTGTCAACACATAAATCCTTTAAAGTTTCACATGTCTATGTGTGTGTGTGTGTGTGTGTGTGTGTATTTGTGTGTGTGTGTGTGTGAGAGAGGGGAGAGAGAGAGCGAGAGAGAGAGAGAGAGAGATGTTTTAGCTACTTTTAAGATTAGTGTCCCTCGAAAATTGGAATAATTATCATCATCCACATCTGCAGTGTTGTATTTATTTAGGTTGTGCAATCATATGTACCTGCATTCATTCTCACGTCATGTATTCCTGCCAAATTCTTTCTATTCCTTTACAAAGAGTAAAACCCCACAGCCATGCTAGCACCCCAGTTAGGCTGTAGTCCTCGATCCAACGTCAATTTACTTTGGACCAAAGTGTTGGACCAGTAGACCAACATTTGTACAGCTGCTAGTATAGGTAAAAGGTGCTATAACTATAACCAGGTTACTTTCATCATATTTAATTACTCCAATCTTTGTTTTTTGGGTCAGATTACTCTAATCACATTACATCTAATCCATTAAGTGAAAACCATTGTGGGTTTATTAGGTGGTAAAATTGCATTCATAGTGATATCCATTTTTTTTTTACAGGGATTAGCCTCAGAGAGGGATTTGGGCTTGAGAAAAGTCATGATGCCGTTTGCATTACCTCTGTCCAGATCCAAGGGCGTCACTTTGTGTTGAATAGTGGTGGGGACATAAGGGCTCAGATGAAAAAACATTCATATGCAATTTTAGGCAATGAACTGGGGGGATCTGTATGACGTCAGAGAAGATCATTACGGCGGGTCGGCTATTAGAGAGTTGACCATACAAAAATACTCAGCATAAAACGCACAATGACGTAGACCACACAAGTAACAGTCATCCATCACATTCACAGCTGCAAGACCATGTCAGTTGAACACTGCCAAAATCAAATCTACTCTAGAAAGCACCATTGCGTCTTATCCAGCCCAGCAATAACAATATCCAATATCACTGCCCTAAAATGTGACAAAAAAGAAACAACTGAAGGAATATTGTTAACAAAGTTAATAAAGCAACCTTACCTTTAGATGATAAGTCAAACTTCTATGTTGTTTCGATGCTGCGTACTTTTTTAACGTTTGAGAAACAGAGAGTTCATAAGAGTTCATGAGTGAAGCTCAACCAAACATGACTCCTTACCTTATGCTTATATAAGGTAAATATCGATAAGTGAGAACATGAATTAAACTGGAGCAGAGATTAGAATATTTCTATTTATTTATCCATATTCATTTAAAACAAATTCAAATCTTTTTTTTTACCAAATGATGCCTTAAAAAGTGATGGGGACAAAATCGGCTATTTCAAAAAGTGGTAGGGACATGTCCCTAGCGTCTCCAGTGTAAATGGCACCTTTGTCCAGATCTCTTCATGTGTATATGAATATGTGTGTTTCTGCGTCCCCATCTCATGAGAGCAATTTGATGGATATAATGCAGTCAAAAGATCAACATGCTGTAGAGCAGTAAATGTCTCCTGTGAATCAAATTGTCCTCACAGTCTGTCAATCACGTCATCCCCTTCCGTACTACTGTAAGTCTGGTTGTCGTTCCTTAGTTTAAATCTCTACAGGAGGCATTTCACAGCAGCAGCCCTTCAACCAGTCTCTTTCTTTGACTGTAACACAGTGGGTCACTGATGTGTCTGTTTAGTCGGTGTCTGTTTGTTTATAGTGAAGTGAAAATGTGCTTATGAATATCAGAGAAAAAAATCTAAGTGTGAAGAAAGTGCAATAAATAAGTGGGCAGAAGAATCGTGGCCTTTAACAGGAAAGAAATACATCTTTTCAACATGATTTAAATATGAAATTCACTTATTGTACAGTACATCGTCAAAAACAAAGGTCATGAACAATTTATTCTTTTCCAAATGTGTTTGAAATGTCAGAAATCTGAATGTTTGTGTATGCCAGAGGTTTTCAAACTGGAGACTTGAAGGGAGGGTGTTACAGCATGATGTGAAGGGGACAGATGCAGTTGTCTCGATTCAATGGTTAAAAAAAATCTTTAGTTTTCAAAAGTGATTTCTCATTTCTGGATGCAATGAAAATGTTTTCTGTAATATGCAGTGAAACCCCGAAGACAACATGATTGACATTGAAGTTAAAAACATGAGATAAAATATTTAATTGAAAAGCCAGGAGGCAGGAAAAAGCAGGCGTAGAAAATTCTAAAATGGTGAGGCAGAGCAAAATGGATGAGATGGGTATTTAGCTACATACAGTATCAATGGTATCAATGGACATCTTCATGCTGTGTGTGACAATGTAAACGCCAGGATTCCATGATGACAGACATTACCTAGGCTCACATAGCTTGTGTACAATGTACTATATAATTTCATGAAAATGAACTGTTTGAAAGCCTACTGCCTGAGATGGTCCTGAGTCACTCTTCTTAAATTCTGATTTTCTGAAAAGAATTGATTAAAATCTTTCTTGTCTGTCCATAATAGAATTAACATGCAAGGAAAATTAATTATGCATTGCCATGATTGAGTTTTTGCTTTTAATCATGACAATTTCAGGCTTGACGAAGCTCAGATTGGCCAATTTAGGAAGAGGTTAATGGGTTCTTATTATGGTTAGATTTCTCATTGCAGAGTGAGCAACAAAGAGGCTGAGTGACCATCTATCTGATAGAAAGGCTACTGTAAAACTCATTTTCACTGTGAAGAACACTACGTTCTCTTCCTCTAAATATATAAATGGGAAGTGATTTCACACTGTTAAGGTTAATGGATCATGTTTAAAGAACAAAGTGCTGTTTATCTCAGAGGATTCGCATTACGGCCTGGTGCAGAATGTGGTTATTTTCAGAAACAATTTCAGTGGTTGTGTTTTTCATGTACAAATGAATGAGTTGTATGTTAACTTTTTTAGAAGGTGGTAATTATTATTATGGTTTAGTGACGACTTGGCTGAAACGAGTATACAGATAATGTACTTTTTACAAGTACAAGTATCATCAGAGTAAAATGTGTCAATATCTGTATTCGTAAATATAGCGACTTTATTTAAAAAATACTTGTATAAATAGTTCTTACTCTTGTGATAAAAACCATTGTTCTGAAGCTCAATTTTGAAGCACCACCCACCTCAAGTTTAAGCCCCGCCCATTCCGAATACAGATACGACTAATAATTTAGTTGGTTGAACATACAGATGCAGAGAATGGTGTACTCACTCATCCCTATGGTGCAATTAAACACGACAGCTTTGTTGCACAAACAAAAATCAAGAGCACTGATATAAAAACAACAATCAACAATACAATTTCTTAAACAGTATCAATTCCTTAAACATGCCGAAGTTACAAATAAAGGTTAAACATTTGTGATGATTTTGATTATAAAGTGAGTACATTCTGGAGTTACAGAAGGTATAGTAGTCTCATATAAATTATGTTATATTCTAAACTGTTGAAGCAAATAGGAAACATAACGCAGCCCGAGTTACTTTTTTATCAACATAATTAGGATACATCATGACTTGAATCTGTACTTTAATGTGTTTGCAAAACATTTACCAATAATGTATTTCATGCGAGGTTAGGAAAACATTGTGGTCTTGCTTGCTTAAAAAGTGAAAAAGCCCCACAGTGACTTGAAGCACAAGACAGGATATGTTTACTTTATTAACATTCCCTCAGTGGAAAAAACACTGCCACATTCACGCAGCAATTACATTTTGTACAAAACATATTTGGCAAAGCAAAATAAGTATATTAATGTCATTTGAAATGGGTTGTAAGATATAAATAGTCTTACAAGAAGAACTGTACCATCTGTTTCACAAATGCAGTAGTAACATCCAATTGAAAGTAATGTTTGGTCTGTTGGTTTTGTGTGTGAGTGTGTGTGTGTGTGTGTGGGGGGGGGGCATGAGCTTCATAAAGAGTGGCAATCAGCAATGATGAGGTAAACCTACCCATCAGTAAGGAATCTGGGTACACCTGGACATGCTAAAATATGTTTGACTCCCAGGGATTTTCACTTTCCGCTGATTTAGGGTGCTTTCACACCTCTGTTCATTTGGTCCGAACCAAGGGCATACAATTATAGATTGTAGCATCTTTCAGCTTTTTTGGTTCTTTTTCACACCACACTGTTTGCTTTGGTCCGAACCAGTTAAAACGAACCAAAATGCAGTCACATGACAACATCCACATCACTCATTGGCTGAGTGCTACTGCACTACTGCTTTTCGATTGGTCAGAATTTACGTGCAGGAAAATTCCAACAGATGAGGAAAAGCCAGCATACAACACGGAGACAATACAACTATGGCGAGACGACTGGTTTTGTCCCTGGCCATGATCTATCACATTGTTTGTATACACCACAATATGCAAACAATACATTTCTATAATGAAGGGCGGATGCAGCTTTAAAACAACATTCTAATGCTGACTACGGCAGCTGGTTTAGTCCAAAAATGATCAGTACTTTTTGCAGTTGGGTCGGTTCGAGGTCCAAGGAGGTCTTGGTACGCTTGCGATTGCTGCTTTCACACCTGACCAAACAAACCGCAGCACAGGGGAAAATGAACTCTAATACGATTCAACCAAACTAAATGAGGCAGGTGTGAAAGCCCCCTTAGGTACAGGTCCAAATCACCCTGGGAGTCCCAAAGCTGCTAATGGTACTAGCAGCAGTGCTGCTCCCATCACCCCACCAAACCAAAGTGGTTTGAACTGAGCGGAACAGACTTACATCCAAATCTTGTAACTCTCACTCTTGGGGCTAATTACTCGATATGATTTATTGTTTTGGGTAATGATAAAATATGTATATTCCCCCTGTAAACATTCCAGGTGCCTGCAGTTAAAAGTTGTTGAAAGTTGCATTTCTTTGTCAGCTAATTTTTTACAACCCTAAATATCATGGGATCAAACGGTGCATTTAATGATCCAAAATTCTGTGCAATAAACGTTTATATTAAAGTTTATTTTACTTGTGGTTGCTTCTTTTTACTGGCTAAATGCTGCTGTTTCTGGTTGTGCTCCATCCACCGCCCCATTATCTTACTGTTGTTTTGTTTGACTTTTACTGTATTCATTGACATCGTGAATATTCCATATATCAATTTGTGCCTGTTGGGCTCTGTCACATAGCTATTTGTTCTAGTAAACGTTCTTAAAGTGTCTCTGTCTGAACTACATACTTGTAAAGCAAAAAGCCACTTTTGTCAATTTATCCATTAGCACACACACACAAATCGAGAGATGCTTGTTTTATTTATGTAATTATCACCATTATGAAGGTCAAATTATAGCCTTTTCAAAACTTTTTGCTGTGCCCACACAACTAAACATCTACCCACGCTGGGTGATATGGTCACTTGTGATAAGGGCAGATTACTCAACTTAAGTCGTGAGTCTATCAAAAAAGTCAAAGTAATAAATCCTCACCCACAACCAGCAAAATATCCAAAGGAATTTAATTAACAGAAAATCCTCTACAAGATAATTTTGACTGGACATGAAAACATTGTGTTAAACCTTCTAAATGGACCTGAACAACACATCTGAAAGCAAAGAAGTCAAGAAATTGCATCATTTTGAACGGCAAAAAAAATCCTCAATGAAAGTCATTAGCTATCTCTCAAATGTGGAAACAAATCTCTCTGCAATCCCCACTACCTGGCACTCAAGAGAATAATAAAAGGGTGAATAAAATCTGTAATTTGACGCATTTTTATTAATACATATTATTAAGATTTGTATCAATGGCTTAGTGCATACGCAGCGATACAGAGCTGTAGTGAGACGCAAAGCTGCTGAGGACTGTTAACCTCCACCCACACCTCCGTCACCTTTTGTTGTTAGATCAGGAGGAGGGCAAAATTAAGCACACACACTTTTGAAAATGTAAACAAAGCTTTTGCCAACTGAGATGCAAACACACACCTCTGACCCATAATGTCGCTCTTCTAGCTACTACGACCCACGCCGATTTCCGTTTTTATCAAATTTTGAAAAACCTTGATGTTAAAAAAAGATCTGTTTAAATTGATTTTCAAATTAATTTTCATTTTGTTTTCCCTTCAAAACATGGTTCTGCTTCCTGCTGCAGGAGGTCACTTTTCACTGCATTTTAGAAACAGCATCCTCTTGATGCAAGGACAGCTCAGAGAGGCTCTCGGTAAAGACAGCTGAAGAGATAAATGGTGGGGAAAATGAAAAAGAGAAAATAATATTTTCTGTTGTGTTTTCAAGATACAACTGCCAAAGGAAGAAAAGGAGAATGTTGGTTTCAATCACAATGCTTGTCGTGCTGACTACAGAGAGCTCCATAAAAACTTGATAACAAGAGGTAGGATAGCAGCTGTAAGCTTCAATTCAAGGTTCATTATTGTGTTTCAGACATGAACACAGTAGCACTTTAAAACTTGTAGGTGCAGTCATGGTCTAACTGGCAGTAAAGTATTTTGTTCTTTATTTATCTATTTATTTGCTGACTTAGACATTTGGGGTCAGTGGAGCACAAAATTGCTGTGCAAATATATATTATTCACTACAGGGCAGATTTATCGTCACCATAGAAACTGGTCTCCATGTTCTGTCATTAAAGCAATTACAAGACTATAAGGTCAAGAGCATATGTAGGGTAAAAGTGTAAAGAAGTCCTGTTTAAATAAAAAGACTGAAAGAAGTGAAAATGTTGAGGAAAGAGAACAACACAAAAAAAATATTTTTTATAAAGAGAGAATTGTTCATTTGTCTTACAAATATCATCACATCCAGCCCATTCTACATGGGTAAACAAATACACATATGCAGAGCTACAAAAAGACACTATACTCAACAGAAAAGAGGTTGAGAAACACCGGAGAGGATTGTCTGCTTTAGACTGAATGTTCAGCTAAACAATAAAGTAAAAGGCAGCTTGCATAACTGAGGTGACATCTCAGCTCCAGCTGTTTTTCTGTTAACATAGTCCAATGTGGGACAGGTGTACTCATTTTATTGCATGATTGAGATTTTAAACACACTGACCTGAAATACACATTTGCACACCTGCCAACCCTCCCATTTTTCCCGGGTTTCTCCTATATTTCAAGGCCATATCCCAAGCGCCTCCCATTTTGTTGTTTCTCAGTAATTTGCATGGCCCTCAAACTTTTATTATGACTACATTACACAGATCCAAGTTTTGGATGTTTGTCTGTCACCAAAGTTGCCAGATCGGCCATGAAACACAATCAACACACACAATCAACACGATACATACTATTTCAATCCATCAGTCACCGCAACCTGGCAACCTACAACCCGATCCAAGGGGCGTGTGCGCAGCTGCTCTCCGCACAGGCAGACGTGCCAGCTAAGTTAACGCTAGCTGTTGTCAAAATGTCAGGGCAGGACAGCGAGCCACTTAATTAAAGCAGAGTTGGACTTAACAGTTTGAACTAACAAACAAACTGACACACTGACTGTGTGTATGGGAGAGTGTCTATGTGTGTGGTTGTGTGCAGCTGACTCCATTTCTTTATTTCTCCAGTCTCTCTCCTTTTTCCTCTCGTCGCTGTACATTTATGAAGGAGAAAACAAAACACCAGATTAAATCCAATGCCAATGTTTTTAAAATTCTCATTTTACAACTACAGTATGGTTAAGGCAACTAAACCATGTTTGGTCATTATGAGAAGCTGTATAATTAGCCTTTTGTGAAATCTGATAAATCTGATAAAAAGTGATGCATCGGTTAGGGCTATAGACTTAGAAGTTTGAATGTGAAAAAAATCTGGAGGAAAGAAGTGAGATTACCAGACATATGGAGTCCACTTGTCATCTCTACTGCTGGTGAGCAGTACTGAAGAGAGGTTCAACCAGCTGAGCTGTCTGCCACACTGCTCAACACATGTTGGCTGTCATCAAGAGTTTTGTGTTTTCTGAACAAAAGAGGAAGAAGAGAAGATTTTGCCATTTTTCTACTTATAATGTGTTTCAGTGTGATCAAAATCTTTACCAAAACGACCTGAAAACTTCTTCTTCTTCTTTTCCTTTCGGCTGTCTTTCAGGGGTCGCCACAGCGAATCATGTGCCTCCATCTAACCCTGTCCTCTGCATCCTCTTCACTCACACCAATTAACTTCATGTCCTCTCTCACTACATCCATAAATCTCCTCTTTGGTCTTCCTCTAGACCTCCTGCCTGGCAGCTCCAACCTCAGCATCCTTCTACCAATATATTCACAGTCTCTCCTCTGAACGTGTCCAAACCACCTCAATCTGGCCTCTCTGGCTTTATCTCCGAAACATCTAACATGAGCTGTCCCTCTGATGTACTCGTTCCTGATCCTGTCCGTCCTCGTCACTCCCAAAGAGAACATTTTAAGCTCTGCCACCTCCAGCTCTGCCTCTTGTCTTTTCTTCAGTGCCACTGTCTCTAAGCTGTACAACATCGCTGGTCTCACCACCGTCTTGAACACCTTTCCTTTCATTCTTGCTGATACTCTTTTATCACACAACACACCTGACACTTTTCTCCACCCGTTCCAACCTGCTTGCACTCGCCTCTTCACCTCTTTTCCACAGTCTCCATTGCTCTGAACCGTTGACCCTAAGTACTTAAAGTCCTGCACCCTCTTTTCACCTCAAGAACATTCCTCACAAACTCCTCTTTCAGGATAACTCCTACTCCGTTTCTCTTCCTATCCGACCCATGGTAGAACAACTTGAACCCTGCTCCTAAGCTTCTAGCCTTGCTACCTTTCCACCTGGTCTCCTGGACACACAGTATGTCCACCTTCCTTCTCTGCATCATTTCAATCAACTCTCTAGCCTTCCCTGTCATTCTCCCAATGTTCAAAGTCCCTACTGTCAGTCCTACATTCTTAGCTTTCCTCTTCTCTCTCTGCCTACGGACACACCTTCCTCCTCTCCTTCTTCGTCTTTGACTAACAGTAGTCCAATTTCCACCGGTACCCTGTAGGTCAACAGCACCGGTGGCGGTCGTTGTTAACCCGGGCCCCGACCGATCCGGTATGGAAGTCATTGTCGTGATTCGCATTTTTAATTTGGCATGTGTTTTACGTCGGATGCCCTTCCTGACACAACCCTCTGCATTTATGCAGACTTGGGACTGGCACATGAAGACACTGGCTTGTGCCCCCCTGCGGTTGCATTAACAAAACGACCTGAAAACACATAACGTTAAACAGCGTTTCCAGATCTAGTTGGCCTAGTGTGGATGGTAACAAGCGAACAAACAACTTAACAAGCTCGCTAGCATTTGCTCACAATAAATACTGTAGACGATTTAATTTACTTGCCAGAAGCTTATCCGTTGTCAGTAGTGAGGTTTCTTAAGTAAGTGATGAAAACTGACAGTATTTTAATTTCAACTTTTAGTGAGTGCTACTGTCCGAATGCTAATGGCAGCGGAGTACCGTGGTCACTTCCCAGAGTTCCTGGCAGGACATAATTTACAGTTTATCAGACCAATAGAATCCCGGCCCATAGAACATGTGTCCATTTACATTAATTACCAAACTCGCTAATTACCAAAGTGAAAAGAAAAACTAAACAAAAAGCTGAGCAATACAGTCAAGCTGAAGCTGGGATTTTAGATCCAAATCAGATTTCTTTGCATTTCCCATTGTAGCTGTTATTTTTGGAACAATAGTAATTTTGATTTGCAGTTTATGTTGGATGATTTGCGATCCCGCCATAGAAGTTGCTAATCATTACATTATACTTTTGTAAATGAGCGAAAATGTGTCCCTGTAGGCATCCTTTCGAGAGTCTTTGCACATCTCTCTTTGGACTCTTTAAAAGACAGAGGTCCCTTACTGTAGGATAATCATGTCTACTTCATGTTTTGTAAATCCTCTATAACCTATTAAACCCTATGGCTTGTCTTTGTCCATTTGTCTTGGAAGAGAATAGGCAAAAAAATATATATGAATACCAGTAAATTAACATGGGAACGAGAGACAGGCAGACAAAGAAAATAACAGAAGGACTAAGAAATAAAATAGTGAATGAGGACTGATGATGAAGATTGGTCAGGGAAATGTATCTGCTCCCAAGTCCATCATTTCCCAATCCCCCATCCTTCGCATCTGCTCAATCTTCCTCCATTACCGACCAGATGTATCCCCAGTGTGTGCAGCTGCAGTGTCATTTCCATCCGACACTTTGCTCTTACCTCTGGTGTCACTGGAAAATGACAAAACTGGAACCACAGCAGAACTTTCTGTTCCACACTCCACAGGCATAAAATTGCCTTCTTTTCACTCCTCTGGCTCTATTTCATCCAGCCGTAGCAAGGCTGTAGTATATGCGTGTTCATTCACTGAGATCCATGCCAGACCTTGTCAATTCTTTTCTGGCTGCATATCCATTTGTGCAATTTATTCAGAATGTATAAGAGACATGGGCATAATGAGGTTTAATAGTTTGCATAAAAAAATTTACATAAATCAACTTGTCTTTGTCTGAATGACATCTAACACAATTTTTTGTTTTTTCTTTGAATCAAAATGATCTGTGGCAGAGAGGGATTAGAAATCATTCCCTGACTTTCCTTAAAATGTCTCTAATCCCACTTAATTCTGTATTGGCTCCTGCACTGAGGCTGCTATCCCTGTGTTGTTTACTTAGGTCTAGTTTATTCAGATATAGCACCTGCCATCCCATCACACCCACACAAATAAACCCAGAAACCACCTTCAGAAATACTTTCTCCTGCTATCTCTTTCATGCAAGTGCTACTATTTATGGGCTTTGTCTTTCTGGCTGGATGTGTGTGTGTGTGTATTACTTGTGTCTGGGCACATCACTTTATGCCTGTGTGTCTAGTGTGTCTATATATAAGCTATCATGTGGGAACGCGAATGAGAGAGTATTATAACGGAGTGTTACCTTACTTGGAAATTTTAAATATAGTTCAGCCTTTAAAAAATGAGGAGTGAGGCCATTATATAAAACGAGTCAACTACCGCTCAGTCCCAATTGGAAAGTAACATTTTAGGTACAAATCCCATAGCAAAAAGCCAAAGTTACCTTTATTCACCTCTCTTTAAGTAACATCAGCCTTTGTCAGGGCTTTGATCAGTTTACAACTTGTCAAACTCCACCTAAGAACTTTTACATTTGCCATGTTTGGTAACTTTCTATTGTAATGATTCAATCGTATCCTGCAATCAGCAGGATTTACTGTACATGCAGCACATTCAGTGTCAACATATTTTCTTGGAATATCTGCTCTGGAACTGAAACATGATTAAACCAACAAGTCCACCAAATTAAATGACAAATTCGTAGTTTCCCCATGGCCTTAGAATGCATGGGGAACACAAAGAAGCGTTTTCTGATCTGATATCCCTAACTTTTGCCTTTCAAAACCATTACAATTCACTTTTAAAAAATAAATCTGTTTTAGGTTGGGGGACATTTGTTGTCATGGGGTTTTTTTCATCAATACTTAATTTATTGGCTTTTTTGCATCTTGAAAAAACAACAACAGTCATAAAATCCCTCCCCCTCTCAACAAACAACACGCTTGGGAAAAGAAAAAAAAAAAACTTGCACTTGTCAAACATAACAGTAAGTATAGCAAGTAAAGCAGACATGGGGAAAATAATAATAATAATAAATAAACCATGATTAATTAAATCCTCAATTTTTACAGGTAGAGATTCTTAGACAGGGAAATTATATATGCATACATACATACATATATATATCCAACTAATTGAGCTAATTTGAGCTAGTTTTTTAAACAAAACAGAACTATATAATTCATTTTTCATCCTATCCTCTCTCCCAATTCACAACCATAGTGCTGTGGTACAAGGTACAAGCCCTCTTGGAACGGTACTGGTGGTGGCATCAATGCTCATCGGTCCCAGGCATTCACACATTCATGTTGTTCATAAAATTAAGGAAAGGTGTCCATATCCTATAAAAATCCTCAACTTTCCCTTTTACTATGTAAGTCAGTTGTTCTAGTGCCAGACTGCAAGACATCTCCTTAATCCACCGTCTACAGTCAGGTCTCTGAGGTACCTTCCAGTTCAAAGCAATTACACGTTTGGCTTGCAACAGGCGGAAATTGATTAGTTTGCATTCCTTTGCGTTTGCTGGAAAATCTTAAAACACATTTTAGCTTCAATGGGAACAACACTTTTAGTCAGTTTAGAGATCAGCCCAAGAACCTCTTTTCAGAATGTCTGGAGTTTCTGACATACCCACATACAATGATAGAGGGTACCAATTTCTTCAGTACACTTAATACAGTCATCGGGGATATCGGGATTAAATTGGTGTCCTGGGCAGCCACTTATACTGTAATATTTTGAATCTGGTATTTATAGTCTGGGTTTGGGCCTGGAGACATGCTTTCTCCCAGTCCTCTACAGAGATGTTTACATGAAGGTCACTCTTCCATGCAGATAAATATGAAACTTAGTTCTCTTTGGAGCCTGCTAATAGTATATCATAGAATTTGGACAGCAGCCATGTAAATGGTCACTGTGACTTGTTCAAGGTTATGTAGGCTCTGAGGTAGTTTTAATTTGGGAGTATATGATGCTTCTAATTTGCAAGTGTTTAACAAAGTGTTTCTCGGGAATTTCATGTTTATCCATTTATTGTTGAATTGACATTAGAGTGCCTTCATTATCTAGATCCTTAATTTTGTTTAACCGTTTTTATCCATTGTTTTCATTTGATATCGTGTCTCCCTGCTCTGAGGTTTTCATTTCCCCAAATAGGTGCGAAACATTAGAGTTTAGGAGTTTCATTTAAAAAATCGTGGGCCTCGTGCCATACTAACATAGTGTTTTTGAGGAACAGATATGCGCATGTTTCGTAAGTACTTTGGTTTGTACCAAATAGAGGTATAGTTGCAGTTTCAATCCTAATGTATTATTTTCCACCTCTATCCAAGCTGGAACCTCCTTAATGAGAAAATGATCCATTGCAACACAGAGTTGGGCCGCCCAGTAATAAAGTTTCATATCCGGCTGTCTCAGTCGCCCACATTCATATGGTCAGTATAAAATGGAGAGGCACAATCTTTGTCATCATGGTTACAATGATAAACTTGTGGTTAAGGTTATGCTTTTAAATAAAAAAACAACTTTGATAGAAGTTAATTGACTAACAATCCACCATCAACACCTCCTTTCATGGACTTTGTCTCTCTATAACAACATCTCTGACTTCCTCCTTTGCTCCTGTCATAATTATTATCGCCTCTAGTGGGCTTTGTCACTCATATGTATGTTGTTTGGGGCATCTTTGGCTTAATGAGGAGGACAGACCTGATTTAACTGTTGTATGGTTATGTTTAGGCACTCACAATACCTAAGGTTAAGGTTCAGCAAAGAAGGAGCACATGCACAAGACAGAACGTATTTACATTATTAACATTTACCTGAAACCATGATGTCATCCTAACCTTAACCAAAGATCTTTTTTTGCCTAAACCTAACCAAATGTGGCTCTCAGGGTGCAAACCTCGGGCTGCAATTTCAAAGAAATGTTCCTTTTCCTTTCCTCGGAAAAACATTGCCAGAGAACATGATGCAGGCAAATGATAGTGTTTTGCCCCAAACTTTCTTGGCAAAATAAATTAGTTGTATATGACTGTAATTTCTAGGAGTCTGGGATGGTTCTAGTGAAACACAATTGATTGTGCATGTAGGACACCGCATGACGCCATGACAGAAAGACCAGCATGTCATAATTTTTTGTTTCCTCTTTCCTGCTTTGACAACATCCACAACAAGCTCACTGACACTTTGGACACCATGGGTGTGGACAGTCCTGATCCCAGAAGACTGCCTCTGGCCCCTCGTGCCCAATCACATTTCCGTGCCAAGCAGGTCAAGGACTTCGAGCTGGTTGGTTGGGATTCTATGTTTAGTCTGGCATTTCTCTTGACCAAGTCACAATAAAAGTCTACAGCAACATGATCATCAAATCTAACAAAGTAACTATTTCAAGACATAAATGTCATGTAGTCTGATCACGGCTTAACACATACAGTACCTTAACCAATTAAACATCAACACATTGTACTCTCTTTCACTCTTCTGATTCAGCCAATTACACATCTCAACCTCTAGCTTATCACATATGCAGTTCTTTCGCTTTACCACTTTAGCCCTCAAACCTCTCCTTGGGACCCTCCAGCCCTCTTAATAGATAACTGATGTCATTAAAAGAACTTTGGGGAAACAATCTTCAATTAAAAACATCCAAATGTGCCCTGGGTCCAAGACCTTCCAACTCACAATTGAATATCTCCTCTCATTGTACTGATTGTTCAAGTCATCAATCCTCCATCTCCATAAGTAAGACATTCAAACTCTTTCTGTAGCCCTCATTTTAAGATGCCAACCCATGCCATAGAAGTTTTGTCCAAACGTATCGAAAATTGTTTCTGCCAAGCTGTAAAACACTTGTAAACTCAGAAACCTTTCTGAGAGGTTCCAGCTGCCATCTCCACCAAAAAAATCTTTGCCCTGTGTCATGAGCGATCACCTAATGGAACATGATGGAACCATTACTTTGTTTTCTTCATTGATCAGTCTAGTTGTCACACTTTACTGCCACCTTACTTTGGATAGCCACATCATCTGAAAAGCCTATTTCTACCATCTGAAGAGCATTTCAGAGTTGTGTCCCACTCTGACAGTCAGAGAAGCAGACCCAGGCCTTTTATCCCCTTCAGGCGTAAAGGTTGTTATGTCTGGCAGAAGCAGAATCTCCAGGATATCCAGATCACTGCTGACGAGGACATCTAAACAACACATTTCTCAGAATCCAGCATCACTGCGCTGGTTGACTCCTCCAGGACAGAATTCAGACATGATGTCCTGACTTTTCAGTGTATACACAGAAAAACCTACCTTCTCTCAAGAAACCTCTAACCCTAAAAACTCCCCATGAACACCCTCAGGTTTAACAACATCCTGCTGGTCTGAGCCTCCCAGACTATAGATCCACATCACTGGGGAATCTGCTTCCTGTGTAGCTGAGCTCCAACTGTGCAACAAAATACTTGACCACCTGAAGGTAACACGGACGGTATTAATGTTAAAAATCTATTCAGGATACCAATTGCTATGAATAAGTACATAGCCTCTCTCTTCTTAAAACTCACATTTATCATATGGCTCTTAACTGATGGTATTTGTTGTAATTATTGAAATTATTTTATCTGTTGTTGTTTATATCTTAAGTATATATATTTGTTTTGCTTTTATTTCTGTTTTAAGTGTAAAGCATTTTGTAAGTTTGTTTTTGAAAGCTGCTACATAAACAAAATTATTATCATAGCCAAAAAAGGTCAGTCAGTCAGTCAGTCATTTTCTACCGCTTGTTCCTGTTAGGGGTCGCGGGTGACTGGAGCCTATCCCAGTGGCTTCGGGCCTTAGGCGGGGTACACCCTGGACAGTGGCCAACTCATCGCAGGGCTAACACATAGACAGACAACCATTCACACACACAATCATCCAATAAAGGTTATTATTAGTATTATTAGTTGTTTTATCATCTTTAAGAGCCTTACACGGTATCCTTGTCCCTCAAATTGTTTTCAAATAACATAGAGGAAACGTTGAATTTGTCCAATACTTTGATTTATGCCAAACTACCTGCAAAACTAATTCCCATCAGCCTCAACTGTACTTTGTGTTTAGTGCTAATTAGCAAATGTTAGCATGCCAACATGTTAAATTAAGATGGTTAAAATGGTAAACATACCTCTCACCATGTTAACATTATCATTGTGAGCATGTTAGCATGCTGGAAATAGGATTTATCTCAAAGCAGTGTGTAACCGAGGTCCTCCCCATCCTCTCTGCTAGGACATGGTTTGCATATTTGCCCACGCATGGTATATTGGTACGTAATGGTAAGCATTATTATAGCTAGCATTGTAAACATTTATTGAAGCATTGAGTCGTGTGTGCATTTGTCATGTTGGTGACAGTGTGTTGCAGATGAGGTGGCAGCGCCTCCTGCAGGAGATCGTCAGATCAGCTCATCAGTTTGGCCTGTAAAAGAACTGTGTCGAAGTTTATAATGTTCAGTAACACAAGAACCCATGGCATACGGTTTTACATGATCATGGAATGTGAGTATGTATGGATCGTGATCTGTTTGCACTTGCCTTGTCAATCCCATTTAAATATTTATCATGTGTAGGTTTTTGGTTTAGTATTATTATTCTTATTCAACAAAAAAAAAAACAGAAAAATCTAAGGAAATGTAGTGTTAAAAGAAAGAAAGAAGTTTGTCTCGCTTGGTATTGTCATGTAATTGTTAAAAGGAGTTTTGGTGTGTAAATATGTACATAGGCAAAACCCCTGTGTTGTAAGTAGATAATTTCTGGTGAACTACTATTTAAGGCAGTCAGGAAGGAGGTTTAGGAGGGTAGTGCTTGATAGTTCCTGATGGCGCTTGGCAGCTCTTTTCTTGACTTATTGTGCTATGGGTGCATATCATGTCAACTCCTTGCCTCCTCACTACCTTCAGCCGCCAACAGGCGCATTCTCACACACTGCTGTGTCTAGCCTCGCAGAGCTACTAACATAGCTGTAGACTCTTAGTCATGTTTATGGTTAAGTTCAGGCACTCAAAGCACTTGGAAACGGCGAGATCATGGTCTGTATTGGAAAAGTCAAAAGTGACTTGAAGCAGAAGACAGGACGTGTTTAATTAATCAACATTTGACTGAAACAAGGATCTTTGCCTAACTTTAACCAAAGTGACACACATGGGACTCTGAATGCAAACCCCCGGTCTTCAGTGTCAAAGTCCTCAGCTTTGTATGCTCACCATTCACCCAAAACTCCTCCCTATACGACTAGTGTGCCGTAGAAAAATGCACTAACTACACGGGAAAAAACTTTGACAGTGAATATGATCCAGGCAGCAGTTTCCCCGCAAAACTTAAATGACAAAACAAATTAGTAGTATATAAATGTAATTTCGAAGGAGATAGGGTTGTGCAATCTGGAGCTACGTAAGCATGAAGTATGTCATGTTTGTGCATTACACTTTTTAACTGAATATATTGCCATCCTCTGATGATGTACATCTTGCTGTTGGTGAGCTCACCTGGGGCTACGGGGTCTTATCTGCCTCTGCTCCGATTTAAACCCACAAAAGTGAGAGTGTTGCTCAGAAGTGCCCCGGCAAAGCATGCAGTTTTGAGTTACGGCTAGGTTGGTAATGGAAACTCAGCCTTCGGGTTATATTGGACGCATGAGTTTTCTCATCAAATCGTAGAGCATGGTAATATAGTTGGTATAGGCAAACCTGGAAGGGTTGTGAGGAATCAGGGGGATGGTCGCTGAGGTCAGTTAAGGTTTGAGATGATGATGTAAGAAGCGAGAGAAAACATTATGCTGCAGGATGAAGGCGGGTATTGTTGAGTCCTTGGTGGAAAGGGAAAACTGAGAGAGGCAGGAGGATTTCTCAGAGTGTCGTGTTGAATGTTGTGTTTTTGTGTGAATTAGATGTTGCCCTGACTTGTGAGGATTTTCTAATTTCCTGTTGAAAGAACGACGCTGTCTTGTGCAATGTTCAGCGTGACACGTTCTGTAAATCCATGACATTCTTGCAAAATTAAATTCTTCCAAAGAAAAGACATGCCAAACAATGGTGTAGCATAGTTCCTATCAAAGCAAGAATAATGCTGGTGGAGATAAGCTGAAGTACATACATTGTAACAAAAATGCGATAGTACTCACCTTGGTATTTGTCATAGCAGCATGACTTACATTTCTGACAGGTGGTCAGTTCTTACGTAATGTAAAATATCTTGTATTTTACTTTTGAAAGTGTATCATCGCAGGCTATTTTCTCCTTTAACCAACAGCATTCAGCCCAATGTGGCAAAGAGACAGTCTGAGTGATCTGAAAAGGGATTTCAGAGAAAAACGACTGCAGCCTCACCAAGTGTATCAGCCAGCCAAGCGTTGATAGCCTTATCAGAACACTCCACAGAGAGCTCACAGCCAAACTTTTCACATCAGTGTCCTGCTTCTGTTGTTTTTGTGTTCAGTGGAAAGACAGAAAGTGTGTGTGTGCCTGTGAGAGGGAGAGACAGACAGGCAGAGATAGATACTCTATAATGAGTTTCCATAAAGCACTCTCAGTGTGCTATCATTGTCGTGATTTTATGAATTCATCATAAAAGAGTGAGTAAATGTCACAGCTGAAGGTAATAGAACGAGATGCGGTGTTCAAAATGAAAGCCAGAAGAGTAAGAGAATGACGAGGGGAGAAAAAAGGAAATTGTAGGGGCTCCTGTGATGATTTGGCTGATAACAAAAGCCATGACTGGTGATGTTCATGTGTGCTGTCTTTACCCGGGGACTCAAAGAGATAGAGGGGGTTCACTGAGAGAGCTGGCCATGTCTCTAAATAAAACACGACATTGATTTATGAGTGTGAGCCCACTACGAGTGCAGCAGGTCTCTACAATCACTGGCACAAACACACACAAACACACACACACACACACACACACAAAATCACAGTGCAGTTAAACCACTGAGTACACTCTTGTACTGTACATCTCAGCAATTCCACTTACTTCTACAGACAGAGCACAGCTTTGGGCACTGCTCTTGTTTTGGGTTTTTTTGTTACTTTTTTGGGCATTATTCATTCCACAGCTACCTTTCTCTTAAACTCCAAACTGCTCTTCAGTCTGCATGAACACAAAGAAACATACTTCAAAGCAGAGAAATGATTTAATTAATGAAAACCAATCACTCTGCATTTCAGTTTGAACATGAAAGTAACTGTTCTGTTTGTGTAAAATGATTGATATTGTGGAGCTTCCGTCCCACCACGGTTAGGTTTAAACACAGAAGTGGTGAGTTACTTCTCTGCCAGGCCAGCAGCAAATAAACAGTGAGGAAGTAATAAATTCTCCCTGGAATTGCCTGTTTATAAAGTCACGGTTATGAGTTGTTGATGCTGTATTTATACCACTTCTGTTATCTTGCTGTGCGGCTTATTATGTCTTTGCCTCATTTATGTACTGTTTTAATGAAAACCAAGGATGGCATGGTTTCACTAGTTTTATGTTTATTTTATGTCAGAGACAAAATGAGCAGAAGCCTTCGTTTACAGTCACAGCAAAAACTCTCATAACGTTTTAAATTTAAGTTAATGTTTTATAGAATACTGCTTGCTGCTGCAAATAGTATCATACCCAAAAGGTCAAAAGTGTGATGTGTTTAAGTCGTTTTAATGGTTATTCATTTAAAGGAGTTGAGGAGCTGAAAACCTACAACTCAGCAGTGACAGAGGGAGAGGGAGTGAAAAGTTGGAGGCACGGGCTGGCTGCAGGAAAAGACTAAAGGAAATAGCAATACGGGTGACTGTACAGTCATCAGCGGTTGAAGGACTGAAGTGATATCGTGGGTAAGTAGAAGCACGGAAACTGGAGAAACAGCACATTACAGGTTTAATAGGAAGGTTAGGAAAGATTTTGCTTGAAACCAAGCACAGAAAGTGTTACGCTCCCATCCCCTTTTTTTTGTTTGTCCCACTCTTTCTTTTTCCTTGTTTCCCAGGTGTTCCAGATCCCGATTAGTGGGTGGCCCTTCCCATATTTAATGGAGCCTGGAGAAGGAGGGAGGGGACCAGGCCGCTGTTAGACTGTTCGAGCTGCAGTTGTGTTGTGACTTTGGGGGGGGGTGGTAGCTGAGTTTTTGTGGATTTTTGTTTATTAGTTTAGTTGGGCACGGTTTTGTTAGGTTAGGGGAGGGGGTTCTGGGTCCTACAGCCCATTGCGTGGCTGGCCCAGGCCTCCTCTACTTTATTTTCTGTTCTGTTTAAGTAGGCCTCCAGACTCCAGTTGTTTTGGTTGATTGATGTTATTAAGTAAATACATTTATTTACTTTAATTTTGTTCTCGGGTATGGCATCCTTTTCTCTGTGTGTTGCTGGTCGCAAGTTGAGCCAAGGTTTTTACCGCGGCCGTAACAAAAGGAAACTTGGAAAAACGTTCACGCCAGCCTCCAAGTTGTAATTCAGAGTCTGAGATAGCCGAAATACCTACGATATCGCTCACTTGTTGAAAGGAACTACAGACGTGTCCACAAAATAGTGAGAAAATAGCAACAGTGCCACTATCACTGGCAGTTACATTTAAATACATTTCAGTATTAAAAGTAGGGAGTAGTTCAACATTTTATAAATAAGCTTAGTTGCTTTTTTGCTAAGAGTCAGTTGAGAAGATCGATACCACTCAGTAAATTTGAAGCGCTGCCACCAGCTTAGTAGGTTAGCTTAGTAGTACTTTCCAGGAAGTCAGTGGACTTGGCCAAGAAAACCACAATTTGTCATTCTTACATTTCAGTTTTTCTACGGGTTAAACAAATATGTGTTAATTTGTGAGCTTTAGACCTGCTGGTAGGGGAATTTTGTTATCTTCAGGCTACCTCAGGCAAGCTAGCTGTCCCCCCCCCCCCCCCCTTTTCTATCTGGCGGCAAAGTATTGCCAATCACAAAACATGCAAATGCACTTTCACAAATTACATTCTGAAAGCTAAAGGGCACAGGAGATTTGTTTTTTTTTTATTGCACTTTATATTATACATCCACCTTTGAAACTCTGTTAATTTCCATTTTAAAACGTCTTTACATGACTGAACCGCACAGGTTGAGGCTCGTGAATCTGACAGTATACAAACAAGTTTTGAATACTTCATGGAAGTTGGCACCACTTTGCATGACAGAGTAATGATGGCAGCAGAGAGCTGTGGATAGGCATCGTGTTCAAATGACTGATTCTGCTGACTGAAGTTCAGTCTTTATGCTAATCTAATCTTACCAGCTGCTGGTGGTGGCTTGATGCACAGACATGAGTGGTTTCTGTCTTCTCATCTTAGCAATAAGAATATTTTCCAAAATGTCTAAACTATTGCTGTAACACCATCAATACAATCGATTGCGCTAATTAAATAGGAACTTTTAAATTAGCGCCAGTTTCTATCTGGTTTCACTTGTTAATAAATCATTACAACTGCAGAACAAAAGAAGCAAATTTAGGCTGTTTAAATAGTGTGACTACAAGACCAGCAGTGGGAGTAACCATCTTGGAATAACACTTGAACACTCTCAAATTGGAATTACAGAAGATCTTCCTGTTCTTCCCATTCTGCCAATTTTGTGTGATGTAGCTTTAGGCCCGGAATAAACTGGAGCGATTGGGAGCAGCTGAGGAGTAATCAGGACAATGAGGGCTAGCTGGGCATAGTCAATCCAGGAGGATTCAGGACCTGTGATGTGATGCAGAGGACTCACCCATGACAGAAATGACTTTTTTTTTTTACCTTGTTTGACCTTCACTCCGCTTGTAATCTGCGTTTAAGTCATCCTGGAGCAGAACCAAATTTAAAGAAAAGCAACTCCTGTTAAGAAGTATTTTTAGATTAATGATGTATGATTACAGTCTGTAATTTTTTTTATACCCAGCAGTACTTTGAAAAGCTCACTCTGCGATCCATTAAATTAACCAAAGACCTTTTAAATGAGGCAAATCAAAGAGCGAGCTAACAATTAATACAGCTCTGAGAATAGCATCAGCTGAGCTGACACAAAATCCCAAGCTCAGTAAAGAGCAGTGGTCCGCTTTAATATGAAAACTTTGTGGAAGGAAAAAGAACAGCATGGAATCTTTAGCACATTGGAAATCGTTACATCTTCTTTGTTAATGAATACTATGAAATGTATGGATATTGTCCGTGTTTGATAATGTGCCTTGCAGTATAGGTTTATGTTATTTTGATAACAGCATGCCATGTCATTTATTGTTTAAATGTGTTTTGATTCCAGCTTGGGTTTTGTTGCTCAGGAATTGTCTGCTCACATATGCCAACACACACCGACCCACACACACACACACATCTGAAACAACACCTTGTTTCACTGCCATTGCATGTACTGTCTGTGATTTTTACTTGCTTCATCCTTTTGATCAGGCACAAATAATCCCAAAATGAATGTGAGATGTTTGAATCCCCTGCTCAGTGTTTAAAGAAACTGTTACAACAGAGGAAGAAAAAAATGTAGGCTACCTTAGATAGACGGTGGGAAAAAAAAAACAAAGCAGCCTGAGTTGTCAGAAATTCTACAGTCAGTGCAGACAATATAGAAAATTTGCCAGAGCAGAAAGAAGGGACAAAGGAAGGTGGATCTATTCTTTTAATGTTCTGAAAACTGAAACAATAATTGTGCTTAAATTTTTTTTATTTTCAGCCCCCTGATTTTTTTTATTCTTTCAATTTTCTTTTTTCCTTTTGGTAGAAGGTTGAATGCATGTATTACCCATTCAGCATCGAGCGGGTGTGTTTTAATGAGTATTATCTCTCCATGCAAGGTTTATCTCATTTTGTTCAAACTTAACAGCAACTGCACATCTAAAATGGCATCCATTAATATGTGATATTTCAAAGCCACATCCGACAAAGGCTGTTATCTTTTCTTTTTTCTTTTTTTGGTGTAAGAACTTTGTGGGACTCACAGCAGAAAACAATGGAACAGTCAACTGAAAGGTCTGCACAGCTGCAGACGACAAAGCAAATAGATTGAAAAAAGTCACCGTCATCTCTGTGCCTGAGCCCACTACTTCACTATTCAGTTTCATTGAAGCGGGGAAAGGATGTCCTTTTCTCTTTCCTGATGCCTAAAGGATGGTGAGCATCATAGTGTGTATATTAAAGGAGTAATCACTATCGACATGAGACAAATGAAGTAACATCGGATACGTCAAATGCTGCTATTTCTTTATTATTTTAGGCAAAATCCTAATTTGAGAAGAATGATTTTTGGGTGTGAAAATAAGATGTCAATATACATAGTTCTGTAGGTATACTATATCATAAAACATTTTTCATTACAAATCTTGCTGCAGTGCAGTTTTGTTGATGGAGACATGCAGAGTACCATCAATTATAAACCAATTTTTCACCTGACTTCATAAGTGAAGGTGAAGGGGCTTCAAATTCAATCAACTGTAACAATAATTATCTTGGGTAAAGTCAGTCAAATCAGTCAAAGACAAAAACCAATAAAGATAAACTTACAGCAAACGCTGGAATTGTTGGTGCTTGCTGCGCTGAACATTTCTGATTGGTCGAGCTCCGATCGCGGTGATTTAACCGTCTGGATCGATGCATTGCTGGATCAGAGGCCAGCCTTCTCTGGCGCAGCAGCTCAGCTTCTGCGCTGCTGGACGCCGCAGTGGAAGGCATGGAAACGGATGACCAGTCGGTTGAAGGTAAATTACATACGGCCCACATGCTGCTTGTGAAATGCTTCAGCAGCTGACTGTGGTCGTGTTATTGCTACCCTAGCCAAAAGCTAATGTTAGCTACATGTTAATGATGTAGAATCGTGATGTTCCTTAAGACAAGGGTTGCCTAAATCAATCATTCAAAATATCTTGTTATTGTCGTCGCAGGGAGATAACGTTTATGTTTGTCAGATGAAACGGGCGGGTACACTGAACTGCAGGCTGCAGAGACTAGTATGTTTACTCCTGCGACCTTCGTCCCATGCCTCCTGCTGAAGCACACAAATGCTGTATTTTGCAGATTTATATTTCTGCAGATAACTAAATATTTGTGGAACTAAATGTGTACATAGTACTATATATATGTAAAAAGACACGTAATGGTTATGCTTGTGTTACCATATTCTAATATTTACAATGCTCTGAGGAAGTAGTGGCTCTCAATATCACCATTACACACTGGTAATCTCAGTATTTAAAACAGTTGAGAGTGCATAGGTTAATATAAGCAAAGGTCCTTATGCGCAATTGCAGGTGATGTGTTTAAAAAGTTAAAACAATAGTTATTCAGCTGTGTGATGGTCTAACCTAATGGGTGTAATTTGTCTAATCTTCCTGGGTCTTTAGAGCACATTGGAAACGCACAGAACATGGGCTGAAGGAACTTTTTTGTCATCATCTTTAAGGGAAAGGTTCCATGTAAAAGCTTGGCTGGTAAACAAGTCTTTACACCCAAACACGACCAAAGAGGTTTGAACCAAGCAGGCATTATCATTTTTTTCCCCCCAAGTCTGTGTTACCCGCGAGTGACAAGGAGGGAATGACCAAGTATCTGTAATAAATCAGAAGGTGTTTATCAATAAATGTCTACATTTGAGATGTGGAGTCATACAACTCAAGGAAACCACAAGAGAAAAATGTATCAGCGATCTCCATCTGCTAAGATCCATTTTGTCTCCTTATTGACTTGTTATGTATTCATATCACCTCTATTTAAGTAGGCACTCACTTTCACTGAAAACAAGAGCAGGCTTTCAAGTAAGAAAGAGATTTAAACAATGGAACATTTTTTAAAAACATTCCCCTTCCATTCCCTTCAGTTTTTGGGTTATTCGTTGGCAAACAGAGCTTTAGTTAAAACACTATTTCTTATGCCTGTTGTTGAGTGTGAGAAGTGAGAAAGTCATTGACACTGTGTTCTTCCTTTCATGTCATGTAATTTATATTTTTATTATATTTATGGAATATATTTGTGGAAGCTTGTGACAGATGTGCTTAAATGAAAACATAAGAGAGAAACAGAAGGGTCTTGTACGTTGTCAAAATGTGTGCTACAGCAAGTGTGATATTTAAAGTTTCATGAGGAGGGCTAGTGTCTAAATCATATTGCTTGAATATTGGATCAGACAAGCAAAAGAAACAACCACTATGGGAAAAACTGAACAATCATAATGTGTCAAAATCAACATCCTATAAAGTAATCACTTGGTTGGGGCTCTTATGGGGCACCGGTAAACACAATATACCACTTAGAGACTACTTCAGGAGGGTCACTGCATCCTCAGTCAGACTACAGCAGGATCAGTCATTTGAACACGATGCCTATCCACAGCTCTCTGCTGCCGGCATTGCTCTGTCAGGCAAAGTGGTGCCAACTTCCATGAAGTATTCAAAATCTGTTTGTATACTGTCAGATTCACGAGCCTCAACCTGTGAGGTTCAGTCATGTAAAGACTTTTTAAAATGGAAATAAACAGAGAGCTTAGCGGTGGAAATGCCTGAAAAATAACACAAACTGCAATAAAACAAGCATAAATCATCTGTGCCCTTTAGCTTTCAAAATTTAATTTGTGAAAATACATTTGCATTTTTTGGTGACTGGCAATACTGCCATACAGTTAGATGAGGAGTCGAATATTCTTTTTTAATAAACAAACAAGGCTCATAACGTGTTCGAGCTGAGTAGGCTCATTTAAAGTATAGCAGGTTATGCATATAGCAGATTATATAGCAGTTTTTTATGTACCTACATGCCACCAGCACCGCCTCTCACGCCACCTCCTCTTTGCTCATCTCCTTGTCGCCTGTGCATCTACTTGTATATGAACAGAGCTCTGAGGGTTCACTGAAGATCACATCTGAAAGAGAAGCCACTGGTGCATAAGCTATCGGGCTGCTCCATGTGTGTGGAGATGTGGCATTTGAAAAAAGACGATCTTGCGTGTTAAAAAAAGACGAGGTGGAGGTGGTGGTGGTGGTGGTGGGGGGGGTCGGCAGCCGAGCGACAAAAGTACGCCAGCGTACCGTGCGCCAACAAAGTGCCTCGCGCCTGCCTGCTGCCTGGTGTGGGGAGGGAGATGCGACCTGTCAGAGAGTGAGGGGGCTGGCTGAATGACTTCACATCACCCTTTCAGCTCCAGCAACTTCCCATTTATATTGTAATGCAAATCCATGGCCTGTCCCAGATGGTGCTTTTCCAGCATCGTGGGTGCATAGAAATATGATTATTTATCCCAAGCACTTCTAAAGTCTTTAATGCACCCTCCTCCGTCTGCTTCTATCCCCTCCTGCCACTGGCAGCGGTTTAAAGACTGTGCAGTCTGATGTGTCTCTCCCTAATGGTAAAAGGAGAAAAAGAATAGATGATAAATTTGGGGAGAATTTGACAAGAGAGTACCTAAGAGATTACAGAAAAGCAGGAGAGAAACAAACCAAAGTGCATAAGTCAAGAAAAGAGGGATAGAAAAAAAACTCAGGTAGATCATTTTCTTGGCTGAGCATTAGGCTAAGAGGCATAAGCAGTAATTCTCATGACTCAAAAGTGCTTTTAATCACCTCTGCTGAGCAAATATAGTCCACAATCCCATTTCAGTGCTGAACATCATCTTCCTGAAAGCACATTCAAAATTGTGCCTGAATAAATTTGCCCAACTCTACCTGTGTGGGACAGGGAAAGAGACTTTTTGTTTGCTGCATACATCAAACAGCTCAGAACATGTTTAAGATTTTGTACAATGCCAGTACATAAAACATTCACATATACATAGCTAGTCTAATAGATTTATAGAAGAGTTGGACAAGCAGTAGACATGAAAATGTGTTATTTTGGAGCTGTTTTGAAGATGTGACTAACATATAACAATAGATAATGGAACTTCAAGGCAAATGATATTACACCAAGCTAAGAGGTGTGAATTTGCTGCCTTTGCAAATATTTTTATATCGCCTCTAAAATCATTTAAGTCCATTTTCAGACTGCTTTTTAATGTCACAGCACTTTGTAGTCATTCTTGATGGGATCATCTCAGCAAGGTTATGCACAATAGCATAAACAGCATAGCTGGACGTTTCTGTGGTTGAAACATGCACATCCTGAGGGACTGTGTGTGCTGTAATCAGTTGAGTACTATAAGCCGCTTTCTTATATTGTCAGCATTTCTATACTTTCATCATAACACCGTCACCAATCTGCCGCCTGCCTCAGAAGCATTTAGATAGCACTTTACACTTCCTACACAGAGTAATTAAATAATAGTGTCAGATCAACTCCTCCAACCCTGTCACCTCATTATACTATATGTTCTGACAAGTATTTGTATCTCTAACTTCAGTTGCCTTGACACAGTTTGAGTGGAGCACAGCAGAGAATCACTGAATTAAGATGACGGCTAAAACAAGGTGTCTGAGGCCACAGTTTTATCATTTAATTGTCATGACATTTCTGTGTCACTTTTAAAAGCAAGCTTTGCTGAAATATTTTGAAAAAGGGAAATATATTTTTTGTCTCTACTGCTTTGTCCCCAAATCTTTGAAGGTCAGTTCATCCTAGGGGTGCAACACAAAGCTACTCTCTGTGTCTTTTAACACTTTACTGTCATTGACCTCTTTCACTGTCCTTGCACTCAAAACAGACAATCAGCATCCCTTCGTCTCTTCTGCTTGCATTATTTTACCGTGCAGTCATGTCAGTCTTGCACATCGTCGCTCAAAATGTCTGGACATTTGCGACCTTGCGTGTCCTGTGCAAAGCAAAGGAGGTGGCCCAATTTGAATGCGTCTCGCCCTGTTCCACATAGAAATGAATGGGAAGCACATTTTTTGCTCATATCTGTGCATATCCAGATAATGTATTCATATTGGTTTACACCCCTAGTTAACCCAAATCACAAAAAACTAATTTTCCCACTCTTAGTGGTGTCAGTGGCAGATAGATTTAGTTTTAGGTACTGAGCTTTTCAGATGTTTGCTGATGAAACTTCTGCTATGGCCCAAATGATGGAGGGAAACAACATTTAGTTTCTGCTGCTCAAAGCACTAAAAAACTTTGATTTAAAAAACTCAAAAACTTTTCATCCACAAACTTGTCAACAGGTTTTCTTGCGGCTATTTCTTAAGCAGAAAATATCCCCAATGAAAACTGTTCACTAACTGATCAATAATACGCTTTACAGTTTCCCAAAGCACTGTATTTGGGGGATTAAAGCTTTTTTAAACAGGTTCAACTGTTGCAACTTGAACGACAACTTTTAACAACTTGTCCTGTCAGGTCTCACCGATTGATGTACAGATTTTAATGGGTTCTCTACATCTGCATGCAGCTGGCTTATTTCAATAATATATATGTCTTTATTTTTCTCAAGCTTTCCAAACAGAGCAAATTAAAGGCAATCTAACTTTGAGCAAATGTAAATGGCTTAATGGAGCAATCTCCTGTAATTGCCCCACTCAGTCAAGCATTCATTAAGTGCTAGAGAGGTTGGCTACTCTCTACTTTTTATACATAAAGTGCAACAGATTTTCTCCTCGAACAACTTTCATTTCACTTCAGATTGTCACTGTTTTATTGCAATTTTTGACAGTATACTGTACCTGACACTCATTTTCACCACTGATCTGTCAGTCACTCTTTTAAGTTCCTCTGGATTTGCAGCTCAGCTAGGGCAGTGAATAATGGGTAGTCATGGTTTCATTGACCCTTGGTAGAACTGTAGCCTAATCCAGCAATCCAGACAGGGTTCAGATGAACTACAATATGTCCCAGTGTTCCCAAAAAGAAAGAAAAATGAAGGCAACGATGACTTCAACTCGTCACAATGTATGGTGAACCATTTCATCACTTCTATAAGCACAAGCAATCAAATCTATTTCAGCCCTTTTTCATAGACCTGACCACAATAAAATTGCGGAATAAAACACTGCGTTCCGCATCAGCTGAAATCACAAGCTCTCTTGCCGATTAGGTCTTTTTTTCTTTTAACTTTCTAAAACAATTGCTTGTTTCTCCACAAGAGGCACGAAAACAAACATCTTTATTCAATGATCCAGCCATCAAGAGATTATTGTGTTTGCCATGTCTGGCCTGTTGTCATTCCACATCACTCTCCAAACAGTTTACCTGCCCACACAAAGAGTAGTAGTTGGCCATAAGCCTGGATGGTCCCCATAGTTTCATGTTGTTCGCCATCTGTGCTCAAGGCTAAACCTTGCTATGCCCATTATAGTGAAGGGCCAATGAAAGAGATGAGCCTGTGAGGTGACTGGGAGGTTAATGCAGCAGCTACTTATACTGCACATTCAGAAAGGACGAAGGACAGAGGAGTGAAATTTGTAAAAAGGACAAAGGTAGTGGAGTGTTGGGAAGGTAGCAATTGAACATTTGCTAAGCCCCACCCCCCTTAGTTACTGTTGCTATGCCTGTCAAGCTTTCTGTGTACATGTGTATTGGTGGAAGATTTACCGATCGAAATTCGTAAGACAACCACGTCCTCAACAATGTTGCTAAAAAGAGAGACAAGCAATGTGATGTTGTACAATTCTACTGTGAACGGAATGTAAGACAAAAGAAAAGAAATATGGAGCAGCAGATGGCTGGAAGATGCAAACAACGTGGCCTGTTTGTTCTGCAGGAAATTCGGTTTTATATCACAGCACAGTCTTAGTTTTACCACAACATGTAAAATACTAATCCAGTATTATTAAAACAAGCTCAGTACGGTTAAATAATATTGGATCTTGGTGTGAATCGATGTGGGAAATCAAACCATGGAACAGCCAACCAAACTCTCTGACCTGCCAGAAATCCAACCGATCGTTGGGGCAATTAATGAGGCGTCGCTTTCCTCCCTCAAAATGCATGTCAAACAGCAACCTATCTGACAGAAATGTTGCCCCGTTCTTAAATGAATTACCTAATTCAGGGCTAAAATCGGCCTTAATCCGTGCAGTGTCTGCCCGGCTTTACATATGCACACGATAACGACATACATGGTATGAAGCTAAAAGACTGAAACTGAAGCTACATGTCCTCTGAAAAATGTCAGCAATCCTCACCAATGGATAATAGAAAGAGGACATGGAAATAAAGGAAGTATTGTCTGTGCATTTTGGGGCAGAGCCCTAGTATTATAATGCAGTATAATACAAATACAATGTCACTGAAATGTTATTCGTTCTAACCTTTTTTATACAGTCTATGGTTCTACCATAACCCTGATGAACCCAGATGGTTTGAAAGCTTAATGTAGAACAACATAGGTGGGCAAGCAACCCAGGCATAAGATTACATTTTTAATGTTGTTATTTTCAAACAATATTACTTTTACATGAGAAAAGGATTTGAGGATGAGGAATAACCAAGGTGTTTGGCAAAACGTTATGCTATCTAAGCCAAGTTTGGCTGGAGCTGCTGGAGTCCAAACTTCCTAAAATCAAATAAAGAGCAGAACAAAGACGCTATCATTACTCTGAACTCTGACATACTAGCACCTTGGTTCCAACGCAGTGGATGTTCAAGTCTTGAACAAGTATTTTTCTGACGTAACCTGTAACCCATAACGCAGTTAGCTTCTGGAATTCCCCTTGACTTTGGAAATATAGGTACTGTGCAGTAGACAGTAAGCCAGTTAGCCTGTCATTCTAATGTTAGAGCAGACAAGCACTGTTTAATCCATCCCTTACACTTTTGCACTTGTGTTTTTGGTTTTGGAAAGTCGATTTTTTTTTTTAAACACACCACCACCTCCAAACTCTTTAAATGACAAATATCTTCTTTACTACATCCCCATGCACACTGCTTCAACACGTTGAGAAATCCGAAGCTAGACAGGCCTGTCGTGCATAGTTACGGTTCCTAAGATATGATTGGACAATCGCTGTTCTGTGTGGTCAAAATATTAGGAAGAAATTAAATTCTTTCTTTACACAAGGAAATTGTTAGAAATACTGTATGAGAGCAGGTTCAACAGATTGAGAGGCAGCCTGAAGTTTGAGACTAACAACTGAGATACCAAGGACACAACACAACAAAAAAAAACCTTAATCCATAGCATGTGGACACCTGCAGCTTCTGACCACATATGTGTCTTTATTTTGGGAGGGCTGAGCTCCCAAAGCCCAAGCAAAGTGAGAGCATGGTGTGTCCACTCAACAACAGGAAGTGCAGCATCGCCATCTATAGGCCAGAGCGGCAATGACACTCTCCAGAGCCGTAACAACAGCTGCTTTTTACACAGTGCCTGCTCACACTGTAGACACACATCGTGCCTACAAACACCACTTTCAGAATCAATTACTCACACACCACAGGTCACAGAACAGTTCATTACTGTTCAATTACCAGTGAATGTTCAATAGTGAGCCGATTACAGGGGAAAAGTTTCAACCTCGCTGCCAAGACAACAGGAGAACGAGTATGACATTTTAATGATACTATTACAGATGAGCAAGAGCAGAGTAGCCTACAAACAAATAGGCCTAAATTAAACCAGATTATTATGAGCTGCATTAAATAAAATAGAGCGAGAGAAAAAGTGTTTTAGTGTTAGTGTAACTAACGATGAAGCTGGCTTCTAACTGTATTGATCAGCTGTATGCCATTAACCTGACTTGCCATTTATCTCAGTGAGATCCATAATAACATTATGATCTCTGTTAATGCCATTTTACCAGCACAATATCTTTAAAACTACAGAATAAATGGAGAAGCTGCATGTTTTTCTGCATTGATTCGTACAGGTTGTTCTGCATTCCCTTGTCACACTTGCCACCTTTTCGCGTCTCTCTCCCTGGCAATTATTCTAGCAGAACACACTTCTGGTAAACAGAAAGTTTACTCCTTCACTTCTTTCAGATATGGATTCATTGTTTCTTTTCTCCCCTTTCGGAGAACATCTTTCTTCATTCCTTCAATTCCCCAGGTTCCACAGTCTGCCTCGCAAGTGGAAAATCACAGCGCCTGCTTTAAGTTTCATCAGATGAGATTTGACTAGGTGGCATGAACATGAAAGAAAGGACTGAAATAAAAAAAAACACTTCCGAACTTAACAATCAGCATGCCCTCATAGTTGATTAGGTAACATCCATGCAAATGTTCTACAACATTTTGACCTCTTGTTGCAGTGTTTTTACAGAAACACAGAACAGTCACTCACAAAATCAATACATTTTTATTCAGCTTCAACAAAGAATTCAAACAAACTACTTTTCTGAGATTTGTACTTGATGTTTTGGCAACATATTGTATTTTTCTTTTTATGTTTTGCATCACATGGACTCAAACGATCTCTGGCCGGCAATGAACGATTTGTTTGGAGAAAATCACAAAGAAGATGGAAGGACAAACATTCTCCACAAGTTGTATTTCCTTAACAGAAAAACATACTGTACAATCTAACTATGAAATGATTTACAGGTAAAAGTAAAGGTATTTCCACAACAATGTAAAAAATACTCAATATAAGAAAAAAGTCCTGCATTTAAAATGTGCAGTATTATATATAAGTACAGAAGTATTAACAACAAAATGTAGTTAAAATATATAAAAAAGAGACAACAAAGTTATTGAATTTGTATTTTTTTTGTTTTCTCTAATCTTTGCTTATTGTAAAATATTGTAGTTTTAGTTATTTAAATGAAACCACCTGAGTTTAAAGGAGAAATCACTCTTTGTTGAAATGTGTGAAATACGTGGCAAGGAGCTCCAACTGGACACAGTGCTTGTGTAAAGGGTTCACAAACTAGGAATATTGGGAACCAGTTGTTTAATCTGCAACAATGCCTTGTAAATGCATCTTATAAATTGTGCCAATATTTTGTGTGTAAAATCTTAATCTGAAAAGTAACAAGTAACTGTAGCTGTCAGATAAATGCAGAGGCTGAAAAAGTACAATATTTCCCTCTGAAATGTAATGGTGTGGAAGTATAAAGTGGCAAAAATTGGAAATACTCAAGTAAAGTACAAGTACATTAAAATTAAATACTTGTATTTTGTTACTTTCCACCACTGATTACGCGCATGTTCTGTAATAGTAACAGGAAAATGAAAGGATGCATTGTCACTTTCCCAAGTTTCACTAATGGCATCATGAATACACAGACGCCTCATATATAATCACATTTCAAAAGGCCCCATTTGTGCACTGACTGAGATGATGTATCATCTATCTGATGTTGGCGTCGTACTTTTCCATCATATTGATGGACATAAAGGCTTCCAACTTGCATGGATCCATTAAATCTTTTGTCATATTTGACGAAATGAGCTCTAATAATAAAGAGTCATGGAAACGAAACCTCGGGCTGCAATTAATAATGACGTGTAATCAGTTCTCATTATGTGTGAAAATGCACAGCAGTACTCAAATAAACATACACAGTTGTCAAACCAATCAGATGCCATACTTTTCAATTCATACTGTGTATATTTTTTAATTCAGCCTGCCATTATGAGGAAACAATTATATAGACCTGAAAATAATTACGCCTTTACAGGCAAGACTTTAAAGGGTCAGTTCATCTAAAACACACAAAACATAGAGTTTTTTTCTTACGTTACCCTGGCCCTATCAAGCCAGCCAGGCAGTTTCGAGATATCCTCTGCTGAGGCTTCTGTCACCACTCCAATATGTGGAGGTGGTTGAAATTTGGTTTGTGGTGCTCAAAGCCTCGCAAAATGACATTTGAAAAACTCAAACAGCACTGTGTCTTTTCACGAGCGATGCCCCGGTTACTCTGGATTATCTGCAGACACGTGTGGTCCATTTTTAAAGATTTACATCTTCAGAAACAACTAATGGGGTTGGAGCTAAGTGGTGCAGACAGGGAAAGTTGTTTGTTGTTGTCTTTTCATTGGATTTGTTGACATAGAATAACATCACCACCATCTTTTAAGACAGCCATATACCAAATCTGCAATCTGCCCCTGAATCAACAATGACTAATCATAAGTGGCTAAATGTTTCTATCGTTTATCTCTTTTTGCTCTGCAGTGTAGGTGGTGGTGGGAGTGTGGAAAATCCAAGTTTTGATGGAGCTCAATTATTACTTCTACCTTAATGTGATCGCTGTAGTGTTCTTTTGACATTTGCTATTAGCTGCTATTGCTGCAGTGAGGAGAAGGATGTCCGATCAACCTCATGATAACACTGTTATAAGAGCGATTAATACAGTCATTATGTGAAAATGATAATGGCTTTTATTTGTCATAGCAAAAATAATTAAAACAGGTTAATTTGTTAGAAGCCTATTCATTAATATATTTTGCATCGAGTAAAGTAATGTGTATAACAACAATCATTATATTTTAGAGAATTGTGGGGGGAAAAACACCAACATGAATATA
Source organism: Coreoperca whiteheadi (assembly GCA_011952105.1). Lineage (NCBI taxonomy): Eukaryota > Metazoa > Chordata > Actinopteri > Centrarchiformes > Sinipercidae > Coreoperca > Coreoperca whiteheadi. The sequence goes on from CM022479.1 coordinate 21,515,588, forward strand.
TTATGAGGTTGAAAGCCATAAATCAAGCAGAAGACAATGAAAGTGTCAAAATGTTGAATTATTTCAGAGAACACTGCATGTTTGATCACGGCTTTGAATCTTCCATGAAAGCACATTTCCTTCTTCAAATGCTCCCTGCAGAGTGTGGTCTCACAGTGGAAAATAAGAGAGAAAAAAGCGACAAGAGAATGTTGGCTGGCAAGTACTGGCTCCCCTGGCGTCTTTTCCAGCACACAGCCAAGTTGGCCATATTGTGTCTCTAAACAAATCGAATGGTTGGCACTGTGACAGGCCAGCCTCTGTGGTGTTCAGATTCACTGAGTCAGCACGACTGTGCTCTTTCATTCCCAGGTCACCGCATGCAGCAGCCAGCAGGGAGCCTCAGTCCTGTTTACTCAACTGCTGGATGGCAACTGTGTCATTAGTCTTTTGGCATTGAATTGAAAAAAAATAAAACTAAATGCATTGATTACTTTCTGCTAAGTTTTAAAACTAAATGCAGTCCATCTTCAGTTCTTTCCAATTCATTAAGTTAGATTGTGACTAAAGATTCCTGCTGGGTTGAGGCTGGGCCTTATTTATATAATTTAAAGAATGGACATTTGTCCACAGGCTCGAGGGTTTTACTATACAGATCCATCTCTCTCTGTAGCTTTGCAGCACACACACACAGAAACACCCTGGTTTTGTATGTGTACAGTATCATGACTTGCACTTATATGCTAAACTCATCCTTAACAAAAATGGTTCTCACAATGAACCATTTCTATTCCGGCAGTTATTGTTTCAATATATAGATGCATCGTTTGGTTTATAACACGTTAAACATGACTTTTTCAAATGTCTTGTTTTGTCTGACCAACAGTCCAAAACACAAAGATATTCAATTCACAATGACAGAAAACATAGAAAAGCTGTGAATCCTCACATTTAATAAGCTGGAGCGCCAAAACGTTTGGCAACATTGCTTGCAAATGAACATGAACGATTAGCCTAAACGATTTTTAAAAAATGTAGGAGATTCATTTTCAGTCGATTGACTAATGAATTGCTTAAATGACTGATAGTGTAATTTTTCTTGGGAGGACAGTCTCAATAAATGCTACTTTTGTGAAATATGTCATTTGAACCAGCAGTCTTGTGAACATAAAGTGAATACTATAAACATTTACATTAGGTATTTATGGTACTGTTGTATTGGATTGTATTACACTGTACAGGGGTTTCTATTTATCTGGTCACTCAGTGTATATCCTATAGTGAATAAATATAATTTGCACACATTCAGAAGGACACCATATAAAAAAGCTCACATTGTCACAGGCATACACTATATATATGGTATATTCCCACATAAAGCTGTAATCGCTGAAGAGTCCAGAAACCTTTTTTTTTTCTTTGTGTCACACACCTACACAAACCGCAATTACACACCACATACATGTCTACACACATGCACCCAGACAAAGACTTGACTGCCTCAGACGCACACATCCATTACTGACTTCCCAACAATAGCCCTTTACAGGCAAATAAAGGGTATTAGTGTAAGAGCTGTAAGACCTGTCACACCTCCAGTTATATGTGTCAGACAGTCAAGCTCGGCAGAAAATAAAACAAACGTGTTCAACAGGAGCTAAAATAATCGATAAAGGAATGAGAGAAAGTGAAAAGGGAGTGAGATTTGTCATGTATCTGCTGTGTACTCTCTGGGATGCAAGCAGGCTAATTGCTCAGAGACCAACATGAGACACTGGGATGGGGAGCGTCAGCTCTGATCGATTGTTAGAAGTTAGAGGATATACTATATATACTGTATATGTATGTGTGTGGGGGGTGGGGTGGGTGGTACATGTAGTCTTCAGGGATGATCCAACTGATCAGCAGATACTCACAGTGGAAGCAGTGTTCTGATCCTGGTAGTGACGAATCCACATTGAATTATCATCCGCAGTTCCCCTGAGGATAACAAAGCTTTAAAACTTCTTGTTTTGGTTTTCTGACCCTGTTTGTAGCGAATAAAAGCAGGTTAAATCAACTGTACATTACCTGCCCAGCAACAAATGTCAGACAGAAGTAAGTGTCTAGCTGTGGCTAGTTGGCAGAACGGTTGCCTGCCAATTGGAAGGTCAGCAGTTCAATCCCCCAGCCATGCGTCGAAGTATCCTTGAGCAAGATGCTGAACCCCAAAAATTCTCTCGGTTTGTGAATGTTCTCATATGTAAGTCGCTTTGGATAAAAGCGTCTGCTAAATGACTCAATGTAAATGTAGGAATTGGCGGGGACAAAAAAGAGCTAAACAGAAAGTGAATATTGGGTTTATCTATATATTTATCAGGTGGACACAAACACAACACCAACTGAATCCTAATGTATGCTAAATAACAGAGTTTAACCTTAAATTTACCTCGGGAAACCACCTTTAGAAAAGAGAAAATGATCTGTAGATCTCAGTTCTGGAGGTTGCTACTTAGTTCTTGACTCGTGTACAGTAACCGTAATACTGCATACACACATAAATGCAACCATAAATACAGTAAATGCAATGAATACAGTGATGAACAATTAATAAATGCATGAATGAAGCCTTGAATACTGCAAAAGACAATTAATGTATGAAATAAGGACCATTTTATACCGGATGACACAATGAATGATTATCTTGGCAAGCTGTATTAACTTGCGTAAACTACTGTATTTTTTATATTGGGTATATGCTGTTAGGTAGTTTAAGCTATAACAATTCATGGTATTTTATAAACTGATCAGATATTTTTGTAATCTTAATCTTAAAAAGTATAATATTTCCCTCTGAACTGTAGTGGAGTAGAAGTATAAAATAGCATAAAATGGAAATACTCAAGTAAAATACAAGTATTGCAGTACTTGAGTAACGACCTTTCTTCACCTGTGGATACTCACTATGGCTACCTCTGTTAGATACCAGTTGCCATGAAAGAGATTAGGTACCAGCGATAGATTATTATATCAGTTAAATTGATTATATGTCAATGGGAAGCAGAAAATGTGAGCTGTCAGTGTCATTTGTTAACCACCAAGCAGTAGACAAAAAAGCATCATTTACACTGGCACAATGAGCAATGAGTATTGGATATAAAAGATTCCACTTGTCATCCTCAGCCACCTAATTCCATTTCACACACTGATCAGTTGTATCAGTGGCAGCTCGTCCTCATTTAAAACCCTTAATGACTTTCCTGCAGAGAATTCAGCTGAATGGATGTGATTATTTTGTCCTTTGTGTGTGTGTGTGTGTGTGTGTGTGTGTGTGTGTGTGTGTGTGTGTGTGTGTGTGTGTGTGTGCTTGTGTGTCAGTGTCCAATTTATTTGCTCACATATCAGTTTGAAGTAAGTGTTTAATTATTGCGTTTGAGCCGTGCTACAGCGTGCTCTGTCAACATTTGTACTGAAATGAACGATGAAAGACTTAGCATATAAAAATCTCATATTGATATTGGCCTCTTCTTTGGTATCTGTTCAGAAAGATCCTAATTGTTATGCATCATCGCTTACCTCCATCTCATACTCAGATCAGTCGTGGCAGTAGTAAAGAGGATGGGGAGGTGGGGGGTTGGCAAACAAGCTACAGCTGGGAAAACATAGGAGGCACATTGTGTGAGCCATCTAATGTTTCACTGCCTCCCAGCGGCGACCACGAAGGCTGCATGACTCACCCATCTTCCTCAGCTCATTGTTAGTTGCTCGGACTCAGTGTACCGGGAATTATAAGATTATTCAAGAGGAAGAGCAGAGAAGGTTTCATTGCCAGTCAAAAAAAACAGAGCATTTCCTTGAGACCTTTCATCAAGCGACTTTTTAACCTTAATTTGTTCAGGTAAGTTTCACTGAGAGCCCAGCTCTCTTTTGCAGGAACGCCACACATTAAACACATTCACACCTGGAAGCTGCCCAGTACAACCACAGCCTGACCTTCTGGCCGGATGAGGGAGGGGCAAGCCCTGCTTTTTAAACTCCCAGGCCTCCGGTAGAGGACCAGAGCTTGAGAATGACACTCACCACCCCATGGGGGGGATGAGAGGGGGATTTTTATATATGTCTGGTTGTGGTTGCATGGTTGTGTTACTTTACATTTTTACATTTCATATTAATTTGCAGTTATCCTCAGAAGAGTAGAATTATCCCTCCACAGACTTCTAGCATCAGCTCTCATTTTGTTGAGTCTCTATTTGATTATTCCTTTCAAGATCATTCATTTTGGCAGGAGATGTAGCACCGTACTTTGATCCATGTCCTTGGGTACAAAAACCCCTCATAAAACCTACAATGGCTACATAAGATGAAGTGATTCTTCTGTCACCAGGGAGAATTTTCTTAGGTTCATCTTATACTAATGTACTAGGAAAGAAAGATCACCTTGCTCTGTTTCAGTCCACTTCAACCGTGATGAATTCTACGTTTTGGATACAATGGGAAAATGTTGCAATGATAACAAAGAGTACTAAAAATGGAATGAGCATATTTATATATATTTATTGGGTTTTTTTGTTTGTATGTTTTATTTTGCTTTGTATGAATTCTTTTTTATAGATCTAGTTTATAGATTTGCAAAAATATAGGAAACAGTAATAATGAAAAACGTCTTTGGTGTCAAAATGGAATGATTTTTGGAATACGCTCAATAAAAAGTTTTAGTGACAACGAGCAGCAGGATTATACTCACGGCACTCATACTACAGCATATTATTCTATAATATACTCATGTTCCTACTCACTCATGGGCACACCGTGCCATGTAATATGTAGCTGTTTTACCCTCTGTGTTTTAAACGTTTGGGCATCTCTGCTGTAATCCATCAGTGTAAACTATTTGTATCCTGGTCTTGTGCCAGTACTTTCTTTGTACCACTCAGGCAGTTCGTTTGATTACCAGTTCCCGGAAAATTATTATTTGAATCGATGTATTCAGTACAAACAAATGAAGCCTAATTTGTATTAGAAAAGATAGCTACAAATGTTGATATGACAGATATTGATCATCTAATGAAATTATGGCAACAAGGCCAGTCAATGACAAAAGGGTCTGTGGATCTGTGTATGGGTCTGTATATGTACTATGATTTTCTGTTATGAATCTACTCTCTACATCTATTGCATGTCTCCTAGGAGGGAGATTCCCCTTCTATTGCTCTTCCTGAGGTATCTATCATTTTTCTTTGCTGTTAAAAGGGTTTTTTGGGGGGTAGTTTTTACTTAGTCGAATCAAGGGTCTAAGGACAGAGGGTGTCGTATGTCACAGATTGTAAAGCCCTTTGAGGAAAAATTGTGATTTGTGATATTGGGCTATATAAATAAAACTAAAACTACAGTTAAAGGTAACAGTAAAAATAATTGTTAAGCGTTTGGTAAATCATTCAGTGATAATGAAACTGTGTTCAGAGCTATGACAGTAAAGGATACTTCAGTATCAGAATTAGTACTGATATTGGTAATTCTGGGTCTGGTATTTTACGAGATCTGAGCCAGATTTTGTGGTATTTTTGTGGTATCACCTATCCCAACTTTCTGCTTTCGTACAACAATACAACAATCTCTTCGGACAGTTAGATTCATTTCTGTCATTTTGTAAATGACATCTGTTTGTGAGAGGGCTTCTTGTCTTCTTGTCTTCTTGTCTTCTGGTCTTTCGCTCCCTCTTTGTTTATGGTTCATTGTCTCTTCTCCTATTTGTGTGAATGGTGTGCTTTAGTTTTGCCTCTTGTGTCTTTGTGTAGTCTGTCGTCTTTCCAAGTCTCCTTGGTGAAGAGGAGGATATATGTACGTTCTCCTGGATCCATAGTCACCATACATTTTTACAATCCATCTATTATATTTTCATCATGAATTTCTATACTGTAATTTTGCTGTTTTCTATTCTGTACACCTGACGTCTATTGAAGGTAAGGTTCTTTCCTTGAAGAGGAGTACCTCCTCTGTTGCTCTTCCTGAGGTTTCTTCTCATTTTTATCATGTTAAAGGACTTTTTCCTTTATGGATCCTTAATTCCTACAGCACAACAACTGGCCGACAGAGGGTTGCAGGCAAAAACATAACCTCTATAAAAACAATATCGAAACAACTACACTATGAGTGTTACTATTTTGACTTGTTCCTATGCATGTTGCTATAATACTGTTCACTGTCTGAATTAAATAGAATCCTGAATATATACTGCCCTCTAGTGGCTAAATGTTTGACATTAGTCTTTTGTGACTTTCCTTTCCTCAAATTTCCCCAAAGTGTGTTATCACCTGTAGAGGGCCCCCTTGTCCAAGGTATTGCATCTTAATTCTCTTCCGTTTTCTCTGACATGAGGACATACAATATGATTTAAATCCTGTATATTCAATGGTGGACAAGCATTTACCTGACTTGTTGCACACAATAAAGAACGGTTCAGAATTAAAGCATGTTGTGACAATGTAAGGAAGAGAGTATATGTCCCTACTTGTACCCCAAGCAGCCAGAGCAGATGGCATTTCATAACCAATCACCATTTCGCATTCTATTGCCCAATCAGTTTTACATTTATATGTAAAGTAGCCTACTATTCCAGCAGATCAACAGATGGCTTGAAATGTATGCTTGGGGCCACTTGTATAAAGACTTCATGATTTCTGTTCCTCATTCCAAACCAAAAAACAGGTTTTAAAAATAGCAATCGGAGGTAACATACAGATGTTATGACATGTGATGTGATTTTATCTCCTGACAGTAGAGAAGGTGTGGTGTTTATGAGTTGAACTATTGGGTACTGTACTCAGTAATGGAGGTATGTTCATTTTTGTTGTTTATGACCATTTTATTATTTAATTCATAGCGCAAACAGACAGGGATACTACAGTAAAGGCTCCTGGGCTGGATTTTTAATCCAGACCAAAGTGTGCACCTTAATCAAGACACAAGCCCACGACCCCCTGAGTGAAAGAATTTTACAGTGGTGCAGGAAGTATTCAGATCCGCCACGAATGAACACAAAAGCTTTACAACCTCATACAAATGAAAGCGGTTCCATCACTTAGCAAACTTTGATTAAAATAAAAACACTCACACATTTAAAGGTCCTTTCGTTTGATTTTAATAAAACAATACTGTAATAGACTCACATCGAATCTGACTACAAACAAGGTCTACAAGGAAATGACACCTCCCTGGCTGGAAAGGGACAACTTACCACAATTGTGGTAAGTTTACTAGTAACCTGCTACATATCTGTTGTGTGCTACATCCATTAAATTTGAATCACTCGTTTGACAATCATAATCTCTTTTTATTTGAGTGCATTAGGGCTGAACAATGCACAGATCCGACCCCCCAATGATAAGTAATAAAAGGATTTACAGTATTCAATTCACTGAGCTAAGAAGCCACATATCTCATGTGCTTGGTCAAAGTTCTTTAAGGCTTTTTAATATAAAAGTACAATGACATCTTCTACCTATGGCATGAAAAGGTTTGTGTTTTGTCAAAAGCAGGAGCAGAGTCCACTGAGGATCATTCACATACCTTCACTGAACAGGTATACAGTCATTAATAAGCACTATATCCAAAATAATTTTGTTAAAATTGTAGACTAAAAGCCCAACTGATTACATCTTTACATAGCACTCATGTAGTCACATTGTGTGCTATACATTCTCTTTAGCATGCACTGCACTTTGGCTTACATGCAAGGAAAACAGCAGAATCACTAACATAAATAATGTAATGGTAAAAGAGAATATAAAAACCCCATCATTGCTTAACAAATATAATTAATGTCAATAGCCACAACAGACAACTTCATTAAACAGAATCAGTGTCTTCTAACATGCACAAAAAAAGATGTAATGCAAAATACATTGTCATTCAAAACACTGTTTACACTCTGTGCAAACACTCCCTCACTTTAGTACTCTTTACACAGACTTTCTCCTTGAACGAGGGTACTCCCGGAAGCTATGCCCAGTTGAGAGCGTGCTTCCTGGGGAAGAGAGTCCAGTGTTGTCCCTGGAACCTGGCGAGCAGGCCTGGATCTTATAGGAGACTGAGTTGTAGTAAACAGAATTGATATGGCAGCCGTGGTGTTCACTGTGGGACATGATAGGACTATCACAAATCCCCAAGCGGTAGCACACACAGGAGCAGAGGGAGCTGAGGCTCGACTCCGGCCTGCGTCTGCCTGCCTTGATCTTAAAATGCAGCCTATGTCCGCAGGGGCTTCTTTGTCTCTCCTGATCTTCTGCTGGGGAAGCAATGAGATTGGTGCGGCTGGTTCCTTCCTCCATCGGGAGGAAGAGCGCACTGTGGCTACGACTGTGTGCCACATTGCTCCTGTTCCTCTCTCTGTGGATGTCTCTGCTCTGTTCCCCTACAACATGGAGACCCAGAGCCCCATCCAAAAGGCCTCTGTCCCTCTTCAGTGACGCCCTCTCTTGAGCATCTCTCTTCTCATCCTCAGTGTTCATGGTGAGGAAGCGAAGCACCACCAAGTTTAGGAAGGCCCCAATAACAGTTAGCCCCACCAGGATGTAAATGAAGCTGAACGCCACATAGGGCGTTTTCTCCTGGAGGTCCTCCTTTTTCTGCAGGGCCACAAAGTCCCCGAAGCCAATAGTGGTGAGTGTGATGAAGCAGTAGTAGTAAGCATGGAAGAAGCTCCATCTCTCAAAGTGGGAGAAGGCTGCAGCCCCGACACACAGCGTCCCAATGCAGGACAGGAAGCCCACCAGGACCATGTTCTCCATGGACACCTCAGTGCGTCGAAAGCCCAGGCACTGCTTCATCTTATGTAGGAGATAGCGGACAAATGTGTTCATCCTTTCTCCCAGGCTCTGGAACATAACCAAAGTGAGAGGAATCCCCAGTACAGCGTAGAACATGCAGAAGACCTTTCCTGCATCTGTGCCTGGTGCTGCATGTCCATAACCTTAATGGAAATGAGAGGAACACTGATGCATACTGTAGCAACGCTTGGATGGTTAAACATGGACCAATTGTCTGTTAGTCATTTAGTCTGTAATTAGAACAAGCCCTACATGTTGCAATAAAGTACAAAAATATAATATGCTACTGTAAAACTTTATCAATCATCTCCAAAAATAGAAGCATTACAGTAACTTACCAATGGTGGTGATGACTGTTATGGCAAAGTAAAAAGAGCCAGCAAATTTCCACTGTCTCCCGGCGCGGTGGGGCTCAGCTTGCAGCACCACTCGCTCGATTTCGCGGTAGTCGTCCTCGGAGAAGCGGTACTTCTTCTTCATCTCGTTGCGCTTCTGCTCCAAGATGCGCCTGCGGGAGCTCTCCGACTCGGACTCCAGCGCGTCAAACACCGCGGCGCCGACCAGCAAGTAGGAGAACATGCAGAGGATGAGCGACAGCGTCCGGATGTTTTGCTTCTTCATCCTCGGTCTCGGCATGAAAGTCGGGAGCAGATCGGCACAGTTACAGGTCGTACTGTTCTTCAGCGTATAGACTCCACATTGGTGTTGCAGCCTGTTGCGTGAAACGTAGTAGCAAGAGAGGCGTGTAGGGGAATAAAACCTGGAAATCTATGTTACCAGGTTGAGATTTCTTGTTGATGTAAAAACGCGCATATCCTGCTGTGCGCATTGGGAGCGATCGATGCTCTCGACACGGTCATCTGTTTAAGCAAGTGGCCTCGGGTTGCCTCTTCGCATGCGCAAACCAGTCACAAATAAAAAGCAGTGTAATATAACATGTGTTTAGGACACATAGTAAGATTTGGCCCCAATGTTCAGTCCGATCACAGCAAATGCAACAAGTGAGGTCCTGACTCGCCCAGGCAGATACCAAGCTAACATGGGGGCGGGGGGTTAAGCACCATGGACAGCAACCAGAGAGAGTTCACATTTGAACTGGCCTCGTAACTGCGCATCCAAGGTGGAGACATCCAGAGGCTGAGAACCAAGGGTTCAGGCAGTAGCACACACCCTTGGGTCTGGAGCTCAAGTAACTAATGCTCAGGTAAGATGCCGAAAGCTAATTATTATAGTTAGAGTTTATTGCACAAGTAACAAAACACCCAAACATCAGTGGTTTGACAAATAATAGCATTATAATAATAATAAAGTAATAACCGTGTTATCAGGCGAAAAATCAAATACATTTTTGTTTTTAATCAAATAGGAAGAAGAAAGTGAGGAAAAAGTATAATAAAATAAGCAATTAATGAAATAAATAAATAAAATAATACAATTTCAATATATGTATACACATTTAAATACATTACATACACACATATGCATATACATGCATGTTAACAAGACAATCCATAAAAGTGTTTTTTCAAAAGTGATTTAAAAAAAGATAGGCTACTGATTTTGTTAGTCCGAGTTCCTTTGGCAACAGTTACAGTGCCCTAACAGCTGAATACATACACATTTACTGGTCTGTTTCCTTGGATCATGACGTCAGTGTTGGTCATTTTGAAAACATGTTGATGATTTCATTTTGTGTGTTTGTGTGTGTGCGCATTAGAGAACTGATGCATGCATGTACAGTGGCTAAATTAACGGCATTGTTGCATTAGATGCTTCTGGAAAACCTACTGTAGGAGACGCTGGTTGCCATGGTTACTTATACCAGAAGCACAGACTTGGACTGTCAGGGAGGTTCAAGATAATATGTTAAGCATAATGGTCCAGACCCTCGTTCGGTGAATTACGTTGTCACTGCATCACAACATCAAGCATCATCATTTAGGCTGGATGTTTCTAGTGAAATGTGGAAAGAAAGAACATAAATATCACACAGTTGTATCAGAATAAAAACAGAATCGAAGCATTATCCTCATGTCACAGTAGGTATTAGAAGCACCAACAGTGTATTGCAGTTGGATTACTGTGTGTTCTTTTGTTCCTCTCAAACAGAGCAACCTGCTCTCGGTGGCCCTGTTTTTGTATTAAGTGGCTAAATCAGCACACTTACATCCCTGTTGTGATTCAAACCAGCTCTCCATAAATCAATTACATCTCAGTTTATAAGAGAGGAACCTGAAGCCTTAACAGCCACCCATCAATCCACACAGCTTGTATTCACATCCTTTTTAAAGCCCAAGGACCTGGAACAAAGCAAGGAGGCCCATTAATCCCCATCGGGCCTGGGCTTAAGGATAAGTATTTAGACTCAAAGAGATGCTTCATTGATTTAGTTTTGCTCTCTCTGTTCTCTGCTCTCAGGTACATTTCATTATCACACACACATATTACCATGTAATTTACAAGAAACAATGAAAACAAATGAAGTGGATTATGGAAAGGTCATCCTTTCTTGCTCATAATGCTTCTTGCTTTTTTCAATTTTATATTTATAATTTTAAATTTGCGTTTTTTTGTACATGCATTAAACATGTTCACAGAACTGCTTCTATAGCTTATACAGTGTTACCGTCTAAATTCGTTACTTTGTTATTATCTTTGTCAGGGTTTCTGATTGACAGCTGGAGAGTTCGTGGAAGAATTCCTTTGGGAGGAATTTGTGAAGATACAGCAAGAAACATGTTTTTTTGTAGCTCATACCAAAAAATACTTTTTTCCTTTTCCAAGTGCTCATTACGCTGCTCACCTGGAAAATAATCCTATTAAATATTTTACACCCATTTTGTCACATTAAACACTGTCCACAAAAAGCATCAATCAAAACGACCTCCTCAGTGTCTGTGGTGATGCTGAGAATATGCACATGCAGGTACAAGACCATTTTAAAGATGCACATGGCGTCATGCTGAGAAAAGAGGACCTTGTGGCTGAAGGCGCATTTCTCTACTAAATTAAACCCATCTGCCATTTCTGCAGGAAAGAAAATGCAAATCTGGCAAAATACTGTAGGAAGGCTTATAAAAATTAAGCTCCTCTGTAAAAACCAAACTTTTAGAATGGAAAGGGCGTCTTTAGCAGGGAACGGCAGCTGCGCTTGGACAAGTATAGGAGACAATTACAGACACCTGACAATATAGGAGTGCGAGATGAGGAAGCAGCTTGATACAGAGAGAGGATTTGTGTGTAGACAAACCTCTTGTCAGAGCAGCCAGTGAAAAGAGGACGAGGACCTCAAAAAAACAAAAATATGGACAGTTGTGAATTTAACTGCAAGGGCTTTAATCAAGATACTGATCTGCTGGCTTAATTGTGCAGGTTAGGAGAGAATAGGCTGAAGTGTAGCATCCTAATCTGATAGAAATATTTGTACAAAAATCAGTGAATTCCTTTCAGGCATATGTGAATCTTTTTCTAGTTGTCATCACATACAAAAAAACAAAGCGAAGCAATGAAAAGTCTGACAGCTAGAGGATAACAGGGATGAGGAGGCTTTGGTGTCATGATACAGTATGCTACAATGCCTTTTATATACCAGCAGTAAAGCAAATACATTGTCAGGAAGAGGCACGAAAATGTGCCACAGCCTCAAACCAAAGCATGACATAGAAATGTGTAAGAAGAGAAAAGGGATTACATATTTTTAACAGCACCTGGATCAGTTTAATACTCTCAAACCATCAAAACGAAAATTTCAATCTCAAGTTTTTGAGCCAACATGGACTTGAAGTGCTTAGAAAAAGTGAAAATGGGAACAAATCCATGACAACTCCATCTACAGACGAGACCATGTCAGGTAAGACGGCGCAATATTAGACAAGCAAGAGTAAGGATTATCCCCTCTGATCTGTCACTGACTGACTGGCTGAGTTATATTTGGTGCTATGGTACAACACCTAGAGGCCTGTCTACTTTGTACTGAATACAAGGATATTTGTAGCGTGGAAATATCTGAGTTCGTCAGACCTCATATGTCTTCTTCTACCACCATGCTGACTACTCAGTCGCTCTCTGTGAATAGCTTTGAGAAAAAAAATGTTCCTCTTTGTATTTGTTAATTCTAAGAAATAAATGTTAGACCACTTTTTGGTTTTTCAATTCATTGAACAGAAAAGACGTTTGTTTCCTTTCATGTTTGCTTTGTCAAATACTTCCTCAGCAGTGCGGCAGTTTGTCATTGCTTCACAGAGGAAGAAATTGGATAATATTGATTCAAATTTTTATTTGGTTACATACCAAATGAATCGGAAGATCATCTGGAGGATGTTTTTCTCACAGGTTGGCCTTCATAGACTAATGTTGCTCAAAACATTCTAAATCTTTATTTCCTTTGTGTTAGATGAATTGTAAGAACAGCGAAAAGCCCAAATGACAATGACATCCACATCATACAGGAAGTAGGTATTTGTATGACTCCCAGCTTCTCATGATATGGTCCTGTCACTCAGCATACAAACTACTACTTAATTTGAAGCATGCAGGAGGCCTTAAGTGGCCACTGATCACTTTCGCATTGTCAGTTTACACAGATTATCTCATCTGCTGTTTTTACTCATTTCAAACTCAACCCATACAATCAGTTATTTATACACAAAGTAATTCAGTGACCACATTTACTGTTGAAAATGTAAACACATTTTCCTGATTATCATAATCATAGTGAGGTCATAGTTAAAGTAGGCTAAGCAGTTAATTCACTTAGATTTCTGTTCAATATTTTCATGTCAATGAAAATGTGTAGCATAGAAGGTGTGATATGAGTTTTTAAATATAAAATGTGAGAGATAAACTGAAAGAGAAAAAATAATTTAATATTACAGAATAGATATTACATTCCACAAGGTGGGAACGGCTTCTTATCAGAGACGCAGGCTGTGTGAGTACTTACACACAGTAAGTTTTCACAACTTCCCACAATTGAAAGTGAAGCACCAGTGTATCATTTGACGTAGCAGCTTGTGTTAAAGGCATATTATCTTTTTATGTGACTCACTGTTACCATGTAAGACTCACAATTCACTGCTAATTATATTATGCTTACCTTAAAATACGCACACCATTCACACATTCATTTGAGACATTAAATGCTGTAAACATACTGAAGTTGATGTGGTTTAGAAGTGACAACAGAAACTGATGGACTTACATCAGCTCGGCAGCCAGTCAGATGTGGAGCTGTTGGCAAGTTCAGTTCAGGTGTAAATGCTACAAAAGCTAGCTAACTAAACCAACTGTAAAGCTAACGGTAGCTTGCTAATATGGGACCCTGTCGTGGAAATGATCTAATAAAGCACTCATTAATACCGAATTACTGTATTTTTCACATCCCCTTTAGAGTGAAAAGTAACAGCTAAGCTGACTATAAATAATGTAATGGGATATGGTCGAAAAGATCCAAGTGTACATAGCTGCAGACACAAAATGGCGGACCTCCGCAAGAGAACCTCATTCCTCCGCAGCAGAAGTTTGTCTTCTTCGTGTCATTTTTGAGTGGCAGGCTTTACTGATAAAACCACTTTATTGCTTTATTCAGTTGTTGTGGTTAAAGTAGCAATATGGGGCCTTACTTTGATGAATTTACTGTTAATCAGACCACGAATGAGATAAGAGTTCTTTTGGAAAAACAACAGTGTTTCAGGGGACCGGGCCTCACTGATTACAGTACAAAAACACAACAACTTTATTCAATAATTTTGGTGAAACTGGACCATATTTTCTGGGGATAATATTTTCTCGTTTTCCCTCTGATGTCCTCCGGCTGCTCTGCCTCAATTCTCTGTGATTTACTGAGTTTCCTGATACCAGACAGATACCATCGCCATAGCTCAATTAGTCATGCAGCTAAATAAAAAAACAACCCAGTCCTGGTGAGCAGGGTTCCCCCAGAAGACCCTCAACTCCACCCACCAGGGTCCTGCAGGGATAAACTACAGGAAGCACGGAATTATAATGGGGAGGGAGTGTTGTAAACTAACCCTAAATTCCTGTCAAATCCCCTACAAACACAGCTAGACTGGGTTGAAATAATTATTATAATCTCTGTGTATATTAACAAATCTTTCCATCTGTATTGAACTCACTGAGAATGAGGCTAAAGGGAATCCATTTCATAAAGCAGAGGCACTAAATAGCAACGGCAAATACTGGATGCCTGCAGAGCCCTCTGGTTTCCACAGTAACTAAAACCAAAAATAGAAACCCACACCAGCGGCCATTAAACATTCAATCCCCTGAGATAATACACAATTCTATTTATACCTTCTAATAGGAAAATATTACCATCTTCATCTGTCCAATTACTGAAAAGATGGACATCATGGTCCAATTACATGTTCAAAGCTCTGCCTTCTATATGCTGCAGGTACTTACAGTATGAAAAGTGAATCTAACTTATGATACATTAATACTGAAGACACGTCTAATGAGAACTCGATAACTAGATAAACTGGACTGCGTTTGAACTGTGCGTTTGTGTGTGAATGTTTGCAGTGTTTCTACAGGGCATTAACATAGAAATGCTGGTTTATATGTTAATGACATAATATCAGATGGTCGACCTGCTTTGAGAATATACAAACATTCTTGTGTCACAGTGTTCACTTGTGTTATATTATTATTATTATGGTACTAAAATTTTAAGTGAGTGGGATCTGTTTTCAGATGTGGCTTTGGGTTTTTCCAACCGTTGAATACCAATCTTAAATGATAAGTGGATTAACTGACCAACTGATCCACAAAAAATGTATGGGCAAATATTTTCATAATCGGTTAAAGGTGCCATATTCTAGTCCAGATTCTGAAGCATGTTACGTATTAATTGTATGTATTAATCATATTTTTTTGCCAATTTGTCAACAGGTTGTAATTTAACTTAAAAAATGAGACCTTCCCCGACTTTGTCGGTTGCCGATGACAGCCTGTGGACTGATTTCTATGTAGAGGACTCGGGTCGGATAGTCTGGAAATTTTGAAAGGATATGATGTTTATATTACTATTATTATAAAGTTCAGGGCAGCTTGGAGGCAGAGCGGGCCGTCCTCCAATCAGAAGCGTCGTTTGTTCGAGCCCGGCTTTCCCCAGCTCATGTGTCGAAGTGTCCTTGAGCAAGATACTGAACCCCAAATTGTTCCTGAGGCTGTGCCTTCGGTGTGTGAGTGTGTGTGAATGATTAGTTTAATTTGTAATGAGGAGCAGTTAGCTGCTGCTATCAGTGTGTGAATGGGGTGAATGTGATATATAGTTTGAAAGCGTTTTGAGTAGTCGGGGAAAGCCGCTATACAAGTACAGTCCATTTACCATTTAAATATGATTGTAATTTATTTTCCAGCCTTAAGTGATCATTTCAATGTTCAGTCTCATGTATGTCACTTTTGGCTGATGGGCATGGGATGATGACTGCAGTTCACTTAATGGTCAAAGGTGTCATCATTCAGAAAGTTACATATAGAACCTTTAATTTTGGTTGAGGTATTTTTTAAGCAAAACATTCTCTTGTTTCAGCTGCTCCAATGAGAGGATTTGCTGCTTTACTTTGTCACATGTGACAGTAAGGTTTTTGCTGCTGGTCAGGCAAAACAAAAATTTTGAAGACATCAAATGGGAATTGAGGAAATTATGAAGGGCTTTTTTCACTATTTTCTGACATAAAGAAAACTATTAATTGATTAATCAAAATATCAAAGATTTTAAATTGCCTCTTAATGTGTGGGTTTTCTGCAGTGTTTTTAAGGGGATCTGAGTGGTTATAATCTACAAAATTATCTCATTATTGTTTGTAGGTATGTGCGCCCTTTTCGCCCGAACCAAAAAAAGCCCCACAGATATGTAAATACAATGATTTAGTAGCAGAATTGCTGGATTTCGGGTGTTTCTGTAATATTTAGACCAAAATTATTTAACTTTTAAAATATTGAGAGATTTCTCAGATCTGGATCTTCATCAAAATCAAAAAGCTGCAGGTCGTTGGCTATCTGTCCTTGAAATTTTTTTTCAGTGACAAACATATTTATCAAAATATTTTATAGAGAGAAGTATTTTATTTTATTTTACGTGTTGGCTATTATACAGGTGGCTACACCACAACATCAATGTGCTGTCTTAATGATGAGGATATGGTCTTTTAGGAGTCTGGTCTGGTGTTCTAGTATTTTTCATCATATGCTGCATCATTATTAAAGGTCTGCTATATTGCACATTATATATGTTAATTAAATTGTTCTCTTGTTACTTTATATAGTGTTTTTGTAATGGATTTCTTAGTTTATTAGTTATCAATACATCTACCATAGCATTACTGTTGTTTTTCGTTATATAACAGTGAAGTGAAAGAGTTTTCCTGTACCTAAGATAAGCTGCCTGACTCATATCGGCTGCAACCAACACACAGCGCATGCTGCCTTCCCGCCGTGTCGGAAAATCTACAGTTTATTAAAATGCACATTAACAACCTCATTAAGTGCAAATTAATACCGTCATGAAGTGAAATTTATATGATAACAGTTGTCAGGAGAGGGCGTTTAGGCCAAAAAGAAAGAAATGACTTCCGGAGGTCAGCTGATGATGAACTCAGAGTTAATAATGTGTATACCTTCCTTTTCTTCCTTATGCTGTTACTGGTACATGGTGATCCCGTGAGGCAGCAACTCAACATTACTGGTGTAGAGGGTTGTTCACGCTTAGACGTGAATCGCCACCCAAAAAAAAAGCTGTTTTTAAAGACTAACTTCGTTTCCGATTAAAGTGATGGCAAACGCAAATGTGTGCCTAGTAATGTTACGTGGGGTAATTGCTACCTAGAGGGAGCACTTGAAGGCAGCATCAGTACTGCAGCCGCCAACGGTTCCGCTGTCTGACGATGGTAACGCACGACTGGAAAGACGGATGGTCAGGGCTGTCCCCGTCTAACCTGGACATGAAAGTGTGACTTGATTCGTGCCCGTTTATAGTGTTAAATTAGGTTACACGCTTATTTAGCTTTAGATAGTCATACAACGGGTTGTTGTTTTTTTTTTAAAATAATGGAGGACGACTGTGTTTGTGAGTACGACTCGACCTGGGACACAGAGAGTGATGGAGACGACCCGGCCGGAGAGAGCCAAACCCGTCGGTCGTGCCAAGACAAAAACAAATCCGGCTGGACTTTAAATGTACACGCTTTCATCATCACTCGACTAATACCTTAATATATCTAATTATTGTCATACCGTGGGATATGTTGACTTGTAGCTCACTGCTTTTGCACCCGGCCAGACGTTTGAGTGGGAAGCTAATGATAGCTTTATGCCTCTCTGCTGCAGGCTTGCTAACTAGCCTAGCCAGCCGCTGACGTTAGCTGACATTTGAGGGGTTATACGTCGCTGGCGTTACGTTTAGAAATTATGTTGGGCTGCTCACATTGATTAGTATGCATAGCTTGTAATTCATAGTTCAAATGAAAAATAAATTATTAAGTGTTAAGCCCTTTTGCTGGAGTAGGAAATGGATTAGCTTGGCCTTACGTAGGTTAACTTGTATAACGTTATTCCAGCTTTCTACTGTTTTTAGACACATTAAAGATCGTGGCATCATTAGTAATGGTAACACGACTTGTCATAGTTGTTGTTAAATAGGATGCGTCGACTGTAATAAAGTTACTCCCCCACAATTTATATAACGATGATGCAGGTTAATTTCACTTTCACTTTTATTTGCAGTGGCATCATACGCCCAGAAACATGAGGGCAGCAAAGGACATGCAGAACTACAGAAGAGGATATCCAGTAAGTCACAGCTAAATTTATCCAACCAGAAATGTATATCTTGCCAATCACAACTGAGAGGTCAAATTATATTTGGGTTTTTTTTTTTTTTTACAGAATCTTACAGAGGACGAGTGCTCAGAAGACAAAATGAACAATTTGCAGTTTTATCTCAATAAATTTCCCTCTGCTCCTGATGGTAACATATTTAGACTTTCTTTACAAGACATTTGAAGTGTTTGGGAAAGTCTGTGTGCAGTGACTTGATGCTCTCTTTATCTTTTGGCGCAGATGTCTACATTGAATCATTTCTTAAGGAATGGAAAAATGACTACAAAAGACTGGAGAGAGTTCACTCGTACATTCAGTGGTATGTATTGTTTACGCCTCGAGGTGTGTGTTTTGGCTGTGTCCAGTCTGAGGTTGCAAAGCTAAAGTCATCTTATTCTGGTGACATTGTAGTTGGAGCATGTTACTCTTGATTAGCAAACTCTGTGCTCAACAGTGAACAGGTTTACACAAAATTCCTGAGATACCCCAGACGGACATCATGTTGACAGTGTTGAGCTTTTGTTTGCTGATTCAAGACTGTTTGTTTATTTTTGGGATGTATTTTGTAAAATCATAGGGCTTCAGAGTTGTATGTGGTGTTTTTATGGGATGAAGCACCAAGGGTATGTTTTATGTTGTGGCTGCAGGGACAGCTGACATAATCTTCATTGAATTAGAGTATAGTTTAATTTGATGTTAATTAGTTTTGTGTTGTTTCTTTCTTGAATCCTCTGCCGTTGTAAGGCTTTTTCCACTGCGAGAGCCGGGTGTTAATTACATGGCTTCAGAACTCACCAAGAAGGAAATTGAGGTATGTGTATCATAGGAAACTAAAAGTCTTAAAATGAACACTCGACGAAACATTTTATTATGCAGAATTTGGCTTGTAATTTCTTGAGTAACATAAAGCAACACAAAAAAGTTGATTCGACCATTTATGTTAGACGTACAGAATCAAATGTCATCCAGTGAGTTGAATGTGTATTTCAGATGCTTTGGCTAGAGACGCCTCATATTGGAAAGGCTCCAAATGTTGATTTCACCCAAAAAATTGGAGCAGCTTCTCTAAAATCACATCAGTCATGGCTTGAGTGATACATTCTTTTCCAAAGCAAGCTACATAGGATGAAAGCATTGGCCTTGTCTTGGTCTAGTGTTTTAAAATACTTACACCTTTGTTGCATGTCATTCCTCCTCTCTGCCCCCTCATTTCCTGTCACCTCTCTCCTGTACGTTATCAAAATTAAGGCAAGATTAAACCAAAACCTGCTTTAACAGAGGTTGAAAGCTGCATATCTGGTGAAATTATTTATTATCTATATTAGGGGTGTGACGAGATCTCGTACCACGAGATTTCTCGTCGATGTGAAAAGTTGTCTCGTCGTGATCTCAGCATGGTGGCGTGTGAGGGTGAATTTAGTATTGAAGATGCCCCCGCCACTTTCAAATCGTTTGTGTGGAAACATTTTGGTTTTCCAGTAGAAATAACGGCGACAAAATAACAGACAAGACACAAACAATATGTAAACATTGTAAGAAAACGATGCCGTACACCTCGGCTAACACGAGCACTATGCAAAATCACACGCAGAACAACCACAGCTCTCTACTAAAACCATCCGCGCCTGAGAAGAGAACACTGCAAGGGCAAAAAACGCTTTGCACCTCTTGCACCGTCAAGTGCAAGAGCCACGGCAATAACGAGAGACATCGGCGTTTTCATTGCAGCTGATTTGAGGCCATTTTCTGTGGTGGAAAATCTGGGATTTCGGCGACTCCTCCACACACTGGAACCGAGGTACACTATCCCGTCACGCACACATTTTTCTCGCACGGTGGTCCCGAACCTATACGAGTCCAAGGCCAGGGTCGTACAGACTCTTAAAGAGGCAGAACGCATTGCTAGCAGAGCTATATAACATTATTTATACAGTTATTTTATTTATACTGTTTAATTTATGTTCAATTTGTGGAAAGAAGTTCAGTGAGATTTCTCATGTGTGTATACAGGGGAAAAAACATTGGTTGATTTTGTGAATTCATTAAAATCGAAGTAAAATGACATGCATTATAAGTTGATTTCAAAATGCACCAACATTTTTGCGTTCTTTGATTTTCAGTTGAATAAAAGACTATTTTCCCTTCATGCATTTCATTATTGAGGATTTCTTAAAAATAGTGTAAAAATCCCGTCTCGTCTCGATCTCGTGAACCCAATCTCGCATCTCGTCTCGTGGGATAAGTGTCTCGTCACACCCCTAATACATATTGCATGTTATTATGTAAAAGAAGAAGTCCCACATCATTAGAGTTTCAAGAAAAACCTCTTCCACATTCAAAATTACAGGCAGTCTAATTATGTCATCTGTTATGTAGAAAAAATATTTTAATGTTTTTGTAAACTTGGGTTCCAAAACATTTAGCTCTTTTCATACGGACATCACAGGAAGGCACAAGATAATCACTTGTTTTCCTTGGGGTTTTTTACCTGAGGTTTTAATTTATTTTTTTATTTTTTGTTACCCAGAACGCTACCAATAGCTGGCCAGCTAGAAATGCAAACCTATTGGATACCCTTGTTTTTTATATTTTTGCCTCCACTGTATATGTTCACCAGGCCTTCAAGAATAATGAGGACGCCAAGAGGAGACTTGTCGAGTCCTATGAACTCATGTTGGGCTTCTATGGCATCCGTTTGGTTAACAAACAGACTGGTGACGTGAAACGAGCAGAAAACTGGAAGGAGCGATTTGCAAACCTGGAGCGGTGAATATTCAAATATTGTCATGTAACTCGGTGTCGGAGATATGTACCGTTTTGTTTGTAATTCCAGCTTCAACTGTCTCATCTCTTGCAGGAATATGCACAACAACCTGCGCATCACTCGCATCCTGAAGAGCCTCGGAGAGCTGGGCTTTGAGCACTACCAGTTCCCACTTGTGCACTTCTTTCTGGAAGAGACTCTCGTCAAGAAGACCCTCTGCAGTGTTAAACGCAGTGTGCTTGACTACTTCCTGTTTGCTGTTCTGGACAAGAAGAAACGTCAGGAGCTTTTGCACTTTGCCTACCTTAACTTTGAGCCAAAGGATAAGTTTGTGTGGTGTCCCAGAAAGATTCAGAAACAATTCAGGAAGAAAAGTTCTGACGCTGTTGGGAATGGAGATTTGAAAGATGATGTGTATTCACGGGGTAAAAGCAAAGATGGAGAAGCAGTTGTGCAACAAAAAGAGGAAGGGCTGGATGTTTCAAAGGCTCAGAAAGGAACTGATAAAACAGCAAGTAAAGACAAAAACAAACTGTCTGACGCATCCCCTGAGCCAAACCCAGACGCTGAGGCTGTCGGAAATGGAAATGCAGAGGCTGAGTCTAATAATGAAATCTTGGGGAATGGAAATGACTCTGCAGATGAAGTTGATGAAATGGATCAGTCGTCCATTTCCCACACTGCGACGGCAAAAAGCGAACCCAGTGCCGACAGCGAGCATAAATTTACCAACAACTCAAAGGACACCATCCAGGACCCAGACAACAGTATGCAAACAGATGGGGACATAGATACTGAAAAACCACCGAAGAAAAAGAGAGAGGATAACAAGGTGCTGTCAAGCAACGACCCTGCTGGGGACGTCAGCGGCGGGCAGATGAAGGAAAAAGCTGGTGCTAATAAAGCCGCTGGCCAAACGAGCCCATCAGCACAAACCCCCCTCAAGACTTCAAAACACTCACCCACTCTTTCCTTGGGAAGGGGGGAAAAAATCCCAAGGACTGATTTTAATCAAGCGCCAGATAAAAGGGAAGAGGAAGAAGCGTCGCAAGCAAATGTGTCCGCAACAAATGGGTCACTGACGAGCACCGACAAAGGTGCGGATGAACAAACAAATGGGAAGGAGTCGGAGGATATTGATATGGAATCAAACCCCTCAAGCTCAGACCAGAATGTGGGGAATTCATGAATAAATTGGATGATTGGGCAAAATACATTTAATTGCATCTTAAATTAAATGTAATATAGGGACAGAGTATGATTCAAACAGACTTTCTGGGCCTTATTTCTGCTATATTGGATGTTTAGATATTGGTTATTTTCATTTTTAAGGACTATATAAATTAATTAACTTACTAAATGTGAGGCTGGATGTGACAATAAGTTGACATTCTATATTGTTATTGTCAACAAATCCCATGAAAAGGTCAAAACCAGCGGGAGACTCGACAGACCGCTGCAACCTGCAAGGCGAGGGTCACATGACATGTAAAACTTCATACAAAATAGGGGAAAACTGAAGCGAGAGACTTCCAGCAGCCTACTTCGTACATAAGAAATGTAGTTCTCAATAATCAGTGTGTGCTGAATGTGTCCATTGTACTAAAATGTTTATATAAAAAAAAAATCACAAAACATTAATTCCACGGTCAGCGTGGCCTTGTAACAGCTCGCACAGCTAATAGCAGTCAGCCGACAGTAAACGTGCTAGCATTGCTGGCTAGCTAGCAGAAGTGCGACCCTGTCGGTCGCGAGACCTTCGCTTTGCAGGTCGTAGGCATCCGTCATCCCCAAAAGCAGCAGTGTGTTAGTACACTTCCCTACCCAGTCTGTGGCTCTCAGCTCCAAGCACTCTGGTTCTTGTTCAAGACTTATTTAAGACGTGACTCTAAATAACTTTACAGCAGGTAACTAACTTTAATCGCAAACAGGAGTGTTTTAGTTGGGGACTATTTTCAGCCGTATTCACAGCAGCAGGACAGTGTATGTGGGATTGAGTCAAGGTAAACTGCAGTACCTGCAGTTAATTGCAATGAAGGAGCGTGTCAGCCAGTGCAAACTTGTGGCTTATTGATGCTATTATTCTAGTTGTTGGACATTAATGGAAGAATGTGGCACAGAGGAATAAGCTATTGTATATTAGGCTTTGGATACACAAGACAATACTTGTGAGTGAGATAGCTGCTTATTGTTGGTTTTGGTCTTTTCATTGGATTTGTTGGCAATAAGAAAAATATAGAATATTTATCCTTTTAGGTAGTAATGCCTAATACTGTCAGCAACTGATACTTAATATCTACAGAATACATAAAGCACTATTATTTATGTATATCAATGAAATGGTGGTTTCAGCATTTTTAACACCGTAATACTTTCACAATTGAAGATTTTTTTGCACTGAAAAATAATTGGAAAAGCTTTTTCTTTTCTTTTTGGGCTGTTTTTTGTGTGAGTAAAAACATTCTGTACTGGTTTGTGTTTCTGCTGTTCAAATGGATTTAAGACTGAATGTCACTTAAGTTATGTTTCAGTGATGTTGCGCAATCTGTATGTTTTCATGCGGATTTGGAAAGTAGACTTTTGAACAACTGAAAGCCTTGCCAAAAAATGTGATAAGACTGTTTGATTGTACAATATGTATGTCTTCTCGGCAGAACTGATAAAGCTTTGGCTCTAATTTAAAGTCCACTGTATGTTAATTTGACATGGTTGCAGTCCATGAAAATGTACTGCATTGATTATATTGATGCATCTTTTTATATTTGCCCTTAATTTTCGCTGTTAATTGTTAAAGTTATGGCATTTACATAATGAAATGGTAACAACTTTACCAAAGTGCTAAATTGTTATCTGGCTATTGACAAAGCAGAATAAAGTTATACTATTTTTTATGCTTTTATGAATATAATCTGTGTTTAGCAAAAGTCTGAGCCCCTTTATAGTTTATTAAAAATTGCAATTCTCTGGATAACACAGTGGTAGATGTCAGCTTATGCTTCCATTCCTGAGACTTTTTTTATTTTTTTATTTTGCCAGTGCAGCAGCATATAGTCAGAAATATCAGTCTTTTCTTTCCAGCAAACAGACTGAGCCTCCGTGAAGTGACATGACTCACAACCGAGGGAAGAAAAAAGATGTTAGAGATATTCATGCAACACAATTTGTTCAGGCCTCCGGATCAGTGTGGAGTCGAGGGTGTGAGTAAGGACAGTACAAAATATATATACATACAGGTTGAGTTTGCTGTTTGTTATTGCATTGTCCATGCCAGCCTCTCTCTCTCTCTCTCTCTCTCTCTCTATACATATATATATATATATATATATATAAAATGTAGGATCCAGCATTGGCCTAGACACCTCAGGATGTCTTGGCATCATTGCTACAATTTTGACCAACCTTTTTTGAATGTGTCTTTTGAGAGTTCCCAAACTTTATGGCAGTGTAATAGCTGTTACATTGCTGGAGTACCCCCTTTAAGTCATCATTGTACTAATCCACGGTACCACCTTTTTTTTTTTTTACCTTGCAGACATGGAAGATTTGTGTTGTAGGTCAGTTTGTAATTGGTCAAAGCGCGAATCCCCGCATATGTTTAGCTCATCCCACTTTCTTGCTGTTCGAAATTGTTTCCCCTCTTGCTTGCTGCCTCCCTCACTCCTCCTCACCCCCCTCACCCCTGTGTGCACCGCGCCAGATTGAGTTCAGCCCCTTCGGCTGGAGGCTCGGGTTTATCTGGAACCAAAGAGAAAGCCATTCAGGAGCTGTGCGCCGTCAGGTGAAGAAAGGCTCCGTTGCGGACGCTGGGGGGGAGCGAGAGAGGACCGCGAACCAGGGATTTGACCTTTTCCGCATAAACTCGGGTTCGTGAGGGCGAGCGGGGAGCCATGGCGGTGTTCTCTGCTCTTTGGGTGCTCTTGCTGTGCCAGCTTTTGACATCATCCTTAGCCCAGGTAAGTGATCAGGTGCCGCCTGCATCCCATCTTTATGGTGATGCGTGTGCTTTTTGCTGGTTGCCTTAAATGCAGGCTATATTCTTAACTTATTCAATGTACTTAGTTAATAAGTGAAACTATACATTAATTCTTAATTCTTAGCTATTGCAAAAACGTCATGTGACCCGCGGGTCCATCTATTGATAATAAGGGCTATGGCTTGTGTTGATGATGGTGAGGATGACAGTGTTTTACAGCTGCTTTAGGCCTGACCTGCATGCTCTCCGCCCTAAACCCTGATGCGTTCTCTGAATATTTGCACTCTCAAATGCTCTTTATTCCTCTCGTACAATTATCATTGACTGGACGTGGGTGGTATTTTATCTCTCTGGCTCTGTAGGCCTATTTTTGTCTCTCCCATGTCGGCCAGGTGGCTGTGCCTTTCGCACAATTTGAGGAAGTCGGAGGGTATGTTTTCCCTGAACCTGTGGAATGCACGGATTGGAGATCAGCGCCACAGCGCACAATGCCACCTCTGTTCACTCAGGCCCCCTGGCTGTGTCGAAAGCAGGAGCTTATTTGAAAAGTCTCCAGTCAAATACATTTATTTTGTTTAGATGGCCCGTGAACTACTGGTGTATTCGTATATTAACAGAAATCAAGTTTAACCATCCTCTTAAGCGATTTAAAGCGTCTTTACGCGCGTCTTCTTGCACCATGGTTTCCATTGAGTTGCAGTTGAATTTGTGTCTAGTTACAGCTTCAGAATAAGACCGAATTATTTAATTTCGTTAATACTGTTTTGAGTAGAATTGTACTAATTTTGTAATTGAATATCATATTGTTGATGCCAAAATACACCAAACAATTGTTGTCACGTTCTGTTTTATTTCATATCAAACCAGAACCTTCACATGTATACAGTATTTGTGGAATAAAAAGAACAGTGGATGCATAATGTAACTCAGGGAGAAATGCCTGATTTTTTTATAATTTTTTTGTTGCAGAGGCCGGGCCCCAGAGGAGCTCCTGGGCCACCAGGACCCCCAGGGCCACCGGGAAGGGATGGCACTGATGTGAGTTGACCAGACTCCAACAGTTTCTTTACTTTGGCTAATGTGCCGTCCAACCTTTCCCATTTTGAGGTTTAACAAACTCCACTGAGTAGATAATAAAAATATGTTAGCACCTCATTCGAATGGGGTTTTCTTTCTGTGAGTAATTAAGTGTTTTTACCCCTCATCATTTAAGAAAAATGGGGTTTCAAGTTGCAGATCAAGATCACTAAACCTTAGAAGAATATTTTTACATTTGTGCCGCAGCCTCTATAGTGATAGTTTGCTCATTGGCTTCACGGCTTTTTCATGTTGTTTTTAAAAAATTGAATTCCCACTCATTTGGTAGACAGTGTTTTCTTTGTGCATAAATGTGGCTGAAATGTTTCTAGATGGTAGTATTTATCACGTTGACTCCTCCCAAATCCCCTCCTACAAGTATGAAATCATAATCACTGATGTCAGGTAGGCTGGGCTTAAGTGTGTGTCTACTAAATAGAGTTCTGTTGGTGAAAAAGTAGTGAAACACTGTCTGGTTAATTATCCTTTCTTATTAAACCCTTCAAAGCTTAAATTATATTCATGTTGTGAATGGCTTGTACTTTTTCTTTAGTTGGTCATATTAACTCGTACAGAATAATCAGTCAGCCTGATATGTGTGGATTTCCATCATTGTACCTTGTCAATAAATGCTGACAATACAAGAACAATCCACTGAAATAAAAGCCCCCAGACTCGTTACTGTTAAAAGGGTTTTGCTATAATGAAGGATGTGATGTTCTGTAAAAGTATGAGTAAAGAAAGAGGAAATTGGATTATGGCAAAGCCAAATAAAAAGAATTGGTAACATAGTGACATACTTTGTAAACCCCTTTAAATTTGTATTTCGCTTCTATTTATGTCTTTGGTTTTTGTCCAACTTTTATTTTTAAATGACAAAAATGCTGGTAAATATTGTACATCCGTGTCTGTAAATCTCAGAGTATTTTGTAGTTGTGATTGTTGTGATTATTTTTGTGACTCCAGTAAAGTTCAGGCACACAGAGGCCCCATTCATACATTCCCCAACCCTGTGAGACCATCTAGAGTTTCGGCTCACACCTCCTCCCTGCACCTTCAGCCCCCCTGTACAAACCAAACTGAAGCTTTTATCATGTGACCAGTCAGCATTGGTACTGTTTAGCAGTGTTTGTTCTTCCTCAGTCACTGCAGAAGCTAAACATCCTATCCTATATACTGCGGCAGACCAGAGACTCACTGCTTCAGTCACTTTAATATTTCTGTTGTTAATATTGCACAAGTTATTGAAGAATTTGTATCAAGAACTCTGACAAGGCTTTAGTCACTGGAAGTATTCGGGCCAGTGGCAGTGTACAATAAATGAATGAAATGAACATTTTTGTCTGGCTATATTACTTATTTTTTTCTTTCTCATTAACAGGGTAAACCTGGACCTGCTGGACTGTCAGGAAAACCAGTAAGTATTCCAACAAGCCAAGTCCGTTTTATTTAGGGACTGTATGAGAATTATTGGGGTGGTGATGGGGGCTGAACACTGTTAAAAAGCAAGGCCCTCGCCAGTGTTATGAATGGAATTTCAGTGTTGTTTTGTTGTTTTTTTGTTTTGGCTGCATTTCATGATGTTCAGATAAAAGAAGAAGAAGTCAATTGTTCAGTTGGCTAGATAATTGATTTCTTGTGCGCTACTTAATAAATCTCTGTATGTGTAGGGTCCCAAAGGGAAAGCAGGAATATCAGGCTTACCAGGAAAACCAGGCCTGCCAGGACTTCCAGGAGTGGACGTAAGTGTCCAATAAACACACACAGACAATTCTTATACTAACAACAAAACACCACCTTTGTCTTTGTCAAGGAATGCCTAAACAGAATTTCTGCTATGAAACTGAAATAATTGATGTTGACAATGTTCAAAATAACAGCAGAGCATGAGGCAATAATGTACAACTGAATGATGCACTGTCTCTTCAGGGTTTGACAGGTCCTGATGGTCCTGCTGGGAAGGATGGACCCCCAGGGGAAGGAGTAAGTGTGTCTTAGTCTTTTGATCTTTCTGGGATCTGCTGAAAGATGAACCCACTTGAATGTTATGACCTTCTCTACTTCAGACTGCACCCCATTAATCAACCAGGTGAAGTCATCCACTAGTGAGACACGCGAATACATATGCAAAAACACTGCATGTTGATTGGGTGCCGCTCTTTAGGAGGGTCTAACAGGGACACAGCCTGTGTTTCCTCTGTCAGCCTGGATTTGTCAAGCCGGCTCAGCCTCTTGCTGGGAATATTTTTAATGAGGGATCAGAATCGGCTTTATTTCTGCTGCTTCCCTAATCCGGCCCGGAATGCACACTGTTTCCCACCCATCTGTAAGACTGTAGGGGATGATGATCTGTTGCCCCAATGCTGAGGGAAACCGGTATTATCCTCAGAGAGATACAAGAGAAGACAGAATTACAACACGTGTGTCATGAAACTACATCTCCACTGCTGCATCGTATGATTAAACAGGAAGACTTTTACTTCGCACATTGAATATAAGAATTGCCGCCCCCTGGCAATTCAACTAATTAGCCAACCTAATGAGGAAGCTTGCGTCAACCAATGTCCCTAATTACTTGGATTACTACACTGTCATGGCTGGTTCATAGTGCTGAAGAGTCATGCAAAGACAAACAGGATCAAACCGGTGGAGTTTGAGCCAGAGCATAAGCCAGTGTGCGGCAATATATTAGCTCACTGAACCAGATATACAGTAATTAGCTAACAGTAATGAATGCTGTTCATTTTCACAACACAATACAGATTTTCCTCTAATTTTAGGCTTCGTATTGTATTCATTGATCATTTTCAGCTCCCTCACATCTGTTTGTTTATGATTTGTGTGCCAGTGTACCCTGTGAAGAACTGAGGAATGCAGTAAATAAGTAACATCGCTTTGTTAGGCCCATTTATTTGGAGTCTTTTGCCCTCTCAGACAACACAAATACAGCTGTGAGTGAGGTAAACAAAGAGTTAGAGAAGGAGGAGGAGAAATTATCATGCAGGGTTAGTTAGGAAAGAGGGGCATCACAGGAAACCACAATTTGATCTTTTATTTATGTATATCACAAGCTTCTAGGAGTCATTTATTTACTGACCGACAAATGAATGAAACATGTACGCAAACAGAAGTTAGTGAAGGAAAGAGGAAGACATACATGGAACCAGTAGCCAAAAATAGTTATTGTGGCCTCCACAGCTAACAATACTAAGTAATTTCATTGTTTTGGGATTATGCAGACAACCAGAACTACATATGCAATCATTGATTTTGAGGGGAAAGAATTATAAATGGTCATTTTAATTGATTGAGACATTTTAACAGTCTCATGAAATACAGCAGAAAAAGTCTTGTCCAAATTACTACATATCAGCTTCCTTTTCTTTTTTTTTACACTGTTTTTGTGGCATTTTTGCCTTTATTAATCATCAGCAGTAGAGATTAAGAGGCAACACTGACTACGCCTGTTTTGAAGGTATTTATAAAATGTAAAATGAAGTCATATATAGCAACAACGCTCATTGTGTCCAGCTGGAATGCGACTAGCAAATGCGTCACGCATCACACACATTCATACACAAAGCCATGTAGTAACCACCCTTACAATAACTAAAAATAGCTGTTAAATGGCAGCCCCCATTAATAGGCTAAAACCATGCAGAACAAGGTTTAAATTTGAATCTGTTAATATAGTTTGAATTGTACACAGTAAACACTGGCTCCATGTACTCTCTACAAAATTGAAAGGGAAAGAGCTGCTCATTATTGGGCTTTTTTCTTTATTAACAAGCCCAAATATCAGTTAACTATGGGGGAGGGGATTTTAATTTCTATTATGTCCACACATGGATAACCATTATGTTCAAAGGGTTCATATGTAGGTCTGAAGATTTCTTTTGTACGGATTAGGATTATGTCCTAGAGGTTGATTGTGGCATTTTTCCTTGCTCTCTACAGGGTGAACCTGGACCTCCTGGGCCACCTGGGTCTCCTGTAAGTACCCCAACGTACTATGCAACACTTAAGAAACATCACACAGGTGCAAAGCGGCCCTCTGACCACTTCACACCGGCCACTGTCACTGTGACCATATTAGCCTAAAAGACTCCTCTTTCTTTTGGTTTAGCGTATACACCGTCTTATCGCTACATCAATCATTGGACCGAAGGCAGTTTCTCCTTGAATGAATACATATCAGCTTCCTTTTCTTTTTTTAGTACCGTTTTTGTGGCATTTTTGCCTTTTAATAATCATCAACAGTAGCGACTGAGAGGAGGACGTAGGTATCCCTCAATTAACACTTTGGAAAGAGGCAGTGTCACACAGGAATACTCAGATTCCAGTTTCCTCTGATCTAACTGGACAGTAAAAGTGCATATCCACCGCACAGCAACAACCTGGGACAGACTTTCAAAGTGGATTTAATGCAGTAATACATCACGTGGGTGATATTGATGTTGTGGGTAAATCTAATCATCCCCTTGGTGTTTGTGACTTAATTTGCCTTCCTGTGTCTTCCGTAGGGCAGAGGGAGACCAGGAACTCCAGTGAGTACACAGCACTGTCGTTTTATATCATTCTTATGTGCAGAAAGACAGAGATTGTGATGTTATTTGTATCATTTTTACATATCACTATAGCTTGTTTGCATCCTGTGAGAGTATGCTTGTGCATGTACCACAATGATGTAGCACTGATTTTGTGCTACATCTACAAATGTACTCTGATGTCTTGAACACACCCAGTGTCTTTTGTTTCCAGGGACTACCTGGAACCAATGGGTTGCCAGGCGGAGTCGGACCCCAGGGTCCACCGGTGAGTATCTGTCTGATCTCCCCAATTACCCTTCCTGTCATCCTCATGGAGGAGTTACATCCTCGGATTCAGAATGAGATAGTCGAATAATTCTTATCTATTCTATGCTTGATTCAATGCCCAGTTGAGCACAGAGAACAAACTGTCAGCTTATCACACAGTTAATTTATTTGGCTAAATAGAGAATGGCCACAAAATTCATACACGCGCCTCTGCAGCAGAAACAGCAACGCTCATACTGATTGAGATCCAGCAGTTTTTTTTAAACTCACAGCTCTGCTGAAAACAACCAGTACAACACTGCCCTAAATCCCTGTATAATGAAGCAGGAGAAGGAGGATAAGAATAACCACTGGTGAGGAAGGGCACTTTAGTATGTGGACTGGCCTAGTGTTTCTACTGGGTCACTTCATTTGGATTATCCGATGCTCATACTCAGTTTATGTGTAATTAAAAGCTCGCTCAGTTTCAGAAGACCCTACAGTGTTAGCAGCAGTGTGAAGATATTTTATTGTCTGGGTCAGAATTCGTCTTAAGGTTGAGGGGTTAGTTTTAAAAATGCATTTGGGGTCAGTATAAGGATCGGAGTTACCATAGCCTACAGAGTTGCAGCAAGGGGTCAATCCAGAATCTATGAAAAGGAATATTTTTGATTCAAACGTTTATCTAACATGATTTCTGCTACTTCAGTGAAACTGGTGTGTGAGTTGCGTATTGGAGAAGCATTTAATGAAATATTAAGTAAAGGTAAAAATGTTTGATTTACATTTCGCATCACCTTGCCATTTGCAAGTGCCCACATCATTTCAAGTGTTAATTATTTAAAACAAAAGTCATTTCTCATGCTCTTCATAAGTATCAGAGAGAAACACAATGATCTTCTGGGTAAGTGCAACAGCTCCAAGCAGACTTGCCTCCTTACGTGTGTTTAGACACTGCGAAGAAAGCGATTGGCTTCCAAACTAGTTGTGATGTCACTAAGTCGTGCTCCTTGGTAAAACTCAGATTTAAGGTTAGCACAAAGACATCTTCTCTTCCCCCTTCAGTGGATTAATTTGAAAACAGCTGTCAATTGCCAAACTCTGCACATACATCATTCTGTACAATGAAGGTCAAACATCCAAGTGAAGTGACACTAAGCAAATCACATTTTTTTGAGCAGAGGGGGACTTTAAGTGTTACTCCTCCCACAGGCACAACAACTGATTGTAGTGACCAACTGTGACCAGGTGACTTTACTTAGCTGACATGTTTAGTAGATTGGCTCTAACTTTGATACAATCAGGAAATAAATCTCATCACTTATTTTAAACTGAGATGCTGAAAATGCTGCTTATCTTGGTGCTGTCTATCCGTTTCTCAGGGTCCCGAGGGTCTTCCAGGACTTCCCGGACCTGCTGGCCCTGATGGACCACCAGTAAGTATCATTATATACTTGATAACTGGTGGTGCTGGTTATATTATAATCATACTGGGTGGTAGTGGAAAAGTACTGTCTTGTTGAATGTCTGTGAATTCACAGATGCACTGAATCAGGAGTGTATTACCATTATCATTAATAAAACGCCTCTTGATGTGTCGCGTGTTGTCATTTCTCTTTTTGTCAGGGTCTTCCTGGTACTCTTCATGATCTCAGCGGTGACCTTCTGGTAAGTTATTCGTCACGCACCTGTGAGAGCAGCGAGATGACGTCTTCTGCGTACAGTGAGTGTAGAATCCTCAGTGTTTTGTCTCTGTCCTCTGCAGTGTCCTGCAATCTGCCCCCCTGGTCCCTCTGGTCCTCCTGGGATGCCAGGATTCAAGGTAAATATAGTTTCTGTCACGGTTCTTCTTTAAATTGGTTTGAATTATATGCTGCTCACTATGTCCCTGGGAATATACTCCACTCATTTCACCCTGCGACCTCACAATACATTTCAATGTCTGCATTCAATTCTGTGTATTTTTGCTCATGTAGGGTCACACAGGGCATAAAGGAGACAAGGGAGAGCCTGGAAAAGATGGCGAGAAGGTGAGTTTATTATGTGACATAGAGATTTAGGCTGCTGTTATTGATATAGTGTGGCTCATGAGGTTATATGAGACAAGTGTTGAGCCATAATGTAGTTTTTTTGTTTGTTTTGTTTTAACCTTATTTAACACAACTAGGTGACTAAATGTATACACATGCAGTTCTAGCATTCAACACAGGGTGGAGCATTAATGTAGAAAGTGCAAATAGAATGAACATAATATGTGCAAAATACAAGTGCCCGTATTTCTGTGATTTGGTGTTTTGCTGCCATCCTAAGTGTCCTGTTTGGTCTCTAGGGTGACGCTGGTCCACCTGGCCCACCAGGTCTTCCTGGGACTGTTGGTCTGCAGGTGGGTTATGTAACGATTATTCAGAAGTTATTTTTCCTGTTTCATTTCACTCGTTACCTACATATAAGTTTTGTCCATTCGCATATTTAGTACAGCATATCCAGGCACTTTTGTGAGGAATTATTAAAGATTTTAAAGAAGGTTTTCGATGTTTTAAAGTGCCTTCACAATGCTCTAATGTTGTGTCTCAGGGCCCACGTGGTCTCAGAGGTTTACAAGGCCCAATGGGACCCGTAGGAGACAGAGTAAGTAACCTTTAGAACATGATCACTCCTTCCTTATCTAATCTTACCACTCACAATGCAGAATATATTTGCGTATTTTACCTTTAACCTCATACTCTGTATGCCTCTAGGGCCCGGCTGGTTTCAGAGGCAAACCTGGCATCGCCGGCATCATTGGAAAGACAGTGAGTCTCTCTTTGTTTGTAACACCCTTAAAATACAAACAGTGTTTGGTAGTAGTTCATAGCCAGAATAGACGGTTGGTCCCATCAATGAATAGCTGTGTGTGTTTCATCTGATGTCTCCAGGGTGATGCCGGAGAAAAAGGACCGCAGGGATTCAAAGGACCCAAAGGAGAAATTGTAAGTAAAATACTTGGATTTGTGACGTTATTTTAAGATGTAGCAATGACACCCTAATGTGTCTTTCAACAGGGTAAAATTGGTCCCAAAGGAGCTCCAGGGGGAGCAGGACCCAAAGGGGAGCCTGTAAGTGCATATCTTAAAAAGTCTACATTTTTAATATACATCACCTCTCAGAACCATGTGGATCACATTTGCTGTCTTCTACAGGGTATTCCTGGCAGAGATGGCAAAGACGGTACACCAGGATTAGATGGTGAGAAGGTAAGTTGACCCTTTTCTTTCTGCCTGCTCTGGGGCTTAAATTAGTTGTGAGTCAACAGCCTGAGTAGAGCAGCTGATGTCACAGTCACAGTGTTGTCTGTGTTGATAGGGCGATGCTGGACGCCATGGGGTAGTCGGAGAGAAAGGACCAAACGGCCTTCCTGTAAGTATTCCAAAATAGACTTGGGTGTTTCCTGTTTAACTGATAATGGGGTATTATTTCAATTCTTCATTACCTTGATTCTCCAGTCTAATAGCAGTTTGATTGTATACCCACTCTCACCACCATTCTGCACATTCATTTTCTCAAAGTGAATCCTAAGCACTGTTTGTGATTAGTGAAGATGGTGTGTTCAGCTCCTGAAAAGGAAAACTCAGTTGGTGCACTGATGAAAATGTGTATGTGGAGTCATTATTATGTATTTTCTGTTCCAGGGTCTACAAGGAAAGGCTGGTACGAAGGGATCTAAAGGAGAAGTTGTGAGTATCATAACAAAATCGAAACAGACTGTAACCTTAAAGATTAGGACATTGGAGGAACACTTTTTTTTCCCTTCTTTCACAACAGGGTGATCCTGGGAAGGCTGGGGAGACGGGGCCCTCTGGAGAGCCAGGTATTCCTGTATGTATCTGATGGGCTTTTTTGGGTGGTCATTACTGGGTCACAGCCTGACATGTCACTTAACCACACATGCAACTTTTAGCAATGTTGCGTCTAGATGCGAAACTTTCCTGACTTGTTCACACCATCTTTCGTCTCGTCCCAACAGGGTGACATTGGCGTCCCAGGAGAGAGGGGGATACCAGGACCCAGAGGAGTGGCTGTAAGTTAATGCTTACACTATAAACGTAGGCAACGTGTACATGTATCTGTTGTCAAATTGCTGCACAGCTATAGAAGTTTCAAAAGCATCTATTACAGGACATTAAAAAATAATCTTTGCCCCATTTAGAAGCAAGATTATTAGACTTTCTGCTGCATAAATGGTTATCTGTTGCATTTAACCAATTTATAGAATTAAGACTTTAAGAACCAAAACTTTAAAGGATACTGTTCGACTAACCAGCGTGGATATTTGAATGCATAATGACATGAACAAGAAATGGAATTAATGCACTCATCTTAAAAGACCACAATGCATAACCGCATTCAGCATCAATTGGCTTATAGTGAGATAAAACTGGAATAGCAGGATAACAAACTACTGCTGTTTGAAGTTAATGATATTCTGCTACAAAGAGTATTGCGACTGATTCAGTGGCTTGTTAAGGTGGAGTTCGTTAGTAATGAAGGACAGTAAACAGATCGGTCTTTATTTTTCACAGACCCTGCGGCAAGGAAAAAGGGATAAAACAGCATAGGAATTAACACACTTCTCTCGCACACTGCACTGCATAATGAATCATACCTCACACAACCGGCATGCTCATTTTTTCTTCTTTTCTGAAACGTTAGCCAGAAAAACATCTTTTTGTTTTCTGTTTGTTGTACTAATGTATGCTCGTCCTAGTAGGATTAAATGACCATGTCTGTTTCCAACAGGGAGGTATTGGACCAGTGGGCAATGCTGGGCCTCAGGGAGTGAAAGGCTTCCAGGTCAGTTGCTTGACATCACCATTCATTATCCGTTGTTTTGTTTATACCAGTTATTAACTTAATGGCTGTGTGTGTGTGTGTCATGTATTGCAGGGGGTAAAAGGAGCCTTGGGGGATCCAGGTCTTCCAGGTCCAACAGGAATCCGTGGAGAGTTTGGTGAAAGGGTGAGTTCGACTTGTGCGACAATATTACATGTGTCCCAGGGCTTAGAGTCATCAAGTGTAATCCATGATACAAGTACAAGGGCTGCAAATAATTACTACTAATAATTCATCGATTATTGTCGATTAATCTGCCAGTTGTTTTCTCAATTCATCGATTAATCATTTGGTCTATAAAATGTCCGCAAATCCTAAAATGTTGCCTGAAAACACAAAAGTATTCAGTTTACTATCATAGTTGACTAGAAAACAAACAACTCAAAACATCTTTGCAGATTAATTTTCAGTCAATCAACACACCAATTCATTGTCTAATTGTTCCAGCTCTAATACAGTACGTAAAAAACAACAAAACAGGTAAAAGGCCCCATAACCCAAAAAATCTTTCATGAATCGATCATGAAGGACCAAATATGCTGCACACCAACAAACCTCCTCACAAACACAGACAGAGCAGAGATATGTACCTATCCAGCTGCACTAATGGGAGGCTACTGTATGTCAATAACCAGGTCGTCCCACCTCAGTCTCAGTGGTATAAACGCAAACTGCAGCCAGGAGAGATCTCAAACACAAAAAGGCCTCCTGTTCAGAATCTGAGGACAGAACAAAGCCAGTCTTTATACAGCTCCTGGTTCACCTCAACCAGCCCACCTCCCTTCCCTTCATCCCCCCTTCCTTCTGCCACTGCCGGCTGTCCACAAATGTCTCTACATGGCTCTCATTTATTCTCTCTCTCTCCTTTTTAACGCTATAGGGTCCAGTTGGAGCTTCTGGTGCTAAAGGAGACATGGTAAATAAAAGTCAAAGTTCAAACTGGTCAAACTTAAATATGACCTCCACTGAATGCCCTGTGGTAGCCTTCATCCATTTTTTTTTTGAAGTTTTATTTAGATAATGGAAGGTGTTTTATGCTGCTAGGTGAAAATCCCAGATATCCAAAAAAAAAAGGGGTCAACTTTTCAGGAACTAAGAAAAACATCCTTAACAGTTTTTATCAGCCCAAGAAAAAGCCCAATAATTCAGATCTCACGTTGTCTTTCTAGGGTGTGGCAGGAAGTGATGGTTTACCAGGAGAGAACGGAGAACCTGTAAGTATTTTCTTAATTTTCACTGCTCAATCAGCATCCAAACACATGCAGTATTAGTGATAGAGACTCATTACTTTGTTAGCTGTAATTAGTTTTACAAGTGATCCAGAACTCTGCTGCCTGAATGCCAACTAGAACAAGAAGGAGAAAAGCCATAACATCTTTTTCTCAATCTTTACATTGGTTGTTAATATAGATTTTAAAATTACTTTACTTGCTATATATAGTGCTATAAAGCTCTTCGTGGTCTTGCAGCAGCCTCATTTGGCCCCTCAGGTCCTCTGGCACGAGTTGCAAAAACCTCTAGTGAGGCAGCTTTTAATTTTTAATTCTCCAAGAGTCTGCACGAGGATCTGAGATCAGCTGAAAGTGTTGAAATCTTTAAATGTAAAAGCCTGGCTTTTGATTAGAATGTTTTATGGCCATTATTTTAATATTATTTCATTATTTATTGTATTTATGTTCTAAAATGTTTAATGGCCTCTTGTCTACTTTATTTTTTATTGTCTTTTATCAATGTTATTGGTTTTATTACATCACTTTTATATTTTCTTCGAATCTAAGCTGTATGAAATGTGCTATACAAATAAAATTTGAGTGATTATTTGCAAGTGTGCTCTGTAACATTCTGTAATGCCAAATCATAGTTTTCACTTATGTTTAACCAAACATATTTCCTTATCTTCAGGGTCCTTTTGGCCCAGTTGGACAAAAAGGACAGGTGAGCTACATCAATGTTTTCCATTACATTTTGTTACTTGTGTGTCCTTTTGCAGTGTTTCACGCGTCTACATGGGCCCGCTACATACAGTGGATGTCTGTCTATTAGCACAGAACATAGCAAGATCAGATGTTGTGTGTGGGTGTAATTAGCAGCAAAAGTTTGTTCCAAACTCCCACAGTAAACATTAAAAGCTGGTGCCTAGCTCTTGGCCCACTTGTCAGACTCATTGCACATGATTCTGCTTCACATTC
The DNA here is from genome assembly GCA_011952105.1 of Coreoperca whiteheadi. Lineage (NCBI taxonomy): Eukaryota > Metazoa > Chordata > Actinopteri > Centrarchiformes > Sinipercidae > Coreoperca > Coreoperca whiteheadi. The sequence goes on from CM022479.1 coordinate 21,553,882, forward strand.
CAGGTTTAATAGGATTAATTAGGTATTGCTGCTTTTGCTTTATTGGCCTGTTGGCGGCTATCGCCACAAGGGAGAGACGAGTCACATTAAGCTGCAGGACAATTTATGTAATTAGAGACACAGTACTGATGAGCCTCACTCTTGTAGTCTCATTTACTGTTTGCTGTGCTCGTTGGAGTAATTATCAAGCAAGAAGACGCCATATGAATCCGCCCCCGCATTGTCTCAACAGACCCAGTTTGCTCCCTAGTTGGTGTTTAGTCAACGATCCAATCATAGGCTTATGGATGTTTTTAGCTCCAGTTTGGAAGAAATTGATTTCTTTATTTTTGCTAAATATACTGAGTTTTTTAACGGATTATTCTTGTTGATTGTAGCCGGGGAAGCAGGGTGAACTGGGACCTAAGGGCGTGATAGGTCCACAAGGAGAGCTTGGGGCAAGAGGGCCCCCAGGAAAACAAGGACTAATGGGCTTCCAAGGGGAGCAGGGTCAGCCTGGAATTGCAGGAAAGACAGGTGTACCCGTAAGTGTTTTCTTTTAATCTGTACGAAACTGTAAAAAAGCTCGTGATTGATGGAAGCGTATTAAATGTTGTTTTCCAATCAACTGCCTGAATGAGCTTACACCTTTAAAATGTCTTATTTACTTGTGTTTCAGGGTAAACTGGCAAGTGAGCAGCACATCAGAGAGCTGTGCGGCTCAATGATCGATGGTGAGAAATCTTAATTAATCTTTTTCTGTTGTTCACTCCAGTGTTGAATAAAAGGTAAACAGGGAATTGACCTTCTGGTGTTTTCTATCACGCACAGACCAGATTGCACAGCTGGCCGCTAACCTTCGAAGGCCCCTGGCCCCTGGAATGGTGGGCCGCCCCGGCCCTGCTGGGCCTCCAGGAAAGCCAGGGGTTGCTGGCTCTATTGGGCATCCAGGTGCCCGTGGACCACCAGGGTACAGAGGCCTGCCAGGAGAACTTGGAGACCCAGGTCCCAGAGGTATGAAAAATGAGATGACTCCAGTGGTTCCCAACTTGGGGTCAGGCCCCCTCCAAAGGATCACAAGATAAATCTCAGGGGTCGTGAGATGATTGATGGGGCAGGAAAAGATACAAATATAAAATTCTGCAATACAAATTTGCTCTCATTCTTGTTTTTTTTTTTGGATAATTTCACCTCTTTGGGCCTTGAACAATTTAAATGAAACCTTCTGAGAAGTTTAGAGAGGAAATCACTCTCAACTTCTTGCAACTCATAGACATCTGAAACACAACTACACACTGATTTTTTTGTAAGGGGTCAAAAGCCAACAAGCTCTGATTTAATCTTAAACAGTGCATTGTATTTTGTAAGTTTTTCATATTTGTTAATGTAAAATCTTAATATGAAAAGTAAGTAATGATTATTTTGTCAAATAAATATTGTCTTCGGAAATGTTGTGGAGTAGAAGTATAAAGTAGCATAAAATGGAAATACTTACATAAAGAAGTAAAGCACAGTGCTTGAGTGAATGCACTAAGTTTCTTTCCACAGTTGATTAAAATGTTCTGTTTTCACAACAGGTGATGTTGGTGAGCAAGGTGATAAGGGATCCATTGGCAAAGCCATTGACGGGCCCGCTGGAGACCAAGGATACCAAGGTACGAGTCCTTATGTAGCACACTGTAATTAGCGCTTAAGCTGATCGGAGCGAGAATGTTGTTCCCTACCAATTTTAAAGTTTTGAAAAAAAACTATAAGAAAGGTCTATTGTGGTGTCATTTGTAATATTGGCATTAACTATCATAACAGATTTCCTTACTGTCCCACAAGATATAGCAATTGATGCAAAACTGTTAGAAAATATTTCCTACAGTTAAGATGCATAATGAATCTAAGTCTAGGTCTGTTACAAAACTTTTGAAAGAACAGCAACACTTTGTCTTTGGCTCATTCTGTGTATGCTGTCCACAGGCCTTCCAGGAGTACCTGGAATTGTCAAAGACGGGCGTGATGGATCTCCAGGAGATCCAGGTGAGCCTGGAGAGTCAGGCAGGGCAGGTAGGACTGGACACCAGGGACCTCCTGGAATCTGTGATACATCAGCCTGCCAGGGAGCATCAGTTGCTGGAAAATCCTCCAACCCCAAAAACAATTAAACATGACTTCCTGCAACCTGACGCCATCCGCCCCAAGGAGGAAGGGTGATAAGTGAGGGAAGGAAGCAATGAAAGTAGAGAGTGATCACAAAAATGTCCTCTTTATTTAAATATATGTATCACAAGATGGGAAGAGTAACATCAACATGTGTGATATTTTGAGAGGAATGGAGGAACATCCCAGGATTGAGTCCCAGAGCAACTGAGAGACAAAAACATCAAGATGACATCCAGTAATTAAGTGGACAGAGGCACGGAAGAGTCCAAGAGAACAACTGCATTGCTCCAAATACTACAGCATCACATAACAAGACTTGACTTACAAACAACCTGGAAAATGAATGATGAGTCCTTTGTGTATAAAAACTTTGTACATGTTGTTTCCATGCCCCCATTATGTTGGTAACATCCTTCTGGCAGATGACACTCTAACAACAACAGTGACTGTCTCTGAAGTGAATGTGCATGTATCATGGCTTATTAATGTAAATCACAGGTGTTACCTCAACATACAAGCTTACAGTGTAAAATATGGAAATAGGCGGCAGAGCTGTGTATGTATTGTAAAAGGAATAAAAAAACACAAATACCCAGGTACCCAGAAATTGTGTAGATTAATGAAAAACATTTTAAACTTTTTGATAGTCTTTTTTTTTTTTACAGCTTGTTTTTTTTCTAAACTAATATGTGAAGTAGATTCTCTAGATTTGAGAATCAAAAACAAAATAAAACTTGTGGATGCATAAATCAGTCATGGTAAATCAATTAAAGAATCTTAGGAGATAAAGGTTTTTTTTTTTGTTTTTTGTTTTTTTACATCTAAAATGATCACATCCACTATGTACTACCGGTGCTGTAACTATTAAATATACATGACCTTAAATACTATTTATTATTTGTGGGGTGACTGTTGTATGTACAGTAAAATGCTACAGCGACATGTTGTAAGAAAGAACAAATAAAGCCACTTTTCAGTAAAACATTACTCTTCTCTACATATTAAATGAACTTCAGAGTAATATGCTTAACGCTATGGAAGTCAAGTAATCCCATTAATTCAGAAAGTAGCAATTTTTAGTACTGAACAACATACTATACGAACAAAGTTTAACAAAAGTAAACAATTGAAACAATCAAATTCAAGTAAAGAAAAATTTGAATCAAGCATATAAAAGGTGCACATATAATTAAAATGTGCTTAATGTAAGAGCTGAGGAGCTGAAATCTAAATCATTAGAGCACCATCTCAGCTGTCTTTCAGAGAAACAGTCCAGGGGGAATAAATATATCGGTAATATATATGGCAGGGAAAAACACTTGCTTGATACAGTGTGGTCTTGAGATGCAGCTGGAGAAAACCAACCATGTTTGAGCATCGCATGGTCTGAGACCGAAATCCTTCCTCTTTCTAAACCATCGTAGTTTCCATGTAGTTGGAAGCAGAGCTCCTCTCAAAAGGATGCGTTTTTTTCGTTCAAAAACACATCGACCTAACCCATAGCCAAACTTCATGGGAAAACCCAAGCAACTTCAGAGGTTAAATTAAAATGTTCTCAAATATCTGGTTGATTTCCTAGATAAAATAACGAGGGGGTCATTGCTCTACCCCAAGAGGAATACTCAGTGTCTCGACCATCTCCCGGTGGATTGGGTCCTGGCCTGAAGAAGTGTTGGATTTAAGAAAGAGTCCTTTCTCTTTAGTGAATGCTTTCTGAAACTCCTGTAAAGGCGGAGAACAGAAGATTACTGTGATTAATGACAGATAGTACCATTACTGTACCATTTTAAGTCTGTGCCTATCTAGACGGCACCTCTCCTTTACTGCGGGTGGTGGAGTTGCACACATCAGCACACTGTCAGCAGCATAATGTGGTTAGATAGATCAGAGTTTTAATTTGCTGCCATGTATTTTTTAGTATGTGAATCAATTTCCAGGCGGCAAAACTGCAACACTAGATGATCCTTCACAGTCAAATAATAACATTTTTATACTGTAAAAATAAAAATAATTTGTTTTGAATTCTAAATTACAAAAATCATATCAAGTCAGCTGCAAAACGTATTACTCAGGCAGCAAGGCGCAATGTAATTAAGCTCTTATCTCCCAGCCCCAGGTTTCTAGTCTCAAATAATTCAGTTGCAGGATGATCAAGCCAAAATGCTTCACATCAATCAGTGTTTTACCTCCAAGTTTGAACAACACATACTTACCTCTTTGAAGGTGTCTCCATAGGTTTTATTGATGTATCTGAGGAAGGCAGTGGTCCACTGCAGGGTGGTGACTTTGTCTGTATCTGACTCACAGAACGGCACAAGCATGTTCAGCTCATCACAGCTCGAACGAATCCTCTTCCTGCAGAGCAGCGAAGACAATACAGATATTTAAAATCAGTGTTTCTCAAACTTTAGTGACCTACAACCCTGTTCTTAGATCCTAATGTCTCATGTCCCGGTGGCTTACAAACATCGTGATATCTAGGGCTGCCACTACTGATTATTTTCATCATCGATTCAAATGCAGATTAGTTTATTGATTATTGATCAGTTAATCATTGGGTCTGTGAAACATCAAACATCACAGTATCTTAGAGCACAAGGTGACATCCCAAAATGTCTTGTTTTGTCCGACAAACTAATGAAAAATGACCAAGAAAACCAGGGAATTCTCACATCTGAGAACCTGGAACCAGCAAATGTTTGGCATTTTTGCTTGAAATTACTTAAACAATTAATTGATTATCTAAATAGTGGCTGAATCATTTTATTTCGATCAACTAAACAATTAATCTCTCCCAGCTGGTATCGAACTGTGGTAGTTATGTGGCATGCACTAGGGTTGGACCATCGTCCACTGAGCTCTCTACCATCATAACATCGTGATTTTTTTAATTCACTGGTATATTTTGCAATTACATCATTATGACTGGTATTTAAAATATTTTTTATAAGGAAACTCAAGCATAGGCTATAAGGAGGAAAAGTAAGGAAAGGCCGGGTGAGTAGGTGAGGATGGACTGTGAATTGGCTTAAATGTGCCAAAAAATAGAAATAGTAATTCATATCCAACATACATACATGTTAATAGTATAAAAGAAAGTATATGAAAAATGTTAGTACCTTTATAAGAATAGCCAATAAGACGAAAAAGACTTAATTGTTTTTCAATTAATCGTATAGTCTATAAAATGTCACAGAACAGTGAAAAATGCCCTTTATAATTTCAGACCGTCAAATACCTTGTCATGTCTGATCAAAACTCTAATGCCCAAAAATGATTTACTATCACAAAACACACTGCAAATCTGCAGAGAATGTTTGGTAATTTTGCTTTACTTAAACAATAAAAAGATTATCAAAATATTTGCAGACACATTTTCTGTTCGTCAGCAATGAATCGATGAATCGACTAAATGATTCAGCGCTATTGAAATGCCCTCAAAAATGCCCGCTACGGAACAAAACTGTGTCCAGCATGTGGACAATTTTTTATTAAAAAAAAAAACCCAATAAGCAATCATTTGCCTTTGATGGATGTGAAAATTACAGCAATGCAACACGGTAAATGGTAATTGGCAAATCTCAGTTTAATACTCACTTAGTACTACCATAGACTAAACTAATAAGTGTTTATTATGTAGCGAATAGTGTACAGTGAGTGAACGAGGAAGTCGTTTTGGACACAGTCTGTAGTGATGGCTAAGCTAGGCGCACACACTTTAAAATGTAAACCATTATGAAACGCCCCACATAAATATGTTCATTAATATTTGTAGTCTTTCATGAGACCATGTCACAAACTGTGGATGGTGCAGAGACCCCTTCAGCTGTGAGTAATGGCTGTTCACCTGCGTTCCCTCTCCTTAGTGTTGTGTCTCTCCCTGCGCTGGCTAAGTGACACATGAGGTCGAGGTCTTTTCCTGGTGCTTCTCCTTGATTCTCCAGCGGAGTCTGGGGTAGCCCTACCAGCCTTGATGCTTTGAGAGCTGTGGGTGCTACCCTGCTTCCTGGAGGCAGCGGCAGGTGCCACCACACAATCTATGAAAAACATGAGCGTGTATAAGACGGAATTACAAACAAATGTATGTTTTTGTAGCATAGCAGACAACAACAAAAAACTACAACTTTTGAAATAAGATTAGGTTTAAGAGTAATGATTATTACTTCCTATGTTCACCAACTGCTGGTCCTCTGTTGAGTTGCCACTTGTATAGTGAGCTTTTGTAACAACTCTCTCCGGGCGAAAATGAATTGATAAACTCTTGGGCATGATTAAACCCTGATGCTTGTTAGGTTCAACCATGTGAGGAATGTGGCTAATCACCTGTGATTAAAACAGGGGGGAGAAATCATTAAACAATGAATTGTCCCTCCTATAAAGCTGTAAGAAAGTGCATTTAGGTTTCTTTCCCACCATACTTGTTCACACATGTTGGTGGCTTGATTAAATACACTCCCTACAAATGGGCTGGAAACCTCAAACAGATTTGCTCTGTCAGTTTTCATCCACTTCTGAATTTGAGGGTGTATGGCTGCCTCTTGAGCCTCTGCAGACTGCTGAAGCATTGTCAAAAAACTGAAACACAAGAGATTTTGCACAGTCCATAAAAATGAGCACTTCAGCATTATGGGGCTATGTTGACTAACAAGTAGCAATACAGTATATTAGTGACGCCTACTTGCTAAGAACCGCAGACTGAATATCTTGCTGTCTTGGGGTGTCAGCAGACATGGTGTTGAACCTTTTCTCCAAGCAAACTCTAGCAGCCGATCTGGATCTCTTCTGTGAAGATGTGCTGCTGCTGGGACGTGGTTCAGTCGGACTGCCTTCTCCTCTGACTCTGGCCAGCACAAAACCTGGGACCTCTCCATAAGAAGCTGGTGTCTTTTCTCCTGGGATCACCAGGCAGTGCTCATCAGTTGAAGTCGAGAGGTCAATAGCTTGAGTAGTTGTGAAGGGAGAAATCACTGTGGATCGGGTGGCGTCTTTACCCATAAATGTATCAGGGGGAGCTCTGGCATCTGGCCCATCTGGAGGTGCAGCTTGTGCCTCATTGTGTGCCTGGATAAGGTGCTGACGGTGTGTATATTCAACATCTGACATCTCCATCAGACCAAGCTCAGTCCCCAACATGCCCAACATCTGCCCCTGCTCATGTGTCAAACATCCACCGTGGCTCAAAACCACCCCAACAGAGTCACAGGTGTGTTCTATGAATGAAGGTGAAGGTGTTACATGGATTGTTTTACAAGCTCCGGAAAAGGCTGACATCCTTTCACTCTAGAAATGGGATGGAGATCATGAAAAATATTACTTGTCTTACAGTTCCACCATTGCTACAGTAACGTTACATGTCAACCGTCCTCAATTAACTTACTGTGGTGTGCCCTGGAAGCTGTCTCGGCCCGCGTTAACGTTATTAAAGTGGTAACGTTACTTATGAACGTAGCATAAATTGTTGTTTTAAAACAGTTAACGTTAGCCTAAACGGACTAACGTTCCCACACTGATAATGCTAACATGAAACAATTTATCCACAACTCCAAGATGACAGTCGTGGACAAAGTGTCCGTACGAAAGCTAACACAGCTCGTGAATTTACGTTAGCGGACGAGGAACTTTAAGCTAACTTCCGTACATTTCAGAAGGCGTTGGAATACGCTAACGTAAAAATCTAGCATTAAGGTTAACTTAGGTAACTTAAAACCTCGCCGCCTTAAAACGATAAATAAGTATAATGTTAAACGCCATAACGTTATCAAAAGTCAATTAACAAGTCGCCCAAAAAGCCTGGACACTAAACAAGCTGCAGTTACTATTCAGCTCTCTATAATATATGGGCCTTACTGGGTCTTTAATGCCAACTCCTTGACCGACGGCCGCGGGTGACAACTAACGAACGTTGGTGTCCAACTCCCGGACGTCGTGACGCTCCGTTACTGTCACAGCCAGCGGTGGGAAGTAATTAAGTACATTGAGGTACTTGTACTTTAGTGGAGTATTTCCATTTTCTGCTGCTTTCCACTTCTACTCCACTACATCTCAGAGGGAAATAAATACTTTTGGCACCACTATCTGACAGCTTTAGTTACTTTGCAGATTCAGATTCAGAATAATAATATAAAAAAAATATTGTTAACTAATAAATGATGATGTATTATTATAGACTACAAAAATTGCATTTCCTGCTGAAAATGCGTGGGACTGTTGAAAGCTGAAATGCTTTTGCAAAACACTGCTGAAAAGAAGTCTGAAATGAAATGCCTAAAAAATCTTTACGCTCAAATGCATTGCAGTGCACGCCTTAAAAACCTGGAAGTGGAACTGCATAAACTAAAGAGGCTAAGAGCTGAAACGCGTTGCTAAAAAAGCTAGAAGTTTAAATGAGTTACCTAAAAAGGCCAAATGTTTAAATGCAGTGCACTGTTCAAACACGTAGAAGTTGAAATGTAAAACTGGCAGAGGTGGACGCTGACCCGCATTACCTAATAATGCTTAAAGCTGAGATACACCGTTAATGCTGGCCACTCAGCTGTAATACTGCCAAAGCTGCATTGACTTCTATTAAGTCCTTGAAAAAAGCTTAACATTTAAAAAAAAAAAGCATAAATGGTATAAAAAGGTGGAACAGAAGCATACATGTCCTTAAAGAGCTGAATATTTTGACATATCAATGGCTTCTGTAGCTGAAAGTATGCACCAATAGGTGTACAGAAGAAGACGTAATTGCAAAGCATTGCTGAAAACGCAGAAGTCTGAAATTAGACGCCTAAAAATCTTGAAAGCATTGCAAAAGTGTTTTTGCCTGAGACTGTGAGAGGTAAAACAGTATTAGTAGTAGTAAAGACAGACAGCCAGAAACGGTGAGACAGACAGACCGACAGACAAAGACAGACATAATGATTCAGAATTAAACCTCAAACAGCTCAAAGTTTGAATTTATTAAGAGTTAAAAAGGACAGAGATAACAAAAATAGTTCAACATCATTCCACCAATCAGAACAGAGGTTCAAAGTGATATTTGATCTTTACTCAGTCAATCACCATCAGCTGTGTGTCTGCATAAACTGCTTGCTGTTGAGACTGATGGGAAGTTTTACACTGCTCTCCCAGTCTAACAAGACTCAAAAAAGTCTAAACTTTAAGTTGTGTCAGTGAAATTACCTCACCATCAGCACCAGAAGGCAGTTCTGAACAAGTAGATATGTAATTTGTACTTAATTAGCATTCCCAGTAATTAAGATATAATTGTATTGATTCACAAGCTAACCAGTAGTATATAAAGTAATTAAAATGAGCTTAACCTGTACCAGCTGCAACATTAAAGTGATGAATACATTGATGGATCAATAATTATAATCCAATAATATAATGTACATATATGCATAATGAGTACTTTTATTTTTGGTGATTTAGGTATATTTTGATGCTGATAATTTTGCACTTTTAAGTACTATACTTAAGTACAAATTTGAGAAACTTGTACTTTTTACTCCACTACATTTATCTGACAGTTTTAGTTACTAGTCATTTTGCAGACTAGGATTTTACATACAAAACGTATGATGAATTGAATAGTAACATAACGATGTACCATGTTTTATAAATTCATCATGTTTCATATATAAAATATATCTGCCCAACAGCACATCAAATTGATCAAATCATCACCACCTCTGCAAACTACAACAGTAAAATGTTAATTTCGCATGAATGCATCAGTAAAAATAAGGGGTAATAGGGGTAATTTTTCAGGATTACGGGTACTTTTATTTTACTTTTGATATTTTAAGTACATTTTTTTGATAATACTTCTGTACTTTTACTTTAGTCATATTTTCAATTCAAGAGTTTTAGTTTTGCCCAGCTATAACCGGCTGCTTACACATTAATACATTAGTAATAACTTATATTAAAGTTAGTATAATACTTAGGGGAGTGTTTTTACATTGAAATAAGGTTATTAGGCATCAAATACCTGCAGAAGCACAAGATGTCCGTGAATAGGACCGGAACAGAAAACAATTATCAAAGGTGATTTTTCTTTTCTTTTTTTCAGTTTGTCATTTTAAAGGAGAAAAATAACCTGCAAAAAGTGTTCTTCTACGAAATACTTTATAGTAACATGGAGTTCCTTCACCCCACTCATGACACCATACTTGTGATAGTCATGACAATGACAGCGACAATGAGGATAGAAAAGCACTGAGAGAGAACACCTAAGGTTTCCAATGTGTTGTATTTTATAAGGATATTATTTGTTTTTTATGAAATACTCCACTAAAGTACACGTACCTCAAAATTGTATTTAAGTACAGCAATTGAGTGAATGTACTTAGTTAGATTCCTCACTGCAGTTACCAAAGCAATATCACCTCCTTTCCTGCATGATGGACTAAAGATTCAACTGAATGCTGTCGCCCCCCTTTGGTAAGATATGAGCTTTGCAGGTGGCTCTGGAGGGTTATGGACAATAGTGCTACAGGCAGACTAATAGAGTCCTCTTTTAGCATAGATTTTTTTTTCCATGGACCTTCCCTCTGTCTCACTTACCCATTGTCTGTCTCCACCTCCTTGTCACAGCAAGAGCCCTTAATAAACCTGAAAACTCATTAGAAGGTAGTGCTTGGTAATTGTGAAATACCCCATTTTATTGTGAAAACAACATGACTCACACTGCCCTTTTATGATTCAAGACTGTATTGCCAATCAAACAATCTGCATGACTAATCAACGTGCTGAAAATCATTTCCCTAGAATGGGGATAGTGCCATAATGTGTTATAACCAGTTAAGATCTTTTCACTCTGGCTGGAGCTGTTTTGAACCAGTGCAGGTAAAACCCAACTGACTGGTCAACATTTCTCAAAAGCATAGAGTCTCATAAACATAAATATGCCTGTTTTTGTGTCTTACAATACGTACCATTCAAATAGATATATTGAGTGATGGAATGTAACTAAGTACATTTACTCAAATACTGTATTTGAGAACAATTTTGAGGTACTAGAGTATTCACATTTTATGCTTCTTTATACTCTACTCCATTTCATTGGCAAATAATTCAACATTTTACTTGACTACATTTATTAGACAGCTATAGTTAATTTGCAGATTAACATTTTACAAATAAAACTTTAAAATACTGTACTTTTGCTTAAATAAAAGTTTTGAATGCTTTTCATAGTATTCTTACATTGTAGTATTGCTTTTATTTACGGATCTGAAATCGTCCTCCACCACTGGATATATTAATCACATATAGCTTTTATGTGTATATTCATTTCCAATTGGAGGTTAATACCTTGCATCAAGCTGTAAAACAATTAAGTTGTACTGTTAAGCCTTTTATAATTATTGCTTCTGAAGAGACACCAGTCTCTGGCAAAATAGAACTAAAATTGACCTCTGTAAAGGAGACGTTTTAATTATACCTCTAAAAAATATTAACCTGAGTTTGATGTATTCTCAATGACAGAATAAATCCAAATATTGATGACAAAATCAGACTAAATACAGATTTAAAAAAGGTATTTTTAATTTTATTGACTTCTTGCATTCTAAAAGAACAATTAAACAAGCCATTTGTTTTTATCAGCAGAAAGAACATAAAAGCCAGATCAAGGCTACTGTACTGACAATATGGCTATGTTAAAAAACAAATAAACAAAAACTTTATATTTTCTGTACAAAAAAAATTATATTTTCAACTATAAATGCACATCAAGTAGTTGAATTTACAAGTAATCAATTAAGTTTAAGAGGCATTAAGTCATAATCAAATAACAAAAATAAACACACGTACTTTGATTACAACAAGACACTAGAACATAATTGAACTCAAATACCTCTAAGCATTTCCATATCAAGCCACAACAACTGATCTTTCACATGGCTTTGCCTGTAGGTCATGATGAAATTTCAGTCGCACATAGATAGCCACTCTCCTTGAGAAAAATACATTCAATGTTTGCTATACTGTTCTCTATCCAATGATAATACTAAGGATTTTTGTAGTTTATCAGCCTTATTGTCTCATGTGTTATGATTTGTCTGTCTAATTTGGTTCAACATTGCTTTTATTTCCATCACTGTCCATACTTTGATTGGTTTTAGTTTCTACACATGCACCATGAATCCCCTGCTTATCTGTTTCATTACCTTCTTCCTTTTTTTCTTCTCCACTCCCTGTGCCTGCATCTACAGGTGTGCTTGTTTTACCAGCAGGAATTTTCTCCTGCTCCTTTCTTTGCCCTTTGACCAACTCTCTTTCTCGACTCACTGGTCTACCTCTACTCCAGTCCCTGTCTGTTGGGTGACCTCTTTGTTTACGTTTCGGGCTGAAGACATCCGGATTGTTGATCATACGATTTGGGAAGCGTATGAGACCTTCTGTTGGAGTGGGAAGTAAGGCAGCTCTGTGTCTCTGGGGTTTAACTGCTTGCTGATTTTGCAGGTTTTCAAAACCAGGGCATGAGTTTCCTTCACTGTTTTGAGTTGGTCCTAGGGGCCCACTGTACGGTGCAGTATGTAAATCACTAGCGCCTTGGAATCTGGTAACCTGATGAGAACTATTAAAATGAGGTGATGCTGGCTCAAATCCCCTTGAGACTAACTCTGGGCCCTCAGTGTTTGTATCCCACCTTCTAGGCCCATGTCTTATATCTGAACCTTCAGGTGATGGCCCCTTCATATCTGTTTTATCAAGCCCTTGCCTTCTCATGTCTGGACCTCTCCTTTCCCTCCTAAAATCTTGCTCAAATTCTGGTCTACCTGTTCCAGGGCTGTCCATGTCTACACCTTGCCTTTCAGATCCTAGCCCGACAAAATCTGAAAACCTCCCATCAGTCCCTGGATCTTCAATGTTTGAATTTCTGTTTTCAGGCCCTGGGTGTCTTAAATCTGGACCTCCAGGGCCTCTCCTGTTTGGGCATGAATTCATTGAGTTTGGACCCCCCCTATGAGCCCCAGGTCCTTTCATGTTTGGCCCTCTCATATTACTTCTGAAGTCTGGCTGCCTCCAGTCATTCCCGATATCTGGATCCCCTCTCACATCTGATCCTGGTCCTCTCATGCCTGGACCTCTTCTATCATCACCTTGTTCTCTATTCTCTGGATCTCTTTTCCCTCTGAAAAATGGTCCAGGCCCCCATCTGATTGGCCCAGCACCCCTTCTATCAGGCTCTCTCCATTCATTTTCAGGTCCTCCCCTACCGGGCCCTGGGCATACCATATCTGGGTCTTCCTGGACTGGCTCTGGACCCCTGCAAACAGGACCACTACAGTCATCTCCTGGACCTCTCAAGGGCCCTGTAAATGGCATATTTGGTCTTTCCTGTATGGGCCTTGGCCACCTACGTCCAGGGCCTCTCCATTCCATACAAGGACCCTGCCTACTATGTTCTTGAACCTGCTCATCTGGACCTTCGGGGATGGGCCCTGTACCCTTGTTGCCATGTCTTTTCCAATCATCTCCTGAAAATTCACTTTCATTTCCTACAGCCTCCAAATTGGGCCCTCTTCCATCTGACCAACATTCCTCTGTGTCTCTGCCTCTCCTATCAGGTACAGAGCCCCTGAATTCTGGACCTTTCCATCTGTCTCCCCGATTTAGACTGCTCATATTTGGCCCTGGTCCTCTAATGTTTCTCCTCATAGGCCCTGAACCCCTGAAGTTTTGACCTGTTCTATCAGGTCCTGGGCCCTCTATATATAAGCTTTCTTGGATCGATTCTGATCCTCCAAAGTCAGCCCCTCCCCAGTCATCTCTTCTATTTCTTAGACCATCTGTATTTGGACCTTTCTGCATAATGCCTGGGCCTCTGAAATCTGGACCACCTGATCTTCTCCAATCAGGTCCTGGGCCCTCCATATATGGACCTCGCCTGTCAGGCACAGGTTCACTAAAGCCTGAGCCTCCTGGTTCTTGTCTGTCAGGCCCTGAGCCCTCAATGTGTGGACCTCTACTTTCACAACCTGGTTCTCTAAAATCTGTAACTCTTGGTCCTTTCATTTTGGGCCCTGGACCCTCCATAACAGTTCTTCCAGGCCTCACTCCTCTGAAGTGTGGACCTCTCCTATCAGACTCCATATTCTCCATATCTGGAGGTCTTCTTTCTGGCTCAGGACCCCTGAAATGTGGGCCTCCTGGAAAGCTCCGGCTGTTGCCCGTTCCCTCCATATGTGGAGGTCTTCTCTCTGGCCCAGGTCCTCTGAAATTTGGACCTTCTGGACCACTCCCGTCAGGCCCTGGGCTCTCTATGTTTGGACCTGAATGCTGAAGCCCTGGTCTCCTCATGTCTGGATGTCCTGTCCCTCTCCTGTTGGGCCCAGGACCCTCCATACCAGAACTTGATCTTTCTAGCCTTGGTCCCCTGATGTCTGGACCTCTCCTGTCAGGCCCTGGGTCCTCCATATTTGGGTGTCCACTTTCTGGCCCAGGACCCCTGAAGTGTTGTCCCCCCTGTCCTCTACTGTGAGGCCCTGGACCTTCCATACCTGGACCAGTTCTTTCAGGCCCCAGTCCTATGACATCAGGTCCAGGAACCCTCATATATGGTCCTCTCCTGTCAGGACCCAGTCCACCAGTGTTTTGGTCTCCTGGTCCTCTTCTGTCAGGCCAATGACCCTGCATAGAGGGAACTCTCCTTTCACACCCAGGCCCTCTTAAGTCTGGAACTCCTGGTCCAATCCTGTCAGGCCCTGGTCCATCCATGACCAGACCTCTCCTTTCAGGCCCTGGTCCCTGGAAATTTGGACCTACTGGTCCTCTCCTGTCAGGCTCGTGACTGTCCATAGAGCGACCTCTCCTTTCATGTCCTGGTCCACTAAGGTCTGGAACTGCTGATTCTCTTCTGTCAGGGCCCGGACCACACATAGCAGGACCTCTCCTATCAGGCCCTGGTCCTCTGAAATCTGGACCTCCAGGTACTCTCCTGTCAGGCCCAGGACCCTCCATAGATAAGCCTTTGCTTTCAGGCCCTGGTCCACTAAAATCTGGCACTCCTGGTCCTCTTCTGTCAAGCCCTTGAGCCTCCATAGACAGACCTCTCCTTTCAGGCCCTGGTCCTCTGAAATCTGGACCTCCAGGTCCTCTCCTGTCAGCCACAGGGCCCTCCATAGATAAGCCTATCCTGTCAAGCCCCAGTTCACTGAAATCTGGACCTTGAGGTCCCCGCCTGTCAGTCCCAGGACCCTCCATAGCTAGCCTTCTTCTTTCAGGCCCTGGTCCCCAGACATCTTGATCTCCTTGTCCTCTCCTGTCAGGCCCTGGACCAACCATATCAGGACCTCTCCTTTCAGGCCATGGTCCCCTGAAATCTGGACCTGCTGGTCCTCTCCTGTTTGGCCCAGGACCCTCCATAGCTAGAACTCTCCTTTCAAGACCTGGTCCAACAAAGTCTGGACCCCCTGGTCCTCTAATGCCAGGTCCTAAATTGTCATTAGTTGATTCTTTCCATTTAGGCTCTGGTCCCCTGAAATCTGGACCTCCTGGTCCTCTCCTGTCATGCATTGGGACCTCCATATCAGGTACTGGTCCCATGAAATCTGGACCTGCTGGTCCTCTCCTGTCATGCATTGTGACCTCCATATCCGGTCCTCTCCTTTCAAGTCCTGGTGCCATGAAATCCAGACCCCCTGGTCCTCTTTTGTCAGGCCCCTGGCTCTCCATATTTGGACCTCTCCTATCAGGCTGACGGACTCTCCATTCACCTTGTATAAATGGCCCTCCTCTGACTGGACCTGATCCTCTCCTATCTGGCCCTCTCCAATCATCTCTTATGTCTGACCCTGGGCCACTCCAATCTGGATCCCCCATATGTGGACCCAAGCCTTTATTTTGACTCCCATGACCTCTCATATCAGGACCAACCAGACCTGGTCCTGGACCTCTCCAATCTGGATTTGTAATGTTTTGCATGAGACCTTTGTCTTCTTGACCCATTTGTTCATTTCTCCCCTCTAGCCATAGATCCTGTATATTTCTTACTTGCATGTCTGCATCCCTCCTATATGGACCTGTTTCTCCAATGTCTCTACCTGAACTCCTCGCATATAGCTCACTTCTATCAGGCCTTGTATCTGAGCCACCAATATTACCCATATCTTGACAAGGTCCCATATAACTTCTTTCTGTCAAATCTGGCCTTCTTAATTCATCCGTAGTGTCTGATTCTCTCATGTCAGGGACATGCACACTTCTTTCAGCCCTAACATCTGGCCGTGGTTCCTTGAAATGTTCTCTAAGCCCACTACTGTCTTGTCCAATATAGGACATGTTTGACCGACCACCTTCATAATTTATATTTGGCCCTGATCCTCTCATGGGTACATCTCGCCCTCTTTGTGGGCCCCGCCTTTCATCTGTCATTGCTGGGGATAGTCTATCTGCTCCTAGAATTATACTGTCTGAGCCTGTAGATGGATTGGAATCTAAACTCCTTTCTCGACTATCACCGACTCTGCTTAAATCGGCATCTCTTCCATATGGCTGCATACCCATTTTCCACAGGCCCCTTTCCTCTAAAACTGGACTGTCATTATGCCTTGATTGCCTCTGATATCTTCCTGAGCCCCTAAAAGATGGACCTGTACTTCTTGTATCTCGACTTGGATCTCTTACACCTCCACCCCTCATAGCAGATCTCATACCCCAAGTATGTGGACTTTCACATCTATCTTTTTGGCCTCTACCTATTCCTATAATATCTGGAGCCCTACCCTCTATCTCTTGACCGTCAAAAGATTGATCCCTCCCTATTTCTTTCACACCTGACCTGCCATCTTGGTTTTCTGGCTGTGTTTGCTCCTCTGTCTTAAGACACAGTAAACCTTTCTGTAGACAATAAACATCTTGGCTTCTTCTCTCATCAACTACAAAAGGCCCCTTTGTATCTGAATGTAGATGATACATAGCTGATAAAGGCTCCCTTGACCCTGAGCCCCTTCTGTCAGGCCCAGGTTTATCTGACAAAGGGCCCTGAGAATTTGTAACAGCTGGTACAAGCATTTTTCCTCTCATTTCTGGTTCATGCTGTCTCACATCAGGGTCTGGACCTTTTAATTCTGGGTTCACACCTTGCATACTAGAACTATTTGCAGGTTCCTTCATATCTGATCCTGGATTCCTAATACCTGAGCCACTCATACCATGTTCCAGACACTTTGTGACAGGGTCTGTTTCAGATCCTGAGCCCTGGATATCTGAGCCTGTGGCTGGATTTGAATGTCCCCCCCCTTGACCCAGTATTTCCCTTTTTCTAGCATTTGATATTGGACTTCCAACAGTAGGCCACAGTATATTGGACATTGTTGCTTGGTAATTATTTTCAACTGTAACAAGTGGCATTGAGATACTTGTATATGTCTCAGGATCTCTGATTTCCTCAATCTTTACAGAGTCACTCCTTGCTGTGCTGCTGGGTTTCATAAACTGTGGCTCTGGATCAGGGCTCTGAGGAGAATCTCGAATGGGTGGATCAATTTCTCTTAAAGGAACTGTACTTTCAATTTTGTTTTTAAGCAGAGTTTCCTGTTGAGAGGGTTTATCCACCTGAGTAGAAGAACCACTACCTGTGTTGTCATAGTCACTGACTGAATGTTTTTGAAGCTCCTGGGATTTTGGTGGTTCTGAAATCTCAAGCTTCACATTGTGAAGAAGTTCTTGTGAACAGGGAGAAAAGTCTTTATCAGGGCTCTCAACAAGATTACATTTTAACTCATGTCCATCAGGGTCATTTTTAACAGTAACCAAGGTACATGATGATGTGTTACTCTCGATAAACTGTCCAACAACAGAGTGTGAAGAGTCTGGAGCATTACACGGAAAACTTTCATACTTTGATTTCTCAAGAACTTGAGGGGAAGTTCCTCTGTGTTTTGGTGAAAGGGTGAGAGGAGATGATGCCGATCTTCTACGACCATGAGAATGTCGGCGTGAGGTATGCTCTTTATGATGGTGACCCTGGCGTTCAGACTGGACTCTAGCTCTATGCCTTGACCTATCCCTTTCACTTCTTCTGTGTCTATCCCTTTCTCTATGTTTCTGGGAATGTGAAGGAGAACGTCGCTGTGACCTTCTTGAAGGACTTCTATGGCGGTCCCTTTCACGATGACTCCGCCTTTTTGGTGATGACCTCCGCTTTCTACTGTGGTATGAATTTGGAGGAGTGCCCTTGTGGCTGCCACTACGCCCTGTTCTAGACAAAGATGAATTACAAGACTTTATACTGCCTCCTTGAAATACATCCTCTTGAATTTCATTAAAAAGTGATTCATCCTCAGGATCGTAAGCTACGTCAGAATCTTCAATCTCTCCAGCAGAGGAATACTTGTTACTTTCCTCAACATTTTCCTGTGTTTCCTCTTGCTCTGTAACAGCATCTGTATCATTTTTTAAATTAGGGATGGAAGTTGTGTCTTCTAGCTTTACAGTTTGTGAATCCACATTTGAACTGTCCTCAGTCTCTGTAAGGTTGCTGGTCTTGTCTGTTGATTCTGAAGGAATTGATTCTGTTTGAATTATTCCACTCTGCAGAGATGGCAGTTGACTGACAGGCAAAGATTTTGGTGGAGGAGACATCAGGGAATCAGAAACAGAAAAGTGAGCCATGAACATACCCACAGCCTCTCTCTGTTGACGTAGTGCTTCTTCCTGCTCCTTCAACTGTCGTTTTTGCTCTTCAATCTGCTTATTGAGCTCCTCAAGCATCCGCTGTTGTTCAGTTAGTGTTGCAGCTGAGACAACCACAGTGCCTGTAGGAAGGTTCTGCGTTACTCCAGCTGGGGTAGAATTTTGCACTGGAGTGGAAGTGGGAGCTGCTGTTCCAGCCTGGGTGGAAATTGGGGTTGGGCATGATGGAGAATCTGATGTTTGAGTTTGAACAGGGGTATTTGTTACAACAGTATCACTTTGAATATCTGCAAAGATAGTCTCATCCTCTGGATCATAGGCCACATCATCTTCTACAAAGGCTGATAGTGCAGGCCCATCTGCTTTAATTTTTTCAATGCTCTGTGGGGCAACCATTCGATATCCTTTTTCTGGATCATACTCCTCTTCTGGGTCATATGGTCGGTCAAAGTCATTTTCCTCTTCTTCTATTTCTTTGACTTTGGATTTCTGTCCATACTGTTGGACAATTGGATCCACCATTGACCCAGACACCTGAGAAAAAACTGGAAGCTTCTTAACACTAACTGTTGTTGTTGTTGTTGTAGAATTTCCATCAGAAGAGTCAGTTTGTTTATTGAAGAACAAAGTCTTCAAGATAGTCTGCAGTGGTGTCTTATCACTGGGTTCTGTTGTGGGATTCTTATTGGAGGTGGATTCAGTGGCAGCAACAGTGGCTAAGATAGAAACAGGAGGGTTTCCCCTAATAGAAGTCAAAAGAGATGGTATGGTAACTGAGCTGGAGGAGGAAGATTCTGATGGTGACCCAGGGCAAGATGGTGAACCAGGAGGGGTGGTGCTAGCAGGAGTTTCTGGATCGTAAGGTTGGAATATCTCCAATTTGTCTGAACCATAGAGGACAGGAGGTTTTGGGATCCACATTGGGTCTTTTGACATATGAACTTTGGGTCTCTTCTCTTCAATTTCCTGAGTCAAGCATCCTGGACGTTTTGCCTTCTGAATGATTGCCAGACCCAGAAGTAGATTGGGCCGTTTTTTTTCAAGCCCTGCGAAAAATGAAAAAGTGAGATAAATAAATCATTAATACAAGTCTAAATTAAATACTGACAATTGGCTCCATGTGGTTCCATTTTTTCCTAAATGCTTGACTAACAATTGTGGTCAGAAAGGTTAGATAATTATTCACATTTACAATAAATGGGTGTGGGTGCAGGAATTTTCATTAGGGATGGGACCACTAATTGATTTATCAATAATTACATAAAACTCAGAAACACCACCAATTAAAATGACATGCTTACTGATCTGACACCAAAAATGAAATGCAAGATGAAATCAAACCACACCTGAACCTTAAAGCTCATAATGGACAAATTTACTAAATTAAACAATTTCCTGGTAAACACCTGTGCCAGGTGGTATCTGCATTGTCAGCTAAAGACAGTTTCCTAGAGTAAAACTGGATACATTTTGACTATTCGTTATTTGTAAATAAAAACACATCACATAGTAATCTTAATTTTAATATAACAACTTGTTTAAAAGCATCACGTTTACATTAAATATTTAGATTTAATTTAAACATGTATTCAGTTTTTCCTTTATTTGTTTTGTTCTTATTTCTTAAGAGGCAAATACATCTGATAAAAAAGCTTCAGAGCTTTACAGCTTACACGTTTTTCCAAAATCTCTACTTTTGTTATCTTTTCCGTGATCCACTTGTGTCCAGCCTGCAAGAAAGTCCCTTATTTAATACAAAAGCAATGGCAATATTATATCAAGTTCTCAAGGCCCTGTGCTCAAACCTATGTGGCTGTGCAATGAATGTGGCCCAGGATTGTGCCTATTCTGTGAAACACAGGCCTATGCAATAGCAAAATACTTCTAACATATTGGCATAATTATTCAATTTTGACATTTTACAGAAGGACGTGGAATACTTTATCATAACAGACAACAGTGAGCGACTGGTGTTTTATCTCTCATTTTCTTTTCAGTAGTAGGTAGTTACTAAAGTTTTGAAAATAGGTAAAAGATGTTTCATTTGGTGAGATATTACAGCCCGAATATAAGCTGTTACTATTGAGTCTTGTAGGTGTTCATATAGGTGCTCGCCCAAGCCAAATAATGCAAACGTTCATCAACACTATAAGTGGTAAATGTAGCATTATCACACCTGGTCCTTCAAGAGGTTGTAGTATGGATGGGATTGACTCCTTTGCGCTGAGTGGGACAAGATATACATCCTTGATGGAACGGCTGTTATTGGCGACCACACCAAAACGACCTCTGCTGCTGAAATAGGAAAACAGGGAGACATAGGCTACCTCTTCTTCCTCTGTTGCAGGGTGAAACCGGATCACACATAACTCCTAATAAGCAAAACACCAACAAAAGAAGATGTCAAATATTGTTAGATTTTCAATATTACTGTACAAGACACAAAAACAAATACTATATCTACTGCTTGCCTTTGTAACAGACGTCTTTAGTTTTGCAACATAGTCCCACACTGTTTGAGGCATGATTCGACCTCCGATTTGTATAGTATCAGGTAGATCCTGCACACAAGAAAGATATTGTTCACATCTTTTCAATTCAACTAATGACAATGACAGATATTTTTGATATAGCTCTGTGAATAAAAGCTTTTATTGTGCAGTACTATACCGCTTTAAGATTGTCAGCAGATCCTGAAACCAGATATCCCTTGGTGACAAACTTGGCCACACTGATCATGTTTAGGAAGCCTTTCCACAGTATGTCTTGCTTAGCTATGAACTGAGAAGTCTCTCCATCAGCTGGAGATTCAGATATCACAGTCCTGAGACACAAAGCACATCAGCAAAATAAAAATCATATCCACACATTATCCTGATTTTGCTCAAATGTATACTACTGTAAGTAACAGAATAGAATAGAATAGAATAAATCTATTCTATTCTATGCGCATTATAGTCGCACAGTTGTTTAAATACCTTGATGTGCCATACAGTCTGGGATCGGCAGAGGAAGATGGCTTCATCAAAATAGATTTAGGTAATGTTTTCGTTGGTGGTAGTGAGGAGGGTGGTGCTGAGGGTGAAGCAGATCTAGTCTCTTTAAGAGGAGCATAAGGGGCTGATTGGTTATGGCTTGTGTTACTGGGACCAGAGGTGCCACTAGATGAAGCAGGTAACCTGCTTGCAGCAGTGCGGGGGTCACGCCTTGTGATGGTTACTGTGGAGACAGCTGGAATCACAACCGGTGTGTATGCTCTGTTTCGGGTACTAGCTTTAGGACTGTCTGGAGTTGGCGACGCAGGGGACTCCATGACAGGGGAAGCTGGTGACTCTAAAGTAGGGGAGGCTGGAGAATCCATTATGGGGGAAGCAGGGGATTCTACTATAGTCAATACTGGAGAGTCAATTGTAAGGCGGGATGAAGGATCCATTAGAGATGATGTTGGAGAATCCATGTCAGGTGAGTCAGGTGGGGCTCGCAGAGGGGAGTCATCTCCTGCAGACTTTTTCCAAGAGGGTTCATATTTATATCTTGTTTCAGAAACCTTGGGTTTTTTCTTTGCAGGTTCCTCCTCATCCCCTTCTAGTCTTTGACCTTCGGGAAGGAATAAGAATCTACCTTGAAAAACTACAAGTAACAATGGGTGGTCATTGGATAATTATGTCTACTAGGTATTCCATAGCTATTGTAAAACATCTTTTTAATTCACCTGTGCATATTTTGCATTTCAAGTCAAAGAGGTGAGCTTTGTGCTCTGATGTTGTGTCCTTAAGCATACAGGCGAGAATATCAGGTACAGCACTGCCCTGGCTTGTTATGGCCTTGAGAGCAGGAGCAGGAAGAGTTTTCTTCTGTTCCTGGGAAGCAACATATAAACACACAAACAATAAGACTTAACCCACAAAGATATCATAACATCCATGGTCTTTCATAAAAATATTTATACGGAACAGAAGAGACAATATAATGACCATTTTAACATTTGAAATTCAACCAATTGAATGCAAATGAGGCAAGTACACACCGCACTTCTATCAGGTCTAGCAGGATTCAAACTGGGCAAATCAACCTTCACTGCTTCAGGCCTCTGCAGCAAACGTGTCGCTTTGGCAGCTGCATCCTTGACCTAGATACACAAAAGCAATGGAAGAAGATAATCACTTCTGACACAAACACTGCTTGACCCTTCTGAGGCCTGATAAGTTCAATTACACTTTACCTCTGTTGTTTCTTTTGGACTTGGCTCTGATGCCTTTATAGCCTGCATATCCTTCTGGCTCATCCTGACCAGTCTGAAGGGACTGATCTCTCCACGTACAACCCGATACAACAAGCCCTAGAGAAAACCCATAACTGGACTGTCAGTTTGCTAAAAATGTAAATAACTATTAGTTGCTCTTAAAAAACCTCACTATGCACATTTCTGCAATATTGAGAGCAGTATTTAAATGCATGTTAAGAAAAGAGATCACACAACAGAAATGGGTTTTATCAACTTTGAACAAACCTTGTTTCTTGGGTCTTTCAGGTTGAACATTATGGTTCTGTACTTGTTCATATATTTGCTGTCTGTGTTGCGAAATATGTCGAACATCTCCATCTCAATGCTCGCGACAAGCTTTGCAACTTCACTCTCAGACATCTCCAAGTCCTCACAATCACACACCCTTGACAAATGAAAAGGCAGTTAGTCAATTAATGTGTTTTGCATCACTGCTTTAACAGATTGAGATGCAATTTTTACACTTTTATTCTTGTAAAAGGTCAAAAGCCACAAATATGTTCCCGGAGTCTATAATGTCATGAAAATTATTTGTTGTTGTGACGGACACCTATGAGTTTATTGACAGAATTATAATAAGGGAATTATACTACGTCCAAAATCTGCATACTTTATGAAAATGCTACTGAAATGTAGATGACTATAAGCTATATATAAACTGGTCAGTAAAGCCACACTGTAATAATAAAAACCTGGTACTGAAATTAATAGTGGTAAATTTATGGTGTCTCTTCCTCCCCTAGATGCTGTAGGTTTAAGTATATTATTGCATGCTTATCAAATCATGTCCATTTTTATACATGCTTAAAGGTATTGGTATTTGCTGTTTTGGCTCCTACCGCCATAACATTAAGTTTTCAAAGGGTTAATTTTCAATTTAAAAGTCAGATTCAAGAGAGTATAGTATGACAGTATAGGACAAGACTTATCAAACAATCGCAGACTAAGGCTCTCATTCAAGCCTGTAAAACAGTTCTCACCTTTTAATCAGGATGCTGGTGAGGGAGCGCTGGATGCTCTGTCTGACCTGGTTATTGGGTTGAGAGGGTCTGGAGGAGGGAGCACTGGGTGCAGGTGGCACTGGCAGATTTCTGGTTTCGTTCATCAGTGTGGGGGCTGAAGAAGGCTTCTGGCATGATGCTGAGGTTGACACGTGGCTGGACGGAGGCTGGGGTCCAGACTGCTTCTTTGGTATGACGTATGTGGTCTTAGTGACCATGAGGGCCCCTGTTTCATGATGTCTAGGAGCTGAGGTGGATGGGGATTGTGTGGTTGGTGATAGAATAGATTTTGCTGGGTTTGGTGGTATATGGGGATCTGCTTCTGCAGATTGCTGCTGGGACACACCACTGTTGATTTGCTCCTTTGCTTTTTCTTGAGAGTGGCTCTGTGGTGGGGCTGGCTCAGTGTCAGGCTGAGAAGAGAGAGCAGCATTTGGAGAGGTGTCCTCTGGAGATTGTTTTGAAGGAGTTACAGCCTCACTGTCAACCTCTACCTGTTTACTGTCCTTTTTGGCTGTTAGAAAAAAGAACAGCAGGGCATTTTGTGAATATGAAGAAATATAACTATCATGACCAACATGTCACAAAATATGCATATCAGTGGCAAGTTAAAAAACAAATAAGTAATCAAAGTTGCTCAATGATCAAATCTGCTGTCCATAAATAAAAACAAATATCTGCCTTTCCCCACCTAAAAGGAACAGGCACTGCCAAATAACACTAGATGACTGCTAAATACAAGTTATTAATGTTTTCTGTTGCAGAACTCTTTGTAAGCAGTTGAGTAAATTGGTGCAGTATTTGGACTTAGGACCAGATGAGAAACAAACAATATGTTGATTTTCCATCTGCAAACATATATGTGAATAAAACTGGTATTGATATGGTCAGAGGATTACAGATAGGGCCTATAAGGCATAGTGATCTCATGATTGGAACATTTTTAGATGAAACTAGAGGCAAAAACTGACATGCCACATAAATACATAAATAACAACAATGACCAATGGAACATAACTGTCCCTTTTCTTGCCAATATTCATATTTTTTCTGGCATTAAGCACACATTAATACATTTATGTTTATAACGTACTTGCAATTTTACAACACAAATCAACTTTTTAACATTAATATTAATACTGGCGTGCCTTCCTATTCTTTACTGAATAATTCAATGGCTACCTCTCTATAATTTATAAAAGTTTGAAAATGTGACTTAATTTAGTTTGTTTACACATTAAAGATATTTTCTTAATTTCCATTCATTATAATACTGTGTCCTTGTAACACGTTAAAAGGTGCATACGTCTTTCAGGACACAATGGCTCATGTTAGAGAATAGTATGGATCATTTAAATTTATGAATAACATGACACATACAGTATACGCTATACTTTGCAAAATGCCTGGATTATCTCCATCGAAGACTTAACATTGCATTAACACACATGATTTACACTAGTCAAATCTTTTAAAACTCTTTCTCAGCATCACATTTTAGTTTACTGTATATTAATTTAATTAATGGAATTAATGTAGTAATGGAAAAATGCCAGAGAGCAACACATCCACAGTGATGGCACCAATGTGAGGTTCAGGAAAGCACACCAGCAGTTATTCCTGGTCTCCTCTAGTGACCTTCAGTCACTAAAATGTATCTTCTTGCACAGTTCTCTGGGAGGATATAACAACATTCACCTGCTCGGTAATATCCTCCTATACTCTGTTGGCATTTTATAAAACTTTTTTCAACAGTGCAATTTTGGAGGATATGAATGATTAGTGTTTAATGTGGGATTACGGAGGCAGAGCCGATATTTTAACTCATGATAATTTTAGTCCTGTGAATGCACATTTACTACTGACAGGAATTTTAACCATAACCTTCAAATTTCTGATAAATATGGCAGTAGCTGATCATTTGTATTTGTATGAGGAAGGTCACACAAACATTTTAAACATAACATTTTATATAACTTTATAACTTAAACATAACTATATAATTATAAATAACAGAGACACAGATAATCCTGTTGTTTCTAGTGTCATGCCCCTGGGCACCATCTTAACAAGGAAAATATCAGAAAATTTGTTTTCTACTGTTTCTATCCAACCCAAACCTGGAACTTGCATTACCCTGACTCTGTTTAGTGTTTGTATTTCAGATGTATGATTTACACAAATTATGGATTGCAGCTTTAGTGTGTAAAATATGACAATACAGGACAGAAATGTTCTTCTAATTTTCCTTTAAATATGTATAAATACAAATACTGTATATATTGGTTATCTGACCCTATGAAAAGTCTTAGAATATAAACCGACTCTCACTAAAAGTAGAGTAAAAGATAACTTAAACCTCCCATCTTGGTTCCCAGACCTTCTTAAACATCAAATTCAAGGACGTTTCAAGCACTTTCTAGGCCCAATTCCCTCAAATTAGAGGACCCAACACGGCATATACGACCAAAATCAAGGTTAATAGCAGGCTTTACTTACGCTCGCAGACAACAATAAAAATAGAGAGGCTTGAATGTGTAAACACTCAATTTTGCCATGTTACAGTAATGTAATACCCATGTCTATTTTCAAAAACTTTAAAGCCCTTGATTTTTTCACCTCAAATTCACAAACATTCACGGATTTCAAGGACCCGTGGGAACGCTGTCCCATGTACAAGTGTTCATAATGCATTATATGGATGATGTGTTTCAAGTCCTCCTTCACCAATCAACAGTTCACGCCGACCATCCGGTTAAAGGGGGATACCACTGTAATTTAACCATACAGATACTAACAAAAAATGTAATATATATTTAAGGCTAGGTTTCTAAATCGTCAATGTGGAGTTGCTTGTGCGAGTAAATAAAGTCCCACTGGAGATAATCAGAATTAGCCTTTGATCAGACCTGGCATTATGGTTGGTCAATTAAAGGCCTGGTTTTACTGGATGACATGAGACGACACAAACATAAGGAAGACGCTTAGATACACTAAAATGCTAGCTGAGCTCAAGCAGTGAGGCTGTACGACCACAGTAAGCCCTGCAGAAGTGGTGTGGTATGGATTGGTTGCATCATCCATCACATGACCAGGTGTTTGACGATATGTAGTCAAAAGGTGGTAACGGCTGCTTTAGAAAAAGCCAACATGGTGAAGATGAGCATAGCAGGGGTAGATGTTCTGGGCTGAGACAGTATTAACATTTAATGGTTCCAGCTTCTCAAATGTGAGGATTTGCTGCTTCTCCTTTTAATAATTTAAATAATGTAATTTATTTATAATAATTTTGAGGCTTGGACAAAACAAGCATTGTGAAGGTGTCACTATGGGCTCAGGACACTTGGACAGCATTTATCAATATTTTCTGAATTTTTACAAACAAAACAACAATAAAGTAATCAAGAAAATTATCGCCAGATTAATCCATAATGAAAATAATTATTAGCTGAAGTCCAATAGTTAAAAATTTGCTCCACCTCAACCACCTCATCAAATGTAAAATCCTGCTATTGCATTAATGCATGAGTAATAATAATGTAATGATATAATATATAGTAATTCCAGCCAATTAAGTACTACCTTAAGTGCATTTTCCTGATTATACTTACATACCTTTACTTAGGAAACATTTTTAATGCAAGACTTTTAGGTGCAATGGAGTATATTACAGTGTGGCATTAGTACTTTTACTAAAGTAAAGGTTCTGAATACTACTGTCCATCAAAACTATTTAGGAGCAGCGAGGAGTCACAGTGCAGCACGTGGAGAGTAACTACAGTTGAGAGGTTGGGTCAAGATCATGTGGATTAGTGTTACTAATAACTAACATGAATGTCTGGGAGGCAATCAGGTCACCTGCAAAAACCCATACAAACACAGGGAGAACATGCATATCAAGAAAAGAGAAGCTGGAATGTTTGGCTAACCACTGAGCCATTTGCTGTACATGAGCGTAGGGGTTTGAGCTCATGAGATGCCGTAATTCAATGTTGAGTCTTATGGAGATGTAGTGGGCAAAATTCACTGTGACATCGGTGGTGTGAGGTGCCCAACATACTCGATTTTCCCAGGAAACTCATTTTTCATTGAGTCACAATTCCCTGATATTTCTCCCAATTTATGACAAATTTTCACACCTTTCTTTCCTTTTTGTTATCGCAACCTGTTTCTAGCACTGAACAGCCGTGACGCAGAAGAGACTGTACAGCTGACGCACCGTGCTCCTCAGTGAGTGAGTGAGAGAGAGAAATGGAATGAATGAATTAATCGGTGAATGAAAAACTGTTGATTAGTTTATGCCAGAGATTCACGCACGTTGACGCCAGAGGCTTGAATTACTCTGTATTCTTTCCTGAAAATTAAAAGTAAAATTAAAAGTATTTAACCTTGGCACTTCATAGGATGCCTAACAGGATAACACACTGAAGGAGCGTGCAAGCTGTAACTACATCAAGTAAGGACTAATTCTGTACAGTGCATTGTAGTAAAAAAAAGAAATAAACAAAGGACACATCCTCTCATAGATTCGAAAAACTGGAAGAAAGTGAATGATGATAGTTTAGTGTGTCATCTGCAGACACTTCCCTTTCTGGTTTTGGACACTGTCCGGCAACTAGACTAACGAATGAACGAAAAACTGAATAAATGAACTAATGAATGAATGAAAGGAGGAAGGAACAAATATGCAAGTGAATTCAAAGAATGAAGAATCTTTATTTGTGCATGATTAGGCGATTTGCGTGTGTGCGTGAATCAAAGTGAGGAAGAAGAGAGTAGGTGTGGTTTCAAGGTATGATGCTCTCTTTTAGACCCTGTCAATCAAGGAAAATCTCAGCCCAGCTCTTTTGATCATTCAGAATCCACATACTTATGAAACGATGGTGCATAACCATAAAGTAAAGAATATGCCTTTATAATTAATATTTAGAGCAACTCAACAAGTCAAACTAAATCTTTAATATTCATGCAGTCCTCACAGGCTGAGATGCAATTTCTTTATTTAGGGGATTAGTGATGAAGCTTCAGTGAAAGTTCAATAAGGATAAAGACCTTTTCCTCTGTGGCTGCATTTCTGATGTTTCCTCACACTCTAATCTTCCCTGTCACTTCTGTTTGCCCACGCTGTCAAAATCCCTACATTCAAAATTCTGACATCACCATGTCCAGCCAATGATCTCTCTTGGAGCCAGTCGGTCCTTAGTTAGTGTTCTTTAAATATCACAGCAACTCATTCTGTCTTTCAAACCTACTGCTGTGCAACCCCATCGCCACAATTACCTCCAGGATGTTCTAGGAGATTCAACTGAGTTTCCATCAACCACCTGCTGGCTTTACTTCACCACCATCAGCATCTAGACTCCAGGGGATCTTGTTCTATCTCTTATCTTCATACAGGCCTATGATAAATGACAAAGCTTCACATCGATGGGGTCTAAACGCCAAAGCCTTTCTCGGATTTCTACTGTTATACACTTCCAATTGATCACTCCAAATAAACTAAATTTACTATACACATGACTGCTGTTTTCATGAATCACAAGATATACTCATCCAGTGAGAATAAAGTACATTGAGGCCTTAAAACACTGGTGAGTAAATAGTAGCATTACTCTAATTAGTGTTCTATCTGTAATGAGATCACAATCAACCAAAAACATCATCCTCACACCATCTCATTTTTATTGTAGCAATGTACTGTATAATTTTCCCGTCGCTGCTTTAAGTAGATGTTATCGCCTCTGCACAAGAAAATCCTACACTCCATAAAAGCCCTCGTCCCTACACTGAGAAACTACACTTATTTTTAGAGGGAAATTCTTAAAAAAAACCAAAAATAACTCACAGAATGTCAACACTATGACCTGTAGGCTTTAAGATTACAGCCTTGAAGTCCTTGTCTCTGATGCTAGTGATAAATACTGTAATAACTAAGTTATGACATTTACATATAAGAATTTTCTTGTGATGACTATACTTGAGCCTGGTTTCAGACCTCTGAATCACTGCTCTCAGATCTGTTCATCGAAAACAAAATGCCAATTCAGTCTGACGGTCAGTGAAGTAGGTACTAACAAATCAAAACACTTCATTTAGATCTTTCTGATATAAAGTTTTACATGCCTCCCTTCGCACAATATCCAACTTTACACTTAAGCAGATTTAAAACTCGCAAGCAGTTGCAGTCATGGATCTATACCTCCACTCAACATATGGATGCATTCATAATAACCGAATGAAGCGTCATGTAACAAAAAACAGTGCTGTTATAACCCAGGTTGTCAGGCAAACTGATTGTCAATTTAGATATTTTTTTCCACATCTCATTAAGCATTCTGTTTTATATTTAATGGCTCTGTCCCGAATGGTCGGGATATGTTGCAGTGAAGATGAAATGAAAACACTGCCGCAAAGACAATATGAGCACAGCCTAAAGTGATATATTAAAGGTTCATTTATCAAACCATGAAAGAAAATAAGAAATGTTTTCCTTGGATAGGCAAGATGATTCTGACTGAATTTCTTACTTCAAACGCTTTCAGAACTATTTACAAGTAGTATAATGCAATCTGTCTGTTATTCTTAAATTGTGTCTTTGGTTTTTAGAAAATGTGCAGATATTGTGAACACAATAGGTTCTTTTAGTTATTCAGTATACCAGCTCTAGTTAAATAACTGCAATCTCAGGAGAAATGTTAGTATATTTCATTTAACACTATATTTAGATGTGTTCGAAATGAATGCACGGACAGTTGGGGCAAAGACTTTTGCTTCTAGATTTCAGCTGCTTGCATGTGTGAAAAGGTGAAATGTGGTGAGAATGTCTTTGTTCATTCATAAATCAGAAAAGGGGGCTGAAGCTAAAGATTAATATTCCAAATGGTTTTAACCTTAAAATGCTCATGAAGGAGAGCTGGGCCAGGCTAGTTCTTCACAAGATAAGACGAAAAGTTAAGGAATCAAGGAAGTTATTACAATTCATCCTGAGGGGCATATGAATGTGTGTGCCAAATTTCATGTAAATCCAACCAATAAGACATTTCACTGAAAAACTAAAATGTCAACCTCATGGTGGCGCTAGAGGAAAACGCAGAGGATCATCGAATTCAGTGGGAGTCATCATCTCAGAACCATGAATGTCTGTACAAACTTTTGTTGTAATCCATCCAGTAGTCGATGAGATATTTCAGTCAGGACCAAAGTGGTGGAACGAACAACCTGACGTTGCCATCCATATAGCCACTCTGTTAGCGTGACTTAAAATGCACCCTAGGGGCCACGTATCAAGGCTGAGTCCTTACCGCAGTGACCCGGGTTCGATTCCAGCCTGGGCCTTTTGCTGCATGTCTTCCCCTCTCTCTCTCTCTCTCTCTCTCTCTCTCTCTCTCTCTCGCTCTGTCCTCTGCCTTTGCTGTCTCTCTCATGCTATCATTAGTTCAATAAAGTAGAAATCTTAAAAATGTAAAATACCCCCTAAAAAATTATCTACACAGTATATCTAAAATATTAGATCAAGAATTCAATATTCATGAAATGCAACATCCTCGTTCCAAGGTGAGAACTAAAACTCTAATCCATCATTTCTAAATCTAAAATGTGCCACAGATGGCCAACAGCGTGCAGGTTCTGATGTCCAACATAAAACCCATCAGGTGATTTCAACCTCAAGCATTCAAGATGACAATCTGAGGACACATCCACCTCTGTGGCATGCAACTCCTGCACCGGAGCTCTTGAGTTGTCAATGAGTTAAACTGAATTAATGTTTATGAAGCTGGAGCCAGAA
The DNA here is from genome assembly GCA_011952105.1 of Coreoperca whiteheadi. NCBI lineage: Eukaryota > Metazoa > Chordata > Actinopteri > Centrarchiformes > Sinipercidae > Coreoperca > Coreoperca whiteheadi. Next base: position 21,585,716 of record CM022479.1, read on the forward strand.
GGTTTTGTTATCTTAGCATAAATACTGGAAACAGGGAAACAAAATCTACCTAATAGCACTAAAGCTCACTAATTAAAATGTTATTACTTGTTTTTTAAGCTATACAAAAAATTCAGTGAAAAGAACAAGTTGTTATTCTACAGTGATTTGATGAGCAGGACTATGTCTTGGCTGAGAGTGGTGACTTCTTTAATGAGTAATTAAACACCCAAACCATGCTTTTCAGCTGAAAACCAATGTATATGGGTATTTAGTAGTGTTGTTGATGGATTCAGGTCCAAATCTTGACATTTTATTGCAAAGTATTCTACATATTATGATATGCATATGCATAGCAACTGCCTTCTACAGGTTGAAACACAGCTATTGCAAATGAATTTTGCTATTGGCTGATCTGGAGGCAGGTGACGTATATGGTGGCAGCTTCAGTCACCAACCACCCCTTCTTCCACGCCCCCTCCTATTTGAAAAGTCACATGTCATACATTTCGCTGCTCTAATTGGTTGTAGGTCTGGGCCTGCATCCAGTCTACAGATCCGTCCAGCGCAAAGCACCAGGCTCACAAAACTCAGATCAAACTGTCAAACCAGGCAGTGCTGATCAAACATAAATTCAGGCTCTGTTACTCTATTGCTTATTTCCAACCTCAAATGTTCAGAAACACATTTTAGTGTACTGTTTAGTTGTAATTTGAGACAGTTTGTGACCAGGCCGCCATTGTTGCCCGCTTGAAAAGCCACGGCGCTCAGTGGCGCGTAAAGTCGCAAGTTTCTCGCTCTGATTGATTCTGCCTACATTGGCCTAGAGTTCTAGAGGCATTTTATGAATTTCCAGGGTAGAGGCACATCAGCCAAAACTTTAGGGCTGAGTTTCTCTTTAAGAAACTCAGCTCTTGGCTCTTGGGCCTTGTATTTAACAGATAGACATGCGAGAGGTATTGATCTTCTCATCTAACTCCCACCAAGAAGTTAAATGAGCCTATTTCCCAAAATGTCAAACTTTTCCTTTAAAGACTCATACTTATTTATTTTATATTACATTCTACATTACTGTTTCACATTAAACTTAATATCACTGTAAAAGACTATTAAATAATGTATATGTGGGCAAATATGTGGGAATCCCCCCTTTCCTTAAATTGACACAGCTATATCAAGGCAAGAAAATTGGGTCAGTCTCCTATTAACTCTTGAAGGGAAAGTTATGATTAGTCCTTTCAGGACATCAGGAGTCCCAAAATATAACATGTCCTGTGGTTTAAGGGGGATTTTTACCTCAGGGATGATAGACTACAAGGATAAAATAAAAACAACATGATACTATATATCACGGTTGTAGGCCCGAGTTGGAGTTTGTGTAAGTCAAGCTACTGCACTAAAATAGTACTCATTATCACCCATGAGGCTGAGTAGTTAATACATACTTGGTTGGAGTTTTGAGAACCAGTCACATGAGGTTTTGAGAGAGAATATGTACTTATGCATTCATGCCATATATATCACTGGAAGGCGGCATATTAAGTGGGTTTTTCTACTCAACGAGCACACATAACGTAAACATTGTTGTTGTGGCTTTTTTGTTTTGTAACTATGTGTCAAATTTTCTAAAATTCAATAACACAAACTTTGGACATGAGAGTGTTGTCAAAAGCTCGAATAACATTTGGTAAAACATACCTGAGGTTACATAATCTGTACTAGTTTACATTGCTGTTAGGAAATTGGACAGGTGACAAACATTAAAAATAGTCAGTAGTGTTTTCTCTTTGGTTGCACATTATTCATTTGACCAGTAGAGGGTGCTCGTGCTTCACAATTAGATGGTGAGGTATTAAAATGACGAAACCTTTGGAAGGCCGAGGAAATACAAGCTTTTAGAGCATGTGAGGGAGAAACAGTAGTAATGAGGTTTAAAGGAGGAAACAAAAAGCTACAAGAGAGATCCAAGAGAAAAGATTTTGGCTAAAACCTGACATTTATTAGAAAATGCCTGTTTTGGTCAGAGGTTCGACTCTTAATCAGCTCAGTTCTCAAAACCAAACATTACACATGCTAGCATGTGTGCACTGCCCCACGGTAAAAACGTTATTAACACGGACTGACTTGTTACTGCTGCAAACACTAATCGAGCAACAGAAATCACATGCTTTCCCACGCCAGTTACACTAAATCATGTGGTCACACGGCACTCAAGCTGAACACAACAGAGTTGAACTTTACAGTCTTGGAAGGAATGCAATTTACAGTAAGAAGGAGATCATTTAATCAAGAATAAACTCAATGACACATTTTGTGTCAAAACTAAGCAAAATGGCTTAATGTATGAGCAAAACTGACATATTTATGGTTTTGATAATACTGACATCCCATTTAATGTATTGTAGTGACAAATGTTTGTGTGTGGGTAGATGTTATCCCAGCGGACCCTGACAGGACTTCACACCAAACCAGTACAGCATCATATGAGCAGATTAGTCATTTCGAAGTTGCATGAACAAAGCCAGCATTATGCTCAGCTGATGACATGTATTAGGTTGAGTGGTGTGAAACATTCTGAAAAGTTGAAAAACCTAAATAAAACAGCCCTCAGTGAGAGCTTCGCTCAGACCTTGTCAGTTGGTTTTTGCCTGAAACAACCCATTACCTTGCCATCACACTTGTGTAAAAATAAAAATCTATTACGTTATGTGCATGCACCTATGTAGTTTTGATTTTTCAAAAACTGTGGGCTTCTATAATCCGGGAATTTATTTAACCGTCTTTCAACTGGACAAAGACTATTTTCCTTCCAGTGACTTCAAACAGGTTGGGTTTCATTATGTGTTTTTGTTGAATGACCCAGAACAAGCCTCAAGTTTACTGCTAACAGCCAATGAGATTGCAACTAAAGGCAAAGGGCGAAGAAAATGAAGCAGAAAGTTGCTCTTTGGAAAAGCAACTCCCACAGACAGTTTAGAACAGAAGAGAGGGACCTTACTCATTTGCTAAAGTTTAACTAATAAACATGAGTGATTATGGTGCACCGTTCGATAACTGAGTTGAATGTCAGTTATCTGTGATTTTGATGTGCTGTCTTAGTCATCTGTTTAAATCTTTTCTTAAGCCAATATACCATTTTATTTGGAGGAATACATACAAAAATGAAATTACCAGAATATTTCTTAAGCAGTTATTCTTAATTATTAATGTAAATGTATTGTGTCGCTTCTCTCCCTGTGGAGTGATAAACATGGAGCAGAACGTGTTGTGTTTGAATGAGATAAAGATTTCCTTGATAGGAACCCCAGTGAAAAAAATGTACTGTGGGCCCCCCAGTGAGCATCTCCCACTCTGTTTCTTGTGTCTATCAAGTACAGTGTGTACAGGCGCACCCCTGTGACTTAGGGGTTAAGGGGCAGACCACGAACAGAAACATCCCCGGTTCAGGTCCGGATGGGGACCTTTGTTGCATCTCTACTATCTGTAATAAAGCCCTTTTTAGTTCCTGATTTCAAAAGCAATTTTACAGCAATTTCTGATTGCAATAACAAACAGTGCAAATGTGTGTGTGTGTGTGAGAAACTGAAGCCTTCGGGGCCTGATGGTCTTGGTGACTGTCTCACTTGCCCTATTGGTACGCCAAACATAACCAAATGTGAGCAATGTGTATTCGCTGGACTTCATGTGTGACGCCTCAATGTTGCCACTCCATTTAGTATGCACAGCTTTCCAATGGTACAGAAAGCATTTACTTAAAAACATTAAGATCAAAATGAACTTTTACTTTGTCCATGGCTCTAGTTTCAGAGGAACTTAACAGTGTGATAATTATGTTAGCTTTCATCTTTTACAGACTAAACACTGAAGTGTGGGTATATTTTTATGAAAGTTTCTATGACAACCTACAACAACTCCTGATATATTTTACATAAAGCTGAAAGTACGCTGCTCTTTTGACATGATAAAACAAAATGGCTTCAAGTCACGATTGGCTGTAACCCATCACACTCTCAAGGTGGATAAACTAAAATTATATCCCACTACATCCTTCCAATATGCACCCGCTAAAATACTAAATGAAAACAAAATTAAAAAGATTCTGTAAAGACATTTTGACCACAATGTACTGCTTATCCACAGTATTTGTTGAACGGTGAAGTTGGTCCTTGACGCTTAGTGATTTGATCTGTAGTCAGTTATGTACTTCCCCCACTAATAGTGAAAGTCAAAAAACACGGGTGGGGAAACTGATGCCTGGTCATCACTGAAGGCAAATTCACGACAGACTGTAGGCGTGAGAAAGCAAAGAAAATTGCTTAGTGGTCAATGGAGTGTATGAGAAAAAATTGAAACTATCCGGTAGTAAACTCAAACAATATGTACCGTAGGAAAACCATCTAGTTTGAGACATGAAAAACCCACATTTTCCAATGTGCGCTGATCAAAACCCATCCGTTCCCATGACTATTCATCACAAATAGATCATCTTCTTTAACCAAACTGTAAGTGTTGTGCTTGCTTGCTTTTGTTGGATAGATTATTTCAGGTTATGTTTTGGCAAAGTGCAAATGTCACTTTAAACATATAAAAATTTGGGAAATCTGTTATTGAGGTGATTTGGAAATAATGTTTTATACTATTTTTATAACATTTTTGGAAAGTATAGCTATAGGTTTTTTTTTTTTGTAGTTGTCAGTTTGTCTTAAAGGGACAGTTCACCCCAAAATAAATATTTTTTCCTCTTACCTCAAGTGCTATTTATCCATCTAGATTGTTTCGGTGTGTGTTGCCAGGTTTTGCCGATATCGGCTATAGAAATGTCTGCCATTTTTTGTGTGGAACAAGGCATGTGGATTATCTTGAGTAAAGAGACATCGCTTTTGAGTTTTCAAATGTAGTTTCTTAGCGTTTGAGCACCACAAGCCGAGTGCCATATAGTCCAATTATATCAAAAACATCTCTAGTGTCGAAATCTTCTAAACATGGCAACTCACACCAAAACAATCCAAAAGGATAAATAGCACTATAGGTCAAAGGAAAAATATGTATTATTGATTTTGGGGTGAATTGTCTCTTTAAGCTCTGACCATCAATACATTGAGGCACCAATACTTGCAACTTGACATTCACACTGAGGATCACTGGGAGTACTTTGAGGTCCAGCAGGAGCAGTATCAACTCACGTCATCTTCAAAAAGCCATAATCTAAATTTCAGGCCACTCTGATAAAAGCCACACTTTGTTTCCTGAGTTCCATGATGTCACATGATACAGAGATGAAATTGTGCCGCAAAGCATCACGTGCAGCGACACCACCGTTCATCAGGATAACACCTCTGTTCACCGGGCCACACCTGCCCCGCCGACTGCTGGTTAGCAGATGCTGTCTCAGCCTGCATCATCTCCTGACCTCAACCCCACTGTGAACCTGTGAGACGCCCTGCAACACAACAGCTGGAGACGTGACCTCTGCCTGCCAAGAGCAAGCAGCTTAGCCAGGACCTTCTCCAGAGATGTGGCAGCACCTCACAGCTGCACATTCAGAAGCTCGTTGGCTCCATATTTCAAGCAGAGGTGGCTGCAACTGGTGATACCCAAGGGTTCTAATGGTGGACAACTATTGTCAATGGAATTAGGGTTTAAGAAAATGCACTAGTTTTGCGGTTATTGTTTGTATTTTTACTTATATTTTAGTGTAGTGTTGCTGTCAGTATATATCAAGACTTGTTAAAGTTCCTAACATCTTAATATTTTGATCAATAAAACTACAGTCAAAATGAAATGGTTGCAGACACACCTTTCCTCTCACTCTTGAACCTACTTCCATTTTTCAAGATCAACTCTAGCAAGCAATGTAGGCAAAGACATATGTGCAGAGGTTTTGATTTCTGACACTTCTGCCACCACCCCAATACGAAAATGGTGAAAACAGGATTCGTAATTATTAGTTGTTTAGTGCTAATCAATGTGAAATTTCTGTGACTTCACAAGAATTATAGCTTAGGTAACATTTTTGTGAAAAGGGAGCAGCTTCACAAAGCAGGATTATGAAGTTAGCTGGATAACTGCTGGTTAGAACCTGGAAGACGGTCTGCATCATACCGATATATTGACGATTTTGGTTTGCTGAAGAAATATTATCCCATTACCTTCTGTCATCGTTGTGTGCTAATAATCTACAAACTATAACACAAAACGTAGACCTAGTGTCTGCTTTATGTACCTTCATATTGTATACTTTGTAAAGCATACTTGTGAATGTAAAGGTGAAATTGCTGTTGTTCAAATTATAAATTCAACACTAGTCTTAAAGGTTGGGGAAAAGAGTGTAGCAGCTGACCCCAGATCAGTGCTCAAAGGAAACCAGAGAGAGGATTAATTTTAGAAAACAGATGTTTGCTGCGGTCTGTGTTTGTATAAATATAGAGATAAATGTGGATGCATACGTGAGCGCGTACACAAAAACAAAAGGGGTAGGGGTTCAGAATATCAGATGCATGGTTGTATTCATACCGTTATTTTCTACCTATTAACAGAAGGAAAGGTGACTTGACGACGCTCAGTTACTTAAAAGATGCCTATCCTTCATCTAGAGTTGGTATGCATGTGTGGTGAATTGTAAGCTTTCTTCATTTGCACAAAGGGGAAGTCTTTCTCAGAGGCTCAGAGGAATGGAGCATTTTTCTGATGGTGGCCAGCTGACACTTGAAAATCATCTTCATGGAAATGTGACAACAAATCTCCCAGTCACTGTTAGGTGATTTCCAGGTGGAACCTCATTCTAGCATCTGCACTGATGAATCCTCCAGTTCCCCTTTGCGTCTCTGCAGCAGAAAGAAGTCAACTCCTCCTCCTCCATACCAGCTGCCCAGTCCCTACTCATTCAGAATCCTATCCAAGCCAGTATTAGGGTGTCTGTGCAACGACTGGTCCAAGAGCGTGTATTTGTGTGTTGAGTGGTGATGGATAAGGCACTATTATGTTGCAGCATCAAGAGACTTCATGTAAAGGTTTTCCCTGAGATACATGGAAAGTTGTTTGGGCATGACACAGGGACAAGGAAAGTTGTAAAATGTTATGCTGTCTGTACGTTATGAAGTGCATTTCATGGATTAAGTGCAGCAATTAGTTCAATTTACTTACTAAACGTTTTATGCAACTGCCAAAAGAAAAAAATATATAATGAGATGTTGCCTGACAGAGGAACAAGACTACTAATGATTGTGCTGTCTGTAGAAGAAACTGCTGGTGCTTGAACATCGGGGTCCTTGGTGGAAAGATGAACCACTTTGAGAAAACCATACGGTCTGATGAGGTGATGTTCCTTGCCAACATTGTGGCTCTACAACATCATTAGCCAAGGTACACAAATCCAGTGTATTCAGTGGTACTGAGGAGATGTAAAAGGTTTGATATGGGGGATTCTCATTTTGATGCCTGTAAGCAAGACAGGCTGAGTGCTGTAGCGGTTATTATTAACGTCTGCTATTACACCAGCTGTAGCGCAGCTACGGCAGGTCTAAAAACACTGTTGACTGACAGAAGATGCATACTTTCTCACAACACTCAGGAAACACGTCTTGAATAATTGTTTAGATAAGTTGGCTATTCTTTCTAGTTGTAAAACGTTAACAGTTAATCAACAATCTTATTTGGGTTGTGTTTGATTTGAAGTTCAAGAATGTCTGGTCTGATTAGTCTTGACAAAATTATTGCATATCGAAAGGGATCTTGTACAATACACCGGTATTTCCTTTCCTCAATGTTAAAATAAAAAGAATAGTTTCACTACACCTCCTTCATGTATGTCGTATGTAGTGTGTTATGAATAAAGTGTGCAGATCCTAGTGTGTATAGTTTGTGGTATGTAATAAAATGAAGTGTATGACCATCACTCCAGCACTTGGCAAAGCCTTTTACCCAGATATGCATTGGACACTTTAGTAGTTAACTGGGTTACATAAAACAATCTAACTAAACCAAATTCTAATCTAAAATTATCTAGTTTTTAAACAGGAGTTTGAGAAAAAAAAATATCACGAGGTCTTTAAAAGTCTTCACATCTGTGATGGGAGATGGGAACTTTTGAGTATATCGGATTTTTAAAAAGTTGTTAACAATAATTAATAATAAGGAAAAAATAGAATGATGTGGTTCAATATTTAAAATGATGAGCAATGTTGTGTATATGTGAGCATCTTCCTGTTGTCTCTGAGCTGAACATGTGAAAACATACTCTATGCTTTATATGGACTGCAGGTTATGGTGAGAAACCCACCCTAAACCTTGACTGTAAAGTATTCTTCATACTCTCAAAGGCCGGCAGGTTATTTCACGGTACGAAGCATGTTTCCAGAATAAGAGACTGTTGCCAAAAGTGTCACAGTGTTATGCCTTCCTTTTTACCAACTAAAGCTTCTTCCAACTCTTGTTCATCATTCTGTCACCGATTGTCATGTTCTGCAGCACATATGTATGTTCTTCAGTGAGAACCTTTGGAGTTTGCAAGAGACCTGTGTTTCAATACACTGATACCAAACACGGTAAAGCACCCTGCGTACCAAGCACTACCCCACTCACAGTTGCTGTGTGTTGCAGTTAGCAGTTTCCAGTTATGAGACTGGTTTAAATGTGTGTGTCCAGGCGAATACGGGAATCCTGACTATTCAAGACAGTTTCAGCACATTTGGGGTATTTAGAATCAATAAAGAAACTATAAAAGTGAACATACTTACCCACTGCTGACCCCTGCTACTTATCAGTCATCCCAGAGAGAGAGTATGTATGCATCCAAGTGTGTGTGTGTTTGTGTATGATTGTGTTACGTAGTGCCATGATTCAAAGAGGAAGGAAAATCTGTAATGCCAGAAGAGGAACTTTGTGCCTGGTGTGTAAACTGCTGTATGATCTGAATGTGTATGAGTAGCGAATGGTACATACACGCTGTGTAAAACTTAGATGATGGTATGGAAGTGGCCTGAACTTCTGTGAGACTGGGGTCGCAGGCTAAGGGAGATCCATCCTCCTTCTGCCCTCCATCACCTTCCTTCATCTCCTCCTCTTCATCTTCCTCCTCAACTTTTCCTGCTAATCTCTTAGACATCCTCTGACCCTGTGATGAAAATATTTGTCAAACATAAAGATACTTCAGTACAGAATAGATTTGTACACTGTGGTTTCACATTAAAATCCGACACAAAATGTAGAAAAGACTCACTGTAGAAAATATATTATCAATACACTTTAAATGTCTATCTATATTTCTCTCCATGTTGAAATGACTTACCTTTGCGGTGGGTCTGGCAGTGGAAGCATATCTCTGTGCCCGTCCTCTGGACTTGGGCATCTTAGGGCCAGAAAGAGTCTTCATGGTGATGGCAGCATGCTGAAGGATGCAGTCAGTGCCACAGTAAACAGAGTCCGGTAGGGCTTGTTTGGAGCACCCGGGGCCAATGCACAGAGGAAGAGCGCTGTCTGTCTCCATTTCAGCTTTGGGTTCAGGATCTGGCCTCGTCACAGGAGCCTCTTCCTCCTCCTCCACCACCACTACAGTCTCCTGAAACCAGAGTCTCATCTTAGACCCTAAGACGCGACTTGCATCATGCAAAATCAGCCAACGACTAATGATAAAAATATAATACTGTGATAATATACCACTTATTTACTGTCACACAGGAATGATTGCTGCTGCAAGTTGAAAAGCTATTTATATTTTGCTGTGACTAAGGAATCCAATCCAATCCACTGGCAATCCAAATGCAATTCTAACCTTGAGGGCTTGCTGCTCCTCATGCACCTCAGCTTCTTCACCAGAAGGACTTCGTGTCAAGCATTTAGGGAAGCTAAGCTCAGGCTCTGGCTGAAGGCGAGACTCAGCTTGGAGTTGGCTCTGCTTCTTTGTAGTGCAAGGAGGGCAGATGTACTCTTGCCCTTTTGTCTCCATCTTACGGCCCTGTGTCTCACTGATACCAACGCAGTTGCCATGGAACCACTCCTGGCAACTGTCACAGCAGATCATGAACCTAGAAGCAGAGACAAAAAAACTGTGATCAGGAAGTGAAACTGACAGTTGAGATATGCAAACATCCAAAGCCCAGATTACCAGAAATGAGCATGTACCTTTTATCGTGTTTTTGTCGACAGATGCAGTACAGAGCATTGGAGTCATAACCCTCAGAGTCCGATATGCCTGAATACTCTCCTACATTTTTATCATCTTTCTCTTCCTCCTCTGGTACATCATCATACTGGCCAGGAGTTACATCAATGTTCTGGTCTAAATCAGTGTCTATGATTATGTAGTCTGAGCTTGATTGCTGATCAGGACTCAGAGTGATAGAGTGAGCAGGTGATATCACTATTTCAGCAGGGCTGGGTGGATGTTTTTCCTTTTTCTCCTGCTGCAGCTGCTGTTCAGCTGGATTAACAAGCATCACCTCATCATCGTCGTCCTCATCCTCTGCAGTGCTTGACTGAAGCTCTGCTGCTCTGCCCCTCCCTCTGCCCCTCCCTCTACCTTTTCCCCTACCTCTTCCTCTGCCTCTCCCCCTTCCTCTGGCCTTTCCTCTTCCACCTTTCCCCCCTCTAGCTCTCGTGTCTCTCTGACTGCCTTTAGATGCCAACTGCTCCTTAATCTGCATCAGAGTCATTTCATCACTATCCTCTTCTTGACTAGAGATCAACACCACATCATCGATTTCCCCTGCAGCCACATTGTCAGTAGCAACGGGCTGCAAAATCTCTACGTCATCAGCAGATTCTATATCATCAGGCACCTCAGTTACACCTATAGCCTGTGGAGGAGGGTCCTCAATGGAATCAGTGGCTTCCAAAATGTCAGGGACTGCCAGTGCATCCGACATATCCATTGACAAGCCCTCACTCCCGCCGAGCAGTGAGAAGGCAGTGTGGAAGGCAGACCCGAAATCTTGCCATACGGTGGGGTCAAGGCTCCCTCCTGCTGAAGCGTCTGAGGCTGGCTTGCCCTCCTCTGATACAGGTGAGGATGGGGCAGACCACTCGAGGTCATCTATAACACTCCTAGTTGCACAAGGAGCTCTCTGGGTAGCGCAGGTTTCTGGAGTGGCCTGGGGTGTCTGGTTGGTTCGACGACTTCTGCCTCTGCGTACAAGTGGGGGACTGTGGGTTAGGTTTCCGACTTCATCCAAGAACTCTCTTCTTGCAATGGTTGTCCGCCTGAAGCCCCAGGACTTTTTAACCTGAGACAGAGATGGCCTAACACTCAACTCTGCCCCTTCTGACTGTCTCTGCTGTTCCTCTACAGAAAAACAGGAACAAACAAGATTAACATTCATGTCCTTTTATGGCAACAGTCTGCCCATTTAAGCAACTCATAGAACTAAGACATCCGTGTTACCTGAATTATCATCAGTGATGCTGTTATTATCCATTGGGTCCATACTGACATCCATATAGGTAACAAGGCTATCAAAACCCAGAAGATATAACTTGTTAGTACACAAGCTTAAAGGAATTTTAAATATTGGGCAAGTTGGATATGGGCTAAATGCAGAAAAACAGGTACCTCAACAACCAACAAGCAGATGGCTGCCACTGGTCTCTCTTTGCACCTGGGTAAATTAGGGAGTAAAAATACACAAAGAATCCACATTAGATTATGAGTCAATAATAAGCCACAAACATGTACCATAACTCAAGTACGAACACCAGCTGCTCGGGGAAATGGCAGTCACTACCCTCCATCCCACATTGAGATGTTCATTCAAAAACTCATACCTCTTATACACAGGCTCTCAATTGTCAATTCATTAGGGCGACCAACCTAAAACTAATGCAGTCTAATGCAACGGCCTTGCAATAATCACACCTTCATAAAACGTTATAATGTAAGCCTTTTGTTGAAATGGTTTTAGATGTGTTGATTCAACTAAATTGTATTCTGTTGCTATTGAATTGTATTATACTGAGATGTTTTTCTAATAATTGAAACAGCACCACAAACAGTTTCAACAAAAACCAAACATTATAACCTTCATGGTGGTAGGCTGTATTGCAGAGTTGTTGTATTAGACTTCATTCACTTTAGCTACTGAGCAACTGAGTGTATATTTACATCTATGAGCTTTAACCCAGACTCAATCAAGTCAACTTGGAGCTTTTTTTTAATCCCATCTTACAGATGCAGATGAGAAAGGTGAAAGAATTGGGATCGATACAACAAATTATAACAACACTGACATTGAGCCTAACACATTTGACATGTAAAAACACAGCATATTAAGTTCCCCTTCCTTACTAGTGTGGTCACTATATGTTGCATAACTTCATTAGAGTAAACGGAGTCTATGGGTAGATGTAAAATCTATATAGTACTGACATTATCTAACATTAGTTGGCTGTTGTTTTAAGGCCTAAAGACTTTACCTACACGCCACCGTTGTGTGGTGCTCACATAGCAACATCAGCTGGTGCAGATGGTTTATTTATGCAAAGACTCATCAACAGGCTGAGAAGTGGGTGCGCAGTCAACAATGTCCCTTGTACTATGAATTTACACTCGTTATCAAAATAGAAACGAAACAGCAGCCCTTACTAGTTTCACTACCAGACCTCAGTCGGCTGTAACGTCAAAAGCGCAGAAACGAGGCGTGCGTGCTCTTCAACGCCTCAAACACTCAAGAGCTATTCTGTGAGTGGAGTGATCTTCTTCTTAAAAGACGAGCGGCATTGTTCTCCGCAGCTTATTTAGCTAACCGCTAGCTGCTACACTACCTGGTAATAAATGCAATACGCTGCGAAGCTAATTGCCTCCAATGACACCGACACAAGGATTACATGTTGCACGCTTGTACGTCAACACCGTGAGAAGAACTGAAATCATACCTTGAATACAAATTATTAGTTTGCAGTTAATAATGGATTCGATTCGCTCAGCTAGCTAGCTAGCACAGCCTTCCATTTTCTCAGCCTTGCTGATACGTGATCTCGCGAGAATTCCGCACAAGCGGAAAGCAGCACCGTGATTTCCTGTTCACTTAGAGCCTCAGTTTATCAGTGAAACCAATAAACCATAGATTTATTATGTAACGTTATATCTATGAGTGAAACGATCACTGATTTGTGGTCGTGGTCTTCTTGTTCTTCTATTTTACTGGCGGGCTACAAACCAACGTTAAAGGTGCATGCCGGCCCGCCACTTACTGTATCATCATGACTTTAACCAAAATCTAAAAAAATAATAATAATTAAAAAAAACTTTATAAAAAAAATTCTATTCTAGATATTAAGCCTGTTTATTTTACATATTTAAATAAAGCCCTGTAACTGTTTAGCTCCTTTCTCCAACAGACCATTGATGCTCCATTCCCTGCTAATCTCTACCACTCTGCCCTTCAGTCCCTCCCCTTCTACAATGAAATTCCTACATCCCATAAGCACATGTTCAACAGTTTCCAATTACAAGTCTCACATTTATCTGACACTGACTTTTTCATGGTATACAAGGAAGACTGATTTGTGGTCATTTGGTGTAACACAATAAATGAATCAAGGTCCACCGTACTAAGTTGATCGGATAATTTTTATTTTTTTCTTCACAAGTCCACTTATTGTATGTACAATATGTAAACACGAACGAGACACAAGCTCAAAACAGACATGCTCACAGGAAATAATATCCAGCCAAAATGCAGTTTCTATTTATGCCTACCCAGTTCTTAGACAGTCTAATCAGGATTTACATCAGCTTTGGATAACCGGTTAACCGGAGACTTTGCTCCTAACTGACATTCATGTGAAGTAATTTATTTTCAAATAACTTTGTTTAGACACATAGAAATGTGATTTCATTAAACATACTATAAAAACATATAACACTATAAATATTGTTCAGGTATTTTCTTACAAAAACTATGTACAGTTTAAATTTTTAATAAATCAGATATTTTTATGTGGGTCTATACAATGTGAAACTACAATACAAAACTGGTATGAGCCAAAAATGCCACCAATGATATGAAGAGGACACAGTTGAAAACATAATGTTTACACCATGGACTGTATAAAATAACCTGCATTACTCAAAATATGTAGGTTGACACTGTTTAAAACATAAAACATGGTTTAAAACATAAAGATGAAACTTGCATAACTCAAAATACCTCTGATGGCACATGATAAATGCGTTTTATCTGTTGATGGCTGTTTCAAATGTTTTGTCTTGTAATATGGAGAATAATCAACAAAATAAAACAGCCATGATGTGCTTAAGAGCAGCACTGAAAGTGTTAATGTAGCAAATATTCTGTGGGTTGATACAATCTTGCTCAGGCTTGAAACAAAGTGGCAACATAGCTATAACAAAACTACAATATGAGGACATACAGACTCACGTTTTATTTCTCAAGACAGACTACTTTCACATGGTGAATCCACCTGAACACAGACTTGTGGAAATGGTGAATGAGAGATGAACCAAAAAAATGTCCACCAAGCAGATGTACATATGGGAATGAAAAATCAAAGTGATTTGTCACAGAGGTGCAGGCCTTTCAAGCTTTAAGTTTGACGCCACTTGTCTGTTGCGACAAGCCCCACAGCGGCCTTGCAAAATGTGCGAGAGAATCTGTAGTGTAGCAGTTAGGTCACAGTAACACCAGCACTGTCCTTGCTCTTGTCCACATATGTGGGCGAGTTGCTTTTGTCTGATATGGATCCTGCTCCTGAGGGCAGGGTCTGTGTGGCAGGAGAGTGAGCTGATGGTTTGACTGAAGGGTCTGAGTTGGGCTCTGCTTCTGGCTCCTGCTGCGAAGCTGTGGCTGGAAGGAAAAGCAAAATATAAAATGAGAACATGGACACTTTATATCTGTTTGCCTGCAGAATTTGAGTCTTACCCCCCCAGTTCAAGTAAGAGGCAAGGTTGTGGCTATAAAACATGATGATGAGGTAACCGATTTTTATTTATTATTGCAAATCACACTACTTTATCCATGGGTTAGATACATTATGTGGACCTTTGAAGGAATGAGTGCTTGGTCTTAAACGAGTTGGGGCTAGGGTTTATTTAATTGCATTTAGCAGACGCCTTTGTCCAGAGCGAAGAGCAACTTACACATGAGAACATTCACAAACTGTCACTAGACTCCAGTAACTTTCTAATTTTCAATATAAATCTGGTGAATCAGGCGAAGCATCTATACTAATGGCAGAGAATATATTTCTCTACAGTACACGGTAGTCTGCTCTGTAGCTGAACAGATAACCTTCTATTTAATGCAACGTCACTGCTATGTGTCCTACATGCCAAATGACATTTTAGTTTTGGATCACAGTACTGGAGGAGCAAGTACGGAGTACGTCATCTGCAACAGGAGACCGTTGCAAAAGACACTGCACTGGGGAAGCATTCACATTGAGAAAACAGTCTGAGGACACAAAAAGAAAAACACCAGTGCCCTTAGGTTACCTTCGATCCTGCCTATACATTAACTTTAAATAATAAATTATTGAAAAATAAAAAATAGACTATATTAATCCAGTTGCCAAATCATTGTGTGACAGCTTTGTGCATCACAGATGTTAGATACTTCATCAAAGCAAGCTGCCCAAATTTAATCTATATATTGGACACACTAGTGTGCCATGAGTGTGTTTTCTGTTACCTGACTGTGTGCAGGACTTCATGTGTTCTGGCCAGTGGGCTTGCTGGCAGGGGTAATCACAGTAACTTGTATTCCAGCAGCAGTAGAAGATGGCCTCCTTCCTGCAGTTAGCGCACCACTGTTTCTTTTTGGTCTCGTCCACTGCCTGCTGCTTCTCCGACTCCATCTGCTTTTTCACGTCAGCCACCAACCGTTCTCTTTCCTGCTCCAGACTCTGCCTCATCTCGGCCATTGTCAGTTCTGCATTTAGGTGAGACAACGTCAAAATAACTTAAAACTCTAATAGTCGTGAAAACACTGGTTCAGTAGTACATCAAGTCTCAGATGTGTGTTGATGCATTCCTGGAAGCAGGAAACTTACCAAGATTGTGCTTCATCTCTGACAACTCCTGTTGATGCAGCCACTGGAGCTTCTCAATCTCTATCCTTAACCGTCGAATCTGCAGCACAGACATTAAAACTTGTGGTATTATTATTATTATTATTATGAAGCATTAATAAGCATCTGTCTGCATGTCAGCGTTTACCTCTGCAATTGTGTTTCCTGATGTGCTTTTGGAAAGGTCATTGTATATTTCCGTCATTGTCCCTTTTATTGAGTCCATGATCTGCAGATTTTTGGTAAAAGCATGAAGTGAACAGAGCAGTAATTCAATTTATATGAAGTACAATTGGCCCTTAATTGTTTTTAGGTTGTGGTTTTTCCTTGCATTATGTGACATACATGATAATCAATGCGAAATTACTGAATATTAAGCGAAATAATGCCTTTTCTCAATATTAAACTACTGTGGTCCTTTACTCATTTCACACACTGAATCACAGAGCTGAGGTTTCTAACTTACTTTGTTTGTGTACTTGGCTATATCTGCAGCCACGTCTGCTGAGACTGTGGGGATCTGCAAGTCTCCTGACATGAAAGAAGAGGAGCTACCAGATGTGACCTGGGCAGCTGTCGATGAGGAAGTACTCTGAGGCATGTCTTTTTGTTGTACTGCAGAGCATAACGATGGAAAAAGGGGAAATAATGTATCTTTTAATGCACATTTTATTCAGTCATGTTAAATTTAATGTTCAGATGGATGATTATGCTGGTGTATATACCCTTGGCTGCTTGTCTGGTCTGATAGCGGGTACTTGAGGAGGAGTTCTGCTGTTGGGACTGCTGCTGCTGCTGCTGCTGTTGGCTGCGTGTCTGCCCTTGACTCTGGGTCTGTGTCTGCACTGCTGACTGCTCTTCATGCTGCTGCTGCCTCTGCACCTTCTGCATATGCCACTTCTGAGAGGACGTCTGGAATTTGGTTGGATTCCAAACCACTGCCCGCTGCACGGCCTGAGCTGTCTCTTTCGGCAGTAGAGGGCGCTGTTTCTTTACAGCTGCAGGTACCGGGGATGTTGAGGAGACTGAGGTGGGGGCAGGAGAGGGAGCGCTGGTGGATCCGCTGGTAGCTGTGGTGGCACTGGGCTGACCAGAAGCTGAAGTGGAAACAAGGTTGAGTGCTGCTGTGATGGCGGGCTGCAAAGAGTCTTTCAGGTTAGAGGCTGCTTCCCGCGATGGTGCGGCTGCTGCAGCAGATGATGGGAGTTTACCTGGGCAGAAAAAAAATCACATTGCTCTTTAGGAGTGTGGCTTTCTGGATTTCTAAATAGGACACTTTAAGCCCAAGAGGGTTAAATTACATTTTTGTAGAGTCTACTTGTCCTCAAGGGACAAGAGTTTTTCAGAATGATTGGAAATTTAGTTTAAGGGGAACTCCACCAATTTTACCAATCATGTGCTAAGTTTTGACAGGGAAGAAGAATGCGTGGTATTAAAAATAACAACAACAACATCATCATCATCTCTGGTTCTGCTGCATCGATTTTGACTTTATTTAAACTTTCCATTGTGAGTCCAACAATTTTACAGGAGTGCAATGCTACATTGGTGGAGTGATCTTTAAAGGGATGGATGTGTTAAGGTCAACCACAGACTTTGAAATAAGTAATTATCCATAAATGTTTAGAGACAGGAGGGATTTGAGTATACTGTGTTTTGAAAAATGTGGTTGAAAGAACACAGAATTTATCGCATTATTTAGAAATTTTATCTTTTTACCAATTGAAAAACTTGTATTTGGTATATTGTGAAAAGACGGTTGTATGATTATATGTTTTGTATTTATGGAAAATTATATTTCTACTCTATATTTTGTATACACTAAGTAATGGTGTTTTTTCAATAGTATTTCTGAGAAACATGACGATGTTTGTATAGTGGGTATTTATGGTGATTTATCACACAGATCACTGAGCCATGTACTGTATACGTCAGGATACTGGAAAACCGCCTCAAACACCATCTTGAAGACAAGCTAGCTGAGAACATTTGATGAATAAGGCATGGTGTACTGGAGGAGAGTTGTGCAACGTGTTTTAATTTGGATGGACTTGCATTGAAGCTCACGCTGGCCTGCACCTCGCTGTGTGTCTGTTCTAACATTCTAACATATGGATATTATTTCCTTCCAGTTGTCCTCCTCATCATGACTCGTGTCTCATTTAGGATCATAGGAGAAAATGGATACAGTATATCAAAGGCCTCACCTTCCAACTTGACAGCAGTAGACTCTTTGGGAGTTTTGGCAGCGGACGCTCCTGGCTCTCTTCTCGCCCTCTTTGAGTCTCGGCCTCCATGGTCATCTCCCAGGTCAATCACCAGCTCTCTTTCTGAATCAGAGTCTTGCTCAGCCACTGATGGGGTGGAAGCAGCTGCTCTGCCCTCCTCTGGAGCTTTGGGCTTGTCAGTGAGGGGCTGAGACTGGGGTGTTCTGGGCTTGTCCTGGAGGTCCCTATCTGCCCCATTGCTGCCCTTTATGTCTTTGAGCAGGGGTTCAGGGGTGGCTTTATCCGCTGTCCCTGTAACTCCCTCCTTATTCTCTCCCTCCGTGCTTACTTTGGGCCTTTTTCTCTCTGCTTTGTCTTTGTCGTCCTGGGCGGAGCTCTTTGGTTTATGTTCCTCATCGCTGAGATACTCGCTGTCACTTGAGTCAGATTTCTCAGAGTCCTCAGAGTCACTGTGGTCCACACCTTTATACACATCTTCAGAAATCTCATCTATCCCTGCATGGAGAAACATACATTGTTGATTACATGTAAAAGAGTTAAAATGCTTTTTGTCAGACGGAGCGCAATAAGGAAATAAAGATTGACAAACTGTTCCCCACCACTAAGGCAGGAGCAGTCACAATGAGTCCGATATCATGTTTCAGCTACATGTTTTTGGTAAATTCTTCAAAATGTAGGCTATCACAACACAAAAAAAATGTTCAACAAAAATATTAAATTAGGAAAACTGTTATGACATTTATAATTTTCAAACTATAAATTCTTCTTGCAAATGGATGTCACACAAAACACTGAAATATTCTTGAAATTACTGGAAAATGTTGATATTAATATCCAGAGTCAATACATGCACAGAACAAGAATAGAGATGGTGATTGTGTATGTACCGAGCTGTGCCTTGCAGCTCTCAATAGTCTTGTCCAGGCTCCTGATGGGTCTCTTTGGGGTAGGGAGGACCGCTGATGATCCCTGTTGGTGCTGATTTTGCTGCTGCTGCTGCTGTTGCACGGTTTCGCTCAGCTCCTTCAGATCCATCTCAGCCTTCACCCGATCTGGAAGGAACAGATAAAAGGTTCAGTTTCAGCACAAATTCAACTATTAGCTAGCATGATAATGATGATGATATGTTGATTGTTAGCCTTTATGGCAACACCATTATGGCGTGTTCACGCAGAAAGCAAATTGAATTTTTTGCGCAAATACATTAATGACGTGAATTTCCCACATTCGTGCAGGTTTAAAATATTCAACCTGAGCGAAACATTTGCATGCTTTTCTCAAGTTATGTGGGGAGGACCGGGCGGAGCAGAGGGACAGAGCTGCTGCTCGCCAACCGACGCCGCTGAGCGCTGGGGAGATCTGGAGGAGAGAGCCAGAGAAAGTGGATTTATCTTCACTATCACTTCTCAACCTGACTAATGCAACGAGCCGTGGAGGTGCCGACCTTCACTGTTGGGTGTTATAATGCAAAGCACTGTAAAGCCCCTTTCACACTGGACAAAAACACTAAACACTAACATCTGGCTTTTGTTTGCAGTGGGAAAGGGTCAAATCGACATTCACAATTACACAAATTACAAATTCAAGTAGGAATCTTAATTGGTATTCTACAAAGTATGATTTGCAAGGCACTGTCAACAATAAATAATAGATACACTGATACATTAAACTATATAATAAAATAAAAAATTTAAACTGAATACTAATGATGATGTTAGCAGTGTAACATTGTCACTGGGCTTCAAGCTGCTTACCCTGTTTTCCGGGGCGTCACATCAGAAAAAAAAAAAAGTCTAATTCATCTACTGGCAATGGGAAAGGAGTCAAATGCCTACTTTAGCGGGTTTACCCTGGTTAAAAACCCACATGTATGCGCTAATTATAGTGTAAAAAGGGTATAATTTTCTTCAATGTCGACTGCTAACTAAAGGGGAAATGTACTTTACTTCATGAACGTACAGAGAGGAGAGGGGCAGGGATAAGAGACTGGAGGGAAAGAACCAGAGTCTCTGGTGAGTGCAGAGTTTAGTCAGAACCAAGTTAGCAAAGCATAGCCCTGATTGATCCGAACTCCATTCAGAAAACAAGAACAAGCATTTTCAAAATGTATTTGTTTGTCCTCTTGTGGACAGACTTCAATTCAATTCAATTCACAATTTGCTTCAAAGGGCTTTGCAACACACTCTGTCCTTAGACCCTTGATTCGAATAAGGAAAAACTACCCAAAAAAACCCTTTTAACAGGGGAAAAAGTAACAGAAACATCAGGAAGAGCTACAGAGGAGGGATCCCTCTCCCAGGATGGACAGACATGCAATATATGTGTGTACAGAATAGATTCACAATAGACCTAACAAAGCATGAATTCAGACTTTTTACAAATTAGCATCATGATGTAGTTATTTTGGCATCCTTTTGATCCGTGTATTGCAATTAAATCGCAGTGAAATCTGTTTATTTTGGGCTCATACCGCTGTAGAGTAAGCCAGATTAAGGGCAAATATTGGCAGATGGTGTTTATGCGCGTTACTAAATGATCCCGCGGTCAAACTCGCAAGGCAAAACTTCGCTTCCCATTTGGTGTGAACACAGTATTAGGGCACGCTCACGCATGCGCGAATGCAGGCGAGTGACCATCGCCTGCCGATGCAAAATTTGTATCTTGTCATGCTGAATGTGGGCAGTGCAGGATGGGACGCCAACGACAGCAAAGTGGGGACTTTGCCAGTCTAAGTTGAACAAATGTGCTTTGCCACCAATAGCAAATGTTTTATTCGCCCCTTAGCTCGCATAGAATTGAAGTGAATGGGAGGTGAATATTTGCCAATGTTGATTTTGCCCATTTGTGACTGCGCTAACACTATATTTGTGCTGCTGGTACTGACCCAGGTTGAGGTTAAGGATGCCGCCTGTGCCTGCAGTCCTTTCCTGCTTGGGAACCAGTCCAGGGTTAAAGGGCTTCGGGCTGCCTGTCACACTGCCTGTAGGACCCATCTTCCCTGAGATAGGAGATGCTGTAATTACAACAAAATAAAAAAAAAAATCCAAGTTTAGTTATTTTGCTTTAGGCTCCTTAGTTGCTAAATGCTCCACTGTGTTCACTAGCTAGTCACTAACCGTGTCTGTCAACTGTGTGGTGCTGAGCTGGTAGTGTACAGTGGGTTTCTAGAGTTTATTGCTTTAAAGAGCTGCCTGTTGCAGCCTGAAAACGACGCTATGAGAGCGGCGAGCATGAACCACAACAGTGAAGTTGCAGGCCGGACAGCTGAAGAATGAGCTGAAATGCGTTACAAAGCTCCATAAAGCAGAGGGGAGCTGCAGACGCAGGTGATAATTATCTTTTTGTTCATCTCTACAAGCAACCCCTTTCACACTGTCACATTGTTTTCAGATCTTCATTTGATACATTGTAATTATAAAAATATCTATTATCATCACTTTAAATGTTATTTACCAGTACAGTCCATTGAATCCTCTCCAGTGCTGTAGTGGAAAGCAGGATTCCTGCTGGCCTTTTCCATATCCTGCTCCCCATCAGACCCTGTGTGAACCGAAGAGTTGGTGCTCATGGGAGACCGAGGCATGTCTGTCATTGAGACCCTCCGACTCATGCCACTGGGTGTGGAACTTTTACTGAGGACCATCTTAGGAGACGCGGTTATATCAAAGTTGAAGCGTAGTTTATCAGGTTTCTCTGTTTTCACTGTCCCAGCACTGGGGTTGGAGGGGTCCAGTAGCATCTGTATCTGGTTGTTGGGAGTGTAGGGAGTGCGGAAAGGTGCATAGTTAAAGACCCCAAATTTCTTGCGAATGTTTTCCACATAGACTTCCATTTCTTGCATGGCACTGTTGAAAATGCTCTTTGTCTTCTTCACAGAGAACGGGATCTCTTTGGACATGAGGTAGCAGTTGTTGATGGGGACCCAGGCCCTATATAAAAGCACAGCGAAGAGCACAATAACACATTTACCAAATTAGAACAAAAGGAGACTAATTTGGCTTAGCTTCTAAAATACATAGAGCCAATTTCCCCTACAATGCTTAAAAGCTTATCTCACCTATCATGTTGCCCAAAGAAGCGTGCGTCTACCTGCCCGTCCTTTTCCCGAAGTGCTTTTGCTGGCCAGAAAGGAAAGCCCTTAAGCTTAGCCCAGACCAAAGGGTGGGGTTGACTCTATTAGGGACAAATCAACACAATTCAATGCTTCACAGATCTAAAATCTAACCCAAAATGTATAAACACTGCTTGAATATAGTATTTTAGATGGTGTAAACACCTACACATGGCTCACAAAACCAGTTGTCCCTTTTTTGGCATGCAGACAGGTAGCACTCTGGACACACCTCAATTTCATTCATCTAGAAACATATAATGACAAAGAGGTAAGTAATTCATAAAATCAGACGCATCTACAGAATTTTTGCTATTATTAAGTAGGGGTGACCCCGAATAGTCGAAGATTCGATGCATCCATATGCAGAGCCTGATTCGACCATCGATCTCACAGTCGAATCTTCGCGGGTGTTATGAAACAAGGATCATACCATTTTGGCAATAAGGGGGTCCTTAATGTCTAATTTTCACACAGAACTACTGGTTTTGTACAGTTATATACAGCCTTTAATTATGATAATGCTGTTAAAAAAAAACGTGAAAAGAAAGAAGCGTTCAATAAATATTTTTAACGTATGTGTATGAATAAATCCAACCACCCCTGTGATAGATTTAAGTTTTACTTTCCTTGATCCGGGACAGACGAGGAGCATCTTGGCGGCAAGGATTACTTAACAATGTATGGAATAGGAAAATAAAGTGTGGATGCACTTTGAAATGGTAAAAGATGATCCAAAAAAAGTTAAATGCAAGTTGTGCCAACAGCTCATGTCCTACCACTCAACAACAAACATGGCTTTCCACTTAATTTAGGAATAGCAATATTGCATGTTGGGACTTAAAATATGTTTGTCTTTTTTCTAGCTCCACCCACAGTATCAGACTGACAATGGCAGTTCATCTAGTAGTAGTAACGTTACCGGAGCTGCGCCAAAACTAACTCAAAGAAAGCTAGATTTGAGACCCAACCCATTCACACACACAAAGATGATTCGACTATCGGTCAACTATAGAAAGATTCGACAATTCTGATTTGAATGTGTAAATCCTTAGTCGGGGACACCCCTATTATTAAGTTAGTAAAGCTTTGTTACCTCATGTTCACAAATCTTGACGATGACTTTTGCAGTAGCTGTTAATTTGTGATTACCTGGAATAAAGTCACATGCTTCATTTATGTTTTATTTTGTACATTTCCTGTGTAGAGAGATTACTGATATATACCAAGGTGGCCTACCTCCATTATAAATGATGCAGTTGTGCAAGATCCATTTCATATCAGCAAGAAAGGCTTCAGTGCAGCCATACATTTTCTTTTTGATATTCTATGTAAAAGGAAAAATACCAAAATCAAAGACAAGACACTTGCAAGAAAATACTCATCTGTTAAATATGATAAGAACTCGGGCACAAATCTTGTTACACAGTATTTTATGTTATGTTTTATGCTTTGTTTTAGGTATTGTACATGTGTACTGTAGTGTACTCTACGCATAACTGTTTTTTTTGTCTCAGTGGTATCTGGTGACCACATTTGTTCTATGTTACACGTTCTTGTGCTGCTTTAATGTTTGTCTGTCGGTATGTTTTATATGCATTTCCCGTTCCTAATGTGTCCTCAAAGTTGCCAATCAGACACTTAGAAGGCCACTCAATGAGACTTTATAGGTTTTTGTTGTCCTCTCCTTTTCATTCCAACATTTTCTTGTCTGCAGTCACCATTTTCTAAAGACTTTTGGGGATTTTTCTTAGTCGATTCTGTTTTTACAATTTTATGTGCAAATCAAAGAAAATAAATAAGGTTACCTTCTCTAAAGTACACAGGTCCATAGGGTGGAAAATGTACTCTGCATAATCTGGGTGCTGTTCCAGAGACACAGGCTTCTGAAAAGGCTCAGTCTGCACAGTTTAGGAAAATATTTTTAAAAAAAAGAAACCGATGCATTAGCCAAAATTTGGATGTCTCATTTCGTGGATATATTTCCTAGACTTTTGTGTTGGAATATAAGACACTTTCTTAGACATAGAAAGATTATAAGACACATATTAAACAAGCATTCAATGGACTTTTACAAGTCTTACCCCAGGCTGTTTAATCTTTTGGAGCGCAAATTTGAGCAAGTAGGAGAGTTGGTCTATCGTCAGCATTGTCATCGCCTTGCTCTGGGTTTCAATGCATTCGGCAACTGTTATTTTCTGCAACAACAAAAAGTGCAGTAATTAATGGCATTAATGAATATCTAATGAAAATAAACAAGGAAAAGGACTGAGCATTGATACTAATATAATTTTACATCTTGACTTCTTAAGTTTACATAATCTTTTTTCTTTTGATTTAGCTTGTAAATATAATTAGTATTGTGCCAATGAAAAGAAGTGCATAGTAAATTTCCCTAAATGTAAAGAAGGAAATCAAAACTTTAACCCTGTAACATCTCTCAGACTTGTAGTGTGAGCCGTTAGCTTGCAGGGGTGTCACACCATGTGTCATGGAGGGCCAACAGTCTGTAGGTTTGTGGATCAAGCAGGTGATTCCACTGATTTGTTGTTCCTCTCTGGCTGAAGCTGCACATAGCCTGACACCCCTTTTTTCAACTAAGCAAGCAAGATTGTGCCTTGAGTCCCACAATAATTTGTGTACACCCACACACACACACACTTCTTCAGCGAGATACCTCACACTCTGGACAGAACCAGTCGCCCTCGGGCTCAGCTGGTAGTTTGAGGCACTTGGCGTGGTACACCCTGGGGCAGAGCTCACAGCAGAGCACCTGGCCCTCGCGGTGGCACAACCAGCAGTAGAAGTCATTCCTGCCGTCCTGCGGTACAACATCAACAGGGTCTGTGGTGAGTGCTGGCTGCTTCATATAGTAAAAGGGACCATGTCTTAGCTCTGACTGAAATGCAGGCAAGAGAAACAGGGGGGCAGGTTTCAAAAAACACGCAAGAACACAAAAAGGTGCAGTGCAACAGAAACAGTAAGGTGGGGTAAGCAGGGTAAGAAACATAGTGGGCAGTACATGTGATAAACCCAACACAAGACTTTTTAAAGCAAGTAAGTAAACTATCTAACATCTAATCACCTGACTTTCAACTGTGAGTCATACAAGACTAATCCAACAGGTTTTAGGGTGTGAGCTTCAGGATATCTACTGTTCCCTTCATGTTATAATTAGATAGGTCATCTTTCCCTCTAGAGTAAACACAATGCATGATATGGTTCTCTGGTAAGTACCTAAATGGTACTTTACTAATACTACATTAATGGATCAATAGAAGCTGATGCATCTGCTTTCACATCCGGTATCATTTAAGCTTACACCAAATCCGTGTTTGGTATAAATCTATCATAAGTAGTTATAAAGTGGAAGTGCAGCTTATTTGGTAAATTTATATTCTAAACTCATCAGAAAACCATTAACTATGTGCACGTCAAAATGTACACGTTTAAAAAAATTACACAAAAAATGCTACAATGATCTTTTAATATCATGCAAGTTCAACAGAGACTTAAGGTCAAAAGGAAACCACTCAGCACCACATTAATTTGGCAAGCAGATAATAAAAACATATGCATCAGAGTCATATATCACCAAAATGCATAACCCTTAAAATTAGCAAAACAACAAGAAATAGATGACTATAGGAGACTGATGAAAACACAAATGTCTAAAAAGTAATAAATTAACTGTGAGTTGACCATGCATTCATGGCACTGCTCCAAAACATACACAACACACCTATCCCAAGAAGACATATCCACTGTCACAGCAGGTAACATCCATACACGTTTGTCCATCTTTAAGCTGACAGTTAACTACAGTCAAAATCAAAATTGGCGTGCTCTCGCAGGCAGTGTGGTGTGTTTTTGACCAAGAAAGAAGTCCTGCATTGAGCTTTGATCTCTGCAGTGTGTGCAGGCCTCCAGTCGAGTTTGTTAAAAATGTCTCTCAGTGTTGTTTACCTGGTAAGTGCCTGTATTATCACCTTTCAGGTAGTCTAGGTTTGAGAAGAAGACTAAAGGCGCTAGTATACCCCCGTCAGAACCGCTTGGTGGACAAGCAAACCCCCCCCCCCCCTCACAGCTTTCCAAACTTAGATTGGGGGGTGGGGGTTTAGACGATATCATGCCTCCCGCTTCTCTATGACAGCAGGCTTTTCACTCCACCCTTGAGTAGGTTCTTTCAGAACAACTATAAACACATTTTATTTCCAACGCATTTGGACAAGTCGTACGAACTAATTCTTTTCTGCATAACCTGGCCCTGAGCAATTTGCGTGAGTTAATTTCTCCACTCAATGTGAGGATTTGGTGGCTGGGTGGAAGACGAAGCAGTCCAAACTCATGTTGTCTTTGTTTTGGATTATTTTTGGTGCCATCTCCATGGCTAACTCCACTTTCTGGTGTGGAAGGACAGACCTCCGGTCGCAGTGAGTACATTGGCATTTGCCCCCAGTACCATACCCCACAACCTTTGAGAACAGGCCAGATTTTGAAATCAGTATACTGGAGTCCTTACCTGGTCTTTACTGTTACTGTTGACAGCCCCAGGCTTCTTCTTTTTCTTGATAGGGCTGGGGGAGATGTCCGAGGGAGAGTGTCCATTGGAAGAATGGGTGGGACTGGAAACCTTTCTCTTCTGTGGTGCAACCAGTCGTTCTGCTGACCCCGGTATTTCAGGAACTGGATGCAGAAAGACAATGGAGACAGGTTTGTATTGTTAACTGCACTCAAGTCCAACACATAAGACAAGGTTTAGAAGACAAAAAGACGAGTGCCACAACAGTAATCAAGCTATACCTAAAATAAATCAAGATGTTGAAAACTATCATAAACCATAATACATCATCCCACATTCTTAGAGCTTATTGAGAAACCAAGGAAGTGCAAATAGAAGAAAGTCAGTTTCAGTCGAGCAATTCGATGGTCAGATGAAGTGTTTAGCTTTTAGAATGTTGTCATCATGATAATGTTGACATCGTGTGCTGACAGCAATCATACTGATCCAAAAAGCATGTATTAAAGATGCCACATATTAAATTACCACTTGATAGCCCTCTAAACCGACTAGACCCTATGTTGATACTTGACAAAAAAAAAAATCTAAACAGGCAGGTAGCCGGGCATAATGGATTATCTTTGTAGTCCTAAGAGACCAACAAAATGAATCGCACTGCTCTCGAAACTTACAGTAGATAATCTCGACATTCTCTGTAACTAAGCCCCCTAAGAGGTTTGACTCTTAATGCGAGTTACTCGGCCTTAGAGACTTACCTTTGGATCGTGCAGATGCATCCATCCCTTCTACCACATCAGACTCTGTCTTTACCTCCTCCTCAGCCAGACTGCAGAGCACCGAACAAGAGCACACAGAAACAGAAGTCAGAAAGGGTGTTCAGAAACCACATCAGCATAACAGTAAACAAGTGGAACACCACCTAAGGCACCCGGGTCCCGGAGGATCTGTCAATAGGGACTCTGCTGTTTTCCATTGTTATTGTTTTCATTTGATATCAGCACATATCTGACATAGGGGTACGAAGTTCAAATCCTTTCCATATTATCAGTAACAAACGAGTCTGAATATGGTCTTTATGTTTCAAGAGAGAGAATGGTAACAATCACCATGGCAACCCTCCTCTCCGCTAAGTACAAGTTGATATTCACAACAACACATAGGGCCATTTAGCTGACATTACCCTGCACCTCTGTCCTTCAGGAGAGATTGCAGCTGTAGATTGTATTCCGACTATGTTCTGATCTCTGCTGTGCTTTGTTTTTTACAAATGGTGAATAGTCCTTTAGTAAGGAGAGTCGGAAGGGAGTCGGTCCATGCTACTGGAGGGAAAAGGTCTCATGGTGATTAACGGTATATCTTTCTGCTACCTCTCAGTAACAACAGGCAACCCACAAAGGATTTGGGCCCATTCTTGGAGACCAAGAGCAAGAGATCCATCTAATAAACTTCAAACAAGGTCTATCTAAATATTTTTGGCCTAAATCTTCACCACATACATATTTAATGCAGCTCTGCTGGCCAAAGTAATGTTTATATCACCCAATCTGTAAATTTGGCACCACATATTTTCTATTTAGGATATATTCACATACACAGTTTTGGAGTTAAATAAGCATTTGGGTGTTAAAATTAGAACTCAAAAGATCTACCTGTTCCACTGCTATGTTTACAAACTGATATACAGACCAATATTAATACCATTGACCAATACATCCATAGATTATAACCAATCCAAAAGATAAGAATGTAGTATCTCCAACACACACATCTAGCACGGGAAAAGCCTGATTTCCTAGGTCTTCGTACCTGCTCTCATCTCATTTCCTCTGAGGAAAAAAATGGATGAGAATAAAGGGGCTCTGGCGATAAATACAAGTCTTTGAGTGTGTGGCTCCTCCTTTGTTAGAGCAACAGAGGGCCTCGTTCCAAGGATGTAGCCTTTATTCACAAGCCCCAAGAAGAAAACCCTCACACGGACCCCTGACAGGTCACACACTTGACCAGTTCATAGCTTTGGCTTCACCTCGGGTTTCCAGCTAGGATGATGGGTTTACAGGCTAGGACTCAAAGGTCAACCAAATTTGTGGGATAAGCTTTTTTTCTCTTCTAAAAGTAAAAGAATGCTCTTCATGTCCCCTCCTCCACCGTTAAAAAGACATTCCACACAAAGTTGATCAAATGTCAGTTCGTTGATGGGCTTAGGGAGGTTAAAATACATATCCTAAAGGGTTTAATGAATAAATCAGATATGACAAAAGAGATTGGATGTGATCAAATCAGCTAATGATTAAAGATCTTTTTTCTACTAAACAATATACCAAATTTGCTTACCAAGCCAATACTATAGCACACAATCAGCAAAGCCATTCTTAATACATTCCTTGTTCTTTCAGGCAGTCAAACTGGCAATCCCAGACAGTGTATCAAAATGAAGGACAATAAATGCATCATAACTTGTGTTGTCCGAAAAATTAGAGACATGGGTTGAGCAGAGTTTCTTTAAAAATATGGCGTAGGGGTATCTTGTTTCAGCCTGCCAACAGTCACACACACACACACCCCAACCCCTCCGGGGCCTTCCTGTTCCGGACTGAGTGAACAAACGAGGCCCACATGAAAATAAGAAAACGTTAGCCAAGCCGCTCTGCTACGTGTACCACAGCCCTGAAAAGAGACAACATTCGCCACCACCAGGCAGCCCAGAGCTGCTGAACAAAGTGCAACACAACCCCATATGATATACACACACTTAATACCAATGCCAAGACATTGCTGAAACTACCAGGAAGACAGGATGACCAGCAGTAAAAAAAGTATGCTGATCCAAAGGGCATTCTCAGATCAGGAGCTATGATCCATCATACAAGGAGAATTAGGCAAATAAATCCTCAGCAGATTCTGGGATATATTCCAGAGAGAAGCGGGTTCAAGAAAACACTGACAGTATTCCCCTCTGCAAGTAGTACCTGATGGACAAAACGGAAACAACACTGACTCAATGCCTTTAGATTCCACTCCTGTGAGAGACGAGCAGGGTTCTCTCGTCACAGAAAATGGAGGCCACAGCTTGCTCCCCTCCCCCCTCTCCCCCATCCCCCACTCCGAGGCTCAGACTCAGGCACTGGCACATCCATGCAAGAGGACCAGAGAGATCTGTGGAGATTACAATCCAACATTTATAAAAACACGGCTATGTCAAGACAAACCTTCACAGTCGTTCACAGAGATAGAGGAGAAACACAGGGAGGGAGACACGGGAGAAGTGAAGAAGCACTCATCTCTGTTTTGGTTTCTTTTGGTTTTTATGTCTTCGATGCTGGCTTCCCTCCTTCCCTGTGAATACTGGTGTGTCATAGAATAATTAGATTTATTCTGAAGAAAGAGACCAACACTGTGAAGCCACACTCAGATCCTGGCAAAGCTATTCTCTCTCTATGCCTTAAGAAACCGCAGTTTGTACACATCAAACAGGCAAATATCTGAATAGATGGCCTTTCAATATGGCACTCCAGTAAAAGCCAGTCGATGCACACATCATATTTTACTCTTTGCACTGGAACTGCCATTGAAAACCCCCGTGATTAATACCATTGACTAAAAAACACGCTACTCATCCTGCTACACAGAGATTATTAGGTTTTGTAAAATGACAAGACACAGTCAGCTTTCATAAGACCAACAACCAAATGCAGGCAAATGAAGAAATGCATCGTATTAGCTTTTCCTGAAAATCAACAAAAACAAAATAATTAAATCAGACAAAATAATGTCCTAATCTACATTTCATAAAATAATGATTTTAACTACATAAAGATCCCTGTTTTAGCATTACTCCTTTACAATATTAAAACAATGTCCCAACACCAAAGAATACTAGTATGCACAAAATACCCTGTAGAAAAGAAAGATTTGACCTGGATTTTATATAAGGCTGTAAAGGGTGAATCAAAGATGGCTGTGGAATTTTCCAGAAGGCCCTTGCTCTCCCTGCTGCTCTCCCTCTGATTGTCAATCTTTAACCTCGACTGCAGCTGCAATTGGCTGGAGGGCCAACAGGGTGGAACATTATTGGTCGGCTGTGCTATGCCACACAGATCACAGTGTGCAAGCTCCCCTCTTCCTCTTAAAAAGCATTTTTGCTGCAATGCAGACATTTCCCCCTGCATTAGACAGTTCGTATTCCTTCATTTTAGCTTGCCCTTCTTCATTATGACAGTATAAACTGGAGGGGATTTGAAAAAGGCCTTTTGGGAGATTATACTTGTGGTTTTGATGCATAACTCAGTGGCTCTGCTATTCAACCTCTGCCGTGCTGTTTATAGGCTACATTGCCTCAGAAAGAGGCCGAGACGATTTGTCCCGACACCATGACGTTACGCATTGCTGCCATTTCTAACTATCAATGTAGTATTTATATTACAGGCTCATGCAAGCACTGCGTAGTGACTAATTCCTAATCTGTAGTAAAAGTTAACTTTTGGTTTTGCAGAGAGAGCGACTTAGCCGTAGTCAAAGAGGAAACACTGATTGTAAGGTTAGAGGAAACATGCCTTGTGTCAGCCCACAAGAGAAAGAAAACATTCTTTGTTTCCCCCACACAGTTGAGACAGCCTAAACAGTGATACATAATGTAAAACAATGTACAGTCTATGCTCTGACAAATATTTAATGGCAACAAATATTAAATTATACACCTCCCCTTTGTGTAGATTTCTTATAAAATATCTTGATAGAAAAACTGCTTTATTATCTGTATCTTTCTTATGTATCAATGGGATTTCTGTTTTGTGTAAAAACAAGACAAACCCAGAGTACCATAAGGGAAAAGAAAAACAAAGCAAACAAACATACATTTGCATATATATATTATATATGTGTGTTAAATTATCTCATTTACAAATGTCATGTAAAAACACCTCATGTTGTTTCTCTCTCCTGCTGTCTGACCTGTGAAGAAAAGACTAAAGTTCTCCTAAGAAGAGCTCCCTTAAACACAAAATGGCCACTGTCTGCCATGGAGGAAGCAGTTTTACAATAGTGCTGTAGAGTCCACAAAGCCCAGGGCTGTAAACTCTGGGCCTATGGCTGTAAACAGAGGTGACTTGTGTCTCAACATATTATTTCTAAAGACTAGACTGGAAGAATTGGAAGAGGATTTCCCTTCGACAAACGGTTTGTTTCATGTGGGCTCATTGTCTGACCGATATGGAGTGCAGAAACTCCATCCTCAGTACTTTAGTTAAATGCATAACAAGTTATAAGTTTTTCAGTTTCTGAATAATTTAGTTTACATATATATATATAAAAATGTTAGACTGTAAACCAGTATTCAGTTATGCCCTGTACTCCTTGTCCCAACAAGCACATCTGTTGCCCTCCACGTCTATTCCCCGCCCTGGCATGACACACAAGAAAACAGCACAGAGCCAATCCACTTACAAAGGGTATATAATACCCCCCTCCATTGCCCATCCCCCATTCTTTCTCTGCCAGGCTGCAACACAAGACTGCCGCAACAGAAAGGAGATGTGGGTGCCATTTTTAAATCTAACTCTCTTTTGCATTATAAAAAAGGAAAAGGATTTGCCATGGTCCACTCTGCCTCCTGTATGGCAGACTGGTTGTCTGGGGCACCCATGTGACCCTGAGACACAGAGAGAGAGCAAGGGTGAGAGTCGTTACCCAACCCCCCACCCTCCTCAGCACTGTGGAGCAGAGAGGCCTGGCGAGGCCTCCAATCCACCCCAGCTCCTCCTCCTCCTACACACTAAACTGATTTTAAGGTGTGCACATTCATCATGAGAAACCAACAGTCACCACAACAACAAGAAGGAAGCCATGTTGTTATCAGAGAGTTGAGATAAAAAAAAGACAGAGCTTACCTCTGTGGATGCATGGCTGCCTGACACACTGTTATGTCAACACTTATAAAACATGGAGGACACTCTCAGCCCTCAGCCGGGGAAGGCTCCGCTCTTCAGGCAAGGCGATCAGGCCCCAGTGATGTTAGCCAGATCCTGACTGGTCGCTTTCCTCACAGGCAGGATACAAGGCCGCGTCTGATTGGCCAAAATGTTTCCTGAGTAATTATCTTTGTTCAGTGCAGGCAGGGGCAGCACTGTGAGTGTCAGTGACAGGGGAAGAAAAATAAGCAGAGAACTAGGCCTAAAACTACAAAATAACATGATTAGTATGAGTATTTTTGGCATACAAACCCCATAAAACAATGTTTTTAAGCTTCCAAGTGTAGAATCTGGCAGTAGTTGTCTTTTTTAGAAGGCTTTAGAAGTAGTAATGGCAGAATGTAGACTGTGAAGAGCAGGACACCGTGGCTTCTCTGCACAAGCCTCCATTTTTTTATGTGGAGAGGGCCTTTGTTTAAACTCCTCCCTCCCTCTTGGCTGTTTCCAGAGAAAAGAGAGACTGTACCTCCTCACCTATTTTGGCAATTCAGTCTGCAAAAAAAAGGACAAAAGAAGAAAATTAGCTAAAGCTAAAATAAGAAATTATACAGTCAAAACTCTTATGGTGAGGTGTAAAGGAAAGGGAACAAGACCTAGTTTTGAGGAAGCCATGCCTTTTTATGTCACATTACTGTCGTTACTGCAATAACCTTGATATATAATGCCCCAGTGAGCGTTAACCAAGCACACTAATACATTATATGCACAAGCCCACGTCGCAAAATGTAGTAAATATAATAAATAAGTAAAAATAATATGTATCTCCTCCTCATTGAGAAGGAATACTAAAAGTGAATTTTTAAGAACACTGTATGGGCTTTGGATAAAGTGTGCGTAGGATTTCCTCTTCAGACCCTGTGCTGTAATAGTGGTCATTAATAATTAAGCACCAGTTTCTGACATTCAGCAGCAGTAAAATACTCTATACTAAATCAGAAAGACATAATGAAATCCTATATAATAATCCTGTCATAAATACAGTCTGGGAGACACTTTTAATGTTCCTATTTTGCTGAGACTGAATTAGTTGTCTACTAAAATCTATGGTAATTTGTAAGGCTGTAGTTCATAGTGTTGTGCTGGAGTGCATTACATTGAAAGGTGTTGTTTCCACATATGTAAATGGAGTGTCCAAATATGAGAAAACAAATGTTTAATGTAATGTAATCCCTTACAACACCAACAACATTATAACACACTTGCAGCAATGACAGTGTTAGATTATTTTACACTAAACATGCTTTGCAGTGTTTGTGGTCATTGTGTTTTTTGCAGCAGTGGACGGGCTGCATGAGACTGCTTTACACTGACAGGCGTTTCCACTGTTTCACTTAATAATGCGACTGAATAAAACAACAGCCCCATCTACCCACTGCGATTATTGTTGAGTAAAGTGCGCCACAGAAACAGAGCAGTGGCGCTGAATCGCGATGCCTTTGTATTTAGTTTTGGGGGGGACAAAAAACGCTGCGCCCAACGTGGGGCTCGAACCCACGACCCTGAGATTAAGAGTCTCATGCTCTACCGACTGAGCTAGCCGGGCTGCGCAACCAAGGCACATAAAATATATTCTTAAATCACTACGGTATGTTCTACCACTCTTGTAGTTAAATATGTGACGCTGCGTCACGTTGTATTGGTGCGTACTGAACTGAGGAAGGGAGGGTTCAGGCCCTGCTGTCCCGGTTCGGTCTAATACTGACCTCTAGCGTCAAAGAACAGTGTTGTATTTAACTCGAGTCAGCTGAATGTTTCTTTGAGCTGAGCAGCAAATTGTTGAGTAACCAATATAAGGACTAATGTTAGCTGCTTAGGGTCTTAACAACCACCTATTAACAAAAGCCTTCTCTCTCTAGAAGCCCCAAAGAAAACTTCGATTAACGGTTAATTAGGCTAATAGTGACGGTGTTGTGTGTCTTGGACGCCATGTAAGTTAGTATAAACGTTACCTGATTGTTGGTTTCCTTTGTAAATTGTCCGTAAATCGCCGTTTAGTGAGAGGAAACACATTAAAGCCACCGTCCGTCACTTAATTCAAAATAAAATGTTAAGCGACAGGCACGTGAAAAAATGTAGCCACAAGAAAGTAGTAATTGTGTTCTGTTTCTAATATTGTGCCCCCACTAGTGGTGAAAGCAGGATATTTTACCGGTGTAACAGTAAAATACCACAATATAAAAATACTCTATTAGCCTTTAAGTTTTGCATACAAAATCGCATTTGAGTATAAAAGTACAAAGGTAGGCTATTATCAACTTGTTACACACACCGGACCCTTTTAGTTTTTTAATATATTATATGACTGGATTATTAATTTGGTGCATTAATGTGTGAGCAGTATTTCAGTGTTGTGGCAGGTCGAGGTGGAGCTAACTGTAACTTATTTATATAGCCTACTTTCGGGTAGTTTAATCTATAGCAATAAGCTGTATTTATCATTTCAAGTAACTTAAAACGTCAAGTAACTGTAGTGGACTATATATGGTGGAGTATAATTGTAAAGTAGCATGAAATGGAAATACTCAAGTAAAAAAAAACCCCACAATACTTTAAAATCCACTTAAAGTACAGTAATGGGGATGGGGCTTAAGTTACCCTTTTTTGAGTTCTTGTTGCCTGTAAGAGCCATAGGACATAAACTATAGGACATAGGAACATTGTTCTTATAATATTCTAGTTTAATATCATTTAATATCTTATAGTCAATTTTGTAGTTAGGATTCTTCACCTGCAGTACTTACTTATTTTTCTTTATACGTCTTTATATTCCTATTATGTTTATTGTTTTGCACCAAAACACCAAAGCAAATTCCTCATATGTGTAAACCTAGTTAGCAATAAAGCTGTTTCTGAGTCTGAAAGTCTTAAGGTCTTTAAACTAGAATTGGACTCAGGGGCCCTCTACATGACAGGCTCATAAAATTGGGAAATAATACAGGACCTGCGTCAGATGATATTGTACTTTAGTGGTGTGACTTCTCTAATAACTTTGCAATTAATCGAATTACCATAATCCTGGGGATCTTGGGGTCTGGGGCAATTACCCGCCTTAGTCCAGTTGCTACTCTGCTATTCTGATGTACAGTACCATTTCCAAACTGACCTATCATTTCAGATGATAATGTGCTGAAATATAACATATGCCCAAACAATTATGCGTCACTCAAATTAGTATTCGCTTTGGAAGACGGGCGCTTACGTGGAGTACGTGAAGGCACCATGGGCCTGGGTTCTCCTTCTACGTCAATGACGCTGGGCGGTTCATGAATGGGGCTTTGAAGTGGGAGGGCCCGTCATCTGACTTTACCAGGCAGGGGGGGGGGAGCGGGAGGGGGGTGGAGTGGGTGTTGTACCCGTCGGTGTTTGGTTTGGTGCGATGCATCTTCATGACTGTTTTTTAAACACACGAGCAGCGGGTTCACTGTGCTTAAGTTACGGACTGCGGTGGAGCGATCGGCCGCGGAGCAGAGTGAGCATCGGCTGAGGCGTGCCGCGGGGGGAAAGCTAGCTCCAGCCCAGCCAGACGCCGTGACGGCAGCCCGGAGCCACACAGGAGGGAGAGAGCCGCGTTGGTGAGCCATGGGTTTCCGCAAGAAGAACAAGAGCCCACCGGTGCTGAGCCACGAGTTTGTGATCCAGAATCACGCCGACATGGTTTCGTGTTTGGCCATGATTATCCTCCTCGGCCTGATGTTCGAGGTACTGTGCGATTGGACGGGAAAGGCGCAGGAGCTGTGGTTAGCCGAGCGATGTTAGCCGTTAGCTGACATGACAGCAGTAACGTTACTCCAGGGGCAGGGCGCTAGCGTGTCTTTCCTCGTCCCTTCTCATGTGTCTCACTGATTGCCAAAGAAGATGGCGAGGAGGCCCGCTGGCACAGCTAACAGGTCAATTTTACCAGTCGGCTAATCCATTGCCTCCATAGCAGACCAGTACATGTAGCTCTCTGCCCTTTGACAACAAGCTAGGCAGGCTAGACGTCTGTCTGCATGCTACACATTTGATTACCAGCCGTTTGGTTCAACAGAGCAACCATAGCTGACTAATACCTAGCCACACGAATGAAACAAGATAGCACCCCCCTCCCCTCACTAACCTGTCTCCACCCAGACTCAGCCAGTAAGGCTGACAATATTGTGAAAAAAAGCTAATAAATCTTTTAACCTTTTATCTGTGACGATGAAGATGGCTCACAGCTTGGTACATAGTCATCCATGCCTTTACTCAAGGAGAACGTGAAGATACATACACATCCTCCTGACACAATGAGAGTCACTGTAGCAATGGAAATGAACTTCTATAAATGCACCTCCATTTGCTGGAAACCGCAGGGAGCCCCTCCAGGCAGCCCCTGGAGGTCCCCAGACCCCAGTTATGGGAGTCAGTGGATCCAGGATCTTGCAGTGACACAGCAGTCCTAACTCCTTACATGTGCATGAAATGATGACTGAATGTTTCACAGCTGTTTGACACTCTGATACTAAGTGATTCAACGTGGTTGCAGTCTTTGAGATGTTCTGCTCATGAACGCCTGTCAAACAAAAAGGTATCGTGACTGAGCGTAAGGTTCTCTTAACATGGGGCATTTCCAAGAGGATTGTACACCTTTTTCTTACAGTGTTGAGGTGATCAACACAAAGGCTTGTCGTATGAAATGTGTCAGTGGCAAACCTCTCCTTTGACTCAGAATCGTGCCATTAATCCCGTTTCTTTGTTTGTGTTCCAGGTCACAGCAAAGTTCGCCATCATGTTCATCACAGTCCAGTACAATGTAACACAAGTTCTTGGTGAGCTGAAAGCTTTTAGGTCCAGGGATCATTTCAGGATTCTTAAAAAGACTCATGTTAACTGTGTTTCACTGCATCTGATTTGGGTTTCTCTGTTGTTTCTGGGTTGTTGTTTTTTTTTGCAGATGAGAAGATTGAGCCAGTAAACCTTTACCAGTACGGCCCTAAAGATGTGGCCACTGTGTTTTTCTACCTGCTTATTGCGGTCATCCTTCATGCCTTGATACAGGAATATATTCTCGACGTGAGTACACCAACATCC
The DNA here is from genome assembly GCA_011952105.1 of Coreoperca whiteheadi. Lineage (NCBI taxonomy): Eukaryota > Metazoa > Chordata > Actinopteri > Centrarchiformes > Sinipercidae > Coreoperca > Coreoperca whiteheadi. The sequence continues at coordinate 21,623,588 of CM022479.1, forward strand.
AAACTCGGCAGCCGCCGTATTGGCTCACATTGTTTGTCGGTGTTGTTGTCTGCACACAATGGCTTGTTATTTTGAGCCTTCATCTTGTGTATAAACGTGGTACGAAGGAAACAGAAACTGTGCTCAAGGATCTCTCCGCCTGTGTACTCCCTACATTCGTCTTTGTCTAGTTTTAAATTTCAAAAGCATCAAATAATGCCTCATGCGTTGGCTCTGTTCGGGTCCATGACTAAGTTCTGGAGAGGCGTTTGTAGGTAATCAGGTCCGCTGCTTCCAGCTGCATGGTCGCTGCAGCATAAAGGCTGAAACCGCGCTCATGTTTCTCGTGCCATCGTTGGTCTTTGACATCAGTTCCCAGTGGGATATTATTTATAGAAAAACACATTTTTATACGGGTTTTTTTTTTTTTTTTTAAATTCCAAAAATAAAAATCTTTTTGTGGAACACATTCAACTGGATTATTTAAAAATATCTGTCTCTCTTTAAAGGATAGGCTCACACTTTTTCATGTCTGCCTTAAAACAGGTGCCCATGTGAACATTGAAACAGGTTTTTCTTGCTGTAATATGCCTCCTGTTCACACTGGACGTTAAGAGAGAACCTCCTAATGCAGTTACAGTTTAGGCGACGGGGGACAAAACCCTCAGTCCTCGTTCGCTGTAAAAATACATTCACTTTGGAGCTCGGTGTCTTGCTCAGGGACACTTTGACTTGTGGAGTGGAGGACCCTATGATTAACCAACGACAAGCTCTACTTCCTGAGTCTCCAAGAGCCAAAATTGTGAATTTATCATTTACGGTCAAAAGACTAAAATTACAACATTTGTACAAGAAGGAAAAGTGGAACATTTGCACCGCTATTTATGCTGGTTACCATTTATGTTAGAGCGGTGGCAGTTCTAAGTCAATAACAGGCGGTGCCATATTCTTTACCTCCTTTTCCCTATAAATCAAGTAGTAAAAAATGACTCCACACATATCTTAGTTTTGAAATGAAATGTGAGTAACCGACAAAAGTGACCCGTACTTGTCTAATAAAGAGGAAGGAACTAAATCAGTCAAGTTTATTTCACACATGTGATCATAAATGTTCCCCAATTCAACATTTTGATATATTAATGTGTGCACCTTGTGTATTATTTTGTGTTATTTCAGAAGATGAACAGGAGGTTGCACCTGTCAAAAACCAAACACAGCAAGTTCAATGAGTCTGGACAGCTTGCGGCGTTCTACCTGTTCTCCTTCGTCTGGGGCTGCAGCATCCTGACAGCGGTACGAGGGTCAGGCCTCACAGAAACACTCCGTCCCAGCCCGCGTTAGGCTTTATCTTATGCCGTGTCTCTTTTTTTTTTTCTGACAGGAGGACTTCGCAACAAATCCTACTTTCTTATGGGAGGGTTACCCACACACTCACATGGTGTAAGTAAAGAGTCAAAGACGTCTACACATCATAAGCTCATATTTTTAGTGACTAATCCCAGAAAAATCTGAGCGAAACACTGAATTCAAGTTTTAAATGAGTTCCACAAGTATTTTCATTCAGAGGCATGTTGAGCTTTTAACATGATGCACTTGTATTTTGTATTTGGAATTGTTAGAATTCATCTTGTTATCTTATATCAAAGTTTAAGATCAGTCCGAGCTTAATGTCATAGGTCCATTTTAGGATTCTAGGTCAGGCTTTGGTTCCCTCCCATGTTCTTGGTTTGACTTGTTGTGCATGTCGCTGGATTTTAAGTAGACGTTACAGAGCAGTGCACCATGCACAACATGATCTATTGTATATGAATATGATATAACTTCTGTCCAAGCCAAAATAACACCCTGGCGCTTACCTCTGCACAACCTGTCCTCTGTCCTAGTTTTCAGGTCAAGTTCTTCTACATTTGCCAAATTGCCTATTGGCTCCATGCACTTCCTGAGCTGTACTTTCAAAAAGTACGGAAGGTGAGGGTCGTTTCTAAAGAATAATGATGTACTTGGGAAAATGTTTCAGGTTTTTGTGTGTTGCCCTTGGTTAGCAGAGCAGCAACTTATTCGTATAAGTCAGGGGTCTCGTGTTGCAGATGGGAGGTGGCATATTGGCTCAAGTGAAACAAAAATCTTTCCACTTTAATTTCGATTTTACAGCCACATCCACCATCTAACCTCTTACCAGTTGAGAAGTGGTGATGAACTTGAGTGTTAGTGTGTCAGCGGTAACACTTCAGTCTGCGACAAAATCCATTTTATTAGTTATCTTCAAAGTTTTTGTGCAGTTGGCCTCTGCAGTCTGTAATCGGATGAGTGCAGTGGTGTTTAAACCTCAGTAGGTTAATGTCCCCTCTAACCGTTGCTAATCCACGCTGGCATTTTCATGTGTCTCCATGAGGAATCAGCTGAGGGCTGCGCCGATGTGCAGTATGGAGTATGTGGGAGCTGGGAATACCTTTAACAACCACACCTCTGTTGCAGTACTTGTACTCAAGCAAGAAGGAATGTTTTTTTTCTTAGTGGAATTAGCAGGAAGACCCTATTAACTGATGTTGCCCCTTTGTCTAATTCATTGAAAAAGCATTTTGATTTGAGGTTTATTGGCTAATGCATTTGTGTGTAGCTATTTCGTTATTGTATTTTCCACATACATTATTTTAGAGTAAATCGGATCCAAGCACATGTCGAGGATTAATAAAACGTATACTAGAAGTATAGATAAAAGGTGGTTAATGAGTCCTGGCTGTGTTTTTAAGGGTTGCGGACTTTAGAGAAAATCATTGCTCATCATTTCACTATACTGTAAATAAAATAATCTTTAAATATTTTTTTTTTATTGACTGTATAGCGAAACCTTTCCAGCAAACTGTACTGACTGTGGCAGTCGATGTAGTTGCTGTCGTTACTAACGCAAACTCTCTCCTGCTTTGTTTTATTTCTACAGGAGGACATCCCCCGCCAGCTCTATTACATTTGCCTTTACGTTGTCCACATCACTGGTGCCTATGTCTTAAAGTGAGTGAAATAATTCATTTTTCTGAGCGTGTCCTCTGAGGATGAAATAAAGAATATTCTGACGAAGCATATTCTAGGTATATCTCATTAAGATCTCATGTATCCTGATATTAACTGAGATCAAGTGGTTTTAACTTTTCAACAGGTAAAGCAGTGTTACTTTTTGCTATTGCAGGAAACTGTATAAAAGTCCAATGATCATAATGCGATTTAAAACTCAGATATCATACCTGACACTATGAGTTAATGGAGTGATGGTTTGTTTGTTTTTTAGTAAATGTTGCTGATGGTGTTCAGTGCTGTCTCCCGCTCTCCTGTAGTCTTTCTTTGTGTCCTCTGTTAATTCTGTGTTGCCGTCCCTCTGTCTGTGCCCCGTCTGTTTAGCCTCCACCGACTGGGCCTGGTGTTGCTGGTCCCTCACTACCTGGTGGAGCTCCTGTTCCACGCTTCACGCCTCTTCTACTTCAGTGATGAGAACAAGCAGAAGGGGTATTGCTTTCATTCGTCTAACAAACAAGCTGTCATTTTTGGTGGGTGGTAATGCCTTCCCGATCTGTACAACCTGATGCGGTGTCTTTTTTTTTCCTTTTCAGTTTTACTCTGTGGGCTCTGCTTTTTGTCATCGCCCGCCTCCTCACCCTCACACTCTCAGTTCTGACGTTTGGCTTTGGGCTGCCCCGTACGGAAAACCAGGGCTTTTCCCTAGCAGAAGGCAACTTCAATGTGCTCACCATAAGGCAAGTCCGGATGGCAATGAACAGGAAGAGCCCTTAATGTCTCGTACCTAGCCAATTTGCCCATTGCATTAAACTTAAAAACGACAAAATGGCCAAAGTTTTGTTTTCCTGTTCACAAGTTAAAGAACTTCATCAATTTTGTGCTCCCCACCCCTCAGGATGACTTGTCTGGCAGCTATCTGCCTGACACAGGCCTGGATGATGTGGAAATTCATTAACTTCCAGTTGAAAAAGTGGAGGGAGCACAGCCAGAACCAGGCCTCAAAGAAGAAGACGGTCAGCCCAAAGAGCAAGCCTCACAAAAGGGAGCCGACAAGGGGTGAGTATTCAAGAACCTCAGCATCTGGTCAGTCACCCAAAATAGACGTAACGTAATCCTGTGTTTATATTCACGTCTCACAACCGTGATGTTTCAGATTCCTTTGCGATATTGCTCATTGTTGAACGTATGTCTGCGCTTTCATCAGGAATGTTTCCATTCACTTGTCTTGTTAGGAGGTGCTGCCAATGGGATTGTGAAGTCCGACGACAAAACATCACCCCGGTCAAGAAAAGCCAAAGCGTCATAGAGATGGAAGAATTGGGGGTTAAAGGACTGAGTGAGGGAGTTCTGGTCTTGACACAACTTCAAATTTTGTCTACTGCTCTCCAAAACAAATGTTTAAGCGCACTAAGAAACCTTACATAACTGTCCCTTTGGGGTGGAAACTCATTTTGAAACATTTTTGAAAAAGTTCAGTGTTACTGTCTGCTAGAAATGTTTATTATTAATTTGGGTTGGTCTGCAGATGGGATGTTGGCAGGACAGTGCTGAGTTTTATGCTTTAAAAGGATGGATTTAGCTCTTCAAAGTGTCCTTTTGTGTAAAACTATGATCATTCGCTGGGTACTTTAAACTGAGTTGCTCTTCAGTGATTTGACGTGGAATCAGTTAACATCACAGTACCTTTTTAAAAAGCGAATTTTGACTTCAGGGCAACGTAATATCAAGTGTTAATGTGCAGATTAACTGTAAGGGGGCGTCATTTTAAGCTCGGGCCTCATTCAGTTAAACTCGCAAAACAGGCCACTGGCTCAAGTCCCAAAATAAAGATTTTCTTGCTCGGCGAGACAGCACTTCGATATTCTGCTGTTGTCAGGAAAATGAATTGCTCCAGAGAAATATTTGTGCTATTTAGGTATTTGGCATAGCTGTAGCCAGGAAACTGAAGCATGTACTTACCTTCATTTACTGCCATTTTGTTTGACAGCCTCTGCCTTTGAAATCTAACATGTTACAGGATTGAGGCACTTTTGTTTTTTTGTTTGCTTTTATCGCTTGCCTGGTAATCAGCTTCACCCTGTTACAGGGCACTCATCCAGGTTAGGTGACTTACCAAGAGGAAGCTGTACTGTAACCTGTGATGCTGTACTGTATGTATACAGTTAAGTCTTTATAATGGCATGATTGGAAACTTGAGCAAGAAAATTGTGTTTGAGGCTGCGATTCAGTCTTTTATATGGTAATGTCAATGCATGATGGATTAAGGCTAAAGACTTTACGGCTAGTTCCTACCTGTGCTTTTGAGTTTGCATCTCTCTCTCTCATACAAACACACACACACACACACACAAGCATTCAGTGGCCTTTTTACAATTGCTGCAAGAGGTTTGAGTTATTTATTTTTGCCATCTACCTACAGATAATTATTATTTTATATGCTTTTTGAAAAGCTATAACCAGCAAACACAGCGGTACATAGCAACTGCATTTAGTTAATCCAAACAATACAATCTTTCTTCAAGTGTCCTTATAATGTCAGTGGTTTGGATCACTCGTTCTGCTTGTGTTGCGTTCTGTTTGCCTTCTCTGTTCGCTTTTTCTTGGGTATCAGGAGACAAGCTATTCACCACTTAACACTATAAGTTACATCCCATGGTGCAATGGGAGGTGTGTTTTGTAAGGTGATGTGTTTATATGCCTGTGTGTGTGTTTGTATGCCTGTGTGTGTGTGTGTGTGTGCGTGTAGTATTGTTTTGCCTACTGTGTATGTGAATTAACTGGGTGTGAATGATGACGATGATGGTGATGACAACGATGTTTATTGCTTGTCTCTCATAAAAAAAAAAAAAAAATTATTGCCTGCGTGCGGAGCATGAAATGTGACAATCTGTTCATTGACTTCTGCCCTGTTTGTTGTATTTCACAATCATCAGCCTGCCTTTTAGTTCGCTTTGGTTGGGTCCTTTCTCAATTCCCAACACGCTTTTGTGTGTAACACAGAGTTGTGGATAGGTTAATGGTTACTAAATGCTTATGTGTTCAATGTCTCTGCCCCTCAGATGCCCTTTCCTGTGTGAGAGAGATTCTGTGATTTCTGACTGCCAAATGTGGCATGATTTGTCCTTCCTGCTTCACCTTTTCAATGATCCTGACATTGCTCTGGAGCACACCTATTGTACTGTTGGCCATGCTCTTTCCTCTCATGGACCATGTCCTGCTCTACTACTAAACCATTGTGCATGTGAAGCGCTGTACAGAAACAACTGTACCACCTGTCTGCAGACAGTTGGAGTGGGCAGTCTTTAGTCTAGAGCAGGGAGGAGATGAAGATGCCATTAATTTTTGCTCCCTTTAGCGCTCCTTATTGGGACTTTGGTGGTCTTTAAAGCCCTATGTCTGTGTATAGCAGTGTCATAGGAGGAAAGGAGGAGCAGAGGACTTATGTACCAGCCTGATATTAAACTGTCTCAGATGTAAAAAAAAAAAAAAAAAAAAGAAAAAAACAGACATAACCCTAAACTGTACTAAAAAAATAACTTATACACATCTAGATGTGTAAACG
>CM022479.1:21632071-21664974 GCA_011952105.1 Coreoperca whiteheadi
CAGGGCTGGAACCTGTCTCTTAAACAAAACTAGAAGGGTAAAAAAGAAAAAAAAAAAAAAAAAAAAAAAAAAAAAAAAAAAAAAAAAAAAAAGAAACAAACTGACTTAACCCTACACTGTACTAAAATGTGTCAGATTTTTAAGCTATTTTTATAGAGGGGAAACTTAAAAAATCACTGTTGTTCAGTACACACATGTGAATATTTGTTTTGCATCCATATTGATAGGAATTGTTTTGTTTTTTTATATAAGAATGAAGCTTGCTGAACTGTCAGCGTGAGTATACATTGTGGTATGAGTGTAAAAATTAACTTAGCCTAATGGTTTATTTAACTTCATGGCCTTATTAGAGCAACGTGAACTCAATTGTATAACAGTGCTCAGTTAACACTACGCTGCAGGTGTACACTGCAGCTTTCACAACTACATGTTTTATGGTAGTGAAATACACCGTCATGCTGACACAAGTCATTGTCACGTCACATCAATATATGATCAGAGGAGCAAATGGTCAGTATAGTGTTCTTTTTGTTCCAGTCCTGCAGGTGTTTTTCAGTACTCGTGGAATCCCGGATGTAGAACCAACAAACTACACTTTGTGTGAAGAGTGAAGCCATCTGTAGGCTTTCCTTGCTCATCAGATGTCATACTGTACAACAATCAGCGGATGTTTAGGCTCTGAAACATGAGCCACTCTGCATTATACAATAGCCTGTATAATCCCACAGGAATGCACTTCTTTTTTTTTTTTTGGGTGCAAAATATGCATTATGTCAGAGCGCCATAACACTGCTCATTTGGGCTGTTTCTGCATTGATTCTCAATGATTTACAAATTGGAATTAAAACTGCATTGTGTAATGATTGAAAACTTAAAAAATAAAAGACTGCAACGATTTAACTGTATGAGCAACCACTAGGTGGCAACAATCATTAATGCATCGGACCATGAGATCACTTAAAACATAAAATAAAATAAAGAAAAAAGGCCTGCACCACAGAGACAAACGTTTTATTGTATTCTATTAATTCATTTTGCATTGTCCTTGATTTGTTTTTATTTTGCTGCTTGTTTATACAGTAGATCTTGCGATATATTTCCTTTTCAAATATTTTGTCTCTGAACTGCTCTTATGGTATATATTTATGCAAATTCTTGTGAGTTCTGAACATTTTTTTTCTTTGTCACTATTTTTTTTTATTTCATGTTTGAATAAAGCTTTTATTCACTACACAAACTTGATGAACATATTTTTTCACATATCGCCCACAGTACTAGTAGAACTGTCTCCATGGAAACCCCATGGGGAAAAAAAACATTGCAATTTCAAAGTGCACGGTAAATTATGAGAGCTGTAGATAATTATCCACTTCTGAGGTGAACCAGCAGTGAAAATGTCATTCATAAAGCAGGGGTACAAACAAGATATTGGTTTTTGAGGCTTCCCTCTCTCACCCCCTGCTCATTACATCTTTCCACCTATTTCACTTAAGGATATATTTGGAGACGTACTTGGTTTTAAACATTTTTCATTTGTACTACCCTTTGGGGATGGTGTCAGGACACGAGGAAATATTGGCCAAATCCTAATTCTTGGCTAATTACCACCAGGGGGCAACGCTGAGCTTTTTGCCTGCAGGACAGAAGCAGTCTGCAGGGGCACAGCTGCATACAGACCTGCATTAATAAATCACTAGTCAGAGTGAGAAAGACAGAAACATTGTCTTATCACATATTATGCAGCTCAATACTCTTAAACAGACTTTAGTATGTAGTCAATCATCAAAATTGAGCAAATGATGGGCTGCACTTTGTGTTTATCCATATGTGAGAGTATATTTCAGATGGGAGTCCCCCGCCTAGGCTCCAATGTTGTGCAGTTTGACTGGTAAGGCACTGTAAACATGACATCTGCATCCATGGATGGTGAGGAATGAGCACAACACAGAGAATAGAAACCTGCAGCTCACTGCTAATGTGTTGTGTTGTTTCAGAGTAATGGGTTTTCTCTGGGCAATCAGACAGCATGATGGATCAGTGGGAACCAGAGAGGCAGGCTGGAGCTCGGCAGGGTCAGCACAAGCACAGAAGTTCACACACATGCTCTCCATCACACACACATGCACACTGATGGCTGTATCGCCAACCCAAACATACATGACCTGAACCCTCCGAGGGTGTGCTTCAAAAGCAAAGTTGCAGAAAGAGTCCAACAGCGGGGACCTGCTAAGGAGAAGGGGAAAAAATATCACAATCCCGCTCTTTTTTTCTTCTTCTTTAATTCCTCCCCTTCATCCAATGAGGATAAATCTCTCGCTGAATCGTCAGTATTATGTGTAATTTCCATATAAATTAGCTTCATTAAAAGGGGAGTACTTTCTTATTTAACGAAGCTCATTTGAAATTCTGTAGTTAATAAGACATGCAATCCCATACTTGCAGACTAATAGCCAACAATTAGCAGGGCTGGAACATGTGTGTGTGCCTTTGAGTTTGTGCGTGTGCGTCTTGGAAGTATTGTAGTCCCTCAGTGTTATTTTCATTGATTGTCTCAAATGGGCAAATTGGGCAGCAGCTGCTCTCCCAGCCAGGTTTACTTGCAGGGATCCATGAAGCACGGTGGAGATCTAAGACGTTCGTGACCTCACGGCTATTTGCGAGCGAGCAGACGAGAGGGGAGTGTTTGAGGTAAGCAATAGAGCAGGTGTAGACTAATGAAGGAGAGCGTGTAGAAGGGGTGGAAACATCTGGACGCATCAGAGGAAGTGGGAATGAAAAGCAGGCGGGAGCAAAGACAAAATATTAAAGGAAGTGAGAGGAAGAGAAACAGACAGACGGGAGAGTAATGTCGAGCAGAGTGTTATAATTTCCAGTATAACTAAGCAAAATAATGGAGGGAAGTGTGTGTGTGTGTGTGTGTGTGTAGTGAAGAGGAGAGTGGTGTCCATCTGAGCAAATGCAAATTAGAGTAGGCTCATAGGAAAGGTGAAATAAAGAGGGTTATAGACAACAGTGAGATAAATGTGAGACTAAACGACTGAACAGGAGAAAAATAAAGAGAGATATGAGAAGGAAAAAGAGATGTTTGTTGGTATATTTTCATCCAACATCACCCGTCATTAAATGGATATTCCCCACCACCTTATTCAGAATCCAGCTTTTTACCATTTAGTGTGTGCTTGTTTGTGTTTGTTTGTGCTGGTGTGTGTTAGACTGTTTTAATCAGCCAAGTCTGTTTGGAAAAAATTCTTATTTAGTAATAGCTTGGCAAAAAGCAAAATACGTCTTGATGCAAAATTGAGGGAAAGGCAGAAAAACCCAGAAAAACAATAGGAGACAAAACAATGAAAAGGCTATGAGGCTAAACATTACGGCTTGTGCGTGGAAGTTCATTAATGGCAAAACAATTGAAAGGGTGTAAAACAAATTTAAATGGAAATCAGTCTTCAAGTCAAGATTTGAGTAAGCACAGGGACAGATTTATGAGCACAGAACAAGTTCTGAGAGTAAGCAGGGACTGAGTGTAATAGATGTTTTGATCCTGCAAGAGAAATGTTGTCACAAGAGTTGAAGAAGCAGTACCTTGTTCGCTTGGTATCCTGTTGCACACTTTCAGTTTTGGAGGAATGAGTCCCTTGCAAGCAAATAAAATCCAATTGATCTGACCAGGACCTAATATGTAATGACCCAGTCACACCAGCATTTAAAACAGCAACATTACGCAACAAAATCAATTCATGTCAGTGAACTGTGTTTCATTTTGGTGACAGCACGGTCCACTGGCTTTGCCATTTGTCTCCAGACACAACAGTGAAATACATAGACATGAGTTTAAAAAGCCAGCATATAGACATTTCCTTATGAAGCTTATCCAGAAATTGTTTTCTAATCAAGCCTCTTCGTAAGTTCCTAAAAGCTTAGACTCCAAAACCAAAACTGCTGGGGAAAATTCTGTTGAACTGAGTGCACACAAAATCAGGATTTTGTGCTTAAGACTTGTTTCACGCTTTCAAATCTGTCCCCGTGTGCTCTCAAATCTAGATTAATTACATCCTGCATTTGTTCTGTGCTCACTCAATAGTTTTGCAATTAATAAACTGCCCCACATATGGTCATTATGTTTAGAGCTTAAGAGCCTTTATACTATTGTGCTCAGTCCTTGCTGCCTATGGCTGTTGGCAAGACCGTACCAAAACATGACGCTGTGTGGCATGTTGCAGTGTGAGCTTATAGAGCTAGTGAAAACCTCAGTTATGGAGTCAGCACGTGTCGCTTTTGCCTCAAGTGTTCACAGTGAGCAACACAGAAATAAATAAAAAAAAGGAGAGGGAATATGAATATGATTTATGCATGTCCTCTAGACTGTGAGGACTGTTTTCTGTGTGTGTGTGTGTGTGTGTGTGTGTGTGTGTGCATGCAGCTGTGCAACAACAAGCCGTGCATATGGAACACAACTCTTTACACACCGACACACACGTGCATGCACACACACTCATGACCCAGCCGCAACTGGGACAGCTGACTAGCAGGGTCACGTGTGTTTCTACAGTCTCGTCTGCTCCCCCATTGCCTGAACCCTCTCGCTAACAGTCAGTTTGTGCACTCTTCCACGGTCACAGTAAGCACACAATGCCAACGCTCCGTCTTCCCCGCTCACCTAGTCCTCCACCGTTGTGGGTTTTGTTTTCCAAACAGCAACTTTATCATCCATTGAGGCGTTCGTGGCCAGTGATTCTACAACTGCCCCCGTTTTTCACTTTATCTCTTCAGTCATGTTGTATTGACTTTGCATTGGATGATGCTGAGGTTGGTCTCACAAACTGAAGTGGAGATAGAGGGCGATGGCTAAATGGGACTGGACCGTATGGTGGTTTCATAAATGTATGACAAACTACTTGTTTCCCACAGCTCCACCTTAATCATTTCTCCTTTATGTGTGGCCAGATCCCCCCATCTTTTTTTCCTTGATTACTTCCGTGTCATTTCCCTCCCTTTGGAATAAAATTTGATACATTATCCATGTGAGTGCTTATAAGCCGACTTCAAACTGTGTCTACATAGTCAAGGTCACCTCTGAACCTTCCTGTGTCTTCAGGATACTTCCTAGCAATATTTAGGTATGTGTGAAGTGCTGTCGCTACTACACCAGCCACCTAGGTGCTCAAGTAACTATCTTTGCAAGCTGAAACCTTTTCAGGAATCACCCTGATGAAGGCGCTGCGCCGAAACGCATTGATGAGGTAAAGAAGATTCTTCCAGTTAGTCTGTTGCCGCGTTAGTTTTCCAATTTGGGCAGAGGTGCTGTTAATAGTGGAAACTAAAATTAAGAACAAAATATCATATGTAAACAAACATGAAACCTTAAGGTGTACTGCAAACGTATCCACCAGGTACATTATTCACAGTGTATATATTATATTATTATATTCACATATACAGTACACCAACAGAGTGGCAACTAACACTTATTTTAATTCTTAACTTATCTATAAGTTATTTTATCAATTAATCATATGGTTTATGTCAGAAGAAACTGAAAGTTAACTGTCGTCAAATATCTTAAATTGATCAACAGCTCAAAACCCCCAAATTATCGATTTACTATCACAAACTATCATGATTTACTAACACATAAGACAAAGCTGAGCCTAAGGAATATTTAATACTTTTGTTTGAATAATTACTTGAACAATTAATCAATTATACAAAGTAGTTGCTGATTAATTTTCTGTCGATCAACTTGATGCATCAACTAATTGATCAGTCGACCAATCCCTTCCAGCTCTGCATACAAATGTACAACAGCATTTTCTGCATATGGGTTGCCTCGTTTCTCTCTCCATGTCTCACATCCGTGTATGTGAGTGTGCATGTGTGTGTGCATGCTTGTAGCTGTTTCACTACCCTCCTGAATCCTCATCCCTACCTGTTTGGAATTTTAAACAGCTTCCCTGTTCCCCTCACCTTCCCACAACTCTCTCTGCAGTCCCCTAAATTCTCACGGAGGGACTGTCTCAACAAAAAGCTGCATGCTGGTAAATAAAGCATGATCGTCTTCCGTCCACACTGTAACCATCTAATGGACTGATATTCGGCAGTAAGTGTGTTTTATTGTATCTTTGTTCGATGCTGAGGCGCTACAGTAGAAGTGACTCGTGTGTGTGTGTGCGTGTGAGTACATGCATGCGTTTCTTCACATTACATTTCGTTTTCTGCCATTTCCGTTTTCTTTTAGCCTCAGGCAACACTATGGAATTTTCCAAATGATGGACAATAAGTACCATAATAATGTGGTTTTAAATATTGTGGAACTGCAACCTGAAGCCAACTGGCTATAGAAAAACAATTCTCTGCTGTTTCGCTCTATCAGGAACAGGCCTAATGAATTAAATTGTTTTGCTCCAAAATGCAATAGTGGCATAGCCACTTAAAAGAACGCTAGCACATATTCTCAAAAGCTGTTAATATTTCCAAAAAATATGTTTAAATTAAATTATTTGTATGCAAAGGTCTGGAACAACTCTGATCTCCAATAATAATCCAATTATAGCTTTGCAGGTCATGTAGTGATCATATCGTAAAAGTCGACTAACTCTCATGTTCTTAAGAATGAAACTTTTATAATCATACTGGCAGTCTCCCAGCCAAGAATAACTAATGTCTGTTAAAGGATCATGCCAGTGGTTTTGCCTGCCTTAGCCCATTTATTTAAAACACACTTTACATTACTGCCAACCATTGTCCAAAGAATACAGTAATGTTTTATAATTCTGAACGTCTTTTTCCTACTTTACAGACAGACATTTGTTTCCTCTCATTTAATATGGAATGAAAATCAACTTGTGCTTTGTAGTTGAATGAATAAAATACTGATTATTTGATCTAGAATGTATTATTTCTAGTTGTGAAATTGTCTCTAAGATGAAAGTAGTGTTCACTGAATTCATTTAGGTCATTTATGTGAAACACTTTTGAGAAAATGTGTTAACAGTGTGACTTATTGGTATCAAGCCTTAAAGAGTAACTTAACATCAGGCTGAAAAGCGTCATTTCACTGGCCTCCAGTCAGGTGTGTTCAGAAGTGTGCTCTGTTGCACATGTAACAACACCCACCAGTAACGTCACGGCGTACTTACACACCCTGGAGTACACTTCTCCATCACTGCAGCACAGTGAGAAGTTAAAGCACTGGAGGTCAACAAAAACAGGATTTTGTGGCGGTGTTAAAGACGCACTCTGACGATTTTACACTTAAGGTTCAGCTGTTCTCACTGTGGAATACTACTCAGTCTGTGAAATCAGCTGCATAATCTTATTTTCAAAGTTTGAAAAAAATAACGCTGATGACGTCATCAGGGTTATCTAGGGACTACAGAATAAAATTCCCCAAGTAGGGATCACGGAAATCTCAGCTCGGTTGCTTTTTATTGCTATTATATTAAAAAAAAGGCAATATTTAGATTTTGGTGTGAACTGTCCCTTTAAACCTTCTCCACAATGCTACTTTAACATTTTCTCACTCTCCGAGTCAAACTGGTATAGTTCTACCTTATTTTCACTCCCTCTATGTTCCTTCAAGCTACAACACTTCCTTCCCTCCTCCATCACACCGACAACTCCACACTTGCTTCTTCTCTCCCCTTTTCATACTTTGTGTTTCTTCAACACCTATAGGTTTTCCCGGCAACGCGTCTCTTCAGGCAATAGGCACCGTTTATCATTATCTGTGATCTTCTCTCTGCGTCTTCTTAAACGGCCGTAAACTAAACTCCACTATCTCATCATCTTGTCTCACTTCTCTCTCAGCTTCCTGTTCTCATCTTCTTTCATTCCCACTGTCACTGACACAACAGGATTCTTACTCACTCTGTGTGTGTGTGTGTGTGTGCGTATCTATCCATCTATCTGTGCTCTTGTCCGCCTGGCATCACCATAGTGACGGATTTTGGTGCTATCTGTCCCTGCCTTGTATATCTTGGCAGCAGTCGGGGCGCTGTGCCGACGTGTCCCAGTTCGTAGGCCACCCGGCTCCGACGTCAATCCGCCACGCTGACCCTGCCAGCTCGCATATGGAGCCCACATATGGGCCTCATCTATAAGAGATAGGTGGCCTGAAGGAGCCACAGTCCCTCCAGTGAAACAAACCCAGTTCACAGAAGGCTGGCTCCTGTAAAAAGGCTGCAGGATGTGAGGTGACATTTGAGGATTTGTCTTCATGAGGAAGAAAAAACTGAGTTTTGATGAAGACAAGCCCTTTTCTTATATATGTAACAGATACTGACACCACACTATACTATAAAAATGTCCCCAGCATCTTGATTTTAGTGTAAAGAGAAAAATCACCTCTAAAAAAAAAAATCTTGAAAATGAATACTGTAGGTGAGCATTCAGATTTCTTTTCCTGCCATCTTATTCACCGAAGTGTGCCATATGAGTTGACACTCACACATTACATATTACTAACAAAAGCATACAATAGTTACATAAGCATTTAAGAAAAGGAAAAAACATATCAAATTAGAGATGAAACGATTAGTTAATCAAAATATTAGTCAGTTGACAGAAAATGAACTATTTTTATAATAGATTATTGTAACCAAACATTTTCTGTTTCTAGCTTGTACAGACACACTGACTAATTAACAAGTCAAGGAAGATGACAAAACACATCTGCTACATAAAATTCTTTAATCTTTGCTATTTTCTTGTGAAATATTGGATAGTTTTACCTCCTCAGTCAGGACTAAAACAAAACCTATTCAAACAACATTCTGGGAAGGAAAAACCCCCCCACTCTTTTCTTAAAGTGCTCATAGCTCCTAAAATTAAAGAACCTTTGATGAGGAGTCATGAGTTAACTTTGCTTATTTTAAGAGTCACAAGCCACAAGGGTTGGGAACCACCGCTTTTAGATTACAGCAACAATCTGTGCATATTGAAATATTACAAAGAATACCTGGGACAATAGACAAACCGTTATTAGGCTTCAATGTAAAGGTCCATACCAGTGGGGGGTTTTGTGCTAACTTTAGTTCTGTTAATCATGTATATACTGTATTTGAATGCCTGCTGTACAGTTTTAGATATGTTGTTTTCTATCACTCTAGGCAGCTGTTGGTTTCCATTAATTGCTAAAGGTTTGAGATCGAGTAGAACCGAATTGTCATAAATCTGCGTTCAAACTTGTCACAGTGACATCACTAAAGTGCAGACTGATTCGTAAACTCTGCACTGGGATACCTCCCAACAATAATGTGACAAATATAAAAGCAGACTTGATGTTCACAATAACGGATTACACAACTCAAGACACAGCTAATAGATAATGTAAGGGCATTTAACTGCAGGTGGATCGGCAGACCTGGAGGTCTACATCAACATCTCTAAAACAGAAAAGCAGGTTTTACACAGTGGTTAGCTGGCACGTGTAAGCTGTGTAGTGAACTGCAACACCACTGGTATGGTCCTTTAAAGGGTTAGAACTAATCCCAGCTTCCAATAAAGCGCACGCCACTGGCACACAAACCAGACTTTTATTTATCCAAATGGGCCAACTCATCCTTATCAGACAAGGATAAGACCTTCGCGTCCTGATTTGCGCTCAAGTTTGGGGCTGTCCACTTCTGTCACCCCCTCTAGCCAAACGATTTCTTTTGGTAGAAAGTCTGGAAATAGTGCCCTTTTAGCCTCCGGGCCCCACTAAGCAAACAAGTCAGTCTGCGTTTCGTGGCGTCCTGACTTTTACCTGAAAATACACACCGTGGCATCTCCGTTCTGGTATCGCCGCTGACATCCGTCTGTAGGCTGCTAGACAGCCAGAGCCTGCCTGCCCGCCACCTCCCCACCACCTCCCCCTCCGGCGGTGGTGGAGTCTGCCTGTAGTCCGTATCCGGGTTGGACGAGGCGGCCGGGGAAGCGCGGCGCTTCACTCGAACGAACTACTCTACCCAGAAGCCCCCGCGACGGCTCAACTTACAGAACTGGCTTCTTGGGCTTCGGGAGTGTTTCCCATTTAAACAAACAGTGCCGAAGATGGCGGAGAGTTAATGGTGTAAAGAAGAAATTATCAATCCCGTAGCGAGATACGTCCGCAAGGTAAGCTTGTGCTGCGTGTTTGCTAACACTCAGCTAATTTAACCCGACTTTGCATTTGGTTTGCATTTCGATAGAGGACGGAAAGGTAACGTTGCTGACTTGGGTTCCCAGCGGCGGTGCACACAATATTGGCATCGGCACGGTGCGGAGGGCACAGTGCATGGCCATGTAGTACATGACAGCAAACATTTACTGACCTGTTCGAGGCGGCGAAGAAGTTCATGCTTGGTGTCATTTATTCGTCCGTCAGCCTGTGTTGCAAAATGAATGACTGCTTGGCACATTTGATGAACTTAACTTGATCACGCAAGCTGGCCAGTTTACGCACGGTGGCTCACATACGTGTTTCCAACAGAAACACCAGGAAGTTTTTTTTTGGGGGGGGGGGCACACGCACACACACACACACACACACACACACACTCTCACTCTTCAACGCTCGCACACTCGCGCTTAAACACACACAAACCGGGTGCTGGTGAACTATTTTCTCTCGCTTGCTGCTGACTGTCCGCGATAGTCGGCAGGGAAACTGCACAGCAGCCGAGCCTGACGCTGTCGCAACATGAGGGAATTTGGACCGAAATGTTTGTTGGTCAAGTGCGTGCGGACACACTCAACCGTGTGTTATGTGCATGTCCTGAAGAGGCTCCTGGTGTGTGTTACTGGTTTCGTTCCCGCAAACGTGCGATGCGGGAAGAGACAGGCGATGCTGACGGTCTGTCTGTCAACCCGCCTGCCAGCCAGCCCAGGTCCCGATTACTGAGCGATTTAAAACAAGAAAAAGTGCACTGACTCTACTGTATGTCTCCAATGTGCAAGTCGGTGCACTGAATGGGGCATGCGTTGCCTATAAATGTGCGGAGGGAAAGCGTGCATGGTCGCTGTGCTAGTGTTATTTCCCTCTTAGGTCTCCTTCATAACCCCTCCTGTCATCCGCTTCATCCTTTTAATAACGTGTCTCACTGTATATCCGCAGGGGGCAGCAACGTGGCCCTGTGCATACACATGGTCCTGTAACCCTGAAGGTCCACGGTTTGATCCCTGAAACAGCCAGCCAGGGTTGTGTGTGTGTGTGTGTGTGTGTGTACATGAAAAGCACCATGTCCTTGAGCATGACAGCAGAACCCTACTACAATACCTGCTTGCACTGGATAATAGCAGTCTGCTCGTCAGTGTGTGTGTGTGTAAACAGTAGTTGAATGGAAGTAACACTGTGTGTCAGTGCAGACAGGTGAGGGCTGTCAGGTTGAGTTGATTACACTAAGGTCAAGGTTTAAATTTAGATGTGTTTGTGGCTGAATAGGAGTGTCACTATTGATTAGTTTCATTACAGATTATGTAATTTTTCGTCTGTAAAATGTGGACAAATGTCGTCTTTTGTCCAACCAGCAGTCCAAAGCCCAAATATATTCAGTTTACAAGTATTTAAGTCAGAAGTGCAGCAACTACTCACATCGGAGAAACTGCAACCAGAGAATGGTTCCAGTTTTTATTGATATATGACATTAACAAGCCTGAAAATGACACAATTCTTGAATCGGTTGAAAGCGGAAAGCCTCACTCTTTCTGCATAGTTTATCAACTCTGTAGTGAGGATTTAACCAGCTGCTTCTTGTTAAGGGGTTAACGATGAATCGATTATCAAAACTGTAGGCAATTCATTTTCTGTTGGTAGACTCCAGCTTGTGGCTGAACTGTCCGTCTGCCTCCAAAGTGGAGGGGTGTGGCAACAAGAAGCCCTTGTCTCGTAACACGGCACCCGTCTCCTGACAGATTTACAGTCAACTCTGTGGAGACACGTGCAGGCACACACGCGCCTGCAACCTGCTTACAAGGAATCGTATGGGCTGTGAGGGGTGTGGGCAAGCCGCTCGGACCCATACGCACCCATGAGGGGTCTTTGCTACGCGGATGAATGCGTGGAGGAGGAGGGTGACAGTGATGCATGATGTTTGCAGAATGGGGGGAAAAGGGGACAGAGGTTAGCAGGGGATGCTGGTGACTGGGTCAGGCGCTGGGGGCAGGGCTCACGAGGATGAGCGGGGGTTGGGGGGGGGGGAGCCTCATTCACCAGCCTGGGAGCATGGGAAGCTCTGTCTGTAGGAAAGGGGGTGGGGTGGTATGGTAAGGGGACGAGCTCAGGTGGAGCCTCTTGCTGGTATTCGACCTGGCTTTATTTGTCTTTTGCATCTTTCCTGGTCATTTATGGGGGTTTCTTTTTCACCTCTTTTGTGGAATGAGGAGGTTTTCGGACTCAAAACGGAGCACATTCTTTGCTGTGCGCTCTCTCTCTCTCTCTCTCTCTCTGTCCTCTCTGTGGTATGTCTCTCGCTGTTCGCTGCCTCCCCCAGCTGCAGTGTAGTGAGCTGAACTGTTGTCCTGTTGTTTGGTGGGGGCCCCTCTCCCATGTGTCACGATGTGTTAAACAGGAATTAATCTTCACCAGCTCTCATCGATTTCACTCTGTGGAGGAAGGGTCTTTTTTTCTTTTTCTTTTTTTTACTTTGTCACTCATTTTTGTCTTCTTGTCCTTTACTCGGGCATCTCCAGTCCATCGGTGGATATCCTTGCACCTAAATTGATGCTGTCTTACGGGGTTTGTCCCTAATGACAAGGGCAGGGTATCTTTTGATACTATTGACAATATGGTATTTGAGCTTTGATACCTAGACCAAAACAATACTTTATTCAGTACCTTGCTTGGGGGAATAAAAATGTTTTCTACAAGAACTTTTTTTTTTTTTAATTAAAAGAAACTTCTCAAATGTTGTCCAGACAAAAGCAGCCACTTAAAAACATTTCACCCCATCCCTTGAAAGAGCGAACATCTGATTGTTTCAGTTTTTCCCGATGAAGATGTCCTGAGCCTGCCCCGTGGGTCAGCGAACAGGCTAGGCGACGTGTCGCTTTTTTGAAAAACCGCTCACCCTGGTTCTATTTTAGCAAAGCTTTGCGCACTTGCTCCACCTCCATCCTATTTTTCACTGGTCAAAATAGACGCTGGCGTCCTTAATGTTTCCCCTTCAGCTATTTTGACAGTAACTGACAGTTAATCAATCTCACTCTTTATTACAGCCTATATATTTGTAAGCCTAGGCCTATATCAATTATCACAGTGTACAAATAACAAAA
Source organism: Coreoperca whiteheadi (assembly GCA_011952105.1). Classification (NCBI taxonomy): domain Eukaryota; kingdom Metazoa; phylum Chordata; class Actinopteri; order Centrarchiformes; family Sinipercidae; genus Coreoperca; species Coreoperca whiteheadi. The sequence continues at coordinate 21,645,302 of CM022479.1, forward strand.
AATAAGCATTATAGCTGAGCAAATGATTAAAACTTAAGAAAATTACATAAGTTATGAATAAATAATTTGTGAGAAATCACAAGTAGTGTCGTGTGAACTTCTCCAAATCAATAAAGAGCAGGACGGAGCTGCTAACGTTAGCCTTAGCTCTGATAGCATCAAGGACTGGCTTCCACACCGTGGGGAAATACTACAAGGTGGTTGTGCTGGGGATTTTGCTAACGTAACCTGCAACGCTACAAACGTACGTGGTTAGTTAATGATGAGTTAGTGTTAGTGCTCCCTAAGTAAGTAATGCTCGGTTATTACTGCAGGTAGTAAGCTAATTAGCCAAACATGCTAACGATTGCAGCTTGCTCTCTACAGACCCATGTACACTTTTTTGGCATTGTGGAGAAAGCCGATGCTTGACAGACCTGCTGCGCCCAGTTACGTTTGCTGAGCTATGGTCGGACAGTCACTGTTGAAGGGAGGGGGGTATAGTGTTGGCTCTGAGAGCCGACCCCCACAGCTGCTGAAAAATGAATGAACAAACAAACAAATTACAGTACACTTTTGAACAGACCGAAAATATACTTAATACAAATTTAAGTAGAAATATACTGTATGTGTCTGTATAGAGTAATTATTTATTAACCATTTCATTAGTATGTCTCCCTCCCTCCCTCTCCCATATGTGCACTCAGACGTTTTCACTCAGAAGCATGGAAAACCGGAGTCCAATTCCTAGTATGTGTGCACAAAACTGGCCAATAAAGCTGATTCTGACTCACAAATATTTTACACGCAGATAAACTGAAAACATTTTTTTATACTTCTAATAATACAAATGTGACTTCGTTTGTTTATTCCTTTAAAGGAGCTGCTGATCTCATCATCAGTAGTGGGGTGTGTGAGTGATATGATAATGCTGCTTGTGTTGGCGTCAATGCTCTTGTGGTTGTGCCGGAAACTGACGTGCCTTCTCAAGTCAAGGCGATACAGGAAGAAATGTTTGTCCCACACATAATTTCTCAGTGTCGAAACCACCTGCAATATCGCAGATCATTATTTCCAAAGTGTGCTATGACACTTAAGTGATTGTTATGCAAAGGATTCACTAGAAATTCCATCAGCTGTGGTGAACAAACTTTTTCTTTTTTTTTTTTTACAAAGCAGTCCAAAATAAATAGCACTTTATTTGAAAAATTTTTATATGTTTCCTATGCTTGATAATATTTTTTTTTTGCCCACAACGCTGACATATTATTACCTTATTAAGTTGATTTAAAAATTTACAAATACAGCAGAGATGGAGCAACATTTGCATTTATTTTTAGTCGCGTTTATAGCCACCGGATGAATGTAAAATTCACTCTCCTTTAGCTCTGTTTTGGTCTCCACGAACTCTTGAGGGAAATATCACTAACTCTGTCCGGGCAGGTAGCACACAGTCTAATAAAAGCTGCCTGCTGCAGCTGGAAAAGACGCTGAAGAGAGTGTTGAAAGTTAATCAAAATCTTAAAGTTGTGGGCTGTAAAGCAATAGCAGTGAATTGAAAGATGCTTAAAAAGCTTGAGCTGAGTGGAACTGTGGGTTGTCACTACAAGTGACCCTTTTCACATTGCACATAGTCATCTGACCCATTGTTAATAGAAAAATAATGATTAGAGCAGTTTCTTTGTATGTGGCATTTTTGCATGTATCATGTATTTTGCTGTAGTTTTTTCTAAATTCATATTCTAAAGGCATCATCCACTATGTAACAAAACACACCCAAAATCAACTCATCCCAACAGCCAGGTAAACCCAACTTACAATATCTGTGTGAAAAGAAAACGAGTCCAAAAGGATGATGACAAAAGGGAGTAACATTTTAAATATCTTAGGGGGAATGACAAATGTTTCATCTGTCACTGATGTACTAGCACAGAGATGACACTTAAGTGGCCAGCCAAACAGTTATTAAGAATGGAGAACATTGACTAAAAGCGTAAATAAGCAGTCTCTGCACCGATTTGCATTTTTATTGGTTTATGCAATTTGAAGAAATCTGCAGAAATATGAAGTGAGTCATTTCATGAGTAAAATGTCACAAAAAATTCAATTATATTAGAAATTCTAGTTAAATGGAAGCTACAGTTTGGGTTTAATAGTTCTCAAAAGAAAGACCAGACAGGAAAGTAAAATTTGGGACTGATATGTCTGTCACACACACGCCATTTGTATGACGCAGGAGAATAAAGGCACAATAAACCCACCAAACTGTTGGTCGTGGTTTTCCTCGTTCATCAAGTATAGTTACGTACAGCTCACCACTATACTTCAGATTATACCAGAGCTTGAATACATCTCAAATTTCAGTTCACTAAAAGTGGTTCCATCTGTACATTTGAGAGTCTAAATGGAAGACTGTGTTACATTTGAATTTATTTATTTAAAAAAAACAAAACAACATTTGAAACAACTCACTTCCTGCAATCGTGTTTGCAAATTTTTAAGATTTAAAAGAGTGGAATTTACTGCAGAAAAGGTTGGAATTTGCTCCAGCCCATTAGGGGGCCTTCCTTGGTGACCCTAAAGTTATTAAACTGTTCATTCTAATGTACCAAAGCCAAGCAGATTCACACCTAAAGCTGGACAATAAACCACATTTATTGAATTATCAACAATGACTCTCTTATTGACCTACATTTATTCATATTGCATTTTTCAATGTCAAGGAAGTGACGACAGCCACAACAACCAATGACATCTAAGCAGAAGATTTAACCAACCAATCAGCAAACAGCCCTATAATTACTCAAGACAGCTATTTTGTTTAGGGAATTTTATCCAGCAAAAAACCTTCAAACATTCTCTGGTTCCAGCTTCTCGTGTTTTATGTTAGTGTTTACTGCTTTTGTCTTTTTCATATTATTGTAAATTGAATTTTTTTGGGTTTTGAATAGGTAAGTCGGACAAACAAGCAATTTCAAGGTATCCTCTTGGACTAATGGTGGGCGATTTTCACTATTTTCTAGACAAACATTTAGAATTAGGGAAAGATTAATTGATGATCAAAAATAAGTGTTATTAAGGTAAATCTGACATTAAACAATAATTTTTATATTCACCTGCGCTAGCCTGCGTTAAACACTGATCTGGAGCGAGTTCTGAAACTGGGTCACTGAACACGTGTTGACCCATTCAGACTAACAGCAAACACAGGTCATGTCCTCGCGTTGGTCTGAAACTGATCTAAGAGTTGTAAGTCATTTCTCATGTTTGATGTCCGGAAATCCAGTTATTTTGTAATTTCAGTAGAAAATCTATTACGGGATTGTAAAAATGTTTTTGGTAAAGTTAAGGAGCTGAAAAGCATTTTATACATTTCTCTGTGATAATGTAAAAACTAAATATCAAGGAGAGCTGGAGGGATGAACTGACGAGAAACCGAGAGATTAGAAAGACGGATGAGCTGGCGCTCCTCTCAGCACAACGAGCGACTGTGTATCCTCGATTTCTGTTTCCTTTATTTCCCCAGAATGCCTCAGTGCTGCTCATGTCCTCTGCTGCTTTATTTTTTTGAGAGCTATTTCTTCTGTGAGAGGAATGTCAAGTGCCCATCTCGGTGCGTTTCTCCTTGTTCTGTGTTTTGTTTTGTTACTTGCGATCCACTCTTGATTTCCATCTTTTTCACCTCCTGTAGTCTTGTTCATCTCAGTCTTTGTCTTCTCCGTTGTGTTTCTTTTTCGCAGTACACAATTAGCGGGTTCTCAGGACTAAATACAATTATAAATAAGTTTGTGTTAATGTCAAACATATTGTCTTTGTACGACCATGGCTTCCTCTTGTGTTAGTACAGATCCGTGTGTGTGTGTTTGTGTGCGGGATAAAGGAGGGGGGACAGGGAGTGAGGAAGAGAGGAGGGGGGAGCAGACGTGGAGAGTCGTTTTATTAACGTGGCGACTCCCGCTAAAATTCAGGGAGTGCTGTTGCATCCAGCTGTTACTGGCTGCGCGAGGCTTTCGTTGCCATGGCAACACAGCCCTGCGCGCCTGCTCAAGGTCGTTCATCCAGTTCTGAACTGAGCAGCGTGCTGCACATAGGATGCACACGGAAAGAGTGAGGGAGAGAGAAACAGAACAACTACTTCAAAGTGACCAATCAAAAGCACTTCAGTGACATTGTGGTCGGTGAACAGACTCAGCCCCCCGCACCCCCCCCATGCACATAGACATAGACACACACACACACTCACTTTCTTCAATAAAGAAACAAACAAAAAAGAACCTTTCGCCTTCAGGCTTGTAGGTTATTTTGCCAGCTGATAAAATATTTAGTTGGTCAGTGGGAGAGAAGGGATACAGTGGCTGGAGAAGAAGCGAGCAGCAGAGCTTGGCTTTGTGTTTTCGTTTCTCTAATGGTGCATTGCTTTGAGGCTACCTGGGGCTTCTTCCACCTCCTCTCCTCTCCTCTCCTCAGCATCCCTCGGGGGCTTTGCTGCATGTTTGCCGCCACTGACTGGACTCCGTACAGCCCACATTGTACGTTAAAGGCCCCGATACACTGTGTGATAGCAGCAATCGTAATATATAAATCCTCATGTGATGTCTTATCATGATATTAACAGTATTGGGACGTGCCGTATCCCAGAACAGTTTTTCTTTGGCCCCAGAAATTTTCCACATTGAGCAGCTTGTCACTGAAGAAGACGGCAGTGTTGTAATTTTGTATATTCATTGAACGCAACAGAGCGGAGGCCAGACCAATCAGAGATGGTACAGAGGAAAATACGTGGCAATACTCGTGTCTTATTGGCTGACAGGTCTGTCAGTTCTTCACAGCAGTTGCACAAATCCTCTCATGCTGAGTTAGAAAAACGTCGGTATGAGTCCAAGTTACATGAACATGAGCAGAGCGCAAGTTACCGTTATAGACAGTCTACATCTAACCTACGTTGCTTTGCACTGTAGCCGCTAAACCGTTAGCAACGATAGTTGTTGTGCTAGTGAAACCAAACTGGCCTAGTATCGTTTTGGGCCAATTTCTCATGACTCATTCAGCAGCACAAAGAGGCAGCGGGAGAAACAGCTGGGGAGCCCGAATATTTTCACATCTCACTCTGTGATTAACTGTAAGGATTTATTTCGATTGTTAGAACAGTGGGATGACTGAGCAAGACGGGTTTGGTGAGTGAAGTGGGTTTTGCGATTGCCATCTTTGGTAACATCGCCCCTCTACTGTAATTACCTTATCTGTAGTGTGTAGTATATAGTATAGCCTAGATGTTGTGTCAGGTTTAGAAAGATGTCTTTAGATAAGTGTAGTAATACAAGTTTTATGTTTGTTCATTCTGTCATTGGCCACCTCAAAATATATTGCAAATGAAATAGCACACTAGTAAGAAGTAGCATTGTAGTGAAGAGCAGACTGTAGGTCTTGAGAGAAGTTTTATTAAATTTCATTAATAATGTTAGTATCTATTTTGACTTCTCAGGTCAGCCAGCAACACGAGAGAACAGGCATCCAACGCAGCAAACAGCAGTAGTCCTACAATGCAGCAAAAATTTAAATTAAATTTAGACAGTAGTGTTTCCGGCAGAGCAGCAGGGACGACCCAAAAAAAAGGTCAGTCCTCAGCCCCAGATGGCCTGTGCTTAGCCCCAGACTTTTTCAACTCCTAGAAACGTCCCTGGCTGAAAGTGTAACTGTCAGTCTGATAACATTAACCTTAAGAGAAAAAGAGCAGAGGTGGTACATCACACAGCATCATCCTCTAACTACGTTGACCAAGTTGGGATCTAATTCAGCTGAAGTGGCTGATCAATTGTGATTGATCAATCACACTGTATGTTCACTTTGCAGTAATTAATCAGAGTAGCACATCACAATGTTGGATGAAAAAGTAGAGTCAAGTGGCTCAATCAGTCATCATTAGGCAGGTATGTGTGAGGAAAAACCCAACCTCACAAGCAGAAGAACACCATGCTGAAATTGGCTTGATAATCACAAATCACGTCATAGGAGACGTTCCCAATATGATCTGTATCAAGTTTAAATTAGTTTAAAGTTTGATCACCTGGTTTGTTGATATTTTCATAATTATCGGTATCACAAAAATACTGTGCAATTTTAAGAGCTGGCCTGGCAGTGTGTTGTTTGTTTGGTGGTCAGAATGTCACCTCGGCAAGTTATTCTGCAAAATTTCATGCCATATTCTGAGTGGTTGGTTGGTTTGTTTGCATGCATCGTTGGCACCAGTGACATTGGGAGAATTTGGTCCTACATTTTGACAAATGTATGCTCACCAACGTTCTAAATCAGCCATCAGTGTCTCTCCGTGCGATAGACGACCAAAGATTTTACCTAATTTGTCTCATGATCACCTTGTCTCCTATAGAGGCCTTAAGAAAGCTCACTAACATGTAGTGCATTGCTGCTCCGCAAACACATGAAGGTGAGATAGCAGAAGACCACTGTCAGCAAGGGCTACAGATAAGCCCTTGCCAACCTATTCTTGAATGTGCCACAAAATCGTGTAAAGACAACATGCCTTGGTGCCTAATATGGAGGACAGTTTACTTTCTTTGTTTGTGTTTTTTTTTCTCTGTTTGATCTCTGCAGGGTGCGCACAGAGTTCAGCAGGATTTTAACAAACCAACCGATAAAGTCACCATTTTCTGGGAGAGCAGTGACGAATTGTGTCTCTTGTTGTGGTAAGGGACGTGATGGTTAAGGGCAGGCGTGTGTATACGAATCATGAAAAACACAATCTGTCACCTTTTTGTGAGCCCCGTGCAGAGGAGGGCTGGATTTTAGGGTTAGGAGGGGGTTAGTTTCACGTTTCTTCTTGCTGTAAGGTAATAGATGCTTATTAAAGGGGTCCTCAGAGGGGTGTGTGTGTGTGTCTATGAAGGGAACTTCTGTTTTTTAACTTATTTTCCATTGTAAAAATCCAGGCCTAGTTTATGTGTTTTAGAGCTCCTTTACGTGCCCATGCGCACACACACACACACACACACACACAAACATTTATGAGGTAGGAGTTGAGGTAAATGTTACCAGCTGCAGCGCAGCAAGCAAGTGGCCTCAACTCTGCCTGAACTCAGCTGTTACGTGACCACCTCCTCAATTGAATTCACTCCTGTCCTGCCTTCCCTTCAGCCGCCACACCTCCTATATCACTCTAGCCCCACCACACACACACGCACACACACACATACATTCACGCACCGCTATCGCCATCCACCAGCTCCTCTCTCCAGTGTGACCCGCAGCAGCATCACTCATCTCAGGATAGCAGGAGAGCACTCCAAGGTCCGCTACCCCCACCTCGTCACCTTGGGTGGAGCAGCGGGCCGGCCAAGCGGGCTTCGTCCGATTGGCTGCTCCTCCACCTCACCCTCCGAGGTCGCACTGTTGATAGTTGCATCATACTGTACACAACAGCACCTTGCATTACCTGTTTGAATGATTGCTTTATTCTTTATTTGGATCCTCATCAGCTTCCACAAGGTGGTCGCTAGTCTTCCCGGGGTCCACACTGAAACATTAACAATAAAACCAAATAATTTAAAGTCTCATGGTATCAATAAAACAGGAAAAGGCAACAAACCAAATGTAAAGATCAGAAAATAAGTGAAATAACTTTACATATGAAAAGGTAGACAATAGAAACTAACATGGAAACACAAAAATAAATGGAAACATAAAAAATAACATCTATGTTGGATTCATCAGTTAATCAGTTTTTTAAACAATGTGAAAGAAAATCTACTTTTGATCAGTTTTATGTCGGTGGGGCGCATTTTCCAGGCAGAATGAGCTCTATAGACCAATCTGGCGACTGATTTATGTGCTGCACTATCAAGCGCAGCCACCATTAGTGTGGTGACAGCGTGGAACTGAACACCTTTACACTGAAAGTGGAAGCCGAGATGTTTGGGTCAATCACGGTCAGCAGTCGCCCCCCCTGTGTGAACGTGGAAATGATTCAGTCTCTAGTCTAGTCTCTGACTAGTCAACACAGTAATAGCAGCTTGTCTACTTCTGCCTACAGAACTGAACAGAACTCATCATAGTGCTCACTGGACATGTATTAAACCTATGACAAAAAGCAGTGTATGTATTATTCCAAATGACATTTTTCATGAATTACAGAAGACTACATTTTTATTTAGTCTCCACATTTAGCCATAATAACCGTTTATGCGTCTCACACACATTAGCACGGAAAGAACAATGATGAACTAATCTGGCTGCACTGTTCTGTGCAAATTGTACAAGTGACAGAACAACATTGGTCAGAAGATGGATCATATGCAGAAAACAAGTCCTTGAAACATCTCCTGCAGTCTCCCATCATGGAAACAATGTGAACAATCTGATCAGACCACGACAATAAATGATCTCATCAAGAAATTTGGTTTTAGTGACCTGCTCAACTGACATCCCATCTTTAGACAAATTGAGTGGAGTGGCTTTAGTTAGAACATTAGAACCTTCCTATTACAAAATACAAAAAATGTAGTTGTTGTAACTACCATTTAGTAATGGTATGAAAGTCAACATGTAGATTATCTCTACAGCTCTAGGATTGCTGATCAGTTCTGGATTCTCGCAGTGCTCTATATGCATTTTTTTAAATTTGGTATCGCTGCAGTTACCGACATTGATTGATCCCATTTTGGCTCAGTAGGTGATATCAATGCCTTTAACCCCATGAAACTGTTGGGCAAGAGACATTTAGATTGCTCAGTGAAACATATGACTCAGGAGATTTTGAAAGCGTGCACATGACATGCAGAGAAGACGCAGGCTCAGGCTTTAGTCAAACTGCTGAATTTCACATTCTGCTGTGGACGGGGACTAAGCAGAGTTACTACCTTCACCCATCTGTTTCTGCCAAGCTGGGAAGAGGAAAGAAGCCCTCCGCACATCAGCCTCAGCTGGGAGGGGGAGGGAGCATCTCTGGTTGAATCAGCTTTTCCCCTCTCATTTTCTTTTACTGCCTCCCTCCCTCACAATGAATCTGTTCGCAGTGACACCCGCGTGCTCTCTTTAGAGGAAAAGGGGCCAGAATTTAAATATTGATTTGATGCAATGTGAGACAAAGATTCCGGTTCTTCTTGTGTTTTATAGCTGTTGTTTCTGTATTTTTAGGTGTTGTACAGCAAATCAGACTTTGCCCAAAAAGAAGGCTTCGCTTGTGTTAAGGTTCTCTTCTCTTTCCGTTTCTCACTGTGTGTACGTGCATGTTCCTGTGTTTCAGTTCGGCATCAGTTAGACAAGCCCAGGATGAAATATCATCTCCTTTTGGACTCGGTTGCCCACTCAGGTAACCATCAGGTGAGCAGCCTTGGCTTCGCCTGCAGAGCTAGAAGGCTGCTGGTGATGTTTATTGAGCTGATCAAGCCCGCCTAATGGAAGACTGACTGACACACTGTTGAGGCCGCTGGTAGATTCAGGTGGAGTGTGCTTGGGGGAAGGCTACCTTTTCCTCTTCAACTATGTACTACATGACTTAGTCCACTGTGAAAAACTGCCTGGACAAAACTGTGTTTGTGTAGGCCCAGCCATTTGAACTGATAACTATGGAGTAACAGGAGGGCAGATGTGAATGGAAAAAGCCTTTTTTCCCCCACCCTTCTAGCTCCTTTTGCATGTCATAATTTACATTCAGTTAAGAGAAATAAGTCCTGTTTAGGCCTACTTCTTGAGGAGCAGTGCACTGTGTTTGTAATGAAGTCAAAATTCCAACCAACAAAACCAACACAGATTTTTTTTAACTGTTACTTTGCTGTCTCTTCTGTTAAATAAAACTCTCCCTAACTGATCACTGTTGGATCAAGATTGGTTTTAATGATCCTTCTCTGTTCCATCCCAATATCCTGTTTTGACAGGAAGCACAGCATGTTGAAGAGGTGATGTGGTCTCAGAATGCTGTGTCATTGCGTCTTGAATGACATGCCACATCACTGCAAATCACCCAAAATGTCCCTGAGCAAGGCAGCTGCTTCACTGTCCTGTGTCAGGGGTTTCAGTAGTATCTGCTCGTAACAATATATTCATACAAATCCTACGCTGAGTCTCTATTAACAGACTGTATATAGTCTGTATTAAGATTTTCTGTAATCTGCTGGTATGACAATCTCAGTATCAAGGCCAAAACTGCTCTTTCCAAAATAATGAAAGTCTGCAGTCAGCGCTCGCTCCCTTCACTCTGAGTTTCAGATCCTACCTTCTGGCTCCCGGTTCAGATTTTCCTCTGTAAGGAGCAATAGATACAGGCACTCATTCATTCCCATCGCCGTTTCCCTTCTGAACTCAGGACAGGGGGGTAGGTAGTAGTGATGGTGTTTTTGTTCTTTGATGATAGACATGCCGGCCGTGTTGTTAACACAAGGCGTTGAAGTGTACGTACTTATCCATGTTGTATTTATATCAGTGATTTGTTTTTGTGACGTTCATCTTGCAATCAGTGTCCTTAAATTTGACTTTATTCTTATTCTTGTATGCAATCCTATGATTAGGAAGGTCAACCCGGGACCACTGTTGTTTCCCCCGAGTCCGCAACATTCAGTGTCCATCCTATGTAGGCTTTTTGTATTTTATCGCCTTGTATCTATGTCTTGCTGCAAAAACCAACTGCCCTTCAGGGACAAATAAAAGTTGAAAGTTGAAGTTACTGTTTAGGAAGCAAAATAAGGAGAACATACATGTAACCTGCGATTCAGCGTGTTTTGAAGATCGCACATGTAAATGTATTTTCATACCTTTTTTTTTTATTTTTAAAATCACAATGTAGGACCCAGGTGGATACAGCTCTTGATGCTAATAATGCAACAACTTTGTTGTTGTTAATATTGTGCCCTTTTCATTCGTTAAAGAATGAATTCACTTTCCTCCGTCCCCCCCCTGAGGCCAAAGGTCACGCTCAGCTTTAAATCAGTCCCCCTTTAGCTGGTATGGATTTAATGCCTTGCTCAATAGCACTTAAAACTGCTGATCATATAAATTCCAGGTATATTCATAAATAGCATTATCAAAGAGTGCTGGTAACTTTGAAGCGTTGAAGTGTCAAATGATCACCATGTCCTGTGTTAAAGTACTTTTGTGAGCTCCCTAAGGTGCACTCCAACAGCTGCTCTATTCTGACTCCCATAACCATGATGTGATATGGCTAAATTCATCACTGACTGATGCATGGCAAGCTCAAACCTTCAGCGTAAAAATCAATCTAAATGGGCATCCATGCTATGTGCTGTTAACAAATGTTGCTAACATGACGGACGGAGTTTCACTGTCCTGAATGCCGTCCACTAGACCAAAGATGACCTTTGGAAACACATTGAAAAGAAGATGACGGCCATTTAAGTAATGCTGGGAAAGATTGAAACTTAACTCCACGTTGTCAGAGCTACTTGAGTGTCGACGGTAACCAATACAACATCAGAGCCTCTGGCAGCTGCATAGATAATACAGGGCAGAAAACTGCATACGTGCAAGACAAGACTGACGATCTTGAAAATGTAAAACAGAAGGCATTGACAACTTTTCAACCCTAATCACACTGAAGAGGCCTCATCGCATCACTCAAATCCCAATCTCGACATCGTATTTTTAGAATTTGGCCTGTTTTTCACCGTTGACTTATTTAAATTAAGGTTCTAATCCTGTTTTGAATTTTGGTGGTGCTGCCGCCTTTTGTTTCCATTTGCATCATGGATTGTACCTTTAACTAGGGTGGATGCCTGTTATCACAGGGACTTTTCTGCCTACTCGAATGAAAGCAGCTTAGTAATGTTTATGTGATACTACTGTAAACACACTGACGACTGAAAACCGGTTTTCTCTCACACGTCAGTGACAGGCCTCCAGTAAGGGCCTTGTGGGGAGTACGTGTTAGCCCAGCACGATATCTCACCAGGGCTAAAAATAACACCATCGCCACAGTAGACTTACATAGAGGAAAGGAGGGAATCAGAACACAGAGAGGGTGGAGGGATGGGAGAAGGAGAAGGTGGAGATGCCGCGATGAGAGGGAGGCAGAGTGAGAAAAGAACAATCAGAGTGAGAGAAAGGGGAGAGGAGACGGACGGAGGGAGGGAGGAGAGCACAGGTGCAGCCAGGAAAAGAAAACAAGTCATTAATAATTTACTTAGAGGGCACCTTTAGTTCGACCTTTAGTTTTGGTCAGTGGTGTTCAGCATAGAACAAAGTGTTGTGCAGAATGTTTTATAGTGTTGGGAAACTCTTTCACGTGATCTGACTGGTGTGTACCGTCTGGAAGTCTGTGGGCCCACAGCGACCGGCCAGGTGTGCTTAGAGGGAGTTCAGACCCAAAATAGCACTGTGATAATAAACAGGTACCAGTGAGAAGATGAAATCCAATCTAGGAAGGACGGTTTAAGTGAAAGATTCATGAGTTTCCAGCATCCAAACACTGCGCAGCGGTGGACTCGGAAGCTACGCAGACAAAAATGATTTGATCCTCCCTCATGACAAACTCAAGGTAAACTGTACAGTTACAGAGTAATCTACCAGGAATGCGTACTTGCATTCATTTGGTTTGCCAGTGCAACAGGTTTCCATGTTTTGTTGGTTTTTTTTTTTACATTTTTGTGCTTGGTAAATTTTTTTATATATTTATTTGTTTATATTGTTCTGGTCAACGATTGTAGGCGGTCATCTGAAAATACACAAATATAGGGTAATGCTTGAGAGCTATGTATGCTTTACTTAACACAGAAGAAGATACTCTACTACAAAGAAGGGGGTGGGGGGGGGGTTCAATTGTTTTATAGCTATTTATAAAATATAACTGATGAACTTCTGTATCTGCATGTGTTCTACTTCTATCATACTCTTTACCTTTGTCCCACAGAAAGGAGCTTCACTGTTCTCAGCACTTCCTGCAGCTGCTTCACAGTGAAAGCCTTCAGAGGTTTTAATCATCGCTCTTAGTTAAAGAATTATTTTGTTTGCTTCTTTTCTGTACGAGTCCAGTGCGCAATACTGACTCATTTTCTTTTTGATTTGGCTGGCTTTTACTGTGTAGTTGCTGCAGGACGTGTTGAATTTGCTGTCGTGCATAGCCCGCTAAGAAGGACTCGGCATACTTCAAATGAAGCTTTTGTTTTGTTTTGGATTGTCTAAAAACCCCTTCCCCCTCACCTTTCCAACATCGGGATAGCCCTCCGGCTGCGTCCAACGATTTTTGTAACTTTCCGAAACAGGAAAGCACGCCCACTTGACACAGTGATTTGCCAGGTGTGTGGAGGTGTGAAAATGATCTGGATTTGAACTTCTCTTTCAAGCTCTCTTTTTAACATCCCTCATTCATCGTGCGTATAGACGAGTGCAACACCACAAAAGCCTCTGTCCGAAAAGTGTGTCGTTATCCCTATTAGTACAATGAATTGCTTCTCTGTTCTCTCTCTGACTTCAGGTTTTACTACTTTATTTCAAGCATTGAAGAACTGACATTTTTGGCACTTTTTGTCTGTCTCTAACATTGTGAACAGGAATGGACTTTATTATGACTAAGCAAAGGGGTGTTAAACAGGAAACAGCAAAGCTTAAACTGTCTGGAGAAAGTTTAATCTAAATCACTGGGCAGCAGTTTTGATTAAAGACTTTTTGCCGTCTCCAAAAATGAGCATTACATTACAGAGGAACTCACATGTAGTACACACTTTATAATCCTGCCAGTTTCTATGGCAGGATGAGGCGTCTTGGCAGGCTGTCTTGCCTCACCTTGAGTTTAGATATTTCAGAGAACAGTTTGGCAGTCCGACATGGCTAGATGACGCCTCGCACGAAATAGTTTTCAACACATTAAGAAGGTTTGATTGCTGAACCAGAGACTAGTCACAAAGTCCTTGTTTGTCCTCACAGATTTTATTCCTGCTGTATGTATTCTGGCACTTTACTTGTCCCTTTGACACCACATTACTCCAAAACACGCACATATATTCAACTCTGACTAGTGAGGACTAATTTGTGACTGCTCTGCATTTAACCTTTGTCCTGACACACTTCAGCGGCACAAAAGAACAGAAATATAGCTGAAGGTGTTAAGTGGAGGGGCTGGGCAACTTGTTGCTGTGTGATTACGGTGCCATGACAAACACTGTGCAGGGTGTGTTTATTTTTGAGCGCTTTTAGAGTTTGTATTTACCAACATAACAAACCGAGGTCCTGGTTAAGGGCGAGGGACACGGTGATGCGGATTTTTCCACAAGCGTTGGTCTTCTTCACAGTTTCGGTTTGCTGCTTCTGCACAAAAGAAAAGAAAGATAGAAAGAAGGCAGGGAGTTTTAGCGCCACAGGGGGGTTTGGTGGAATTCAAGCAGCAGAAGAATGGGCAATGCAGTTGACATTGTGAAATTTCAAGTGTTTTTCAAACAGTCCATTTACCGTGTAACCTTAAACCCTGGGGTAACACTGGGGCCTCGCTCCCTCAGGCAAGGTGTTACAGACCATTTTATTATAGCAGTTTTGTCAGATTAGAGTGCTTGTGCCTATGCTGGGATGCTTTACAAATTCTTACAGTCCAATATTTGTGAGAATGCAGGACTTTTGTATAGATTACATGTATCTGTTTTTCTCTAAAGGCATTTAAATCTAGAAGTAGCACATAGAATAGAAAACCAATAGCTTTAGTAAATCAATATTTTAACTCACATGACTTTGAAACCAACTTTAGCTGAAGCTCTCAAAGAAGGAAAGCCTTCTACATGCTCACATGCACGCATTTTTGATTGGGCTGATAATAACCAGTCAGGAAGCCATTAGTTGCTTTCAACGTCTTCTCACGCCTTCACTAGCACTATCAACCAGGCCACAAATCAAACCACTGCTCCTTCGTCTACCCTGAGAACTGGTTTAAAAAAAATACAAAAAAAGGCCAAAAGAGGAAAAAGAGAGAATGAAGCATTGAGAGAAAAATGGATGAAACACCACTGAGATGTAAGATGATCTGTTTACTTGAGACGCTAGAGGTATTTTAATGGCTGGTGGCTGTGAAAAGATACATCTCAGTGAAGAGACTCTCTACATGTTGGTTGGCTGTCGGTAGCTGGATTTTTAGCCAAGTACTTTGCATCATCATTGAGAAGTTTGAAAGGTTTGAGTTCTGTTAGACACCTGGAAAATATTGTGAGTGACGTGTCTTTTAACAACAACCTACAAAAAATACAAGGATGCCAAAATTCAGTCCGTTTCTCTTTCTGTACTTAATTAATTGTCCCCGAAGTATCTTGTGTGGGTTGACAGCGATGATAGGAGCTGGCCAAATCTCTAAATGCTATAAGAGAAATCCTTCTGTGCTGTCTCTCCTATCCTGCTCTTTTTACCAGGGAAAGGGTTAGTTAATTAATCCATCGGTCAATCAAGAACAATTCTGATAATCACTGAGGTCATTTATGAGTAGAAAATGCCAAACATTGTCTGGTTCCAGCTTCTCAAATGTGAAGATTTGCTGCTTTGTCTTTGTTTTATATCATTGTAAATTGAATATCTGTGGATTTTGGTAATGTTTGGTTGGACAAAACAATCTATTTAAAGACATCACCTGTAACATCAGCTGTAGCGAATGTTTGACGTATTTCCTTGATAAATGAACGGTTAATTATCTGAATTAAATGAATTGCTTAACAGACTATAAATGTCAGATTCTTTCCATCACAGCTTCCCTTGATGTCAAGACTTTTTCCACCAAGGTTGCAGAAAAGAAATTGGGAAGCTTTCTAATCACACAAGCTTTTAAGCTCAATGAGAAGGTGTCCGCTACAGTTGCACCAAATTGTGTGAAAAATCTGCATTGAAATGAACATTAGACACTAAAGAATATTAACACCAAATCCTGAAAGACAATTCTTGCACATTCGTCATGGATAAATGGAATAAAGACATTTAGAAGACTATATTATTAATGTAAAAGCTGGCAAATATCCTGTATCTTTTATTGTCAATAAATCACATGGGGATAAAAACAAAGCCAACAATAGGCCAGTCTGCCTCTCAGTGCTTGCGAAGTACCACCATCACCACCCAAGCCCATTCTTTTTCTATTGAAGACTTAAATCTTTAAAATTGGGTCATACTTATATAGTTAAATAATGTCATAAAACTGCTGGATGCTGTAGCTTTTTAGCCAACATTTCTCAAACCGGAGTAAATGGAGTATTTGTTGAGGACTATTTTAATCTGAGGATTTGGCGATCTACTTAGTATTTACAGCAGCAGGAAGATGTGCGTGTGTGTGGGACTCACTGAAAATAAACTAAAGTTCCCATGAAGGAGCATGTCACTCAACAGTGTGGCTCATAGGTGTATTTTTAGTAGTTTTTGGACAACAATGGAGCTGTATGGCACAGGAATAATCATGCTTTGGATACACATACAATACTTGATAATAGGATACAGTTATTGTTGGTTTTGGTATTTTAATGGGATTTGTTGACAGTTACAGACAGACTTGTCCTTCATGTCCAGCTGATTGTAACAGACATACTTTATTTTCTGGGTGGAGAGCTGGATGGAAATGCAGCATGTGTGAAGAGAAAGTCAGCTACAGGTGGACGGGCGGCTATACATCTCGTCACGTCTCGGAGTCTGCCCTGTCCCACACTTCGTCTGCACACACTCGTGATATTCACAGCCTGCTGCTCTCATGAGGATGTGCCTTCTTGTGTTTGCGCCTGCGTGTGCCTTATTATCGCAGTCAGGTGAGTGGAGGAGGAGGTGGATGGGGGCAATTGTGCAGTTGATGTGGGGAGAATAGAACAACAGGGAGCTTCTTCAGTGACCGTGGCTGTTAATTAATCAAACACACAGACAGTGATGAAGAGGCTATAGAAAACAGACACGCACACACGTATACCCGGCCTAGCCTCCTTACAAGAGGTTTGAAGCCATTCTACTTACCGTCGCCAGCCATGCCGACTATGCTCGCTCTATTTGCAGAGCTGCCCCTCCCCTCTCTGATGCTATGATCTAACTGCAGCCTCCTCCCCCTTCATAGACACACACTCTCTCCACACTCACATGCCTGCACATACACACACACACACACACACACACACACACACATATAGAGGTGCTTATACACCCACCATTCAGCACACTGGCAGCATGCGGGGTGTGTCTCTGCAGTTGGTATGTGAGTATTTATGTTTATGCTGTTTGATCAAGTGGCGTTAACATGGAATGTGGACTCCTGTGTCAGTGCTGTGGCGTTTATAGTTCATCCTGTTGATCTTGTGGTTTTCGACCCACATGCCGTCTAGTTGGCATCTGTTTTGGAAAGCAGAGGAAAAGTACTGAATTGGGAAAAAAACAAAAACAAAACAAAAAACCAAAAACAACATAGCCTCCTATTTTTCCCTCCCCTTCTCACCATCCCCTTAGATCAACAACAACTGGGTTTTGTTTTTTTGTCCTCTGTGATCAAGGACAAATAAACATACAGAGGGGAGGGGGGCTGCTTGGAAAAGGTGGGAATAAGGAAAAAAAAACAAGTATAAAATGGAAAAAACAAGAGAGTTGGTGGAGAAGCAGAGGCGAGATTCAGATCTTTACAGTCAAATTCTGCGAGTAGGTCAAAGTTCCCCCAGCAGCCGGGGACGTGCTCTGATTGGCTGTGGAAAGGTGAAATTAAAACCACGGTAAACTTTTGACCTCGCAGGAACTGGGAGAGGAACGCCCATTGCTGTAGTGAGAGCGAGCTTCTCCCTCCTCCTCTTCCTCCTCCTTGCTGCTTTCCCACCAACCCACCCCTCCCTCATCCTTTCCCCTCTATATCTCACTTTCTCTCTGTCTCTTTCTATCTGGCTCGCCCCCTTCCTCCTCCTTTCATTCCCCGTTAGTCTGTCATTCCCTCTTGTTTTGCTCTCTTTCAGTCCAAACCATCTCTCTGTTTCAAACCCCCTCCATCGCCGGCTCTCCTTTGCTGTCTCCCTTTCCCCCGATGAATTTGTGCCTTGCTGCATGTAGCCTGATGAGAGGGAGGGAGGGAGTAGGGAGGCACAGAGCAGGAAAGAGCTGGGGGAAGGGTATAGAGAGGGAGGAGACAGCTAGAGAGGGGGGATGGGAATAGAGACAGAGGAAGAGAAGCTGTAGAAGAAGAAGACACGGGGAGAGAAGGGCAGGAGGAATGCAGCCGTCCTGACTGTGTGCTGCACAAACTGGTCCCTGATAGAGAAGAAGAAAATCTAAAGAGGAGTGAATGTATAAATAGACATGTAACTGTGGCTCTGACTAAGATCTGCTTAGCGGCAGGGCGGGGAGAGCCCATTTTTACTGCTAATGGTTTCTCTCATTACACATCAAACGACTGGGGGTGTGTGTGTGTGTGTGTGTGTGTGCGTGTGTGTGCGTGCGTGCGGAGTGGACCAATGTTAAATGATTTCATGAGCCAAGTAAAAGAGCAGCCCTCTCACTTGCTGCTTTGATGCCGCGTGCACGCACGTAGACACACGTGCTTGCAGCTGCATTCGGCCATTAGCAATTTCTGAACCACACAGTGTGGTGGAGTACTGTCCACTGTAATTGTTGTTGCTGTTCAAGTAGACAATCTAGTAGAGATGTCCCCCGGCTGATCATAAGTATCGGTATCTGGGCATATTTTGATGAATTGGTATCGGCTAAAATAAAGCAGACCTTATTTTTTATTTGTCACCTCAGCCTGCTAGTGTAGCAGCGCTGCTCTCCTTTACCACAGCCGCCTCTACAGCGCAGCACTTCACTCCATATGCGAGTGACAACTAATGTGTGTAAATGTGACTTTCCGTTCACAGCTTCTCATTTTTAGCCAGCGCTGACCATCACTTTAACAGGTCCGGTTAAAATGCCAAACGTCACCGGCAGCAGGTCCCATCAGCTGTCGCTTATTAATGTTAATTACGTGAATAACTTGACAGCAAGATAAAATGTAACTTGGCTGTTGTCTGGTCAATGTGCTCTTTGCAGCCGGCGTCTGTGCTCAGCCAAAGATCTTCTGTGCGAGAAGAAGCGCCGCTGCGTAAAGCCGCTGCACAATTGTGAGTCCCATCAACTCCAACGAAGTGATGCGTCTTCTCTCAAGCGGGTCGCGTCATATCAACTTCAGGAGTCCTCTATATCATATCAATAATTTAAGTTTATCAGATTTGTAGTTTTGAACCGGGACCTTCAGTATTTGGATCAAGTAGCTCTTGAAAAATAAAGTGTCCCAAAGACTGCAGCTGTTATTTCAATGTGTCTCACACATGTTCAATGAACATGTTAAGTAGGCTACAGAAATGCATTGGATCGGACGCGGTATCAGCAGATGGGGACATCCCGACAATCTAGCAAGGATGTAGAAGTTATTTTAGTGTCTTTGCTGCACACGTGCCTGTGTAAACATAGTCTCAATGCCTGACAACAACGAGATGGCACACACAGAGGGCCATCAGTTTTCAGATTTTAATGCGATTGAAGTAATCCTTTTTGGTTCGGATTAAGCTCTACGATGAGGGCACGGCATCTCGCGGGGGAAAGGTGCGGAGGAGACGAGAGCCGGAGCCGGTCGTCTAGGATGAGAGGAAGCAGGAGGAGAAAGAAGGCTGAGATTTTTTTTATTTTTTTTTTTTCTTTTCTTTCCCTGCCAGTAAAAAATAAAAACCGGGGGTTTAAGGGGGCAGCCTGGGGTCGTTAGGGGGTGAACCGGGCGGGGTTGGGGT
>CM022479.1:21664999-21684647 GCA_011952105.1 Coreoperca whiteheadi
AAAAAAAAAAAAGCAGTGCGTTAAGAGAGCAGACTGTGGATGTTATTGAGTTAACCAGACAGAGCTGGAGAGGGAGGGAGAACAGTGGGAGCTGAGAGACTGGCTCGACAGACGAGTGGATGAAGGTTGCGCTGTGGTGCTCCGCCTGCTCCTGCTGCACCGTGGGCACCATATGGTCTCATAATGTATAGAGCACACGTCAACTTTGTCCTGCCTTCCAAAAAACTTGTCCCCACTCCCGCACCCCACCCCGTACATCTTTCCAGCCAATTACCTCACTCAAAAGACACACACATTCGCTCACCATGCATCCCATTAGGTAAGGAGCCCCCCACTGACATGCACTCGCGCCATCTTCGAGATAAGAGGCACCCCCAAGAAACATTTGGGTCTCCACACACACAAACACACAAAAACAAACACACGGTTAGATAAGGGCCCCATCCCCCTCTAATGGGAAAGAAGATTGATACCGACAGAAGGGGAAAAAAGATTTCTCAGGATGTCGCTCTGCCCCTGCTTAGCTCCTTCCGCTTTAAATATTTAAAGCAACCATGGTACGTTCTTGTTTTTTCCCATTGTGTTATTATGGAATTGTTGTTTTTCTCTGATGCTAATGCAAGTTTGCCAAGCACACAGAGCAGCAGCAGCAGCAGCAGCAGCAGCAGCAGAGCACAGAGGCGAATGAGCGGATCCCCGAACGTACGGTTGATGTGTGCTGACAGTGATGTGCGTGCAAGTGAATGCAAGTTGATTTCTGATTGGGGAATATTGTGTGAAAGGAGGGATTGCGTTCTCCTGCATGCTGTCATCTGGTTTCAAGGAGTGTCGGGCTGCTCTGTGACCGAGTGTGTGTTTGTTTGTGGGTGGTTATGCATGTTGCCATGCAGTTTCCCTGCCTCTCCAGCATGTGCTTTTGTCTGTGGGAGTGATGGATGTCAGGCAGGCAGCTAATGTGATTTAGATGCTCCACCAGGAGTGTGTGTGCGTGTTTGTGTGTGCATGCGTGCGTGCCCCATCCATGTGTGTGCAGCTGAATCTGCAGTGCATGTTTGTGTATCTACCTCCCTCCCTCCTCTTTTTCTCTCTTCTGCCTCCTCTCCACCAGCCCTCCCACCCCCTATAATTTTTTCCCTTTGCTGTGCAGTTTTTGGACTCTGAGCAAATAAATGGGGGCTGGGGGGTGTTTGTGGTGAATCTGCTCCCTCACTGTGTAAGGAAGGAGGCGAGGAGGAAAATAGAGGTGGAGGAGAAGATGGTGTTCTCTCGCTAAGACCACACTGATGGGATATTGTGAACCAATTATGTCCCATTCCCACTAAAGAAAGTCTCTCATGCTTATTCACTCACACACACACACTCAAACACACTCACTCATCATCATACACATGCATCAGCTAAAGAAGTGCTCTTTCTCCTGGCAGCTTGAGCAGTGAAGAGCTTGAGGTTTATCTGCATGCAATTATTGTGTGAGAAAGACACCTTTATACTGACATACTGCTATTTCAAAATAACTCCACCATCCTTTGTTATTGTTTTGAAACTTCACCAAGTTTCATTTATTGACCTTTTTTATATCACCCTTTCAATCTTACACCACGGTAACGCACGAACCCTGCATTTGATACAGTATACTGAACACGTTTGCCCATTCACACCTGACTTTTGGCATAGGTTAATTTCTGGTTGCCACCATTTGTTTCATACATAAAGTGGTGGAAGAAGTGCTTCGATCCTTTTTACTTGAGTAAAAGTGACAATACCGGAATGTATAAATACTCCATTACAAGGAGAAATCCTGCATTCAAAATCTTAAGTAAAAGCAAAGTAGTAATATCAGAAAAAATGTACTTAAAGCATCTAAAGTAAAAGTACTTATTCTGCAGAAGAGGTGCCCTTGTGAGTATTATATTCTATATATTTCATTATTGGATTATTATTACTGATTAATTAAGGTGTAAACACCATTTTATTGTTTTAGCTTCTTGATGTGGAGCTCTTGATTAGTCTAATCTATAACAGTCTATCATTTTATCATCTTATATGTTTATTATGTAAAGTCTTCATCTGCAGAGTAACTAGTAGCTATAGCTGTTAAATAAATTTAGTTAAAAAGTTTAGCTCTGAAACTTAGTGGAGTAGAAGTATAAAGTAGCATTGAATGGCAATACCCAAATACAGTGCAGGTACCTCAAAATTGCACTTAAAGGTCCAGTGTGTAGGATTTCGTTGCATCTAGTGATGAAATTGCAGTTTGCAACCATTTGAATACCGCTCGCCTCACACTCCTCTTCCAAGCGTGTAGGAGAAACTACAATGGCCGCAAAAACGGGAGTGTTTGGTTTGTCCAAGTTCCCTATTCTGTAATGATCTGTGATTGAGATAGAGTAATCGCATAGTTCGACAAGATGATGATGATGATTTCCAGTTCACTTTATTGGAGTTGTATGGGATAAAATATTTGGTTTTATTTAAATGTTCAGCAGTTGGGTGTCCGTCCCACAGAATGGGGGGGGGGGGGGACAAAGACTTGTTTTACAGGCCCACCATTTATGTGCTTTCTCAATCATACTAGAAGGATTTAGTTGTAGCAGAAGCAGAGATGCCTATCTCTTCACCAGCAGCGGACTCAGTAGCCCACAATGCAATGCAGCAACAACCCACTACTAAAGCTGTTTACACTTTTTGTAAAAGCTGATTTGCTCAGGCATACAGAATTTTTCAACAATCACTTACTGTAGTACAACAAAATCATTTGCAGCAGCAATAATAATTAAATAAGATGGGGTGTTTTTTTATTGGTATTAGTACCTTTCATATATCAAATGCCGTTCCATGTGCTCTACATAAATATGCAAAAACATTCAAAACAAAGTGCAGTTTAAGTTGCCATAAAGAAAGCAACCTTTTCTTTAAAGATCCCTTCCAGACTTAAGATATATACAAGTAATAACATAATAGAATAAAAGTACATCTACTGTCTCTGCCTCATTGAAAAAATCCAAAAAATCTATGAAAAATATCTTTTTTTTTTCCTTCACAGATTAACCAAGATGTCTTCTACTTCACAAAAAAAAAAGTCTATTCTCAATCTATGTCTTGTGTAAGTTGAATATTGGACCACGATTGACTTCTAAAGCTGCTCATACAAACACGTCTTAAACTATTTAAACTTTAAGGTGAGCACAGATAAACTTCCAACTGCAGCAGATAAGAAACTGCATACGTCATTCTGCACAGAAGGTCAAACATCCAAGTGAAGTAACAATTAGCAAAATATATTTTTGAGTGGAGGTGTACTTTATATTGTGCCATTCATTTTTAGATTTTGAGTGAGGAGGAGGTGGAAAACATGTCCTTTTTTATGTTGCCTCCTGGTTTCATGTATTTTGCATTTGCATGATACACATTGATTAAATTTACAGTAATGCACTTATCTCTGTTTTAGGAGGTTGTCATCCAGGTAGAGCAGTGGGTTTGTTGCCATAGCAGCAGAATGACCATCAGAGGAAGGTTAGAGATGGAGAGGCGTGTCTCATTGATTGACCTGTTACGCTAATTAGGCACGAACAGTCCAGAAAACCTCCTCAGCCTGTGGGCCTCACCGCAGAGGTCTCCCCTCATTTTTAATTCATTTCACAACCAGTAACTATAAAAGCAGGTGACTACAGTTTTCCCACAACCTCACTGCATTTCTTTCTCTACCCCACGAGGCCTGTAACTAGGTAATTTACTCTTTGTAAATGTTTTGAGTATTTACCAAAGCTCCATTCATTTCATTGCTCTTAGATATGACAGCCTTGCCTCTCGGTTCATTGTTAATTATCTCACAGAAATGGTCCTCTGTTATGATAATGCACAGCTCCTGTATAATTGATGGCCTCCAATGAGGCGTTTCATTTAATCTAGTTCTCTGCTTGACTATGCGCGTTAGACTGTGAGTTTGATACATGTTGCACTACTGAGATTTCTTCACAACACACACCTTGAATCACACACATTCACAAAATGAGTCCACGTGTGGCTGTTACACACAAGATATGTGAGGTTTACTGTCCTTATCTTATCAGGGCTGTTTGTTGGCTCTGCAACATTACTGCCATCACTTAACGCACAAGAATTCGTCCATTCCTTCATTCGCTCGCTCGCTCGCTCGCTCACACACACACACACACACACACACACACACACATCTCTACGCACAGGTTCGGCACATGGTCGGCTTCAAATGAAGAAGCAGGAGCTACTGTTGACTAAATGCACTTTTATGCTTCTTAGGATTGGGCTGAAATGAAACATTACAGTTCAGCAAAGCTTTTTAATGATCTGCCATCCCTCATTTACTGTCATACTCTGCAGCCCACGTTACTGGAAATATAGAGACTCTTGTCCTGTGTCTGGGACGACACAAACCGAACTCTCGCACACTTAATTTACTGTACACACAAACACGGTTTCAAAGTTAACAAAGGAGCGACTTGGTTGATCGTTAAAATCCGTGGCACAGATTGCACTTTTATTGCAGGTTCATGACGTTTTGACAAAGAAACACAAGTGTGGTATTTACGTAGATCATGTTCTTATGGAAGATAGCTTAAAGGGAAAACCTGACTTGGAGAATGGAGAAACATAACAAATGCAGACGCTTCCACTGAATGGTTTCAACACAGAAGCTTTTGGACACTTTATGTTGGATTTTTTCTTTTAATTTGTCGCCCATCTGTGTATGTCAGCATTAACATGCCACAAAATGTCTCAATATAAGGACATCATAGACAAATGGAGTTGAAGAATTCCACGATGTGAAGCAGAGCGGTGTTTCCTCGTGCAAGTCCTTTACGTCTATTTCAGGGCACCTCAGAATGAATTTATGGTACCGAGAGAAGCTGTTTCTAAATCTTCATATTGTATTTTTTTAAATGTTTGTAGTCATGGGCAGTGTAAGTATATTTTATATTTTATAAGTTATTTGTATCTAAACTGACGTATTGCACCTTATGATGGTGCTATATGGAAAGTCAAAGGATCACCAAAGTGATTGCAATTCATCTTGAGGGATAAAGATTTCTAACATTTCATGGCAATGCATCCAGTAGTTGTCAAGATATTTCAGTCTGGACCAAAGTCATGAACTGAAAAACACAAAGACGCAAAGTAACTTCAGATCTTGCTCACAAGCCGCCTCTATCTTCTCTTGCACTCCACTACTGTAAGTTAATGTAATGAATAATCATAGACGTGCACAATTGTAACATGGCTTTGTGCACTGTATTTGTATTATCTATTATATGACCCATATTGGACTAAATAACAGGGATAAATGAGCTTTATATGCTCACAAGGTCAGGTAGCTCACATTTTGTCTTTTCAGTTGGAGCCAACAAAGTTCATCAGGAGAAATAAGAATGTAAACAGAAATAAAGCACCGTTGAGGACTAAAGGTGCGTGTGCGCAGTGATCCCCCTCGTTTTTTGATCTTCAAACGTGGTCTTACAGTATTTGATACTCTGTGAATTCTAAGAGAAGAAAATTGCCTCTTTTATTACATTGAGTGTCAGCCTGTACTCAAAACAGATGTTGCACCGTAAAGTCATTTTAAAGTTGCCTTGAGCTATTATTACAAAAACCTGATGCAATAATTTTTCTTTCATTTCTTTTTGTGGTTGCTTCTTTTTAACAGTTCGCCCTCTGAGAGTTAGCTTACTTGTGTGACTGCGGATTCATTGTTGTGGACTTTATACTGTAGCATGGTGCAGTGTGTGCTCTGAGTTTGGTTTCCTCTACCTTCTTGGAAAGGATGACTCATGCAAACGCCCATTTCCTTTTTTGAATATGTAAATGCATGTTTGATGGCAGCCTACAGCTGACACACCCTGGCTGGCTGGATGAGTTTTAGTTTTAGACCTGCCTGGCCTGTTTCTGCCCTGAGCCAGACGCTTTCCCTCTGCTTTTTCTCATCCTCCACCCCCTCTTATCCCTCTCTGAAGTGTGAAGTTCGAAGCAGCAGGCTCTGTGCTATGATAGCGGTAATTGGTCTAAAGATGGAAAGTTCGCTCTCACTTTGTCACTGAACTAAGAAGCAATTTGTTTTCAATGAGTGTTTTTTTCTTTTCTTTTTTTCTTTTAGCGAGGCTAGTTAAGGACAAATTAAACATCAAAATACGATTTAACAGCAAAGAAAAGGGCGTTGGGGTGATGGAGACAGTGGAGAGACTGGCACTTTTTGTTCAAGTTGAAAAGCCGCGCTCGGTCTTGTACGAGTTCATTGTAGACGGCGCGGGGTAGCTGAGAATGGCTCCCCTCTTTGGTACCCCCTCGTCTGTGGATGCGAGCTTTGGACTCGGAGTTTTTTATTAGCCTCTATGGTCTGATTTGTTTAAGGGGAGGCAAGGTGCCAAGATGTGGCTTGGCTCCTATTTTGCTCCAGTGTGAGTGCTGGATTTGTTGGAGGGGGACTGGGCGACGCAAAACTTAAGTTTCGCACACACACAATGTACTTTAATGCGTTCTTCACTGGGCCGTTGTGTGTGCTGGCTAGCACTCACAATTTCCCTTCTTCACAGTCATTACAGAAGACCGACACATAGAGAGAAAAATCCTGCTATAAAAAAAAAAAGAGAGACAGTAAGGAGAAGGGGGTGAAGAGAGGGAAAATATTAAAGCTCACAAAGAAACGACTAGTGGATGTTCCTGAATTTCATTTGCCTATCTGAAGATGTTTCTTAAAGGCACAGATTCTTTTGGCTGGACATGAATATTGTGTTCAAGTATACTCAAATAAAACTCAATGTAGCGTGCACAGGGTTGGTTTTTGAGAGGTTCTCGTTTGGCAAAATACCCAGATTCGCTAAGCTCAGACACCAACAAAACTCTCGAACATTTTATCTCCTCTCTCTGCTTTTTTTTTAAAAATCAAAGAACAATGAACAAAACATTCAGACAACGTTAGCAGGCTTCCCAGGATAGCTGTCTGATAATGGATTTGTTTTAGGCAGAGAGAGATATTTGGGAGTTTAAAAAAATCTGATAACGACATATATCAACTGAAATAATCTTCCCTTCATTTAAAAAAAATAAATTAATAATTTTAATAGTATAAGCTATTATCAGTATGTCTCTACTTTTGCAGTTGTTGCAGGTCCTGCTGCCGCTTTCATTGGTTCAATTTAAAGATCACAGATGACAGATTATATCATCTGTAGCTAATTATGTAGTTCATTTCGTAAGTGACTGGATAAAAGACCAAAATGAAACTTCTGTCTGGTTAATGCGCTCTCTCCAAGCCGTGGTCTGTACCAAATATCATTCGCGAGGATTGATACTTAGTTACCACTCTATGACTACAAGCCGACTGTGTGTTTTTGTAGTTTAACAAGAGCGAGTGGTGAGTTGACTTGAGTCGGAATCAAAACTTTCATTCGTGTCAGATTTAGTATTTGAAGTTGATCAGTTTAATAGTTCTAAAAGTGGACCCTCCAATATATGGATCAAATAACTTGTGGAAAGTCAGGTATTCATTTAATCAACATTTCTTTTCTTCTGCTGCTCACCTCTCATCTTTTCAGATCGTAGCTACAGGTTGTCAACATTAATTAACTGCCACTAAAAACTCCACTGTTTTTTGTCTTCTCAGTCAACAAAAGGTGATTATAGATCTAAAGTAAATCTTTGAGTTTTAGTTATTTCTAACTTTAGTTAATTGCAAATGCTGCAAACTGAACCTAATCAGATTTGATAAGGGATTGAAAGGATTTAGGTTCAATAAGAGGATTTGATGCTGGATTCAGATTCAATAAAATGTTATTGAGCCAAAATGAAGTGCTGTATTTGGATTTGGTTGCAGGCTGGCTTTAGCAGAACTGGATAAACTGTTCAAATGACATGATTGCCCCTTGATAACTTTCCAGAGGTATAACACCCTGTCTCATAGTAGAAACAGCAAGAAACAACAGTTGCAGTGAGTTTGCTGAGAACGACTGTGATTTCAGTTTGAAGTTTCCTGCATCACGTGCTGACTGATTAGCCTATCATACAAGTTCAGATTCATATGGAATTTGTTACCAAAAAGAAAAATGTTGTCTCTCTCTCTTTCTCTCTCACACAGCGATATTCACACAGTTGTTCTACATGTGGCCCTCAGGTTTCTTCCTGTTTCAGCTGAAGGTGACCCATGAGGACATGTGTGCGTGTGGATTTACCGTCTTTATGTTTCATGTTTCTTGGCTGTGTGCAACTTTACACTCGTTAACACACAAGCTGAGAAACTGTCCATTCCTTCATATTCTGTTCCTGCTCAGCACGTGGCTGCATTCAGATTAAGTGAGAGAAACACTTTACAACACAATAAAATAGCTCCATGAAGGTGCAGCCCCTCCTTTTTAATATGTTGTGCTTCAGCTTAAAGAGAAGGACAGGTCAGGTCAGTGTAGATAACCGTCCATGGGTGGACGAGCCTGGAAACACAGGTTTTTCTTTAAATATTGATTCAGTTCATGGGCTCAGTTGTAATACAATGAAAGAATCATTCAAACAATGGACATTTTTAAACCATGGATTTGTTAAGCAAATATTTCCCTGAGTCCCTTTTCAGTCAATGTGTAAGGCAATTTTTTTTTTTCTTGGTTTGACATGTATTTATATTACAATGGAAGATTTTGCATTGTTTTTTGCTGATGCTCCGCCATATTAAGTTGAATACCAATTAGTAACTTTAACAGAGTACTGGCAGTCACCATTTTTAAGCAAAGATCAAGGCAGGATATAGCAACTTGGGGACAAAGAGGCCCAATAAACATCGATTCATCAGCTGTGATATTCTGCAACATCATGTAACATTGAAAAAGGAAGAAATCTCAAAGCTCACAACAAACTGACCACCACTGAGTTAAATCAGCTTTTCTGACAGTCTTTTATGATTGTACGGCTTTGGAATGCAGAATAGTCATTGAGATAAGATCTCTGCCAGTTATATCTGCTCCTTTTGTACTGTTTATGATATACTGAGTAGTTCAAGTTCGTGAAGTTAATGGCTTCCCTATGAGCATCCACAGTAAAATGTGAACTCTTGACTGCATGTTTATTGCATCCTTTAACTGTGTTTTGCTTTAACAAGAAGAAGATGCTGCTGTGATATTTATTGTTTTGCTCAAGTGCAGCGATGAAACAATCACTCGTACAGTAAAAGGTTGAAGGCTTGTTTAGCTGTCTGGTGAGGAGTAATTGAAGAGCACAAAGAGATAAACAGACACGTGTTGAGGGGGAGGAGAGTGGACTGTAAAAGGACCTCTGCGTCTGCGAGCTTAACATTTCTCCATAGACTCAACCTCTGCATCGTAAGCTCATTCACACTGCTTTTGTATTCCAGACTTTACGCCAGTATGAGCAACGCCACATGCCGTTAAGTAGCATTTCATTCACTGGCTGTGTCAAAGGGAGCCGTAATGATCACACTGAAGGCTCCCGGGGCCCTGCTCTTGTGGGGCAAGGAGAACTACTTTTCCCCCAACGTTTTCCTTCAGAAATGGAGTAAATGGAGTTACTCTTTGTCACAGCTGAGCTATAAATTCTACCTGCTTAAGGGGTCGTTCTTTGGCTCTATTTTTCTCCCCTTTCAACTAATAGGAAACACATCGGTTGAAGGAGGGTCTTTGTTGGTGTGTGAGAGTCCATACATCACCTAAACAAGAGCCCCCCCCTCTCCTAACACACACCGACAGCCCCCATCTGCTCCCAATCATGGGTGCAGCCAGCGGTCAGGTCGCTGACAGTGAACACACACATACACAACATATAGGCATGCTAGGCATGAGGTCAGCCATACAAACACACATACACACACGCTCCTGTAGGCGTGTCCTGAACTCAGATATTTGGTTGTAAACGTGCACTCTGACAAGACGCTCTCAAACATCTGCGTGATAAAAACGAAACTAAACCTACATGCTATCTCTCTCAATCTCATACACACACACACACACACACACATTGAGGCACAGTGACAGATGAACATGAGACATCCTGGCGGCGTGCTTCACTGATGACAGGGTGTCATGGAAACGCCCAGCATTCTCCATGGTTACGCACTCTTTACCCCCACAGGATACTCTCTTATGATTGTTCAGTCAGAAGACTTGAGCTACTACAACAACTCAGCATGGCCAAAACACACACACACACACACACACACACACACACACACTGTTTCTTATCAGGATCTAAATGGACACAAATTAGCCTATTATGTGCTTTTGGGATTAGAGCGGTGATTTAGCCTAATAGTCTGTTTTCGTACTCTTGCTCGGAGTCCAAAAAGCATGGGAGATATTTGCCAATAAAGGCTTGACGTTTAAATCCTGTTGTGTGGCTCTGGAGTTCACATTTAGTGAACTAGTTCGAGCGACTGGCTGAATTGAGGATCACATGCTGTCGTCACTTTCAGGTTTCACCGGGTGGTTTCCTGTAAAACTTGTGTCTCAACATCCCTTTTTGTGTGTGTGTGTGTGTGTGTGTGTGTGTGTGTGTGTGTGTGTGGTTGGTCCTGCTCTGGGAGCAGTCTGTGTGTTGATGCAAATGCACAGGAGCCACGATGTGTTTGCTCTGTACGCGTGCACCAGTGATGAAGACAAAACCATATAGTGAGGCATGGCTCGCTCACAGTTCCTTCTGCTCATTAAGCCGTTCATGCAGATTCCTGTGCATGTGTCTTCAGGCCGCTGATTAATAATGCTGCTTGTTATTCATTAATATCACCATAATGAACACAGTTGAGGATTGTTAAAGTTTTTTTTTTGTTTTTTTTTTCTTCTCCAGACTCCATTGACCAGCCTACATACGACCACACCCCCAGAGTGAGGGGAGGGGGGGATCTGATTGTCCATCATCTCGGTGCTGTCACAAGGTGGGCTAACGTCCCATATGGTTGGCATGGTAACGGCCTGCTGGGTTTAGGTTGAGACAGTTTCTTGTTGTTGCCACATTCTTGCAACATCCTCCTGACCTGAACGCAGAGAACAGTGTGTTTTTTCTGAAGCAAGTGTTTTATGGAGGTGTTTTGTGTTTGAGGTTTTGGATTGGAAGGTGGAATAGTTTTGGAGAAAGAGCGGTGGTGGTAACAAGAGGGGAAACAAAGAGGGTTGAGCGGGTGATTTTCAGGCAGATGAGAAAACGAAGAGTGGGAAGACAGCAGGGCGACAGGAGGAGAAATCAAATTATTCTTTGTGCTCTACCTGCCACAGAGGCTGAAAGAGAGCATTAATCTTTTAGCCCTGTCTGCAGGTGACAACAACACACACGCACGCACATAAATGTACCCAGACTTAACCAAACCGCACTCTTTCTTTCATTCACGTGCAGTCTCGCACATGCTTTTGCAGACACTCTGCCGTTGCACAGATAGCAGGAGTTATTGTGTGCAGAGTGAGGTCGGTAAGAGAGGGGAGGAGGGAGAGTGTAGTTCCAGGTGGAGGAGACACTGGACATGAACGGCAAAGAGTTAAAGTAGGAAAGTAAAATGTCACTTTCATTTTCGCCATAGATAATGTTAGGTGACTGGCAGTTGGAGCACTTCTGAGACTTGGGCGGGCATGAAACTCTCCCATTTGAATCATCAGCCAAATAGCTGAAAAGCATTTGTTTCTTTCGATTAAAAAGCCTGTGTACATAAAACAAATAGAGAGTCAACATTTTGGTGAGAAATACCTACAGAACTTAAAGTTCAGTTGTGTCCGCCTTTAACGGCAGGCTGAACCTGACGATTACACTTTGTAGAAAGCTGATACTTTCAGCAGCATTTTTACTTTTGGATATTGGGTAGGTTTTGTACAAAAAAAATACTCCTGAAATCTATTCTACTGGGTTAGACCATCAGATCAGACGACGAACTGGGAGCCAATTTCTTCTTTATCTTTCATAAAGCAGTGAAGACTGTCCATGGCTTGTGCCAGTACTCCAAGCTAAGCAGCTGCTCCTCTTATGTCACTGGTGTGAGTTTCCATGGTCAGACCAGGGCCGCGTGCCTCTGTTTTGTCAACAGAGATTATGAAAGAGCGGCTGGCAGGCAGGTAGGTGGGGGAGGCGACAGCTATTTGGAACACCCAGCCTGAGCAAGGCCGGCCCCTCAAACTCTGTCACCTTCCCTCTCCCTTCCTATCGACTCCTCCCTTTTGTCGCCAACAACCAGCACTCTGCCCACGCCGTCCTGCCTTCATGGTCTTATCCTCCCCAAAAAAGAGAGAATGGAAACGGAGATGCATGTCAAACAAACCCACAGGAAGTCATGATGGACGCCAGTGCCGCAGTCCTGCCATCTCAGCGTTTTGATAGATGGTGAATGAACCTACTCAACCAGCTATTGTTTTGCACCGAGGACTCTTCCATTTTTTTATCTTTTCAATAGGTTTACCTTGAAGCTTTCTTGTACACAGCAAAACTGTAAGAGTTTCAATTCAGCCCTGAATGAAGCTGTAACATTGACTGAATCCACTCTGGGGGTGACGCTCAGACAGGAATAAACCTGCCTGTGCACAGGTACAAGCACAACACAGATTAAAGATAGGGGTTGGTTGTATTTGTTCTTGCTCATTTTTAGCTTTGCACTGGTCGCCTGCCCCCAGTAACTCTTTCCAACACGTTCTAGTTTGCTGCATTGTTTTTTCCTCTGCTGTGACTCACTCTGTCGTGGGAAGTCATCTCTCCACTTTTTCTGTCTGCCCAAACCTAATTTTTTGCCTTCAGTTTTTAGCTGCTGCTCATCCATTTAAATGCTGCTCCCCTAGAGTCTATGAGTGTAACTCGCCAGTGCTATTGAAGCACAGCTCATCTTATTGCAAACATTTTAATGTGCACACTGAAGAATACAGAAAACACACTCCGTACAAAGTACACACGTCTAAAGGATGTTTAGAACTGGGAATTGTGTGATTTGAATATATGAAGTTAAGTTAGGTAAACTCAAAGCTGTCTGTAAAAACTTTTTCCCTCCTCCCAAAACAGAACTAATGCATTGTTTTATATTTAAGAAAACAAATGTTATCTGATTTACATTCGTGAAATAAATAGTTAATATTGAAAGTTTAATCCACAGAATCTACAAACTTTTTATATGTTGTTGTTGTTCAAAACAAAAAAGTCTCTTTTCAAATTTAATTTTCTTTTACTATAATAAAACCGTTTGATTATTCCAAATAATAGTTGAAACAAAACAGAAATTCTAGAGGCTGAAATGTCACATGCATCCCATTTACAACAAAAAAAAAAAAACAATGACAATTTTTGCTACTCATATAGTCACAATAATAACCCCAAAAGCTCTCTCTCCCCATCTTCAACCTTTCGCCATGCCAACTGCATGGAGAAGATAACAAACAGGAATTAAACTGAATGTTTTTTTCCAAATATCGCACAAGCACGTTTATGTAGAAGATGTGTGACTGACAAAAAGCCACCACGTTAACAGATAGATGATTGTGGTGCTAGCAGGAAGGTCAGGAGGTCAACAAGAAACATTCGGATTCATCCCCTGGGAACCATGAACATCTATAGTAAATGTCATACAAACCTGGCCTTTAGTGTTTCAGGTACCTTGCAAAGTGTTGATAAAGGGGATATTTGTGCAACTAATGTATCGGAATTAGTTCTCCTCATGTCTGGGACTGTCCTGTAGCATTAATTGGGATTGGATTGCTTGCTTTCTTGTTCATGAGGTTTCTCCTCTGGTTTTGCCATGAGGCCATAAAGTCTGTGGTTCCTGGTGAGCAGTGCTCAGACTTGGCTATAGTCTCCAGGGTCACTGGCAGGCTGCTGTCCTGTAGCAGACCTAAGGAGTTCAGTTTCACCCCAGGTGATGCTTTAGCACTGTTGACCTGAGCAATCCTCCTTTCGCACCCGTCTAATGAACCGGAAAATATGTGGGTCAGCGTGAAGGCGGTGACCCCTTGAAATCGCTCAGGTCAAGATCAGGGTAGAGAACCAGGTCAAAGTTAGTGTGAGAGTCCAGTACCTCCATGGGTGCACTCACCTGTACATGTCAGCAGAAGAACTCCTATGGTGGCTCAATCAGCTGGGAGCTAAATTATTTGTCTTATTTGTTTCTCTGGCCGCGTCACAAGCGGCTGCTGCTTAGTAACCACTCTGATTAACAGCTTCCCACTATTGCCTGTGGCCCTGATTATTGTCTTTGAGTCATCTTTAACTATATGATTTACTCTATAGACTTAAATGAACATGCAGGTGATCAGATGCAAATGCAGAAGCCGTATGGCCCGGGGAATATGTTTGTTTCTGCCTAACTCTTGCTGCAATGTAATTAATGATGCCTACCTTTTCTACTTAATTCCCAGTCTAAGTTTTCCATCTTTAAGCTCTTGGTTTAATGCTATGTGTGCCTCCAACTGAGAAGAGTAAATTTTTATGTTCATTTTTAAAAAAAGAAAAGGTGCACGAGAATCAAAGTCTGTTTCCATTTGTACTGTAATATTCTGAAGAGGGAGGCAAAACTGTTCAAATGGGACCTGAAAAGAGCTACCCTTCATATAGACAGGCAAGACATGATAATTGTTTCAATATGGGGATAAAGGCGGACATTTTCAGACAGTCTTTCTTGGGAGGTATTCACTCGGTTTAAATATGCAAAGTGACAAAAATAGTTGTGTAAAGAATGGGGGGGAAAAAAGAGGGCTTGAGATGGAAGAAACCCTGCTTACTTTCGTCTCTCATCTCCACACACCTGGACAATGGCTGCGTCAAGTGCGTATGAATGTCGGCTTGTCTGTTTTGGAAAGTTGTCGGACACAGAATCCTTGCCTGCTTAGATTCTTTTCCTCCAAATGTAAATGTATACTGTAACCATCTGCTATAAATGGCCATAAATAAAGGTATTTGTTATTTTCATTAATTAATTTGCTTCCTCTGTCCTCATGTGTTGTTTTCTTCTGCCGACATTTCTGTTTTCATCGTCTTCTCAACATTGCTGCGCCAACGTTTCCACCTCAGCCAAGGCTTTTTTTAATTTACAGTGTTTCTATTCAAATGTTCTTAATGCTCTAATTCAAAATGTGCATTAACCCAGGTGCACAGAAACGAACTTACTGCCTACTTTTTGCTCAACAGTCACTATCTCACATTTACTGCATCTCACTCTTTCGCCCTTAAATTGCCATCTTCATGCCCATCTCTCCTTTCCATCTTGCTGCCCTCCATACTTCTATCACCTCCTCCCATTTCCCTCTTTACGCGTCTCATTCCCACTGCCCCCTGCTGCTGTATTGTACCCACCGCAGCCCTGCTGCCTCTCTGCCACCAGGCCCCACTGCCTGTGGCGTGTAATTGACTTTCTCCCTGCACTGGAAAAGCGGGCGGCCCGCGCCAGGCTGGAGGTGACCCATTTCCCTGGGGCATTCAGCAGCCTCCTAATCAACCATTCTCTGGGGCCGCCTCATTCACTCTGCAATTAGAGCAACTCCCCCTTTGAGAACTCCATCAATAGGCTGGCAGGCAGGCGGGCGGGCTCGCCTACAACTCGGCAAAGACGGAGTTTCGCTCAAACACTCTGCTTTGGCTCTTCAAGTTCTGAACCCTCCGACTTTGTACCTCCCCCTCTCTACTTTTTGCCTCCTCGCCTCCTCATCTCCCTCGTGGTAGGTTTCATCAGACAACAGCAAGCGGGGGTTTTGTCTAACGACGAGCAGCAGACGGAGAGGCAGGTAGACAGGCACACAGGGAGACAGACAGGAGGATAGGCGCGAAGAGACACAGGTAGGCAAGCAGACAAAGGCAACGAGACAGTCAGTCAGACAGACAGTCAGATGGGAGGTACTCAAGGGAGAGATTAAAAGAGAAATGTGAAAAAAACTCAAAGCGGGAGGGATTGAGCAAGAGGAGCGGCGCGTCTTCAGAGCATCTCTTGCTTTTAGAAGAAGATTTAAGTATTCCCCATTGTTTTCTTGCAAGGGAATACGCTTGTGTTTCACCTGGTCTTGAAGACATGCATGAAAGCAGCCCTCATATTGATTCTGTCTCAATAAGAAGGTGTGTTCACGGCATGTTTCAGCCGGATATGATCTTGTTGCGAGCCAAGAGAGCCCGACTGAAGATTAGAACATTCTCTACAACGAACGCAATCAGACATTTTCGTGGATTCGCTCTGATCCCACAAGAAGCAGCCTGAGATGATGGTGCATGGTGATTAAATAACAGGCCGGCATCTCTCCCCTGCCGTTGGCCTGATTTGCTATGCAGGAGAAGCAGTGCACTGGTCAGAGGATAACCATGTAATCAATGGAATGAAAAAGCTGCTCTGGCTGTGAAGGTTAAGAGGGGTACTGGAGGCTTTCAGCCCACTCTGTGCACCACACATGCATTCAAAACACACACACCAGACAGTCTGAATGTTACATCTCCTCCTCTAATTCCTACTCCTCTTCTTCCCCTCTCACCTGTTCCCCTTCCCTCCGGTCTTTCCTTAACATGCCTGTATCGCTCTTTCTCTTAGCTCGCTCCCTCCTACTTCCGCTGCTCCTTTTCGCTCTGATTGCCCCCCCCCCGTTCTGTATTTTTTTCCTTCTCTACATTTTCTCTGTATCCAACTATATTTGTGCTCTCTCTCCCCTTCATTTACTCTCGTCTCTTCCCTCCCTTCCTCCATCCTCTTTTCCCTCCCTCCCTCCTACCTTTCCCCAGTGTCAGCTGCTGTCACTGTGGCAAAGAAAGTGACCAATCAGATCCCACTTCACAGCACCGGCTTCTCCCTCCCTCCCTTATTTCTTCAGTTCCTTCCCTCTGTTCCCTCCTCCTCCTCCTCCTCCTCTTCTTCTTAGCCTCCTTTCATCCCATCTGCCTCTCTTCCCCACAACCTTTATCAGCTCACTTCCTGGAGACGAAATGTGATGCATTATGGGAGACAGACGGCTGTCTAACGGGGTTAGTTGTGCAGCGTGGCTTATCATCAGAGACACTGCTAATCCTGTGTGTGTGTGTGTGTGTGTGTACCATATGAGCTGATGAACTCCTACATGCACAGGCCCACACACACACACACACACACAACCTCACATGCTCACTCTCTTTTTCTGAGGAGGAGGCAGACGAGACATGTTTATGTTCGTCAGTCTCTGCCAGGAGAATACAATTTGCATGATATAAGCATATTTTACCCTGCTGTGTACTCTTTTGCGCTGTATCCACTTTACAACATGCCTCTGTATTGGTTAATTTTGCTGAGTTCAAAAGGATGATTCCCATGTCTTTTTCCCTTCACAATTACCTATAAAATAAGAGCTAAAAGGGACTATAGTCCATTCTCTGCCTCCATTAAAGCCTTCTGTACACCTGTGTATGTGTGTGCTGCTTCCTCTCAGGTGCTGATATGTGTACACGATGAGTGGACTGGGGGAGAACTCCATGGAGCCTCTGAGCTCAGAAAACCGGAAACGCAAACTGTCCACTTGCGACACGCCTGGTCTGGGGTGAGTGTTACTGATCAGCACAGGAGGGGAAATGCAGGAAAGTGGGCTACTGGGTCAGTGGTAGCCATGTGGCTTCTTTGTGTGCTGTGATGAGTAAGAACCTAAATGTGTGCGAAAACCCATGAACGTACGTAGTTTAGAGAAATCTTTTTAGACTTAATTTCCTTATTTAAAAAATATCTTTCTTTTCTTTTTTTACTGCACTTAACCTGGCAAAAGTCTCATTCATTTTACAATCTTCTTTCCCCAGGGTGGCAGGGATATGACAGAAAGAAAGACATAGCCTATAGTAGCTAAAAAAAAGTCAGACATTTTGAAAAGGCCGCTTATTCTATTGCACAGATTGTAAAGCCGACTTGCTGGAGTCTCTGTTGGTTGCCTGGCACTTTTTCTACGGATATAATTAATACTGAGCTTTGGAGGTGCTGGGAGGATACATTTTTAAAAAATTGGATAAAGCCAAGCTAGCTGTTATCAGCCTTTATGCTAAACTAACCAGCTGCTGGCTGTAGCTTCATATTTAGCCTACAGAATTGAGAGTGCCGTCGATCTTCACATCGAACTCTCGGCAGGAATGCCCAGTTACCAGCTGAAGGAAATGCTCTAAAGTGCAGCTCTCAAAAATACAGTCAATGTGCCCCAGCTACGATTTAAACTACTGCTGACTTTTCTACTAGAATTCTTTTGCTGGACAAAGTTTTAAAAGGCATTGTGCCAAAAAGCAATCAGTTGCTATGCTTTTTCAAACAAACTACTTTCCATGTACCATGTTTTCAAATATATAAACCTCACTGACAATTTGCGAAAAGTGGAGTAGCTTTAGTTTAGCTCTAATCTGTGCACGTTTCCCTCTGCAGGTGTGAGAGGAAGCGACGGGAGCAGGAGAGCAAATACATAGAGGAGCTGGCGGAGCTGATCTCCGCCAACCTCAGTGACATCGACAGCTTCAACGTCAAACCAGACAAATGCGCCATCCTCAAAGAGACGGTGCGCCAGATCCGCCAGATCAAAGAGCAGGGTGAGTGGACACAGTTGTCTGAAATCCTAAAGGCCACTGAGAGCTGGAGCTGGACAGGTACACTGCAAATCAGATGGACTGATGGTGTGTGTATGAAACATTGGAAAAGGTTTTGAGGAGAGCGAAAGGGGGAAGAGACAGCTGGGGGTTAGCAGACACACACACACACACACACGTGCCTCCTCAGGGCCCAGGTGCAAGGACGAATCAGTCATTCATCTCCAACAAATTTCACAGCCTCAACTGTTTATGTTTGGGAGGAAACATTGGCAATGCTTTGTGAACCTGTCATTTGTGCGTGTGTGTTTGTGTGTGTGTGTGTGTGTGTTATGGGCATGCACAGCTGTGTGCTGGCCTCGCCAGGGGCTGTTTAATTGGAGGTTTGCAGGTAATCACATGCCCATCCATTCTGCTGAACTGCCAAATTATTAGTTCTGTTACAGCTGCTATTGTTGTAGTTCTGTCTCCATTATGCAGCGGTCATATCTACAGTGAACAATTTAAAAAGCCGCGGGCTGAGACTCTTGCTTTGCAGATGCACCCTCAGTGCAGAATGGACATTTTAATTCTTAGTCAGTTAAAATCTTTTCCATTCAAGGTGAATTTCTCGAGATCAGAGGGAGAGCCGGTGGTGAATTTTTGTTCTTGTTTCTGCCTGGCTCAGTCAGCGTCTGCCACCTCGACAGGAAGGGGAAGAGGCTACAGCTGGCCCTGACTGGCTGCTGACAGGTTGCCATAGTTACAGGAAGTGAAGACAGAAATGACACAGGCGTTTAGACTCGTATCTCGCGTTCTACCTGTTCCTCTTCTCCTCCTCTCACTTTCAGTTGCTCTTTCTGCCAGTCTTCATTTTTGCTCTTTTCTCCATCAGTCATTCCTGTTTTTCACCTCACTTGGATTTAATGTACTCTGCTCTTGCGACTTCCTCCTCTTCTTCTCCTTCTTCTGCCCCCCCCCCCCATCTGTATTGCAGCATAATGAGTTGCAGCATCTTCAGGTTTGCTCCCAGCATCTTAAGATATTGAGTGAATTGATGGAGTGCAGCCTTTCTCTTTCTGTCTCACGCACACTCTGTTTATGTCTCATTCTCTTTCCTCTCCCTCTTTCTCTCAGTCCTTCTCTACCTAACTTCACAGTGCCAGGCTGTAGGCAGCAATGGCTTTTTTTTTTT
>CM022479.1:21684672-21695840 GCA_011952105.1 Coreoperca whiteheadi
CAGGTATTGCGTCACGTTGTCCGACACAAACACGATACTTCCCTCCCGGTTTACCACAAACAGGGCCCCCCCAGGTAAAGATGATTACACCTTGTGTTTCTCCTTCGCTCCTTTTTTTTTTTTTTTGCTTCTTTGAAGGCAGCTGGGCTTGAAATGGCTTTTGTGGGTTTTTTTTTTTGTAATACATTTTGTCTCTTTCTCCTCCCTTCTGTCTCCTACAGGAAAGGCTTCATCCAACGACGACGACGTCCAGAAGTCAGACGTGTCTTCCACAGGTCAGGGGGTCATCGACAAGGACCACCTTGGGCCGCTCCTGCTGCAGGTGAGTCCAGGGCTCCACCCAGGTCAATCGGGAAATATTTATCCAAGTTTTGATGGGCCAGCTGGCCGGTGGTGACTTCCTGCTGATGTGCTCTCAGGCTCTGGATGGCTTCCTGTTTGTGGTAAACCGGGAGGGAAGTATCGTGTTTGTGTCGGACAACGTGACGCAATACCTGCAGTACAAGCAGGAGGAGCTCATCAACACCAGCGTGTACAATATTCTCCATGAGGACGACAGGGAGGAATTCCACAAGAACCTGCCCAAGACCAACAGTGAGAAACACATACACTTATACACACTCACACATACACTCACAGGGAAGCTGCACGTCTGCTCAGAAGTAAACCCCGCATGACATCTTTTACGGGGCTGAGGTATAAAACAAACTTTGAGAGGTTACAACAACTCCATTCGCACATCAACGTAAACTCAGTCAGTTATTTATTCATGCTCCTCCGTTCTTAACACGTTCTCTCGTTATAATGAGGAGCTCCTGGGAAGCCTGTTCACGTGCATGAGAGCTTTTCAGAAAGACGCACACACCTGACAAAACACACATGTGCACAGGAGCACCC
This sequence comes from Coreoperca whiteheadi, assembly GCA_011952105.1. Classification (NCBI taxonomy): domain Eukaryota; kingdom Metazoa; phylum Chordata; class Actinopteri; order Centrarchiformes; family Sinipercidae; genus Coreoperca; species Coreoperca whiteheadi. The sequence continues at coordinate 21,685,570 of CM022479.1, forward strand.
ACCCACTCGGTGCTAAGCAGGCAGAGCGTAGCGCAGCTGTCAGTCACACTCAGTGGTCCAGACACTGTAAAACAGGCCTGAGCTCTATTCAGATCCCATAGCAGCCATCTGGAAACTACTTACTGCTGAATAATGCACCTCCACACTTTCCTCTACTTAATTCACTGTGTGTTTGCCCGTGCACATTCATGTCTTATTGTGTATATTTACATGCTATGTCAGTAATGGGATTGCAGTTTTTGAAGGTGCTCCCTGTGTGTGTGTGTGTGTGTGTGTGTGTGTGTAAGCCCATGAGTATGTGCACAGAGCACTATTTATGAAGCTGATTAATTATGGATATATGTGCTCGACTGAACCTGCTACTCGTTTAACGTCGCAGTAATGTTCCTAAGCAGGGGCAGCTCCGACATGTCATTGACACGTTCTCTCACTTATTCCTTCCCTTCCACTGCACACTGCTTTATTCATTCGCTTTATTTATCTTTTAAAACTCATCTTTATCTACTTTTCCTCTGAGCGTCCCATGTGCCTCTCTCAACACACTCTTTCTCAGCCTCATTCATACTTAATATGGCTGCCTACTAAGATGAATACTGTGGTTGTCTGTTTCTCAACCTGCTTCTCGCTGCTCTCCCACCCCTCATTGTGTCTCGCTCTGCTGCTCTGCCCCTTCATTATCTTTTGGACCCATGAATGAAATACGCTCTCGCTGCACATTCCTGTGGGATGACCGCTGACCACGTCAGCTACAGTTAAATACACACACTCGCACACAAGCACCCAAGACACACATACACTTAACAAAAACAGACGCGCACTCAATGCACAAAACATGAAGTGAGCTTTTGTTGTTGGCCAGTGTGTTTTTTGACCCCTCTGTCTTGCCTCGCTGTTGGCTAATTGTGTCTGAGGGGACATGTCGGCCCCAGCGACTGTGCTGCATTTTCTCTCTTGACGAGAGAAGCCCAAGGCCTTGTTAAATCACCTCTCACTATCAGTTAGCCCCTCCCCACCACTACCATCCCCCCCAACATGTCTCGCTCTCCTGGGTTCTCGCTTGTATCCTCCCTGCACCTGCCAGACAGAAACCTCCAGCCGACTCAAGGCCCTGATAAGGCTTCACACAGACCTTGGAGGACAGTTGGATGTCTCTCTGAAGTTTGCCTCCCCTTTTTCTCTCTTCCTCTCTCTTCCCTGTGAAGGTGACCCCGTCTAAATGAGTGTGTGTGTGTGCCGTGATGAGGAGTCAGGGCCTAAATGAGGATAGATGGCTGAGTGTCCCTGGCCTCTGCCCGCTGCAGAGCAGAGTGAGAGGGAGAGATATTGGAAATCGACACCTTGGCTACATTAATCCCATGGTCCATTTAGCCAGGGATCCGAACAGCAGGAGATGCTTCTGCTTCTCAATTGAAGAGGGAAAATACATGTTACAGTGTGGTGTGTGTGTGTGTGTGTGTGTGTGTGTGTGTGTGTGTGTGTGTGAGATCTGCGGCAAGAAAGGGTGTGAGCTGTTGTGATATTTGATTACAGGCAAGCCATTCATAGCTACATTTGGTTTTCAGTCCCAGGAGTTACATGCTCATTCCATTTTACTCCCGAGTATACATTTCTTTTTGTTTGTGTTGCCTTTTAGTAAATGGAGTGTCGTGGGGAAGTGAGGCAGCCCGACAGAAGAGCCACACCTTCACTTGCCGGATGCAGGTCAAGTTTGGCCACGCCCACAGCCCCATGGAGGAGGGGCCAGGAGGGCCACGCTACGAGACCATGCAGTGTTTTGCTCTTACCCAGCCCAAGGCCATGATTGAGGAGGGGGAAGGTACACTTGGATCCCAAATTTACATGCTTTTAGTTCATGATAAGGGGTCATTATTTTAGGATTTTACTGTGTTGAAAAACTGTTTATTGAAAGTCCCCCCTCCACTCAAAAATGTGTTTTTCTTATTGTTATTTCACTTGGTTTGACCTTCTCTGAGCAGAATGATGTACAGTACATGCATGTATAGTACATCAGTTTGATACTAGAAGGCTGTTTTTACAATCATCCGCATGAAGAAGGAAAGATTCTCTGTGCTCACCTTAAATGAGTATATGTATATATATATATGAGCATGATTTTATGGAACTAGTTTGAAATCCAATTGAGGTTCCAAGATGCAACTTGCATCCTTAAAACCTCCAATGCACATACACTGAGAATGGACTTTCAGTGAACTTTTGAAACTGAAAATATTTGCATATTCATAGATCCCGGGATTTTTAAATGAGGGAGAAGCAGTAGTTGTAATCGTAAGAATTTGCAATGAGGTAATTGAACTTTTGTATGGACAAACCATATCAGACTTATTAAAAATTATAATTCCAAGCAGAGTATTTTTATATGCCTTAAAACATGTCTCGAGGGGAAGTTAAAAAGAAAGTGAAAATCAGATTTTAAATTAAAAAAAAAACTCTGGTTGAAAATCTGATTTTAAAAATACAATGTGCAAAGCAACCACTCTGTAGTTGAAAAATGTCTGGTTTATTTCTCCTTTAGAGGGATGCGGGTACATAATTAGAAGCTCATTTGAATTTTCTCCCCATTTTTCTCTTCACTTTCTATTGCCAGAAAAACAATTTTGCAAGGTGTGTTTCAAATATAACTGTTTACTACGCACAGAAATACTATAAGAGGCTCTTAAGATGTGAAAAGAATCAATTAACTACATGTGCAAAATGTGACAAAAAGAACATTTCAGTTATGGGACCTGTATCAGCACAACTGTTGCTATGTTATGGGATTGTTCACACCTGACACTGTTTCTTGAAAAGAGCTAGCTGGAGAAGCACATTTCAGTGAAAGTCGTTAAAAACCAAAAACAATTAGCCTTAAGTACATGCAATGATCATGAAACATCACTGACACTCCTGTCCTTTCATCTGCAGACCTTCAGTCATGTATGATCTGTGTGGCCCGTCGAGTGACAGCCATGGAGAGAACGGAGAGTTTCAATACCCGGCATGAGCTCTCAGGTGAGGAGCTGTGTACCCTTAATGCTCACTAAACAAACAAACAGAAGCTCAAACAGGCCTTGATGTTCATTCTCTTGTTTATTTGATTCCCTCTCTCTCACTCATCCTCGTTCTGTCCTCCCCGGCAGGTAAACTGATCCAGATTGACCAGAACTCTCTGCGAGCGTCGATGCGTCCCGGCTGGGAGGATTTGTTGAGGCGTTGCATTCAGATGTTCCTTCAGCACAGTGATGGGCAGCCCTGGTCGCACAAACGCCACTACCATGAGGGTGGGTCACACACGAACACGCACACCTGGAATCAGCTGCTGAAGTACTTCAAACTTAGCAAATTCATCTTGTTAAGCGCTGTTAAAAACTGGAGGCAAAATCATCAGGCTGTAGGTGTATATAATTAACTGTTTACTCAGTTGTGTCTTCAGTCTTCTCTCTTACAGTGCTATCGTTTTAGCTATGTACAGTATATTGTCTGACTGAAATGTGTTGTTGCTACCTATCTTGGCCAGGCCTCCCTTTAGAAAGAAACTCAATGAGACCTGCTGGTTAAATATATTAATACACATAAACACCTCATGCATTAGTGTATTAATATTGATCTCATGAATACAAATGTCTAAGCGAAACAACATTGATCCTCGTTTTAATCACAGAGTTGCTTTACGCATACAGGCAGTGGTTGATGACCTTTGTTATCAGATAAGTGTTTCAGGATTTTAATTTGTCATTTTATCTGTCTGTGCAGCCTTTCTGCAGGGTCACGCTGAGACACCCTTGTACCGCTTCTCCCTGTCTGACGGCACTCCAGTCACAGCCCAGACCAAGAGCAAACTGTACCGTCACCCATTGAGCAACGAGCCTCAAGGCTTCATCTCCACTCACCTGCTACAGAGGTCAGAAACAGAAAAGACACACTCCATTCAAACACAGCAAAGGATGTGTCATTTACTGTATTGACAAAAAAGCCCCACAGCATCTCTATCCGAGGCAGCCAAGGCATTCATGCCACATGAATAGCTGAAGTAGCAACTGAAGTAGCTTTTATACACTGACTGATATTTTAATTGCATTTATACTGAGCATCTACAGTCTGAGAGTGGTTGTTGTGGGGATTACAGCGTTTTCATGATTTTTCCATTTAGTTTTAAACCTTGCACTTGTTTTCACTCTACTTCCACACAGGGAACCAAATGGTTACCGCTCAGCTCAGGGTGGGAGCATGATGCCGAACACTATGAGACAACAGGGCATGGGAGGCCCCAACCCGAATGCCCAAATGAACATGAACACCGGTGGGGGAATGGGCATGGGGAGCATGGGCAGCATGAGCAGGGGCTTTGGCATGAACGAGCAGGGCCACATGGGTCACATGGGTCCGATAGGAGGCGGCTCTATGTACGTAGGGAGCAGTGGAGGAGGAAGTGGAGGCGGAGGCATGGGAAACCGCATGATGCAGATGAATCAGATGGGGCAAATGAATCAGGTGGGGCACATGAATCAGATGGGACCCGTGAATCACCCGAGCCAAGGCATGCAGCAGCACCCACAACAGCCCCCGTTTCAGAGCAGCGGAGGGTTTGGGCTGAGTGGCATGAATAGCCCTTCGGGAAGCCCCAGAATGGGCGGCCCCCAGCAGGGACTCCTGATGTCACCCCGGAACAGAGGGAGTCCAAAGATGGGCGCCAACCAGTTCTCACCTGGAGGTATGTCGATCAATGTCAAGTAATTTAGTATCAGTTATTTATACAGTTATTGACTTTTTGTTTGTTTGATTGGATTAATTTGAGTTCTGTTTTCCTTTCCAGGCCTACACTCTCCCATGAGTGGCATTATCAGTGGTGGAGGAAGTGGGGGAAGCACCACCACCTTCTCCAGCAGCTCCCTAAATGCCCTACAAGCAATCAGTGAAGGAGTAGGGAGCTCACTCCCCTCAACTCTAACGTCCCCCTCGCCAGCCCTTAAACCAGACAGCTCCCCCAGCGTCCACTCTTCCTCCTCTTCCTCTCAGCCTAGTCAGCCCGCCAAACCAGGCCAAGATGGCTCCAAAAGCCCAGCAGGAGGCTTAGGGCCTGGGCCCAGCGACCATCACCACCCCATGCACCATCACCACCATCATCAGCATCCTCAGGCTGAGAGTTCTGGAGACCGACCAGACAGCCAGGCAGCTACAGCGACTAAAGAGTCTGGAGAAGGAAGCAATGAGGCAGGGGTGGCAAGCTCCGAACCCCCTCGGAGGGTGCCAGACAGTAAGGGGCACAAGAAGCTGCTACAGTTGCTGACTTCCCCAACTGAGGAGCTGGGAATAGGTGGCAGTGGGCCAACAGGGCCCCCTGTACCACCCCCACCAACCAGCAGCAGCACTCCTGCAGGCTCAGATAGTAAGGACCCTACCGGAGGAATGACTAGCCCCTCGTCTACTGGGGTCTCCTCATCTTCAACCAGTGCCAATCCAGGCCAGGCGACCGGGCCAGGGGGTGTGTCAACATCACTGTCAGCCCACTACACAGGCTCACTGCAAGAAAAGCACAAGATCCTCCACAAGCTTCTTCAAAATGGCAATACCCCAGATGAAGTAGCTAAGATCACAGCTGAGGCTACAGGAAAGGTGTCGTTGGGGGGTCAGGAGGGCGGTGATGTTGGAGCAGGAGGACCTGGGGCCGCGACTGGGCCTGGGATGATCACAGAGCCCAAGCAGGAGCAGCATAGCCCCAAGAAGGAGAAGACCCATGCCCTTCTCCACTACCTCCTCAACAAGGATGATTCCAAAGAGCCAGTGGATGTCAAGCCTAAACTTGAAGAGCTAGATGGGAAGGGAGCTCCAGGAGCCGCTGGCGGCCCTGCACGGGGCTGCCCTGGATCTGGGCCCGGCCCTGCTCCTGAACATCCTGAGAGCAAGATCAAGTCAGAGCCACCTGATGACGTAAGATCGCTTCTTTTTTAAGACATGATTGGACTGCAACTGTAATATTGTTATTGACATTTAGCTAGCCATGTTACACCAAAGGTAACTGCACTGACTGTTTGGTCTTGCCTTTGACTTACTATCTGGATGAATGGGAATCTTCATAGACATTTACGTAACTAATTTGCTCTATTTTATTGTTCAGTTGCACAACCTAGAGTCTATCCTCGGAGATTTGAGGGGTTCAAGCTCTGACTTTTACCCAGATCAAGCCGGAGGTGGAGGGGCTAACGACGCAGGAAACAAACCCCAGGGTTGCCTTGACGACAGCCTGCAGGGTAAGTGGTTCAAGGACCAAAGCCTATAAGAAGTGACAGTAACATGCAGGGCGGGTGTTATGACATCATATGTGATATCAATAGGAAATGTCAATGAAACTACATCAGGCCTCATCATGTGCTGTTTTTCTGAGTTTTGTTTTAGTCCTACAGCTTCATTTCTAGTCTTTGTGCTACAAATACAAAAACCCTTTTCTGACCCTCTCTCCCTAGCCTAACACCTATTAATTAAATTTAGAAAATTCAAGAATTTATGTGCAAATGCAATGCTTGGTAGTTAAAGCTGTTTGAAACTTTGTTTCTACATCATAGCAGTATTAAATATTATGAAAACATATGCAATTATATACAGTATATCCTTCCAAAAATCCATCATTTGAATAACTCACACACCATAATGTAAAGTTTATAAACACTTTAAGATATTAATATCAAAGATATCAATATTTAAAAAATGCCAGAGGGTGCTGAGATAATATTTCCCATATCACCTAATTTCATGCAACACAGACATTATTCTTTCTCTTCTTCAGGAAGATAGAGAAGTGTGTGACCAATGAGTTTATTCTTTTTGCGTACAGGGAGTCCAGGAATGGGTCCGGGGCCTCGGGGGCCCTTTCCGAGGGCCATGTCCATGGACGGGAAGCCTCCAGGTGGGCCTGGAGGAGCAGGTAGCAGACGTCCCATGCTCATCAAGCAGGAGAACATGATGGGTAGCCCAGACGGCTACCCAGGAAATATGGGTGTGTGTTCAAGTATTTTCAGCACGTTTTCTCCCACTACTTTCACTATTAACTTATGTGTTAACCAATTTAGGTTCTTGACTATATTTGAATTTGCCATATCCTGTTACTGGATAACCTTTCAACTTTAAAGACACAGATTTAAGATGGTAAATGGTGAGGACCAAAACTGGACCACACTGCTCTCCTTAAACACTTACGATATTGACACATGCACATCTGATGTTTATGTATTACCAGGACCAATGAATAGGGGCATGGTTCCCCAGAGGTCTCCCATGGGGGGGTCAGGGGACTGGGGCATGTCCCGCTCCAGTGCCAGCCCTGTGGGCTCAGCAGGGCACCCCTCCATGATGCGCCCAGGCATGGAGTACAACAATGGCAAGGGCGTGATGTCAGGACCTATAGTCAGCCGCTCCAACAGCTTACCGGGCACCAGGTCTATGCTGCAGCAACAGCTCATGGAAATGGGTACGCCTGTCATACTGTTGCAAGCTATGTGAAAATATGTACCAAAAAGCAAGAAGAAGTGGGAAAGTATAGGAAAGCAAGACTAAGCTGTCTACAGGTATACTAGCGACTCTGTAGGGCTGTACTTGGCACAGTAGTGCTTTGAGTAAAATTATAACATCAGCATGCTATCATGCTCACAATGACAATGCTAACATGCCGATGTCTAGCAGGTATCATTTTTCACCATCTTAGTATAGTTTGTTACCATGCTAACATTTGGTGTTTAGCACTAAACACAAAGCACAGTGTAGGCTGATGGGAATGTCATTAGTTTTGCAGGTTTTTGGTCATAAATCAAAGGATACATTGAAATTTTGACCTGATGGCGGCACTAGATGAAAAATTTAGGGATCGTTATTACAAATCATCCTCAGCTAAATATTTATGTACTACATTTTGTGGCAATCCAACTGATAGTTGTTGAGATAGGAGTCTGATCAGACACTTTGTAAGTGTATAAATTAGAAATGTATTGTCTTCGCGGTTTAGGAGGCTCTGCTGACATGGGCATGGGTATGAGCCCCTTCAGCCAGCAGGGCCAGTCCAACCAGTCCTCCTCCTGGCCGGACACTATAATGGGCATGGAGGGTAACAGGTCAGTGCAACATCCCTTATTCTCTGTGTTCATTCCTGATTAGCAGCAATGAGCTCAGGAGGCAATTTATTCTGAACCTCTAATGAGCATCTCTGTGTGTTTGTCTTGTAGACGCCAGTTTGGCAACACCTTAGATGATCTTCTGGTGCCTCCCACCACCAGTGAGGGTCAGAGCGATGAGCGGGCGCTTCTGGACCAGCTGGACTCTCTGCTGAATAACACTGATGGCATCGCTCTGGAGGAGATAGACCGAGCCCTGGGCATTCCAGATCTCGTCAGCCAGGTAGGTCATCATAAAAGATTTAAAAAGATGCATTGACAGCACTCTCATCTCTGCTCTTCTAGATCCCTCTAGAAGTAAAGTAAAAGGAGAAATGATCAGTCTGCATATCATGACTCATAAGTGAGCCTTATGTTCATCTTTGTATTAGATATTTCAGTCATGACTCACCGTGTTCAGACTGTTCTTTCACTGAAGGGAGATAGATGAGCCCAGAGGGATCTGTCTGTGCTGCTTAGAAAAAGACAATTACAGAGCCAACCAGTTGGAAATTAATCAATTAGATGGAGAAGTCTGACAAACTCTTTTTGTCCTCTTGTCCTGTCTGCTCCAGAACCAGGGACCTGAGCAGCACATGGAGCCTTTTCCAGGGCAGGACCCATCCATGGTGCTGGACCAGAAGCCTCTCTATGGACAGGGCTATCCCGGACCCCCCGCCATGCCTATGCAGTCTGGCTATGGAGGGAACCCCATGCAGGGACAGGCCCAGCCGGGGGGGTTTGGGCCCATGCTCTCTCAGATGGGCCAAGGTGGCAGCTTCCCCAGTATGGGTGGAATGGGCGGCATGGGACACCCCCGTGCCAACATGATGAGACCCAGGATGATGGCTGCCAACAAGCCAATGAGGCTCCAGCTGCAACAGAGGCTGCAGGGACAGCAGGTATGAATACAGGAAGCTCACTGATCCATCAGTTTACATGCAAACAAGTATCTCGCGTCCCAGTTACAGTTATTACAGTACTAATTCTTAACAAACCATGTAATTATGTAGTGCATTCACACTGGAAGAATTACAAATGTAGGTGTTCTTATAAATGGCACTCACATCTGGGAGAAAGTGAAAAAACATTTCAGAGGTGAAATGTTACAATGGCTAGAAATAAATTAGATAAATAGGAACTTGGAAACACATATTTTAGCTGCTCTTGATGGCTTTGAAATTGCCGATAGCATCCTGGAGTTGCAGCGCAAATGATGTCCGATGCATAATTTTCAGTCCATAAAAATGATTTCTCATTTTCTAACTGCCAAAATAGTCCACCATCTATATTAGGATATATGTATAATTTATCCATAAATATATGGTATGAAAGTGGGATGGGGTCAGGGTAACATTTGCTCCTAAATCTTATGTTTTGGCGATGTTTGTTTTCCTTCCCCAGTTCATGAATCAGACACGGCAGGGCATGGCCATGAAGATGGAGAACCCGGGAGGCAACCCTGGCATGAGGCCCAGCATGCAGCCTGGCATGGGAGGACAGGTAGATGACAAAACCCCATTGCATATATCTTACAGATGAATCGCTGTAATACTTACTTTGTAATATGAGACTTAATGTCACAGATTCTGTTTTAATATCATAATCAGAATCAAAGTTGTTCTTATTAATGTTATTGTCCTTCTAATTATTCTCCAAAGCATTACCAAATTAATAATAGTTACAACTTATAAACCCTTTATAAAGGGTGACTCATCAGAATGTGGTATTAATCCTTTGAGCAGACCTGTGATGGACAGTGAGCAGACTGACTGCCATGTAGAACTGGCTCAACAGACCCTGTGGCAGGTTCAACCTCCTCAGCTAGTGCAGGAAGTACATCATCTGCTGGGCCTTTTCAGGAGTCTATTTTTCTCGGGAGATTAGCATTCCCAGAAATCTGAAGGGTTCCATGGCTTTAAATGTTGTTTTTTACTTATCTTAAAGGTCCAGTGTGTAATATTTAGGAGGAGCTTGTTTTCATTAGTCTATAATTCTAATAATTTTTTTTTTCTGTTTTCATTACCTTAGAATAAGCTCTTTATATCTACTAAGGCTCCCCTTTCACGGAGGCCACAATATTTTACCACCATGTTTCTACAGTAGCCCAGAACAACTCTGAGATACTGGGCCAAA